>CM055122.1:939770065-940370065 GCA_029206835.1 Rana muscosa | reverse complement strand
GATAATGGCACCAACCTCCTCTCCGCCCTGCGACAGGGGCAGCTCACCCATGTGCCCTGTATGGCTCACGTCCTCAACCTGGTGGTGCAGCGGTTCTTGGGCAGGTTCCCAGGCTTACAGGATGTCCTGAGGCAGGCCAGGAAAGTCTGTGTGCATTTCCGCCGATCTTATAATGCCAGTGCTCGGCTGACTGAGCTGCAAAAGGAGCTGAACCTGCCCAAGAACCGCCTAATATGTGACATGCCCACCAGGTGGAACTCAGCGTTGGCCATGCTGCAGCGACTGCACACGCAGCAGAGGGCCATCAATGAGTACCTTTGCGACTACGGCACCAGGACAGGGTCAGGGGAGCTTGGCTTTTTTTCCCCACGCCAGTGGAGCATGATCAGGGATGCATGCACTGTCCTCTCACCATTTGAGGAGGCCACGAGGATGGTGAGCAGTGACAGTGCATGCATCAGTGACACTGTACCTCTTGTCCACCTGTTGGAGCATACGCTGCGTGGGATAATGGACAGGGCACTTGAGGCAGAACAGAGGCAGGAAGAGGAGGACTTCCTTGTCTCTCAAGGCCCCCTTTATCCAGACAATGTTCCTTCTGTCCCACCCATCACACAGGAAGAGGAGGAGGAGGAGGAGGAGGATTGTGTGAGCATGGAGGTGGAGCCTGGCACTCAGCATCAGCAGCAGCAGTCTTTTAGGGATGATGTACAGTCCCAACAAACCAGTGGACTTGTACGTGGCTGGGAGGAGGTGGCTGGCGATCATGTCATCCTCAGTGACCCAGAAGACTCCGGACCGAATGCCTCAGCTAACCTACGCTGCATGGCCTCCCTGATCCTGCAAAGCCTGCGGAAGGATCCTCGTGTTCTTCGGATCAAGGAGAGTGACCATTACTGGCTGGCCACTCTCCTTGATCCACGGTACAAGGGTAAGGTTGCGGACCTTATCTTGCCGTCGCAGAGGGAGCAGAGGATGAGACATCTCAGGGAGGCCTTGCAGAAAGGTCTGTGCAACGCGTTCCCAGAAACTGGGAGGTTACAAACTCCTGGTCCTGGACGACGAGTTGCTGAGGCTTTGGTCAGTAGCAGAAGGAGCGGTGGGGAAGGTGGACGTCTGACCGATGCGTTCAGACAATTTTTTAGTCCGCAGCCCCAAGGTATGATCGGTTCCAGCAACCATCGCCAGCGTCTGATATACATGGTGCAGGAATACCTAGGGGCAAGGTCAGACTTGGACACCTTTTCCACCGAAAATCCTCTGGCTTACTGGGTCCTGAGGATGGATCACTGGCCAGAGCTTGCACAGTATGCAATTGAGCTACTGGCCTGTCCTGCATCCAGCGTTCTTTCCGAACGCACATTCAGTGCTGCTGGAGGATTTGTCACCGATCATAGGGTGCGCCTGTCCACCGACTCGGTTGATCGACTGACCTTCATAAAAATGAATCAGTCTTGGATCACCACCAGCTACCAGACACCTGAAGCGGATATAACGGAATAATTTATAATGTCACATCCCTTCAAGACTGCCTATGCTGATGCTGAGTGACTGTCCTGTTATGTTCACTGACTATCCTCTTCCTCCTCCTCAATGATCCATGCCACCACACCAGTGCCTAAGGCACAATTTTTCAGCCCCTGTATAACAGGGGCGTGTAATTACAATTTTTTAAAAAGATGCTTCGCAACAGGTGTGACTGCTGTGCTCAGAGTACAGTATCTGTGAGGGGTTGCAGTGTTGTGGCACCAGCACCAGTGCCTAAGGCACAATTTTTCAGCCCCTGTTGGGGCGTGTAATTACAATTTTTAGGCAATGCTTTGCAACAGGTCTCATTGCTGTGCTCAGAGTACAGTATCTGTGAGGGGTTGCAGTGTTGTGGCACCAGCACCAGTGCCTAAGGCACAATTTTTCAGCCCCTGTATAACAGGGGCGTGTAATTACAATTTTTTAAAAAGATGCTTCGCAACAGGTGTGACTGCTGTGCTCCAAGTACAGTATCTGTGAGGGGTTGCAGTGTTGTGGCACCAGCACCAATGCCTAAGGCACAATTTTTCAGCCCCTGTTTAACAGGGGCGTGTAATTACAAATCTTGATCTAATAGTTCACAGCAGGGCCCATTCCTGCGCCCACCAAGAGTAACTATGAGGGCCTACAGTCTTGTGGCAACACCGTCCACCACCACCACCACCACCAAAGGCCCAATTTTTCTGCCCTGTTCAACAGGTGCATGCAATTACAAATCTTGATCTAATAACTCACAGCAGGGCCCATTCCTGCACCCACCAAGAGTAACTGTGAGGGCTTACAGTCTTGTGGCAACACCGTCCACCACCACCACCACCACCACCAAAGGCCCAATTTTTCTGCCCGGTTCAACAGGTGCATGCAAGTACAAATCTTGATCTATTAACTCACAGCAGGGCCCATTCCTGTGCCCACCAGTCTTGTGGCTACACCAACATCTAATAGGGCAAATTTCTGCAGAGTATATACGGCAGGCCCCTACTTTCAAACATCCAACTTACAAACGACTCCTACTTGCAAACGGCAAGAGAAAACAGGAAGTGAGAGGAAATCTACCCCTAGGAAGGAAAATTCTATCCTGTTAGATTTAATTTGGGAAAAAGGTATCTCCTCTCTACTGATGCTTTATCACCAATCCTTGTTTCAATTAAAACCCCACTTTTCCAAAAACATTTGTCATTGGGACGGAAAGTGAGGTGACATGTTCTGAACAGATGTGCAAAGACAGCAAATGTTACAGGGGTGATAACCCCTCCCTATGTTCTCCAAAAAGCTTAAAAATTGATTTTTTTGGGATGTAGCTACACTTCATAATGTACCTGTTCAGATTCTACTTAAGAACAAACCTACAGTCCATGTCTTGTTTGCACCACCTATATACTGCTGTTCAGAGTATATAGGGTTGTAGGTATAGGGTTTTATTTTGGGTGCGGGGTCCCCCTTAGTATCCATACAAGACCCAAAGGGGCTGGGGTGGGGGGTGATGGGGTAGCCATGCCATTTTTCTCAAGGATTTTCAGCCATATGGCGGCCAGGACAAGACATGACATTAAAGCCGCAAGTGGTTTTAAATGGCTTCTTTTTTTCCTTTACAAATGTCATTTTGTGCAAGGACAGTTCTAAACACGGGAAACACATGCCACTTCACAGGCATACTTTAGACACCCCCCAGGTACCATATTTAAAGGAAAATTTCACTTTTTTTTTTTTCACTTTATGCATCATTAAAATGACTGCTCCCGAAAAAACTTTAGTTTTTAAAATTTCTTTTTGCATTGATATATGTCCCCTGGGGCAGGACCCGGGTCCCCAAACCTGTTTTATGACATTAACATGCATATTGGCCGTTGTAATTAGCAATTTTGATTTCGAACGTTCGCGTCCATTATAACTAATAGGGTTCGAAAATTCGCGCGAACTTTCGGTCCGTTCGAAGGTTCTGGTGCGAACCGAACCCGGGGGTGTTCGGCTCATCCCTACTGGCCCCTATAGCCCAGGAGCAAGACTCCTCAACAGCCAGAATTCACCCTATGTTACAACAGGCCTATCAACTGCTGGTGTTGGAACAGAAGGCTCCAGAAGAAGGAGTGGGAAAAGTCTGGAAGTTAGACAAGAAGGAAAGGATCTTACAGCCCGGGGAAGTAACTTGCCTGAGGGCCACCGTAAAACTCACCTGGGAGCAACCTGGTCCCTTCGTCGTCCTGGAACCAGGCCCTTTGGATACCCATCAAGGGCTGGAAGTGATTCCTGAGGTGGTCCCATTGAGAGCTCTGAAGAAGGAAAATGGCAGGGTGTCGGTGAGCATCAGGAACACCACCGACACATCTGTGAAGATCCCAGCCCGGATGCTGTTGGGCCAAGTGAACCCTGCCACCCCGGTTGCCTTGTCAGACTTAAAGAAGGAAGAGGGAGAGAGAGCTATTGTGGAGAGACTCTGTTTGGAAGATACAGCTTTACCACCGGCTTGGAAGGAGAGGGCCAAAGCTCAGTTGATTAGGTGGCGGAAGATCTTCTCCAAGGATGAGTTCGATGTGGGGTGTGCAAAAAGTGCTACCCACAGCATCCGCCTGCAGGAGGACAGACCGTTCAGGGAAAGAGTTTGGCATGTCCCCTTGGCTGATTTGGAAGATCTACGAGAGCAACTATCAGAGCTCAAGAGAACCGGGGTCATCCGAGAGTCTAGGAGCCCATACGCCTCTCCAATAGTGGTGGTCAGAAAGAAAAATGGGTCATTGAGGCTATGTATTGATTATCGGACCCTCAATAGGAGAACGATACCCGACCAATACACCACTCCAAGTATAGAGGATGCCTTACAGAGTTTATCTGGAGCAAAGTTGTTCAGTGTGATGGACTTGAAGAGCGGGTATTACCAGATTCCAATGCACCCTGAAGATCGAGAAAAGACAGCATTCATCACCCCTGTGGGTTTTTTTTGAGTTCGATCGCATGCCTCAAGGCCTCTCAGGAGCTCCAGCCACTTTCCAGCCACTCATGGAAAAGACGGTGAGAGATATGAACCTTATTGAAGTGCTGGTTTACCTGGATGACATCATTGTGTTCGGGAAGACTCTAGAAGAGCATGAGGCAAGGCTGGAAAAGGTCTTGAAGAGACTCAGTGATGAGGGACTCAAGCTTTCTTTGGAGAAGTGCCAGTTTTACCAATCTTCAGTCCACTACCTGGGGCACATTGTGTCTGCCGAAGGAGTGTCCACAGATCCTGGGAAGTTGGAGGCAGTTACCTCCTGGCCACGGCCCACCACAGTGACTGAACTCAGGTCAATTCTGGGATTTTGCTCCTACTACCGAAGGTTTGTGGAGGGATTTGCAAAAATCGCCAAGCCATTGAATGAACTCCTGAAGACTGAAGGAGAAGAAGATGAGTCAGGGCCCAGAAAACCAGGGGAGTCCATAGAAGATCAGTGGACTGTGGGCTGTGAGGAGGCTTTCACCAGATTGAAGGAAAGCCTGACCACTGCCCCCGTGTTGGCTTATACGGACACCAGAAAGCCGTATGAACTGCATGTGGATGCCAGTCATGATGGTCTGGGAGGAGTGCTATATCAAGAGCATGATGACCAACTGAGGCCCGTTGCTTATGTGAGCAGGAGTTTGACCCCAGCCGAGAAGAATTACCCCACCCACAAGCTGGAATTCTTGGCCTTGAAGTGGGCTGTGGTGGATAAGTTGAAGGACTACCTGTACGGAGCTGATTTTGTGGTAAAGACAGACAATAACCCACTCACCTACCTCCTAACTACGGCCAAACTGGATGCCACCGGCCACCGTTGGCTAGCAGCTCTCTCAGGATTCACTTTCAGTCTAAAGTACAGGCCTGGGACTGGAAACAGAGACGCTGATGCCTTATCCAGAAGGTCCCATGCTCCCCCTTATCTGACGGAAGACTGGACTCGGCTGGCCACAGAGGGAGTGCGAGCCTTGTGTCAGGGAGCAGAGTTCCAGACAAGTGGAGGGCCCAGAGCCGAATAAATAGGAGTCTCAGCTGTTGGAGTACCCAAGTTCTACTGCAATGTGACCCAGATTGGAGAAGAGAATCTACCCAAACTTTCAAAGAAGGCTCGTCTATTAAGAAGAGAATGGGACCGGCTACAAATGCATCAAGGGGTGGTCTACCGAAGGGGCCCCTCTGATGATTTGGAGGATAAGTGGCAACTGTTTCTGCCAGAGAAACACCGGAAGACTGTTCTGACTGCTTTACATGACGATCATGGCCACCTGGGGTCGGAAAGAACCTTTCAACTCATAAGGAACAGATTCTACTGGCCCTGCATGTGGGTTGAAGTGGAGGAATATTGTCACTCATGTGCAAGATGCATACAAAGAAAGACTCTGCCTCATCAAGCTGCCCCAATGGGCCACCTACAAAGTCAAGGGCCCTTGGATCTGGTATGTGTAGCGCTACCCCCAGTTAAGAGAGCCGCTGGTTTGATTTCGGGCCCTGCATACAGCACCACCAACCCCCGGCAATCTTACTCGACTCACTCTGGCACAGTTAGTCTAGGGTTAAACTTATATCACATTCAGTAATATTGCAAGGGGCAATCTCTTTTGCAGTAAGACAACACACTGAGGCGAGAGATCAAATGCAACAGCTTTACTATATATCAAAAGGCATAGGCAGAACAGAACACATGCAACTTGCTTACAGAGCCCTGCAGCAATCAATATAGCACACAATAATGGCGCTGCGCGGTAATCTACCACGCGTAGCTATTATGGTATACACGCCCTGTGGCGCACTAAACAATATCCTATCTCCCCACCCTGGCCAGGCCTGACCCAGAATAAATCTCAGTCCTTCCTATAGGGATTTCTTCGCATGCAAACTTTCGGTGGTGCACTTGATGAATAGTATTTGTAATTAGGGATGAGCTTCGAGTTCGAGTCGAACTCATGTTCGACTCGAACATTGCCTGTTTGCCCGTTCGCTGAACAGCGAACAAATTGGGGTGTTCGCGGCAAATTCGAAAAGTCTATGGGAGAAATCTAAAGTGCTAATTATAAAGGCTTATATGCAAGTTATTGTCCTAAAAAGTGTTTGGGGACCCGGGTCGGGCCCCAGGGGACATGTATCAATGCAAATTTTTTTTTTTTTAAACGGCCGTTTTTTCGGGAGCAGTGTTTTTAATAATGCTTAAAATGAAACAATAAAAGTGAAATATTCCTTTAAATTTCGTACCTGGGGGGTGTGTATGATATGCATGTAAAGTGGCTCATGTTTCCCGTGCTTAGAACTGTCCCTGCAAAAAATGTCATTTTTGAAGGAAAAAAAGTCATTTAAAACTCACTCGCGGCTAATAATGAATTGTCGGCTTTTATCAATACATACAAAAGTCATTGATAAAAAATAAAAAAAAAAAGCGTGGGGGTCCCCCAGAATTCAATTACCAGGCCCTTCAGGTCTGGAATGGATATTAAGGGGAACCCCGCCGCAAATAAAAAAAAAATGGCGTGGGGTTCCCCCAAATATCCATACCAGGCCCTTCGGATCTGGTATGGATTTTGAGGGGAAATCCACCCCAAATTTTAAAAAAAATGGCGTGGAGTCCCCCCAAAAATCCATACCAGACCCTTATCCAAGCACACAACCTGGCCAGCCACAGGGGAAGAGGGGGGGGACGAGAGAGCGGCCCCCCTCCCTCCTGAACCGTACCAGGCCACATGCCCTCAACATGGGGAGGATGTCCCCATGTTGATGGGGACAAGGGCCTCATCCCCACAACCCTTGCCCGGTGGTTGTGGGGGTCTGCGGGTGGGGGGCTTATCGGAATCTGGAAGACCCCTTTAACAAAGGGGACCCCCAGATCCCGCCCCCCCCTATGTGAATTGGTAAGGGGTACATTGTACCCCTACCATTTCACGAACAAAGCGTAAAAAAATGTAAAAAAAAACACACAAACACCTTGAAAAAGTCCTTTATTAAAAAAAAAACATTCCAGCGGTGAAATCCAGTGTCCCGCGGCGATCCGATGTCCAGCGCTGTCCGTCATTGGTTTTGCCTGAGCGGACCTGATGGGGAACTTCCTCCTCAGTGTTTTAAATGTATAGACCCGCCCCTTCTAAAGTTCCCCATCAGGTCCGCTCAGCGGACCAGATGCGGAACATGAGAAGGGGCGGGTCTATACATGTATTACCAAAGTGAGAGAAGTTCCCCATCAGGTCCGCCCCCTCGGTATGTCGGACCCGCCTACGTCATTGGCTTGAGCGGGGAACTTCCTTCACTGTGTAATTTAAATTTACACAGTGAAGGAAGTTCCCCGCTCAGGCCAATGACGTAGGCGGGGTCCGACATACCGAGGGGGCGGACCTGATGGGGAACTTCCTTCACTGCGTAATACATGTATAGAGTCTATAGAGTCTATAGAGTCTATACATGTATTACGCAGTGAAGGAAGTTCCCCATCAGGTCCGCCCCCTCGGTATGTCGGACCCCGCCTACGTCATTGGCCTGAGCGGGGAACTTCCTTCACTGTGTAAATTTAAATTACACAGTGAAGGAAGTTTCCCGCTCAGGCCAATGACGTAGGCGGGTCCGACATACCGAGGGGGCGGACCTGATGCTCGCTCACCACTCCGGGCGCAATCCCAGCCCGGGACTTCCACCTGCTGTGTCTCCGCACACAGCGTCTGCAACGATCGGGTCCCCGATCCAACTGATGTCCTCACTCGACCAGTCTGGTGCCACCCAGGCTCCGCAGCGGGGTGGAAGGCTCTTTGGAAGTTGCGCAAGGCCCAGGCTTCAGGCCTTGCACTGCAGCAGATCCGCACAGGAAGAAACTCTTGCTTGCAGCGCGGTATCCAAATAGGCCGAGCTCCGCCTCGCCTCCTCCTTAAATAGCCCCTCCCATGAGTCTTTGCGGTGACCAACTGCACTCTGGGTGCCGAACGGGGTTCTGGGTAACGTAGTCCTGGGGCCTTAAAGGAGACCCCGCTACACACTCCCCCCACTTAAACTCGTTGGTCCCCAAAGATAACATAACATTAAATTACAGAATGTACAACCTCAATCAAAGTTTCGTATGATGTTGGCAGAGGAAATTCCCACCAAAAATGAGGTAGTGAACTTCCCTGCCCACAGGTCTCACTATCATTAGTGTCCTGTCTAACTGTGCCAGAGAGTGAGTTGGGGTTGCCTCCCACCAAATGAATAGTGGGAGGATCAGGGTCTTCCATACTCCTTCTGGCAGTAACTACAGTGTCTTCCGCACTCCTCCCCATCTGTGGGTAAGTTAATCTTCTGGGAGGCTTTATGGCTGTTCGCTTCCTCTGTCCTCTTGGGCTTTCTGTTAAAACTGGCTCTTCTTCTGGAACTGACTTAGGAATTTCCTCTGGTTCAGGAGCACTGGACTCCGGAGCAGGGAGGCACAGGGATTCCCTTGGATCTTCTTCTGGGAGTAAGTCACAGGCACTTTCCCAAGAATCTGACCAAGGACTGGACGGGATGAATTCAGTAGCTTCTGCATTCAGTGCTCTGTCCCTGGTGTCTTCTTCAGGTGGAAGATCAATAGCAGAAGTTTCTGGGGCCTGTGAGGGCCAAAGCCAATCAAGTTCTTCTCCCTCATTTTCACTTATCTCCGAGGTCTCTGTATCCCTGACCTGAGGGGTCTGGGACCGAGTGTTTGGTCTGGGAGTATCCGGGGTGGAGGTTGGCTCAGGGGAATCCATCACAGGGGGTATTCGAACTGCCTCAGCTAGTGGGAGTAGGTGATTCCGATGCCAGGTCTTCAAAGGTCCCACCTTCCCTTCTGGTTTAAGTCTGTAAATGGGTAGACCCGGTAGTCTTTTGCAAACAACATAAGGTTCAGGTCTCCATCTGTCTGCAAGCTTGTGTTTTCCAGGGACTCCCAGGTTTCGTAGAAGAACTCGGTCTCCAGGTTGCAGGTCCTGGTCCTGAACCTTCAGGTCGAAGTTCCTCTTGTTGCGGGCCCCCCTTTGGTCTGAGGCCGCCTGGGCCTGCTCATAGGCCAATTTCAATTTCAAATTATGTCTGAGTCTGTCAACATATCCTTTGTGGGAACTGGCATAGCAATGGTCTATGGAAGTGCCAAAGGCCAGATCTACTGGTAGTCTTGCTTCTCTGCCGAACATAAGTCGATAGGGTGAGTACCCTGTAGCGTCACTGGTGGTGCTGTTGTATGCATGCACAACTGCAGCTATATGGTTGCTCAAATGCTGCTTCTTTTCACTGCTTAGGGTCCCCAGCATGTTGAGCAGGGTTCGATTGAACCTCTCCGGCTGAGCATCACCTTGTGGATGGTAGGGGGTAGTCCTTGTCTTCTTAATCCCCAAGGAATCCAGGAGCTTCCGGATCAGCCGACTTTCAAAATCCCTTCCCTGGTCTGAATGAAGCCGTTGTGGTAGCCCATAGTGTACGAAGTATTTCTCTATAAGCACTTTGGCCACAGTCGAGGCCTTCTGCTCCTTGGTTGGGAAAGCCTGGGCATACCGGGTGAAATGGTCAGTTACTACCAGAACATTTCCTAGTCCACTCAGGTCGGGTTTGAGGCAGAGAAAATCAATGCATACCAGATCAAGTGGGCTTTGACTTTGCAGATGGCCCATTGGGGCAGCTTGACGGGGTAAAGTCTTCCTCTGGATAAATTGCGCACATGAGTGGCAGTATTCTTCAACTTCAGCCCTCATGCAGGGCCAATAGAAACGGTCCCTAACGAGTTGGAAAGTCCTCTCCGCCCCTAGGTGGCCATGGTTGTCGTGCAGAGCAACCAGGACAGTCTCTCGGTGTTTCTCGGGCAGGAACAATTGCCATTTGTCTTCTAGGTCATCAGAGGGCCCCCTTCGGTAGACCACTCCCTGACGCACCTGCAACCTGTCCCACTCCTTCCTCAACAGGCAAGCTTCCTTTGAGGGATGACGTAGGAGTCTGTTCGGATCCTGATTCTCCAGGGCCTCTAGAACCAATCTCCCCATGGGGTCTTCCAATTGGTCGGATCTCAACTCCTTTTTGGACAGTTTTGGCAAGTTATCTTCCTCCAGTTGGGTTACCCCACAGTACTGCTTGGGAACTCCTACTATGGTAACTCCTATCTCTTCTGCCCTTGAGCCTCCTCTGGCTTGAAGTTCAGCCCCTTGGCAAAGGGCCCGCACCCCGTCAGGTGCCACTTGGGTCCAGTCTTCTGTATCACTGGTAGGGGCATGAGATATTCTAGACAGGGCGTCTGCGTCTCGATTCCCAGCCCCAGGCCTGTATTTCAACCTGAAATTGAACCCAGACAGTGCAGCCAGCCATCTATGTCCTGTGGCATCCAGCTTTGCTGTGGTGAAGAGATAAGTAAGGGGGTTGTTGTCCATTTTCACAGTGAAGTCTGCTCCATACAGATAATCTCAGAGTTTGTCAAATACGGCCCACTTGAGGGCCAGGAACTCCAACTTATGAGTAGGATAGTTATTTTCGGAGGGAGTCAGGCTTCTGCTCACATATGCAACGAGTCTCAGTTGCCCTTCATGCTCCTGGTAGAGCACTCCTCCCAGACCATCATGGCTGGCATCTACATGGAGTTCATAAGGCTTCTTTGGGTCTGCATAAGCCTGAACAGGGGCAGTGGTTAAGTTATTTTTCAACATCTGGAAGGCATCTTCACACTTCTCATTCCACGGGTCCTTGACTGACTCCCCTGGCTTCCTAGGGCCCGAGTCATCCTCTTCCCCCTCCGTCTTGAGCAGCTCATTCAGAGGCCTGGCTATCCGAGCAAACCCCTCCACGAACCTCCTATAATAGGAACAGAATCCCAGGAAGGATCTGAGCTCTGTCACAGTGGTGGGCCTGGGCCAGGAGGTGACTGCCTCCAATTTTTTAGGGTCTGTGGCTACCCCAGCTTCAGACACTATGTGCCCCAGATAGTTGACTGATGACTGATAGAATTGGCATTTTTCAGGTGAGAGCTTGAGTCCTTCCTCACTCAGTCTCTTCAAAACTTTCTCCAGCCTCTCTTCATGTTCTTCCAAGGTTCTTCCGAAGACAATGATGTCATCCAAGTATACTAAGACTTGGATGAGGTTCATGTCCCCTATAGTCTTCTCCATAAGACGTTGGAAGGTAGCTAGGGCTCCAGACAGACCTTGAGGCATCCGATCAAATTCAAAGAACCCTACTGGGGTTATGAAAGCCGTCTTCTCTTTGTCTTCTGGATGCATCGGGATTTGATAGTACCCGCTCTTGAGGTCCATAACACTGAACCACTTGGCTCCAGACAAGCTCTGTAGAGCATCCTCTATCCTCGGAGTGGTATACTGGTCCAGTATGGTTCTCCTGTTGAGGGTCCTATAATCTATGCACAGCCTCAATGACCCATTCTTCTTCTGGACCACCACTATGGGGGAGGCATAGGGACTTCTAGATTCTCGAATCACCCCTGTTCGCTTGAGCTCGGCGAGCTGCTCCCTCAAGTCTTCGAGGTCTGCCAACGGAACCCGCCTAACCCTCTCCCTGAAGGGCTTGTCTTCCTGGAGGCGGATTCGATGGGTGGCACTCCTAGCACACCCCACATCGAATTCATTTTGGGAGAAGATCTTTTCCCACCTGGTCAGCTGGGCCTTGGCTCTCTCTTTCCAAGCCCTGGGCAGGTTTGGGTTCTCCATGGAAAGTTTCTCTCACACAGTACTTTCTCCATCTGTCTTCTCCACATCCGACAAAGCAACTGGGGTAGCTGGGCTCACCCGGCCCAGCAACAGCCTGGCTGGGATTTCCATGGGACCATCCGTAGTATTCCTGACTAGGGATGAGCTCGGTGTTCGAGTCGAACATACGTTCGACTCGAACATCGGCTGTTCGATCGTTCGCCGAACAACGAACGATTTGGGCCGTTCGCGCCTAATTCGCGGCCCACAATGCACTACGTCATCGCAGTGTCATCCAGGCGCTGTGATTGGCCAAGCATGCACTGTGACCCCGCATGCTTGGCCAATCACAGCGCCGGCAGCGAGGAGAGCAATGATTGGCCACAGGCAGGATGCCTGTGGCCAATTATTGCTGAGGGTGTTTAGTACACGCCCCACACTATAAAAGGCCGCCAGCACGGCGGCCTAGTGTAGTGTGTTCCGGAGCAGGGAAAGAGAAGCATAGGCAGGGACAGTGACATTTTTTTTCTTGCTTAACCTGGATTCCTTTAGTTTAGGGAAAGAGAAGGATAGGTAGGGAGAGTGTCAGTGTGTTTTACTGTGCTAATCCTTGTTTCTAGGGACAGGGAAGGACAGTGAGGGAAATTCTCCTTGTGCTATACTGTGCTAAAGCATTGATCATCAACCATCTTTAAAAAAACATTTTTTCTAGGGACAGAAAACTATAGGTAGGGAGAGTGTCAGTGTGTTTTACTGTGCTAATCCTTGTTTCTAGGGACAGGGAAGGACAGTGAGGGAAATTCTCCTTGTGCTATACTGTGCTAAAGCATTGATCATCAACCATCTTTAAAAAAACATTTTTTCTAGGGACAGAAAACTATAGGTAGGGAGAGTGTCAGTGTGTTTTACTGTGCCAATCCTTGTTTCTAGGGACAAGGAAGGACAGTGAGGGAAATTCTCCTTGTGCTATACTGTGCTAAAGCATTGATCATCAACCATCTTTAAAAAAACATTTTTTCTAGGGACAGAAAACTTTAGGTAGCGAGAGTGTCAGTGTGTTTTACTGTGCTAATCCTTGTTTCTAGGGACAGGGAAGGACAGTGAGGGAAATTCTCCTTGTGCTATACTGTGCTAAAGCATTGATCATCAACCATCTTTAAAAAAACATTTTTTCTAGGGACAGAAAACTATAGGTAGGGAGAGTGTCAGTGTGTTTTACTGTGCTAATCCTTGTTTCTAGGGACAGGGAAGGACAGTGAGGGAAATTCTCCTTGTGCTATACAGTGCTAAAGCATTGATCATCAACCATCTTTAAAAAAACATTTTTTCTAGGGACAGAAAACTTTAGGTAGCGAGAGTGTCAGTGTGTTTTACTGTGCTAATCCTTGTTTCTAGGGACAGGGAAGGACAGTGAGGGAAATTCTCCTTGTGCTATACTGTGCTAAAGCATTGATCATCAACCATCTTTAAAAAAACATTTTTTCTAGGGACAGAAAACTATAGGTAGCGAGAGTGTCAGTGTGTTTTACTGTGCTAATCCTTGTTTCTAGGGACAGGGAAGGACAGTGAGGGAAATTCTCCTTGTGCTATACTGTGCTAAAGCATTGATCATCAACCATCTTTAAAAAAACATTTATTCTAGGGACAGAAAACTTTAGGTAGCGAGAGTGTCAGTGTGTTTTACTGTGCTAATCCTTGTTTCTAGGGACAGGGAAGGACAGTGAGGGAAATTCTCCTTGTGCTATACTGTGCTAAAGCATTGATCATCAACCATCTTTAAAAAAACATTTTTTCTAGGGACAGAAAACTATAGGTAGGGAGAGTGTCAGTGTGTTTTACTGTGCTAATCCTTGTTTCTAGGGACAGGGAAGGACAGTGAGGGAAATTCTCCTTGTGCTATACTGTGCTAAAGCATTGATCATCAACCATCTTTAAAAAAACATTTTTTCTAGGGACAGAAAACTATAGGTAGGGAGAGTGTCAGTGTGTTTTACTGTGCTAATCCTTGTTTCTAGGGACAGGGAAGGACAGTGAGGGAAATTCTCCTTGTGCTATACTGTGCTAAAGCATTGATCATCAACCATCTTTAAAAAAACATTTTTTCTAGGGACAGAAAACTATAGGTAGGGAGAGTGTCAGTGTGTTTTACTGTGCTAATCCTTGTTTCTAGGGACAGGGAAGGACAGTGAGGGAAATTCTCCTTGTGCTATACTGTGCTAAAGCATTGATCATCAACCATCTTTAAAAAAACATTTTTTCTAGGGACAGAAAACTATAGGTAGGGAGAGTGTCAGTGTGTTTTACTGTGCTAATCCTTGTTTCTAGGGACAGGGAAGGACAGTGAGGGAAATTCTCCTTGTGCTATACTGTGCTAAAGCATTGATCATCAACCATCTTTAAAAAAACATTTTTTCTAGGGACAGAAAACTATAGGTAGGGAGAGTGTCAGTGTGTTTTACTGTGCTAATCCTTGTTTCTAGGGACAGGGAAGGACAGTGAGGGAAATTCTCCTTGTGCTATACTGTGCTAAAGCATTGATCATCAACCATCTTTAAAAAAACATTTTTTCTAGGGACAGAAAACTATAGGTAGCGAGAGTGTCAGTGTGTTTTACTGTGCTAATCCTTGTTTCTAGGGACAGGGAAGGACAGTGAGGGAAATTCTCCTTGTGCTATACTGTGCTAAAGCATTGATCATCAACCATCTTTAAAAAAACATTTTTTCTAGGGACAGAAAACTATAGGTAGGGAGAGTGTCAGTGTGTTTTACTGTGCTAATCCTTGTTTCTAGGGACAGGGAAGGACAGTGAGGGAAATTCTCCTTGTGCTATACTGTGCTAAAGCATTGATCATCAACCATCTTTAAAAAAACATTTTTTCTAGGGACAGAAAACTATAGGTAGGGAGAGTGTCAGTGTGTTTTACTGTGCTAATCCTTGTTTCTAGGGACAGGGAAGGACAGTGAGGGAAATTCTCCTTGTGCTATACTGTGCTAAAGCATTGATCATCAACCATCTTTAAAAAAACATTTTTTCTAGGGACAGAAAACTTTAGGTAGCGAGAGTGTCAGTGTGTTTTACTGTGCTAATCCTTGTTTCTAGGGACAGGGAAGGACAGTGAGGGAAATTCTCCTTGTGCTATACTGTGCTAAAGCATTGATCATCAACCATCTTTAAAAAAACATTTTTTCTAGGGACAAAAAACTTTAGGTAGCGAGAGTGTCAGTGTGTTTTACTGTGCTAATCCTTGTTTCTAGGGACAGGGAAGGACAGTGAGGGAAATTCTCCTTGTGCTATACTGTGCTAAAGCATTGATCATCAACCATCTTTAAAAAAACATTTTTTCTAGGGACAGAAAACTATAGGTAGGGAGAGTGTCAGTGTGTTTTACTGTGCTAATCCTTGTTTCTAGGGACAGGGAAGGACAGTGAGGGAAATTCTCCTTGTGCTATACTGTGCTAAAGCATTGATCATCAACCATCTTTAAAAAAACATTTTTTCTAGGGACAGAAAACTATAGGTAGGGAGAGTGTCAGTGTGTTTTACTGTGCTAATCCTTGTTTCTAGGGACAGGGAAGGACAGTGAGGGAAATTCTCCTTGTGCTATACAGTGCTAAAGCATTGATCATCAACCATCTTTAAAAAAACATTTTTTCTAGGGACAGAAAACTTTAGGTAGCGAGAGTGTCAGTGTGTTTTACTGTGCTAATCCTTGTTTCTAGGGACAGGGAAGGACAGTGAGGGAAATTCTCCTTGTGCTATACTGTGCTAAAGCATTGATCATCAACCATCTTTAAAAAAACATTTATTCTAGGGACAGAAAACTTTAGGTAGCGAGAGTGTCAGTGTGTTTTACTGTGCTAATCCTTGTTTCTAGGGACAGGGAAGGACAGTGAGGGAAATTCTCCTTGTGCTATACTGTGCTAAAGCATTGATCATCAACCATCTTTAAAAAAAAAATTTCTAGGGACAGAAAACTATAGGTAGGGAGAGTGTCAGTGTGTTTTACTGTGCTAATCCTTGTTTCTAGGGGCAGGGAAGGACAGTGAGGGAAATTCTCCTTGTGCTATACTGTGCTAAAGCATTGATCATCAACCATCTTTAAAAAAACATTTTTTCTAGGGACAGAAAACTATAGGTAGCGAGAGTGTCAGTGTGTTTTACTGTGCTAATCCTTGTTTCTAGGGACAGGGAAGGACAGTGAGGGAAATTCTCCTTGTGCTATACTGTGCTAAAGCATTGATCATCAACAATCTTTAAAAAAACATTTTTTCTAGGGACAGAAAACTATAGGTAGGGAGAGTGTCAGTGTGTTTTACTGTGCTAATCCTTGTTTCTAGGGACAGGGAAGGACAGTGAGGGAAATTCTCCTTGTGCTATACTGTGCTAAAGCATTGATCATCAACCATCTTTAAAAAAACATTTTTTTCTAGGGACAGAAAACTATAGGTAGCGAGAGTGTCAGTGTGTTTTACTGTGCTAATCCTTGTTTCTAGGGACAGGGAAGGACAGTGAGGGAAATTCTCCTTGTGCTATACTGTGCTAAAGCATTGATCATCAACCATCTTTAAAAAAACATTTTTTCTAGGGACAGAAAACTATAGGTAGGGAGAGTGTCAGTGTGTTTTACTGTGCTAATCCTTGTTTCTAGGGACAGGGAAGGACAGTGAGGGAAATTCTCCTTGTGCTATACTGTGCTAAAGCATTCCTCATCAACCATCTTTGAAATCCTTGTTTTTTGGACAGTCAGGGAAATTGTCATTGTGCTATTCTGTGCGAAAGCAATCATCCTCAACCATATTTAGAAATCCTTAAGTAAAGGGACAGAGAAGGACACCTGAAGGTAGCCCTTATTGCTTTTTTCCCATCTCCCTGCAGGCCATCCATTAGAATGTCTGGAAGGCAAATAAGGAGAGGCAGACAGTCAGGAGGCAATAAAAGAGGGCAAGCAGGCTCTGTGTCTGGGGGCAACAGTGCTGGTCGTGGACGCGGTGCATTGTCATCAGCACATGGCCATGGGACACGCTTGTCCTTCTTTTCGGCAGCTGGACATGTTGAGCCACATCATGCCGAAGACTTGGTAGAGTGGATGACCAAGCCCTCCTCCTCCTCCTCATCCTCTCTCACCCAGGCTCAGGGTACTGGCAAAGCAGCTGCCAAAGCGTCCTCTTCCCTGGTATCAATGTCAGACTCATCATCAGTCACTCCTTCCCTAGACCCACCATGTCCTCCTCCTGAGGAGTCCCCCGAACTGTTTGAGCACAGTGTTGGGTACATGCTCCAGGAGGATGCCCAGCGTTTCGAAGGGTCTGATGATGAAACCCAGCTACAGGAAGGCAGTAGCGTGAGAGCAGACAGAGGGGATGCTCAAGAAGGACACCAATCTGGCAGTCATGTTCCAGCAGCTGCAGCATACTGCCAGATTGGCTCCAGTGATGAGGAGGGAGGGGATGATGAGGTCACTGACTCCACGT
This sequence comes from Rana muscosa, assembly GCA_029206835.1. NCBI lineage: Eukaryota > Metazoa > Chordata > Amphibia > Anura > Ranidae > Rana > Rana muscosa. The sequence goes on along the minus strand of CM055122.1, from coordinate 940,352,470 downwards.
GGGTGCCTAATAGGAGAGAGGAGGAGGAGGAGGATGAGGAGGAGGCACATCTCCAACGAGGCAGGATGCCCTTTGGTGGCCAGCGTAAGGGCAGTACACCGACGGAATCACACCGCAGAGCTCCGCCTGTGCAGGGCGCTGCCTCTGCCCGTCATTCAAAAAGTTCTTTGGTGTGGGCCTTTTTTGAGGCTAGTGCATCAGATCGCACAGCTGCTGTTTGCAACATATGTCTCAAGCGTATATCGCGTGGCCAAAACATCAGCCGCTTGGGTACCACATGCCTGACCAGACATATGTTGACCTGCCATGCAGCTCGTTGGCAAGCCTACCTCAAAGACCCACACCAAAGAACAAAGCGGACCTCTCCTTGCACCGCATCAGCTGGGATCTCCAACCCCACTATAACTTCAGTCCTCTCTGAAACATGCACTGAGAGGAATGAAGGTGTAGAATTAGGTGTGTCACAGCCAAGTACTTGCGGCCACTCTGCTAGCAGTACACCGACGTCCGATTCTAGCAGGCAAATTTCCCTGCCCCAGCTGCTGGACCGTCGAAAGAAGTTCACTCCCAGCCATCCACATGCCCAGCGGTTGAATGCTAGCTTGGCTAAATTGCTAGCGCTTCAACTGCTGCCTTTTCAGTTGGTAGACTCGGCCCCCTTCCGTGAGTTTGTGCAATGTGCGGTTCCTCAGTGGCAGGTTCCCAAACGCCACTTTTTCTCATGGAAGGCTATTCCGGCTCTCTACCGGCATGTGGAAGGCAATGTCTTGGCCTCGCTGGACAGGGCGGTCAGCGGTAAGGTGCATATTACCGCTGACTCATGGTCCAGCAGGCATGGACAGGGACGTTACCTTTCTTTCACGGCCCATTGGGTCACTCTTTTGGCAGCTGGGAAGGATGCAGGACAAGGTGCAGTAGTGTTGGAGGTTGTTCCACCGCCACGCCTCCAAAATGCTACTACTGGTTGTGACACACCTCTCTCCTCCACCCCCTCCTCTTCTTCTTCCTCCATGGCCTCTTCCTGTGCTTTGTCCTCTGAACCAGCGGTGCTCCGTAGCCGTTCAAGGGGCTACGCAAGTACGCAGGCAAAAAGATGCCATGCCGTGCTTGCGCTGGTGTGTTTGGGGGACAGAAGCCACACTGGGGCAGAGGTCCTGTCTGCTCTGCAGGGCCAGGCCGAGAGGTGGTTGACGCCACGCCAGCTTAAGCCAGGAATGGTGGTTTGCGACAATGGCACCAACCTCCTCTCCGCCCTCCGACAGGGACAACTGACCCATGTGCCCTGTGTGGCTCACGTCCTTAACCTGGTGGTGCAGCGGTTCTTGGGCAGGTACCCGGGCTTACAGGATGTCCTGAGGCAGGCCAGGAAAGTCTGTGTGCATTTCCGCAGATCTTATAATGCCAGTGCTCGCCTGGCTGAGCTGCAAAAGGAGTTGAACCTGCCCAAGAACCGCCTTATATGTGACATGCCCACCAGGTGGAACTCAACGTTGGCCATGCTGCAGCGGCTGCACACGCAGCAGAGGGCCATCAATGAGTACCTGTGCGACTACGGCACCAGGACAGGGTCAGGGGAGCTTGTTTTTTTTTCTCCACGCCAGTGGGGCATGATCAGGGATGCATGCACTGTCCTGGCACCATTTGAGGAGGCCACGAGGATGGTGAGCAGTGACAGTGCATGCATCAGTGACACTGTACCTCTTGTCCACCTGTTGGAGCACACGCTGCGTGGAATAATGGACAGGGCACTTGAGGCAGAACAGAGGCAGGAAGAGGAGGACTTCCTTGCCTCTCAAGGCCCCCTTTACCCAGACAGTGTTCCTTCTGTCCCACCTATCGCACAGGAAGAGGAGGAGGAGGAGGAGGATTGTGTCAGCATGGAGGTGGAGGCTGGCACTCAGCATCATCAGCAGCAGTCTTTTAGGGATGATTTACAGTCCCAAGAAACCAGTGGACTTGTACGTGGCTGGGAGGAGGTGGCTGCGGATCATGTCGTCCTTAGTGACCCAGAGGACTCCGGACCGAATGCCTCAGCTAACCTACGCTGCATGGCCTCCCTGATCCTGCAAAGTCTGCGGAAGGATCCTCGTATTCTTCGGATCAAGGAGAGGGACCATTACTGGCTGGCCACTCTCCTTGATCCACGGTACAAGGGTAAGGTTGCGGACCTTATGTTACCGTCGCAGAGGGAGCAGAGGATGAGACAACTCCGGGAGGCCTTACAGAAAGGTCTGTGCAACGCGTTCCCAGAGACTGGGAGGTTACAAACTCCTGGTCCTGGACAACGAGTTGCTGAGGCTTCGGCCAGTCAAAGAAGGAGCGGTGGGGAAGGTGGCCGTCTGACCGATGCGTTCAGACAATTCTTTAGTCCGCAGCCCCAAAGTATGATCAGTTCCAGCAACCATCGCCAGCGTCTGATAAACATGGTGCAGGAATATCTAGGGGCAAGGTCAGACTTGGACACCTTCCCCACTGAAAATCCTCTGGCTTACTGGGTCTTGAGGATGGATCACTGGCCAGAGCTTGCACAGTATGCAATTGAGCTACTGGCCTGTCCTGCATCCAGCGTTCTTTCGGAACGCACATTCAGTGCTGCTGGAGGATTTGTCACGGATCACAGGGTGCGCCTGTCCACCGACTCGGTTGATCGACTGACTTTCATCAAGATGAACCAGTCTTGGATCACCACCAGCTACCACACACCTGATGCTGATATAACAGACTAATTGATTTTAACATGTCACATCCCTTCAAGACTGATGCTGATGCTGAGTGCCTGTGCTGTTATGTTGACTGGCTATCCTCCTCCTCCGAGTCCTCAATGATACGATTGATGATGATAGCTTGGAAGATCATTTTTGTTTATGGGTGCCGCCACCAGTGCCTAACGCCCAATTTTTCAGCCCCTGTTTAACAGGGGCGTGTAATTAAAATTTTTGAAGCAATACTTTGCAACAGGGCTCATTGCTGTGCTCCAAGTACAGTATCTGTGAGGGGTTGCAGTGTTGTGCCACCAGTGCCTAAGGCCCAATTTTTCAGCCCCTGTTTAACAGGGGCGTGTAATTACAATTTTTGAAGCAATACTTTGCAACAGGGCTCATTGCTGTGCTCCAAGTACAGTATCTGTGAGGGGTTGCAGTGTTGTGCCACCAGTGCCTAAGGCCCAATTTTTCAGCCCCTGTTCAACAGGGGCATGTAATTACAATTCTTGATCTAATAATTCACAGCAGGGCCCATTGCTGCACCCACCAAGAGTAACTCTGAGGGCTTACAGTGTTGTGGCAACGCCACCACCACCACCACCACGAAAGGCCCAATTTTTCAGCCCCTGTTCAAAAGGGGCATGTAATTACAATTCTTGATCTAATAATTCACAGCAGGGCCCATTCCTGCACCCACCAAGAGTAACTCTGAGGGCTTACAGTGTTGTGGCAACACCACCACCACCACCACCACCACGAAAGGCCCAATTTTTCAGCCCCTGTTCAACAGGGGCATGCAATTACAATTCTTGATCTAATAATTCACAGCAGGGCCCATTGCTGCACACACCAAGAGTAACTGTCAGGGCTTACAGTGTTGTGGCACCAGCACCACCATCAAAGGCCCAATTTTTACTACCACTGTTCAACAAATATATGTAATTACAATTCCTGATATAATAGTTGACAGCAGGGCGTTCCAGCACCAACCAAGAGTAACTGTGAGTGCTTACAGTGTTGTGCCAACACCAACAACTAAGGGGCCTATTTCTGCAGAGTATATACGGCAGGTCCCTACTTTCAAACATCCAACTTACAAACGACTCCTACTTGCAAACGCAAGAAGACAACAGGAAGTGAGAGGAAATCTACCCCTAGGAAGGAAAATTCTCTCCTGTAAGAATTAATATGGGAGAAAGGTGTCTCCTCTGTACTGATGCTTTATCACCAATCCTTGTTTCAAGAAAAACACCACATTTCAAAAACAGTTGTCATTGGGACGGAAAGTGAGGTGAAATGTTCTGAACAGGGGCACAGACAGCAAAACAAATGTTACAGGGGTGATAACCCTTACCTATGTTTTCCAAAAAGTTTAAAAATAGATTTTTGGGCTGGAGCTACACTTAAACAATGTACCTGTTCAAAATTACAAACAGATTCTACATAAGAACAAACCTACAGTCCCTGTCTTGTATGCACCGCCTGTATACGGCAGTTCAGAGTATATAGGGCCTTTTTTATTTTATGTGCGGGGTTCCCCTTAATATCCATACAAGACCCAAAGGGACTGGTAATGGGCTGGGGTGGGGGGGGGGGTCATGGGGTAGCTATGCCATTTTTCTTAAAGATTTTCATCCATATTACCGGGACCAGACATTACATTAAAGCCGCAAGCAGTTTTAAATGGCTTTTTTTTCCTTTAGAAGTGTCATTTTGTGCAGGGACAGTTCTAAACACGGGAAACACGTGGCACTTCACAGGCATACTTTAGACACCCCCCAGGTACGATATTTAAAGGAATATTTGACTTTTTTTTTTCACTTTATGCATCATTAAAATGACTGCTCCCGAAAAACGACCGTTTTTAAAACTTCTTTTTGCATTGATACATGTCCCCTGGTGCAGAACCCGGGTTCCCAAACCCTTTTTAGGACAATAACATGCATAATAGTCGTTATAATTAGCACTTTCGAATTCGAACGTTCGCATCCATTGTATTTAATAGGGTTCTAATGTTCGTACGAACTTTCGGTCCGTTCGCGGGTTCTGGTGCGAACCGAACCCGGGGGTTTTCGGCTCATCACTATTCCTGACACTCACAGGCACTTTACCGTGAGCCTTCTTCAGGGCCCTCACTGGGACTACTTCTGGGACTACTTCTAAGCCTGAATGTTCTTCCCTTGGGTCGGGTTCCAACATGACAAAGGGACCAGGCTGCTCCCAAGTGAGTTTCACTGTGGCTTTCAAGCAGGCTACTTCACCAGGCTGTAGCACTATCCCCCTTTTTCCCAGCCTCCAGACCTTCCCTACCACCTCTTCCGGGGCCTTCTGTTCCAAGATCAGCCGTTGGTAGGCTGTCTTCAACATTGGGTGGATCCTAGTGACTGTGGGGCCTTTTCCTTTTGTTAGAGGGGTCAAGAGTCTTCGGACCAGATCCGTGTTGGTCCCTATTATTAAGGAACTCTTGTTAGCTCCAGGCGGTCGGGGGCATACCACAGCTAAAGTATTAAACACTTCAGCCTTCCCGGCTATGGATGGGTCAAAAGTCAGTTTAATAGGCAGATAGCCATCATAAGGGAAACTCTCTGTCCCAATTCCCCATATTTCCAGCTCTTCAATCTTCTGGATGGGTAGGTGACTTAAATGCTTGTCATAAAAGTCCCGGGAACAACAGGGTCACTTGCACCCCAGTATCCAATATGGCTCTTGTGTAGACTCCCTCCACTTGAACAGGTACTATCGGGGAGGGACCCACCAGCTTCTCTGGGTATCGCTTCGAAGGGGTCTCTTTCCTTTGATCTTTGCATTTTCCTTTTGGACTTTCTTTCTTCCATTCCTCTTTGGACTTAAGTCTCTCTTGGGCCTGGTATGCATTGATCTCCCTCCTTTTAATGGGTGTAACTACCCGCTGAGGGACACTACTCTCTTTCTTTGGTGTACGTTCCCACTGAGGAACCTCGCGTTTCTTCTGAGGGGTCTTGTCTCCTCTTTTCTTGGGCTTCTCATTCAGTCTGGAGCTCACTGAAAATGATGGGCACCTGGTTGACGCCTTCACCGGGGCCCTCTGGAGTTTCCCGCCGGCTTACAGTTATCTGTTTTCTTTTTCTTGAGACTGGAACATACAGCTGCAATATGGCCAATTCCTTCCGCAGTTGAAACAGATCACATCCCCCCAGTCTTGTAGGGGAATGGGCACTGAAGCGTCTGGGAACAACTCTTTCCTTGGTCCTTCTTTCTCGGGAACCTTTGAATCCTTTGCAATCAGGAAGGTCAGCATCTCTAACACCTGAGACATCTGTGATTTTAAAGCGTCTACTTCTGGGTCTCTTTCCTTTGTCAGTACTGAGTTGACTACCACTGGTGCAGCAGAGGTATGTGTCTTGATCATTTGTTGATCCTTCTTTAGTGACTCCTCATCCCTAATAATTTTTATCAGATCAGAGTACATAGTTACATAGTTACATAGTTACATAGTTAGTCAGGTTGAAAAAAGACACAAGTCCATCCAGTTCAACCGTAAAAAATAAAAATAAAAAAATAAAAATAAACATATATCGTACACTCCCATATACCCAATTCTATACCCACAGTTGATCCAGAGGAAGGCAAAAAAACCCAGAAGAGCATTATCCAATTTGCTACAGCAGGGGAAAAAATTCCTTCCTGATCCCCCGAGAGGCAATCGGATATTCCCTGGATCAACTTTACCTATAAATGTCAGTACCCAGTTATATTATGTACATTTAAGAAAGAATCCAGGCCCTTCTTAAAGCAATCTACTGAGCTGGCCAGAACCACCTCTGCAGGGAGTCTATTCCACATTTTCACAGCTCTTACTGTGAAAAAACCTTTCCGTATTTGGAGGTGAAATCTCTTTTCCTCTAGACGCAAAGAGTGCCCCCTTGTCCTTTGTGTTGACCGTAAAGTGAATAACTGAACACCAAGTTCACTATATGGACCCCTTATATATTTGTACATGTTGATCATATCCCCCCTTAATCTCCTCTTCTCAAGAGAGAATAAATTCAGTTCCTCTAATCTCTCCTCATAGCTGAGCTCCTCCATGCCTCTTATCAGTTTGGTTGCCCTTCTCTGCACTTTCTCCAGTTCCCCAATATCCTTTTTGAGAACTGGGGCCCAAAACTGAACTGCATATTCCAGATGAGGTCTTACTAATGATTTGAACAGGGGCAAAATGATATCTCTCTCTCTGGAGACCATACCTCTCTTAATACAAGAAAGGACTTTGCTCGCTTTGGAAACCGCAGCTTGGCATTGCATGCCATTATTGAGCTTATGATCTACCAAAACCCCCAGATCCTTCTCCACTACGGATCCCCCCAGTTGTACTCCCCCTAGTATGTATGATGCATTCATATTATTAGCCCCCAAGTGCATAACTTTACATTTATCAACATTAAACCTCATCTGCCACATAGTCGCCCAATTAGACAGAGCATTGAGGTCGGCTTGTAAATTGGCGACATCCTGTAAGGACGTTATTCCACTGCATAGCTTGGTGTCATCTGCAAAGACAGAAATGTTACTTTTGATCTCAGACCCAATATCATTTATAAACATATTAAAAAGTAAGGGTCCCAGCACTGAACCTTGGGGTACACCACTGATAACCTTGGACCATTCAGAGTAAGAATCATTAACCACTACTCTCTGAATTCTGTCTTTTAGCCAGTTTTCTATCCATTTACAAACTGATATTTCCAATCCTGTAGACTTTACCTTACACATGAGCCGTGTGTGGGGAACTGTATCGAACGCTTTTGCAAAATCCAAGTATACCACGTCCACTGCCACCCCTCTGTCCAAGGTCTTACTTACCTCTTCATAAAAAGAAATCAGGTTTGTTTGACAACTTCTGCCTTTCATGAATCCATGCTGTCTGTTGCTTAAATAGTTTTTTTCCAGCAAGAACTCATCTATGTGGTCTTTTATTAATCTCTCCAGTATTTTCCCAACTATAGAAGTTAAACTAACAGGTCTATAGTTACTTGGTAAACACTTAATTCCCTTTTTAAATATAGGCACCACATTGGCCCTGCGCCAATCCAGTGGTACTATTCCTGTCATTAATGAGTCCCTAAAAATTAAATACAATGGCTTTGAAATTACAGAGCTCAATTCTTTTAGGATCCGTGGGTGTATGCCATCTGGTCCAGGTGCTTTATCCACCTTTATTCCATCTAAATATTTCTGGACCATATCACTTTTGAGCCATTGTGGATTTGGGGCTGTGTCACTACCACCCCCATTTTGGACATGAGCTCCCCCATGCTCCTTTGTATACACAGAACTGAAGAAAGTATTTAATAAATTAGCCTTCTCTTTGTCCCCAGTCACCCACTCTAGATTATTTTGTAAAGGGCCTACATGCTCAGACTTGACCTTTTTACTATTAATATATTTGAAGAATTTTTTGGGGTTTGTCCTACTATCTTTTGCAATCTGTCGTTCGTTTTGAATTTTTGCATCCTTGATTTCCTTTTTACATATCCTGTTATATTCTTTGTAACATTTAAATGACACTAGTGTTCCCTCATTTTTATATTTTTTAAAAGCTCTTTTCTTATAGTTTATAGCTTTTTTAACTTTGTCAGTGAGCCACATAGGTTTTATTTTTAGCCTTTTAAACTTATTGCCCATGGGAATATACTTTGCAGTGAGTTCCCAAACAGTCTTTTTGAAGAATTCCCATTTCTGTTCTGTGCCCATTGATGCCAATATTCCTTCCCAGTCTAAGTCCTGGAGAGCAGCACTCATCCTTGGAAAATTTGCTCTCTTGAAATTAAGTGTTTTTATCTTTCCTGTATGTGATTTTTGCTTACAACTAACATCAAATGAAATCATGTTATGGTCACTGCTACCCAGGTGTTCCTTTATCTGAACATTAGTAATACGCTCTGCATGGTTTGAGATTACCAGGTCCAACAGAGCATCATTCCTAGTTGGGGCCTCAATAAACTGGACCATAAAATTGTCCTGCAATAGGTTTATAAATTTTTGCCCTTTAACTGTCCCAGCAGTTCCATTACTCCAGTCAATTTCTGGGTAGTTAAAATCCCCCATTATTATCACCGTCCCAGCCCTTGCAGCCCTTTCCATCTGTGCAAGGAGCTGAGTCTCTAACTCCTCATTAACATTGGGTGGTCTATAACAAACTCCAATGATTAGCTTTGAACTACGCACATCTGTATGCAGTCCTACCCATAATGCTTCAGACTCATCACACTCTCCATCCACCAGGTCCTCTTTCACACTCGCTTTGAGATCACTTCTCACATAGAGACAGACCCCTCCACCCTTCCTTTTTACCCTGTCTTTCCGAAAGAGTGCATAGCCCGGAATATTAATAGCCCAGTCGTGTGAGGAATGAAGCCAAGTTTCAGCAATACCGATTACATCATAGCTCTCCTCATGCACCAGAGCTTCCAACTCACCTATTTTGCTTGGCAGACTTCTGGCATTGGTGAACAGACACTTTAATGCATTAATATTATTTGACCGGTCACATACTATCCTCTTGGGTGTTCCCAGATTGCAACTAGGACTTGCTACTATACTTACCTTGGGTTTATGTTCTTTGGTTACCCTACCACTAATGCCCCTAATACTACCCTTTAGAATATGTTCCCCGCTGACTCTCACTATCTCTGGACCCTCCCCCCTGTCACCTAGTTTAAAAACCCCTCTAACTTTTTGGCCATCCTTATTCCCAGCTGATCTGCACCCTCCTCATTTAGGTGCAGTCCGTCCCTTCTATAGTACTGGTTATCGACTGAGAAGTCGGCCCAGTCCTCCAGGAACCCAAACCCCTCCTTACTACACCAGCTCTTCAGCCACTTGTTCACTTCCCTAATCTCCCTCTGCCTTTCTGGTGTGGCTCGATGTACCGGTAGTATTCCCGAGAATACTACCTTGGAGGTCCTTTTCCTCAATTTAGCTCCCAAGTCCCTAAAATCGTTCTTTAGGACACTCCATCTACCTCTGACTTTGTCATTGGTGCCAACGTGCACCATGACAGCTGGGTCTTCCCCAGCCCCTCCCAGTAATCTGTCCACCAGATCCGTGATGTGCCGAACCCGAGCGCCCGGTAGACAACATACAGTTCGGCGCTTCAGGTCTTTGTTACAGATTGCCCTCTCTGTCCTTCTAAGAATTGAGTCCCCTACCACCAGAATCTGTCTTTCCTTTCCCTTCGCTTCCCCCCCACTCTCACTGGAGGAGTTCTTCCCCTGGCAGCTAGGAGAGTCCCTCAGCTCCAGCAGTGCTGGTCCCGGACTGGTTTCACCAATGTCACTCAATGGAGCATACTTATTGGGATGCTCCAGCCCTGGATCGGCCTCCCTGGCACTTCGCCCTCTACCCTTCCTGACTGTCACCCATCTACTATTTTCTAGTGCCTGCACCTCTTTGACTCCACCCACCTCTGTGCTGGCCCCTGCCATCACCTGCCGGGTACGTATCCAGCTCTCCTTTAGTGTGGAGGGACTTCCCAGTGCTGACAGTTGCTTCCCTAGATTCAGAACCTGGGCTTCCAGGGAAACAATGTGCTTACATTTTGCACAGCAGTAATCGCCCTCGATCAGATGATCAAGGAATGCATACATGCTGCAAGATGTACACCGAGTCGCCTCGCCACACCCGCTGGGCATCGTACCTATTAATTTAATGAGGATTCGAGATTATACCCTGTCCAAATTACCTAACACTAGCTTCCTGACCCAACTATTCAACAAGACAATACACAGGTACTCAACAAGACAATACACAGGTACTCAACAAGACATTACACAGGTACTCAACAAGACAATACACAGGTACTCAACAAGACAATACACAGGTACTCAACAAGACAATACACAGGTACCACGCAGACCCACGTGCACCCACAGACCAACGGACCCGCGTGCACTCGCAGACCAGCGTGCACTCGCAGACCAACGGACCTGCGTGCACTCGCGGACCCGCGTGCACTCGCAGACCAACGGACCAGCGTGCACTCGCAGACCAACGGACCCGCGTGCACTCGCAGACCAACGGACCCGCGTGCACTCGCAGACCAACGGACCCGCGTGCACTCGCAGACCAACGGACCCACGTGCACTCGCAGACCAACGGACCCACGTGCACTCGCAGACCAACGGACCCACGTGCACTCGCAGACCAACGGACCCACGTGCACTCGCAGACCAGCGTGCACTCGCAGACCAACGGACCCGCGTGCACTCGCAGACCAGCGTGCACTCGCAGACCAACGGACCCGCGTGCACTCGCAGACCAACGTGCACTCGCAGACCAACGGACCCGCGTGCACTCGCAGACCAGCGTGCACTCGCAGACCAACGGACCCGCGTGCACTCGCAGACCAGCGTGCACTCGCAGACCAACGGACCCGCGTGCACTCGCAGACCTACGTGCACCCGCAGACCAACGGACCCGCGTGCACTCGCAGACCAGCGTGCACTCGCAGACCAACGGACCCGCGTGCACTCGCAGACCAGCGTGCACTCGCAGACCAACGGACCCGCGTGCACTCGCAGACCAGCGTGCACCCGCAGACCAACGGACCCGCGTGCACTCGCAGACCAGCGTGCACCCGCAGACCAACGGACCCGCGTGCACTCGCAGACCAGCGTGCACTCGCAGACCAACGGACCCGCGTGCACTCGCAGACCTACGTGCACCCGCAGACCAACGGACCCGCGTGCACTCGCAGACCAGCGTGCACTCGCAGACCAACGGACCCGCATGCACTCGCAGACCAGCGTGCACTCGCAGACCAACGGACCCGCGTGCACTCGCAGACCAGCGTGCACCCGCAGACCAACGGACCCGCGTGCACTCGCAGACCAGCGTGCACTCGCAGACCAACGGACCCGCGTGCACTCGCAGACCTACGTGCACCCGCAGACCAACGGACCCGCGTGCACTCGCAGACCAGCGTGCACTCGCAGACCCACCTGCACTCGCAGACCCACGGACCCGCGTGCACTCGCAGACCAGCGTGCACCTACAATACACAAGTACCAGAGTAGGTCAGTGACATCCCGCCTCCAGAGGTTTTCAGGTGAAGCCAGACTGGACCTGAGCATAACGCTCCCTTTAACACTTGCTTCATTCTTGCCGCATCTGTGTCTTGAGGCAACATCCCTTTCTTTAACACGATCTTGCAAAGCATCTTGTTTAGTCTTCTCACATACTCACCTTTTCCAGCAGACCGAACTCCTCCTGCAACATGGCTAAACAGTCCTGAGCTGTGCAATCAGCATTGCCAAACCGGAAGCTTTTCACCACTTTTGCTGCAGCGCCTTTCAAACTTTCTATCACGCGCTGTCTCTTCTGCGCTTCAGGCACCTCCCATGTCTCTACTGCTAATAGTGCCTGCTCAACCCAGGTATCTAAATCTTCTTCCCCTACAGGGACAGGAAGCTTCCCTGAGAATGTCTTTAGTCTGCGGTAGCTAGCCTCTACATGTACCGTGCTTGTCCTCTGGCACTTTGCTAGCAAATCCCCTAAGGCATTTATTAATTCTGGTGTCATGGTAGTGACCGGTGCCACTGGGTGCGTCTCCCTTTCTTTTCTGTCAGGTGAGACACGGGGTGTCCCTTGAGGTGATCTCGTTGGGGGTGACTCCGTCTTAACAGTTATTGCGTGCGTCAACTTATAAGTTCTATTGTCTGGTGCGCACACACATTTGCGCTTAAAGGTTTCTGGCATTCCGTCCCACCATTCTATGAGCGCATACTAATACGAGATGTTTGAGTCTGACTTCATGTCCATCACCCACGGTGTACAATCTGGGGACATTGACACCACAAGTTTCTCTACCGTCTCTGTTGACCATTCCTCCCCTGGGAGGCTGATGACCACCGACTGATCTGGTTCTTTCTTAGTTGCTTCGCACCATGCCTTAACCTCTAATGGATCCATGCCGGTACTTGTGGCGTGTTCACCTGCTGTATCAGGACCCTGGACTCGAGAGCCCCCACGTGTAGCGCTACCCCCAGTTAAGAGAGCCGCTGGTTTGATTTCGGGCCCTGCATACAGCACCGCCAACCCCCGGCAATCTTACTCGACTCACTCTGGCACAGTTAGTCTAGGGTTAAACTTATATCACATTCAGTAATATTGCAAGGGGCAATCTCTTTTGCAGTAAGACAACACACTGAGGCGAGAGATCAAATGCAACAGCTTTACTATATATCAAAAGGCATAGGCAGAACAGAACACATGCAACTTGCTTACAGAGCCCTGCAGCAATCAATATAGCACACAATAATGGCGCTGCGCGGTAATCCACTACGCGTAGCTATTATGGTATACACGCCCTGTGGCGCACTTAACAATATCCTATCTCCCCACCCTGGCCAGGCCTGACCCAGAAAAAATCTCAGTCCTTCCTATAGGGATTTCTTCACATGCAAACTTTCGGTGGTGCACTTGATGAATAGTATTTGTAATCTACAAACTGGCAATCACTAAGAACACTATGCTGGGGGGACACTTCAACTCTGTCCTGCTACCGGTCCCCCAGTGGAACAACAAGCAAACGATCGGTGAGCCACGGCAGTCTATAGGCCTAGAATCTATTTGATTGAGCAAGTGCTCGCTCACCACTCCAGGCACGATCCCAGCCCGGGACTTCCACCTGCTGTGTCTCCGCACACAGCGTCTGCAACGATCGGGTCCCCCATCCAACTGATGTCCTCACTCGACCAGTCTGGTGCCACCCAGGCTCCGCAGCGGGGTGGAAGGCTCTTTGGAAGTTGCGCAAGGCCCAGGCTTCAGGCCTTGCACTGCAGCAGATCCCCACAGGAAGAAACTCTTGCTTGCAGCGCGGTGTCCAAAGAGGCCGAGCTCCGCCTCGCCTCCTCCTTAAATAGCCCCTCCCATGAGTCTCTGCGGTGGCCAACTGCACTCTGGGTGCCGAACGGGGTTCTGGGTAATGTAGTCCCGGGGCCTTAAAGGAGACCCCCGCTACATATGCATTGATTTTCTTTGTCTGGAACCTGATTTGAGTGGACATGGGAATGTTCTGGTGATAACCGATCATTTCACTAGATACGCTCAGGCATTCCCAACCAAAGACCCGAAGGCCTCCACAGTGGCTAAGGTTCTTGTGGAAAAGTTCTTTGTACACTACGGACTACCTCAACGCCTCCACTTAGACCAGGGAAGGGATTTCAAAAGCAGACTGATTTGGAAACTGCTAGATTCACTGGGTATAAAGAAGACCCGAACCACCCCATACAACCCACAAGGGGATGCCCAACCTGAACCATTCAATCGGACATTATTGAATATGCTGGGGACTTTGAGTAGTAAGAAGAAGCATCACTGGGGCAAGCATGTGGCCACCATTGTGCATGCATACAATAGTACGAATAGTGATGCTACTGGATATTCTCCATACAGGCTGATGTTTGGCAGGGAAGCAAGACTACCGGTAGATTTAGCTTTTGGCACTTCAATAGATCATACCTTAGCAGCTTCCCACAAGGGGTATGTGGACCGGTTGCGACAGAGCTTAAGACTGGCGTATGAGAAGGCCCAGGCGACTTCCAATCAAAGAGGAGCCAGGAATAAGCGGAGTGATGACCTCAAGGTCCGAATTCACGACTTACAGCCAGGAGACCGGGTGCTGTTGCGGAACTTAGGCATTCCAGGGAAGCATAAGCTGGCTGACTGGTGGAGATCGCAGCCCTATGTAATCTGTAAACAATTGCCAGGTTTGCCAGTGTATCAACTCAAACCAGAAGGGAGTGTGGGGCAGTTGAAGACATGGCACAGGAACCACTTGCTGCCCCTCTCCGAAGCAGTTTGTTTGCCTCCCACCTCGGATCCTTCTGAACTCCTTTCAGCCTCCAACACCCCCAGACCTGTCACCAGATCTCAAACAACTCTTTCAGGAGAAATGGATGCCCAAGATCTGAGTGAAGATGAGGAATTGGAACTCGATTGACTATGGCCCCCCCAAGCACCTGAACCCATGACAATGGCCCCTTCATCACCTGAAGGTATTACATGGGACACTTTGAATGCTGAGGCTGCTGACTGAGTTCATACCACTCGATACTCTTACTGAAGAATGGGAGGATGCTCTGGACACTTTTCCAGTAGAGGACCCCAGGGATTCCTTGTATCTCTCTGCACCTGAATTGGATGCCCTTGGACCAGTGGAGCCCAATACACCCGACTCAATAGAGGAAGAATTGGAAGGACCAATTGCAGTTGAGACCCCGGCTCCAAGGGGACAAAGACAGAGAAGGGCCATCTACCCCCCAAGAAGATTAACCTACACTCAAATAGGGGAGTGTTTCGGAAGAGACTGTAGTTACAGCAAGAAGGACAGTAGATAAGCCTGGTCCCTCTACTGTGAATTTAGTAGAGGGCAACCCTAGCTCGCTCCCTGGCACAGTTAGACAGGCCACTTCCACTAATGTGACCTGTGGGCAGGACAACCTCTCTCCCAAAGCTTGGTGGGAGGTTCCTTTGCCAGGCTCCTTTTGTAGCCGTGAACTGTATTTCATGTACATATGCTAACAATGATCTTTACTGCTTATCTTTGGGGACCAAAGATTTTAAGTGGGGGGAGTGTGTAGCGGGGTATCGCTTTAAATGAGCACAAAGACTACCATACCCAGTGTGCAGCGGGGCACCCACAGTGCATTGCCCGGCGCATGGTCTGCTGGGGAAGGACTATTTAAGGAGGGAGGAGCAACACGCGTGTCTCTTCGGACACCGCCCTCCTAGCAAGTGGAGCCTACGTTGGGCCTGTTGTTTGGACTAGGTCGGAGAGCCTGGGCCTAGAGGATCCGGAGAGCTTGCCAATCGTCACTGGAGAACCCAGAGTCGTCTCATCTATCTATCTCCCGCGGATGGTCGAGAGGATCGGAGACTACGGGTATCGTGAGACTGTGTTCCGGGACATCAGTTACTGAAGTCGGTTGTACGAACTTTTCCGGTCGGGTGAGAGAGCACTTGCTCAGTATACTTTGACTACCTTTTAAGCCCAGTATCCTCTGGTCAGGGCCCACCGTTACCGGAGTGTTATACTGCACCCCAGAGAAACAGTGTGTTGTGCAGCTGGAGTTTAGTTGTCTTATTGCTTGCTGAGTAACCAACAGTTTATACCATTGGATTACAAATAATCTACAAAATGCACCACCATTGCTAGCGAAGAACCTTCTCAACGAACTAACTGTGTGTGAATTAGTCAGGCCTGACTGTCCAGCAGGGAGACATTTGCTTGGCCGCCATATTGGCCACGAGGGGAAGGCTCGCGAGAGTAGTTTATTAAGAGATATTGAGTGCGCATAAGACTGTTAGAATATAATACTTGTTATTTGCTTGACTATTGTTATCGCAGGGCCCTGCATAGATAAATGTACCATTGTCTAACCTTATATTTCTATTCAGTAAAGTATTTGTGGTTAAGCAGGCAAGTGTGTGGCGTACTGTTTATCCCAGCTGAAGCAGCCAGCTCAGGTAATTTAATATTAACTATTGTGTATGCTTTATTGCGGAGTGGTGATTCCTATAACCTAGTGGGTTTCACACTTCTATTTGTGCTAGCTGTGCCAAGGGAGGTTAGAGCCAGTTCCTGGGGGTTGACAGCAGTGTGTTACAGGCCCAAAACTATACCTGCAGCCCTCATAACTGGGGGTATTGCTACACGTAGAATTAGAGTCAGGTGTATGATTAACCAACTATACCAAGCAGGTGCAAATGATCATCAATTTCATATGTGTAAGTGGAAACTGATGGGGAATTTAGATAGTCAGTCTAGGGATGAGTTTGAATCTTGATAATATTTCCGATAAGATGTGACTTACAATCCCCCCAGGCCTGTGAGATTAGCCCATTGAGACAATGACACAAAACAGCAAGGTCTCTGAGCAAATCTAATCTTTTATTCCTTGGTGTGAATATTTAAAGGGGCTTTCAGAAAGTATCACCTTTTGACAAATTATCCAATCATATACAGAGACATTTCATGACAAAAGTGAAACAAATTATTTCTAAGAAATCACGTGCTTAATAGGAATTGAAACTCCAACAAGTAGATAACATGAACATGGGAAAACGAAACTAGTTTACCAGTACGCACCTAGTAATATGTGAAATACAGTACAAGTAAAAACACAAAATGGAAACTGATTATAACAACAAAGGAAGCGGTTAAGCTAAATATCCCTTCAATCCCCTCATATAAGATGATCTCTACATTATATGTTATGTCTTAATACTTCTTTGGGATTGTGGCATAGATTGCCTGATGATTCTTCATGTATGTCATGTAGGATAGAACCTTATCATCCGGAGATTGAAGGCGTGCAACTATGCAAGTACAACACTTAAAACAGAGGTAAAGAATCAGAGCAAGGATAAATACCATAACAATAACAAGGACAATGTCTTTTAACCATGAAAATATACCTCCAAGCCCAAATCCTGCATTGGCAAATGGGCTCCATGTTTTAGCAATGTCCCTAGCTTCCTGCTGGAGCTGGCCTACCTCTTTTCGGTGTTGTGCAATAATATCATAGTAGTCAGGCACCTTGGCACTTATATTATGAATCCAAGTACAACACTCATAGTCCTCAGTTACTTCACACAGGCCTGTGAGCGCTGCACTCATACTTTCTATGGCAAGATCATGTAACTCTAACTGTTTTCTAATTGCTCTAGTTTCTATGTTTAACATGGCAATGTCATCTGAATTCCTCTCCATTATCTCATCCAATATACTTGAATAATTATTCAACCTTTTCATTGTATCTATTCCCCATCCTGTCCAAGAAGGGAACCATGCCCAACCCATATCTTGTTTATAGAACAATTGCCTTTTGTCCCTGTGTTTAAGGGGGTATCTGGGGTGTATACTGGCCTCTAGGGGATGTCGCCTTTTATCATCCCCTACCACTCCCATGACAGGTACCAAGGATGCAAGGTAACACCATCCCTTAACATGGAGGGGCACCCAGGGATAACACACTTCCCCACAACATACATAGATACTTTTTCCCAGTGTAGGGAGGCCGAGCCCTGGAGCCGTTACAATTGCATTTTTCAAATACACAAAAGCATTGCACATTTCATCTGACCATTTTATACAGTCTGGCATGTCTGAACCTGTGGCTTGTCTCAGGAGATTGTCATAGTAGGAACAGTCAGGTATCCATTGGCGACAGTAACCAATCATACCAAAAAAGGTGAGCATGTCATTCTTAGTAAGTGGGCGGGGCAGACCCACAAGAGCCACAGCTCTTTTGTGGCTGACTTTCCTTTCTCGTTTTGAGAGCACAAACCCAAGATATTCAACCGTTTCCTGACACCATTGCAGTTTTTTCTTTGACACTTTGTGACCACTTTCAAAAAGACATTGCAAAAGATCCCTCCCATCCTCCAGGGCAGCCACCCGAGTAGAACTGCTGAGGAGGAGATCATCCGCATACTGCAGCAGGGATGAACAGTGTCTTGGTATCCAAGCTCTGAGAGTAGTTTGGAGGACAATGGAATAGACTGCAGGGGAGTCTATAAAGCCCTGGGGCATTCTACACCATGTTAGTTGGCGTTTTTTTAAAGCAGAAAGCAAAGATTGGCTGTGTCTCCTCATCCACAGGGATGCTAAAAAATGCATTTAATAAATCAATCACAGTAAAATACTCTGCATCGGATGGTATGGCGGTAAGTATTGATGGCACATCAGGCACTATTGGGGCAATCGGTACCACTAGGCTATTGATGGCCCTTAGGTCTTGTACGAACCTATAGTCACCATTTGCCTTCTTTGCTGGGTTAATGGGAGTCTTGTAGGGCGAGACAATTTCCCTTAAGATTCCTTTCTTTAAGAAATCCTTGACTATTGGTTGTAAGCCATCCTCTTTTTCTTTAGCTATGGGGTATTGCTTGTGGTATACAGGTTGGGCCCCTGGCTTTAAGGTGGCTTTGTAAGGTGTACAAGGGATAAATCCCACATCCAGTGAATTTTCTGCCCAAACTGCTTCCTTTATTCCTCCTTCAATCACCTCTTCTGTCAAGGAGACGGATGGAAAAAGGGTGAGGATGTTAATCCTGTCAGATTCCACGTGTAATCCTCCTTGCTTTGTGACTTTCATTGTAATTCCCAGTTTTCATAGTAAATCTCTGCCCAAGAGATTCACCGGACAGCCAGGTATTATTCTGAAACAGTGTTGAATCACTGATCCCATTCCAGTCGGGTCAATGATTGTGAGGGGTGGTGTTTTAAAAGTTTTGGTCAGTACCCCATTTATTCCCATTGAAGGCTCAGCATTTGTGACCTCTCCTCTATAAAAATCTTTGCTAATTGTACTGCATGTGACCGAGGAGTCCAGTAAATAAGGAATTAGTTTTCCATTCACATGCAGCGAAATGATTGGCTGCTCTTGATAAGAGTGAGAGATAAGGGGAAATGCTGGGATACCACCTTCAGGGCAGCTTCATCGTTGTTGTTGCTGTTGTTGCCAGGTGATGGGAAACTTTACATTGTGTTGCCGTGAATTCTGTTGTTGTGTACCTGAATTTTGTGGGGCTGTATGTGAGGCAGGGGGTCTTGTGTTAGTCAGTCCAGGTTCATAGTAAGGACACTGTACCCTCCAGTGTCCAGGGTCTCCACAATTGAAACATCCTCTAGGTTGTCTCTGTGTATAATCCTCTCTTTGTCCTTGTCCCCTCCCTCTGTGTCCCCTTCCTCTCTTTTTATAAAAGTTTCCCCTTTGATTTCCTGAGAAATCATTTTGATAATGTGTCTGCACTGGTGTTTGCTTAGGGATGTCAAAACATCCTGCAGCATCCTTCGCTGTCAATTTATTGCAGAAGTCTGTTATTGTGCTTGTAGCCCATTCTGATATTTGCTGTTTTATTGTAAGTGCATGTTTAGGGCCAAGGTTGTTGAGGTATGTCTGTATTAGGCTTGTGCAATTCGTTTCGTAACGAATTGAAATTCGTCCGAATTTAGCAACTTTCGGACATTCGGAAGCATTCGAATTTCCGAACAAAGCAATTACGAATAAGACCGAATCCGAAATAAATTATACCGCAAATAGCGAATGCCCGAATGTCTTCGGCATAATTCGTTATGAAAAAGTTACGAATGTACGAATCCATACGAAGCACAATAACACTCACTCTGCTCTGCTCTCTGCTTCTCCCACACCGTGCTGAACTCCCTCTCAAAATGGTGTACAGGGGCGGAGGTTATAGCCGCATGTAAAAAACGAAAGTAAAATACGAGATTTCGAATCCATTCGAAGCACAATAACACTCTGCTCTGCTCTCTGCTTCTCCCTCACCGTGCTGAACCCTCTCAAAATGGTGTACAGGGGCGGAGCCTATAGCCGCATGTAAAAAACGAAAGTAAAATACGAGATTTCGAATCGTTACAAATAACCGCTATGTATTTAGAAAAGTACAAATCCATTCGAAGCACATTAGGCATAATAGGCAGCGTCGTTGTGAGAGAGACACGGAAAATTACGAATCAACGAACCCAAAAAAAGTTACGAAAGTAGGAGTTGTGTCCAGAATCAACGAAAAACAACGTACTCTACCGAAAGTACGAATTATAAAGCAACAAAAAATTCAACGAAAAATGTCGCTTGCAAAAATACGAATGAGTCCGAACACGAAAAATCCCGTCTAGCAAAATTACGAATGATTACGAATCAACAGGACCGGAAAGAAACGAACCGAAACGGAACGAATTTTTCCGTTGTGCACAAGTCTAGTCTGTATTAAGAGACTGTGCATGTTATCCTGAACACTAAGTCCTGCCTCTTGTGTCCAAACTTCTAGAAATCTTTTCCAAAATTCTAACACAGATTCTGCCGGCTTTTGTTTGCAAGCTACAGCTGTGGGCAGGGAAGATTTGTTTGTGAAAGCTCTTTTCAGTTCAGCCTCTAACTCTGTCCACATATTGACCCGCCCATCTTTGGTATTTAATTTATACTCCGCAGCTTTTGTGGTGGGGGCCTCTACTGTAATAATAGTGGGCACCTTTGTCCAGTCCCAGGGGGAGGTGGTCCCTACCAAGTTGTCTATAATGAGCCTTATGTCTTCTTGTGTGTAATTTCTGCCAGTGCTAGATTCTTTAGATAGCTTATAGCACCTGCAGCTGATGTGGTAGGTTTTGGACAGTGTTTGATAATGTGGTTAATGTCCTCAATGTCAATAGGTTTCATTACCAAAACATCACCCACAGTCATAAATGGGTATTGTTGGACAGCTTGTTGTCTGTTTTGTTCTCCTTCAAAACTATCTTTCCCTTGTTCATCTTCCTCTTTTTGCTGTGTGTCCTCCTGTGATGAGGTCTTTTGTGCAGCTCTTGATCTGGTTGTTGGGGGACTTATTACGGCTGTGGCTGAACCCGAAGGCTGTGGAGGACCATGTGGGTGCTCAATACCTGAGGTGGAAGAGACATCCACTGCCTGCTGGGGAGCAGATGGCGGTGGTCTTTGGGCTACAGGTGCTTGTTGCTGGGTTTGTTGTGAAATGGTAGGCAACACTGGAGCCACTGCTGCAGCCTGTTGTTGGGCAAGGGGTGATGTTCTATTTATTTGTGAACCTGTCGCTGCACTTGCGGCTAAGAATTCCATTTCCTCTTTTGAGAACAAAGGATATATCTGTTTATGTGGCCCCCCTTGAGGCTGTGGAATGTAAGGGGGAGGAGGCGGGGCACATGGTACAGGCATGGAGAAGGTTGATTTAACCCTTCTCTCACAAGAATGTAATCCTGGAGCCTCTATATCCCTTAAGTTAGGTGTCCTTTTTTTCTGCTTTTTTTTTGTCCTTTCATACCAGTGGGGGGCATAAGTTAACCAGTTCTCTCCACCCTTTTTCATATATGTCATGTCCCATTGTGGATCAGCCGAATAGTATGGAAATGCCCCTTTATCTCCAAGACAAAGGCCTTTGATCATGTCCATATGGAACGTGTCATTATCTCTGTCACGGGGGAACGGACTGCTGCTACCCATAGCCTCTGTCCATTCTGCTAAGTTGTCCACCCAGGGGTTAATGTACACATCGTCAGTACCACACACACGCGCTACATAACTTTTACAAGTTTCTCCCACTTCCGGTGGTGGCGGGACAGTTTTTCCATTAACCCTTCCCATTATGTTCTTGTAGTTATTATTATTATTATTATTATTATTTTTTTCTTGGCAAAATGCCAATAAGCACTCCTTATGGCCAGAGGTTCACCTGATCACAAGCAAGCTTTGTACGTTATTACTTTTCTTATTTTTATAACCAAACAATTTTTATTTATATTTCAAATTTCTTGGCAGAGTGCCAACAGGTTCAAACAGTACTTTCAATTGCTGTAGTACTAATGCCGCAAACAGTTCCCCACTATCTATTACGGTCAGTGAGATATTAACACTTGAACCCTGTTGGCAAAAAGCCAAATGTCCAAATTTTGCACCTGACTTCCCCTGCGCAAGAGATGTCAGTAGCAAAAATAATTATTCAAATAGCATGTTTTGATCAAATGTTAGCCTCAGAGTATCCTACTGACTATACCAATTTATGTATTACCTTAAGAAAGTGTTATTAACACTGCTACTATGCACACTATCTTATACTTTTAGAGTCAAAGCATTCATATATAAATCATTAAAAATAAACATCAATACATCACCAGATACTGTAGCATCACTGTACATTTCGATTGGGGAACTTCCCTCAATCACTAAAAGGAGTCGGGAGTTCAATTATAACACAGTGCAGTGGAAAGTGTCATCTTACCTCACAACACTCCCCCACACACACAGACAGATTACAAATTATCTTACGACTTCTACGAGCAAGCGATAGAAAGATAAGCAAAGAGATCCGGTTTTGTCCGGCACACCTTATCAGACTTGTTCTTATAATTACAGTACTGTATAAATCATTTCCCTGTGGACTTCACTGAGTCCTCCAATAGCTCTCCCAGAGCTTTCTGCTACACGGAGCAGTGTCATAAGCCTCCCGGGGCTTATCTCGCCGTTAACACGGAACAGCGTTCCTTGCTGCTTCACGGAGCAGTCTTACAAGCCCTCCCAAGGCTTATCTCGCTGCTAACACGGAACAGCGCTTCTTCTTCAGAGCAGTTAACTTATTATCAAGGTTTAAAAACAGCTCTGACATAAATCACAGGTCCCTTTAAAGCAAACGATTTCTAAATAGACGTCACGGTGAGAGAAGATAAATAGATCAATTCTACTCACCCGACAGACATATTTTAATAGATCCCGGACGAGCCCCCAACTGATGGGGAATTTAGATAGTCAGTCTAGGGATGAGTTTGAATCTTGATAATATTTCCGAAGAGATGTGACTTAAAATCCCCCCAGGCCTGTGAGATTAGCCCATTGAGACAATGACACAAAACAGCAAGGTCTCTGAGCAAATCTAATCTTTTATTCCTTGGTGTGAATATTTAAAGGGGTTTTCAGAAAGTACCGCCCTTTGACAAATTATCCAATCATATACAGAGACATTTCATGACAAAAGTGAAACTAATTATTTCTAAGAAATCACGTGCTTAATAGGAAACGAAACTCCAACAAGTAGATAACATGAACATGAGAAAACGAAACTAGTTTACCAGTACGCACCTAGTAATATGTGAAATACAGTACAAGTAAAAACACAAAATGGAAACTGATTATAACAACAAAGGAAGCGGTTAAGCTAAATATCCCTTCAGAAACAAAATAATTAACTGAAACAGAAAAAGCTGTGTAGGAGAAGTAAAACTGAATGAGGAATAGCCAAATTCTGCCACTAAGTTGAGGTTGTGGAAGACAGTTTCATGTTACAGGTCATACACCATGGCAAGACTGAGCACAGCGACAAGACATCAGCAAGGTCTCTCCCAGGCAAAGATTTAAAAGTAGACTAATGCCTCGTACACACGACCGGTTTTCCCGGCAGCAAAACTGGCATGACAGCTTTTGGCCGGGGAATCCGGCCGTGTGATGCTTCATCGCAGTTTTTCCGACAGGAAAACTGCGGGGGAAAAAAAAAGAACCAGCTCCTGCCGAGAAAACCGATCGTCTGTATGCTTTCCCGAGGGGAAAAAAACGTGCATGCTCGTAAACAATTAGACGCATGCGCGGAAGCATAGAACGTCACTTTGTCGGCTCTTCGTAGTCTTTGACATCACCGCGTTCTTGGCATTCAAAAGTTCAGCGGTCTTTTGTGTGACAGTGTGTTTGCAAGGCAGGCTTGAGAGGAATCCCGTCAGGAAAAGCGTGTTTTTTTTTTTCATGCCAGGAAAACGTGTGTACGAGGCATGAGGTTTCAAGATGTGCTGTTCAAGCTCTTTTGAAGAAGCACAAAGAAACAGTCATCACTGAGGACCGTAGATGCAGTGGTTGGACAAGAAAATTTAATGCAGCAGCATTTTTGCAAATGGAGTTGGAGATTTGGTCAGAATCAATTGTGTCCTCAATGCTCAGAAATACAGGTAGATATCTATCCATTGTGCCATACCATCAGGGAGGTGTGTGCTTGGCTCCAAATTTATTCTGCAGCAGGACAATGGCGCCAAACATACAGCCAATGGCATTAAGAACCAGTGGCAGCTGGTGGTATATTTTTTTTGGGGGTGGCAAACAATGCACCCACAGCCCCCACAGCCACCGGGTCACCCGAACCACCAATCCCCCCCCCGGTTGGTCGGTCAGTCACCAGCCCTGCCCTTACCCCATCTAGGTCAAGGACATCGCTCCCTCTGGGCAACGGGCGCTGGCTTCCCCTGCGTCTCCTCCTCCTGGTCTTCACAGTGGCTTCTGTCGTGCGTCTCTTCCCTCCTCCTCAATCCTCATTCTAGGCAGCCAAAAGGATCACTTCTCCTCTCGACCAATTGGGTGACAGGCCTCAGGACCCACTTCCTAAATGGCCGGGAGGCGGATCAGGAAGACAATAGCGAATATTCATTTAGTATTGTCACACAACTGGGTGTGCTCGTGGCGCAGAGCCCCCCCTTTTTGAAGCCTGTTAGAGCCTCTGGCTCTAATCACGTGCTTAACCACTTCAGCCCCGGACCATTTGGCTGCCAAATTACCGGGTCACTTTTTGCGATTCGGCACTGCGTCGCTTTAACTGACAATTGCGCGGTTGTGCAAAGTGCCTCCCAAATAAAATTGACGTCCTTTTTTTTCCACAAATAGAGTTTTCTTTTGGTGGTATTTGATCACCTCTGTGGTTTTTATTTTTTGCGCTATATACAAAAATAGAGCGACAATTTTGAAAAAAAAAAAGCAATATTTTGTACTTTTTCTGCTATAATAAATATCCCCATTTTTTTTTTAAAAAAAGCTATTTTTTCTCAGTTTAGGCCGATACGTATTCTTCTACATATTTTTGGTAAAAAAAATGGCAATAAGCGTATATTGATTGGTTTGCGCAAAAGTTATAGCGTCTACAAAATAGGGGGTAGTTTTCTTTTTTTACTTGTTATGGCGGCGATCTGCAATTTTTATCGTGACTGCGACATTATGGCGGACACATCGGACACTTTTGACGCTATTTTGGGACTATTCACATTTATACAGCGATCAATGCTATAAAAATGCACAGATTACTGTATAAATGTGACTGGCAGGGAAGGGGTTAACCAGTAGGGGGCGGGGAAGGGGTTAAGTGTGTCCTAGGGAGTGATTCTAACTGTTAGGGGGTGTGGCTTACTGTGACACGTCACTGATCACTGCTCCCGATGAGAGGGAACAGACTATCAGTGTTGTGTCACTAGGCAGAACAGGGAGGTGCCTTGTTTGCACTAGCATCTCCCCGTTCTGCCGTTCCATGACCCGATCGCGGGACACTGGCGGACATCGAGTCCGCAGTTCCCCTAGGCACGGTCACAGAGACTGTGGCGGGCACACGCATGCTGCCGGCGGCGCGTGCGCGCCCGCTAGGGGGCAGATCCAAAGCAACGTATATATACTGTACGTTGCTTTGCCTGCCCGTGATATTCTGCCGACGTAAATGTGCGGGAGGCAGTCCGCAAGCGGTTAAACAAAAAAAACAAAAACATTGCAATCCATGCGTCCAGCGACCCGCATGTAGAGTAGGGGGCTGGACGCATGGATAGGGGGGCTGCGCCCTGCATTACGGGCCGCCACTGTTAAGAACTATCTTCAGTGTGAAAAAGAACAAGGAGTCCTGGAATTGGTGGTTTAGCCTCCACAGATCTCTGATCTCAACATTGTGTCTGTCCAGGATTACATGACGAAACAGGAGGATTGAGGCAGCCTACATCCGGAGAAGAACTGCAGTTAGTTCTCCAAGATGTTTGGAACAACCTTCCTGTTGAGTTCCTCCAAAAACAGTGTGCAAGTGTACCTAGAAGAATGGATACTGTTTTGAAGGCAAAGGGTGGTCACGCTAAATCATGATTTGATTTGGATTTCTCTTCTGTTCATTTACGTTTAATTTTGTTAATTGATTGTGTAGCGGGGCTTTAAATCTAAGGGAATGTTTGAGTGGTAGTTGTACTCAAACACACTATTTGATAGGGTTCTGTAAAACTATTTTTTATATTACAGGTGGGATGCTGGTGTATAGTTCCCTGTGGCCTGTTGATGGCGCTGCCATCGGAGGCTAGGGTTGAACCGCTGGTGCAGTGCTGTGCCTTGGATTTCCCCTCTCGGCGGTGGTATGGTGGGCGTGTCGGCCTGCTGTGCATGCCGGGACAGGGTATAAAAGGGGCAGACCCTGCCGGTAAGGGGTGAGTTTCCGGGGGTCCGACCCCGGGAGTGTGTTGTCCTGTTCGTGGCCACCCCATGCACCTTTAGCCCTGGGGTGGAGTTCCTGGTCCGGTACACTGGTGGATCAGTCCCAGGCACCTTTAGCCCTGGGGCTGCAACTGAAGGCCTTGGGTCCAGCACCTTCGGCTGGAGCCCACGGAGGGAGGAGGAATCCCAGGGTGCTGCCTTACGAGAAGACCTGTATCTAGAAGAGGAGGCCGGAAGGGGACTGTTCCGAGGGACTGGTGAGAGATCACAGTGAAGGAAGGGGCCCGGTAACTCTCTGGAGGGATGTCATCTTCCTGTTAGAGGCCTAATACCAGATCCATCGTTCACCAGGTCTGTGGCAGAGACCTAATGTTCACCAGATCTGTGGCAGAGTTTGTGCAGAGACTGTGTGTAATCTAATTCGAGCATCACTCCGGCTGCTAGGATCCACTCTAATGGGAGACTATCCGGATGAGCTGAGACTACCTGACGATATGGGTAGTGAATAAGTATTCGTTTGTGTCTGGACCTACTCCAACACCTCTTGCTGTCCTGATCTTCCTCCAACCTTTCCTATTTAAATGACTATGCATAAGAGAAAAATAAACTCTACGTTGGAGTTGCAATTGGTGTGGACCTTGGAGCTATTGGGGAATAGAGATTTGTCTTTATTGCAGTGAAGACGGGAACCATTCTCTGGAGAACCTGACTATAGAGACCCAGGTACATTACACCGCTCAACCTCTTCACACAGGAGGGTACGGGCATGTGGCATGGTGTGACCCTTTTCCTACAAGTGAGCCAAAGGTGAGGAATAGGGGTCTGTGTGCTACAATAAAAATAAATTAATAACACTTCTATTTGTGAAAGCATCCTTAATGTACAGCATTTTCCACACCTACCTACAACTTTTGCAGAGTAGTGTATTTATTGTACACTCACATATTTTTATTTAATTCCATTTTCGAGACAATTCAAAGTGAGAAATATCCCCATTTAGACAGTTGCAACGTCTCCCCATTGGAAGATTACCCATTTATTCCCAACTGGTGGTTTATTCTCCCCTACAGGGTATGGACCATAGTAAAAACCTGGGGTTAGAAGATGAGGTTCTCGTTCTCTACTATCTCCAAAACTAAAATGTAACAATTGGCTTTAGATACACTTTTGCTTACTGATTGAGTTTACTTACTGGATGTAATTGTTCTCTAAAAGATTGCTATGATGTGGTTGGTTGTACATGCACGAGTCTCTGATCTATGAACTTTAGTCAACTCTGATAGGAGATGGGCAGAATATTAAGAAACCACTTCCAGCTCTCTGCCTCCATTCTAATTTTATCCCACCTGCAATGTGCTGGAGAAGATACCAGCGGGGGGTTCAACCTATCAGTGTCTACCTAATACTATTCTTGACATCCTGTGATTTTCTGTAGATTTTTCATTTCATTTCATTTTTATTTATTTTTTCTATAAAGGCCTAATTTTTTTTTTCAGAAATGCGTATGCTAAGCCATGGCCAGGATCAAACTGTGCCTAGCAACACAATAGCTCATAATAGCTAAATGGTGCTTATACAATGTACATTTTCTATAGAATCCAACTAATACATAAAAGCTTTTTACTTATTTATTCACATTATTCATTAAAATTATACATGCATGCAATGCTCTTGCCTACCATCAGGCTACATGAACTACAATAAATTGAAATAACAATTCCCTCCTTAAAGGAAACCTCACCAAAAGTGACCGTATAATTCCAGGTGCCTCTCACACCCCCCATATCCCCAAATGGGGAGGGACAGAAAAAAATAGCCCTCTGTGAATTATGGAAACCACAATTGATGTGCATGTAAATCTCTTGCTCTATTGGTTATTATCTTTCTGTGGGATGAAACATACAGATTATTTCTATCCTAATACATACAGTATATATACACAGTGCCTTGAAAAGGTATTCATACCCCTTGAAATTTTCCACATTTTGTCACGTAAATGTATTTTATTGTGATTTTACACAAAGTGGAAGGAAAATGATAAATGTTCTTTTTTTACAAATAAATATCTGAAAAGTGGGGCGTGCATTTGTATTCAGCCCCCTTTACTCTGATACCCCTAACTGAAATCTAGTGGAACCAATTTACATCAGAAGTCTCCTAATTAGTAAATAGAGTCCACCTGTGTGTAATTTATTCTCAGTATAAATACAGCTGTTCTGTGAAGCCCTCAGAGGTTTGTTAGAGAACTTTAGTGAACAAACCGCATCATGAAGGCCAAGGAACACACCAGATAAGTCAGGGATAAAGTTGTGGAGAAATCTAAAGCAGGGTTAGGTTAGAAAAAAATATCCCAAGCTTCTAACATCTCACGGAGCACTGTTCAATCCATCATCTGAAAATGGAAAGAGTATGTATGGCACATTTAAAATATGACCTGTGTGTGGATTGCGCTAACTTCTGTACCATTTTAAATCATACCATTCCTTACTATGCCGAAAAAATCTTTTAAATGAAATAAAATATGCCCTGTATTATTATGAGGAATCCTAGCGAATAGTACTCCTAGTACCTCCTTCCTAATTTTTGTACCCTAAAATCTGTGCTGTAATGGACAAATAGATGGTAGTGGTACAGTAGTTGAGAGATGATGGGGGTAATATATGGAGATGATGAGGGTAATGGATGGAGATGATGAGGGTAATAGATGGTGGTGGGACAGTAGTCGGGAGATGATGGGGGTAATAGATGGAAATTATGAGATTAATAGATGGTGGTGGGACAGTAGTGGGGAGATGATGGGGGTAATAGATGGAAATGATGAGGTTAATAGATGGTGGTGGGACAGTAATCGGGAGATGATGGGGGTAATAGATGGTGGTGCACAGTAGTCGGGAGATGATGAGGGTAATAGGTGGAGATGATGAGGTTAATAGATGGTGGTGGGACAGTAGTCAGGAGATGATGGGAGTAATAGATGGAGATGAGGTTAATAGATGGTGGTGTACAGTAGTCGGGAGATGATGAGGGTAATAGATGGAGATGATGAGGTTAATAGATGCTGGTGGGACAGTAGTCAGAAGATGATGCAGGTAATAGATGGAAATTATGGGGGTAATGGATGGAGATGATGAGGTTAATAAATGGTGGTGGACAGTAGTTGGGAGATGGTAAGGGGGAAAGATGGAGATGATGAGGGTAATAGATGGGGGTGGCCCCATCTGACGCCACGGGGAAACCACAGGAAACCCCCGTGGCTATTTAAGAGCTGTCACGGCGGCTGTAGCGTCATTCGACGGGAACCATCTATCAGGCATCAGTAGCGGCTTTTTTTTTTTGTATCGACGGGTCTAGAATGTATGTACATCGCTGGAATTTTTTTTATTTTTTAATAACGGGACTTGTCCCAAGCCGTCTCTTGTGTTTTTTAACATTTTTGACACTTTTTTGTGGAATGGTAGGGGTAAAATGTACCCCATTACCAATTCACATAGGGGGGGGCCAGGATCTGGGGTTCCCCTTGTAAAAAGGGTCTTACAGATTTTGATAAGCCCCCCGCCCGCAGACCCCCACAACCACCGGCAAAGGTTGTGGGCATGAGGCCCTTGTCCCCATCAACATGTGGACATGGTGCTTTGGACCCCCAAATTTTTTTTTCTGCAAAGATCTGTGCATTTATTTATTTTCCATATTTTTTCCTTATCCTTTAAACCTGGAGAGAGTGAGAGGAGTCTGGAGGATCACAGTGTGGGGACTCCTGTGCCAGGAGATGTAGCAACAGTTCTGGAGGGCGGAGATGAGGGGGAGTTATGCACAGGTTCTTAGCAGCTAAAAACATGGCAGAGTAAAGTGGAGAGGACCGCCAGTTTAGTGGGGCAAAATGACCTCAAAAATAGTGAAACAGGGGCGGCAGGACCGGGAGGGAGAGAGGCGGGTCACAGGGGCGTACCAAGGGTCTGCGTGACCGGCGCCCGCCAGGGGCGCAGGCCGAGGGGGGGCATCAATTGCAGACATTTGGCTGCGGGCTCCCGGACACCCATGAGTGCAGGGCGATCTCCCTGCTGTGCCTGTCACTCAGCCACAGACAAACAGAGCAGCCCGAACGGCCGAATGGAGTACGGCTGCTCTGTCTGTGGCTGAGTGACAGGCGGGATGTAAGGTGCTGCGAGCTGAGGCAGAGGGGGGACAGCCCATACTGCTGTCCCCAGTCTGCTTTGGCTGCTGTATTGGCAGGGGTACTTTTTTTTCGGTCCAGTCAATTCATCAGGGAAGGAGGGGGTGGGTGGAGGCAGTGACATTGTTATGAAGGGGCGGGGGGTGTGGGCTGCATCCGGGTGACACCTGTGGGCAGCGGCATCGCACGATCTGCACACCCCACTGATCTGTGTCTCTCCCTTTCCAAAAGGTTTCCCCTGGCTCTCGGCTCAGATCGGTACCCCACCCATCCAGCCCTCTGCACTGCAGCTCCTCCCACACTACTGTACACAGGATGGATGAAAGAGTCCGGTGAGGGACACGTTGCTGTGCATATCCTGCGCTGTTCTGAGGTCTGAACAGTGTACTGTATTTGTGTTACTGTAGTGTACATATGCTGGGGGCACTATGGGAGGGGGGACTACTAGCACAAGCGGAGAGGGGGTCTGCACTGGGGGGGTCTATACTAATGGAGGGGGGGTGTATATGCTGAGGGGGTCTATGCTGATGGAGGGGGTGTCTATACTGAGGGGGGTCTGTACTGAGGGGGAGGTGTCTATACTGTGGGGGGGTCTGCACTGCGGGAGGGGGGTCTGTACTGAGGGCGAGGGGTCTGCACTGCGGGAGAGGGGTCTGCAGTGAGGGAGAGGGGTCTGCACTGCGGGAGAGGGGTCTGCACTGCGGGAGGGGGGTCTGCACTGCCGGAGGGGGGTCTATACTGTGGGAGGGGGGTCTGTACTGTTGGAGGGGGGTCTGTACTGAGGGCGAGGGGTCCGCACTGCGGGAGAGGGGTCCGCACTGCGGGAGAGGGGTCTGCAGTGAGGGAGAGGGGTCTGCAGTGAGGGAGAGGGGTCTGCACTGCGGGAGAGGGGTCTGCACTGCGGGAGGGGGGTCTGCACTGCGGGAGGGGGGTCTATACTGGGGGAGGGGGGTCTGCACTGCGAGAGGGGGGTCTGTACTGAATTCGCTGACTGGGATGCCTCACCAACCCCATTGCAGCCAGGCTCCAGGACCAGCAGCCAGACCCTTGGACCCAGCAGCCAGACCCCAGGACCAGCAGCCCAGCTCCAGCAGCCAGACCCCAGCAGCCAGACCCTTGGCCCCAGCAGCCGGACCCTTGGCTCGAGCAGCCGGACCCTTGGCCCCAGCAGCCGGACCCTTGGCCCCAGCAGTCAGACCCCAGGCTCCAGCAGCCAGACCCCAGGCTCCAGCAGCCCAGCTCCAGCAGCCAGACCCTAGCAGCCAGACCCTTGGCCCTAGCAGCCAGACCCCAGGACCACCAGCCCAGTCCCTGTGTGATCAGGCTGCATTTCATGGGCACTGGTATAGCTGCATTTAATTGGCACTGATCAGGCTGCATTTAATTGGCACTGGTAGGGCTGCATTTTATGGGAGGGGGGACGGTCGTAACCGGCGCGAAGCGTCACCTCCCTGAAATGAGTTTGAAACCTCCCTGAAATGAGTTTTTGCAGGTTGGGATGTCTGCAATTGGCACTAGGCAGTGTTCTTCACTTCAGCACAGCAGCGGTGGGCTGGCAGCGCGCCGAGCACTGCTGCTTGCTGTTGGGCTAGTGGGCTGGCCTCTACAGTGCGGGGTGGGTACCTGCCGCCGTGGAGCCGCACTGACAATGACAGATCAGAGTGCTGCCTGAGTGTCTGAGCCTGCTGCGGCTGCCTGACTCTGAGTGTGCCTGCCTGGTGTGGTGGTGCTGGCTAAGTCTAAGACCGCGACGGGGAGAGGGGGAACAAGGTAACCCTCCTCCTCCACTCTGAATGGCATTCTGGAGCCTCGGTCTCGCTTTCTGGCCAAGGCTCCAGCCTCCAGCATTCAGAGAGCGGAGGAGGGTTTACCTTCTTCCTCCTCCGCGCCTAGTGGATTTAGGCTGGCAGGCTCCACCCACCTCCTCCTGTCCCTCCATCTTCTGATCTCATCTTCTTCTCCAGCACGCAGCGCGGTGTGGAGAAGGCCCGGGAAGACAGACAGTCAAGTGTCGGTGAACTCGGTGTGCCAGTAAGTCAGTGCCAACTGCCGTGAAGGTAGGTAGGTCACAACTGAACTGACAATTTTATTTGAATTTACACCTTTGTGACAGTGAGACTCTGGTAGAAACATCAAATGTAAAAAAACACATGTAATGATGCATAAACGAATGTACATTTAGGGCCGGTTCACATATATGCAATGTCCGACATTGCACGTGATTTGCACCACACTGCAGTGCAAATCACATGCGATGTCTGTGCGATGCAAATTCAGCCATACAGAATTAAGCCATACAGAAAAGGTGTCCGACCCCATGTCTAAATAATATGCTTTTAATGACAGTATGGTTGGAGATAAGGGTGGAAGAACATTAAGGTTCATCAAGTTTAACATTTAACAGATTGTCTCCAGGAACATTCTAAATGTGTTTCGCTCTGATAGCTACAACTGCAAATACCACGACCTCTGTAATCCTTTTACAAAGCTTCAATCACCCTCCTGGATGGTGGAATGATGGATCCAATTATGGGTGCAATAATAGAAAATACACTGCAGACAGCTCAAGAAAGGACTAATGAAGACTCTGAAAAAGGGATTTATATTTTCCACCATATACAGTATATAGGAGATCTGTTTCACAGATGGAATGAGTCCACACACTTATTGTCAAATTGTAGTTCTTTGTATGGTCATGTGCGTAAGAGTAAAAAATAGATGTTATTACCTTTATTATTACATTCACAGGTTCTTTAATTTTCACACATCATCACTGCTTCTCTTTAAAGTGGAGTTCCACCCTAAAAAAAAAAAAATACATGAAAATCCTGCAAAAAAATTGAAAAAAATAAATTGAAAAAACAAAAATGTTTTACTTACCAGAACAGACGGTTGCTATGCGGATGTTCCTAATCTGCCGCTTCCTAGTCCTCGGCAGGTCTTCTTCCTCTTCCTACTCGTGGTGTCTTTTGGTGAATGGGGTGCGCTGCCTTCTGGGAACTGTGTGTATCCCAGAGAGCACCCGCCCATTCACAAAGCGCTGCACGACTCGCGCATGCGCAGTAGGAAACGGGCAGTGAAGCCGCAAGGCTCCACTGCCTGTTTCCCTTAGTGAGGATGGCGGCGCCGGGACCTGCCAGGATCAAGGGATCGGCCTCGGGGGACCAACATCGCGGGCGACTAGGATAGGTAAGTGTCCTTATTAAAAGTCAGCAGCTACAGTGTGTAGCTGCTGACTTTAAAAAAAAATTAAATTGCGGGTGGAATCCCGCTTTAAAGGCTTAGTTTATCTTTTTTTTTTTCTAAAATCCAGATCCCTTATGTACCAATATACCAGGGATATGCAATTAGCAGACCTCCAGCTGTTGAGAAACTACAAGTCCCATCATGCCTCTGCCTCTGGGTGTCATGTTTGTGGCTGTCAGAGTCTTGCTATGCCTCATGGGATTTGTAGTTCTGCAACAGCTGGAGGTCCGCTAATTGCATATCCCTGCAATATACCATTAATGTACCTCGGTTGCAGAAAAATAAAAGTTTTCTTTGATTTTGAAAACAAGGCTTACCTTAGCCCTTGCTATATTTCCTAGAAAGCTTCAGTGACTCCCTGGTATACAGACAGAGACAGAGGAACCAGTAATGCCCGGGTCACACGATCCGATTATCGGACGAATGATCGTCCGGTTTTTCTTTTGCATGCTAATCTCACGTTGAATCTCATGAGTTTACTAAAGTCACGAAAATTCTCGTACGACAGAATAAAAAATCGGAAGTGTTGTCATGTGTTGTAATACATTTGTATTGCATTTTCGAACGACAGCTGTACTGATTAAATGAAAATCGTACGATCTGGCACCGTCCGAAAAAAAATTCCGTGCATGTTCGATAGAATAATATCGGATGAACTGTCCTGATTGGCTCTCGAAAGCTCTGTACTAACGATCCGATTATCGTGCGATCGTTTTGAAAGTGGAATTTTTTTGTACGATTTTCGGATCGCGTGTACGGGGCTTAAGACACAGGAAGGAGTTTGCCAGCTGACCTTCACTCATTAACTACATTTTCATAGCATCCCCGGGCATTTCTACATGCGTACATTTGCCAAGCTTCTCCAGCGTCTGTTCAGATGGTCTCAGGGTGCATGCTAAACTCCCTGGGGCCGCTTGCAGCCCACGCAACACCCCTGATGTAGTGCAAGGGCTTGTCTGATTGGATATAGAGTGATTGGATAGATAGGTGTGCCCTACTATTATATTGTTTTTGGTAAATCTAAAGAATATTGTACAGAGATAGTACAATCAGATTGTATAGTGTATGGCCACATTTATACACCTAAAATTGCCTAGTTGTGCTTTCAGTGTCATTAATTGTTAATGGCACACCAAACACAGAAGCAAGCACACAATTTGCCACATGAAAAAAACAGGTGACAAATGCAGTAAAAAACATGC
Organism: Rana muscosa; assembly: GCA_029206835.1. NCBI lineage: Eukaryota > Metazoa > Chordata > Amphibia > Anura > Ranidae > Rana > Rana muscosa. The sequence goes on along the minus strand of CM055122.1, from coordinate 940,317,378 downwards.
AACTCGGTTCACGCCAAAATGTCCCATGAGCTACTTTGCCACATGTAGCATAGCTCATTAAAATCAATGGCCTGCCCAATGTGTGTCACTGGACAAACAAGCCAAAAAAACATGTGCTCCCACTACTCTAGGTGTGAATGGGGCCTGGAAATTAAATTGGTGCGTTAACACAAGAACAATGAGGATCTATTCACATCTGTGTGTTTCCAAACGCATGGAAAGCTACACAGAAAATGTGCGCTTTGCAATGTATTTGTCATTACATGTTAACCACTTCAGCGCCGGACCATTTGGCTGCCAAATGACCGGGCCAATTTTTACGATTCGGCACTGCGTCGCTTTAACTGACAATTGCGCGGTCGTGCGACGTGGCTCCCAAACAAAGTTGACGCCCTTTTTTTCCCACAAATAGGTCTTTCTTTTGGTGGTATTTGATCATCTCTGCGATTTTTATTTTTTGCGCTATAATTTTCAAATTTCCGAATTTTTCCCAATATTCGAAAATTCGGTAATTATAAAATCCTAAAATTCTAAATTTCGGAAATTCTGAAAAAATAAGAATGAAAATCCAAAAATTCAAAAGAGCGAAAATCAGATAATAAGAACAAAAATCTGAAAATTAAAAAACCTGAAAACTTGAAAATTGGAAATAATAACTAACTAATAATAACTTAACTATTACTAACTATTAAATTATAGGTATTGGAATTTCCTTTCAAATGTGGCTGTTAGTGAACGTAACGAATACGAATTTATCCGAAGTTACGAATTATCCGTAATAACGAATGCCATATCTAAACAAATGGAACGTAACAAATTAATAATAATAAATATCAAAATTAGTAATAATAATAAAAACGTATTATTATTATTATTATTATTTTGTTTCGTTCCATTTGTTTGGATGCAGCATTCTTTATTTCAGAGAATTCGTAACTTCAGATAAATTTGTATTTATTATGTTCCCTAAATTCCAATACCTATAATTTAATAGTTAGTTATTATTAGTTAGTTAGTTATTATTTAGAATTTTTGGATTTTCGTTCTTTCTAATTTTTGGATTTTCTTTTCTTATTTTCGAATTTTCGGATTTTTGAATTTCCAAATTTCCGAAATTACAAATTTACAAATTTTCAAATTTACGAATTCTGGATTTTCGAATTTACGAAATATCGAATTTGCAAATTACGAATTTTCAAATTTACATATTCTGAATTTTCAAATTTACTAATTACGAATTTTCGAATTCCGAATTCCAAAATTTGGAATTTTCGAATTGCCGAATTGCTGAATTTTCGAATTTACAATTTTTTTTAATTTACGAATTTTCGAATTTACAAAAAAAACAAAAAACAAAAACAAATGAATTTTTCGGCAGTGCACATGTCTCGATTTCATTTCTACATGTCAGTCCTGACTTTGGGGTCCGATTTCAGAGACATCTATGCGGGTTTCTGCACAGATGTCTATTAAAATCGCACCCCGAAGTCGCCAAAAGTAGTACAGAAACTAGTACAGAAACACCTATTCAGACGGTGCCATTGCCGGCAATAGCTGCCAAATTGGCATGTGATTTGACATGTCACGGGAGTGACGTCACGTGACTCCGGCCAGTCACAGAGCCGGAGTCCACGGCCCTGGAAGGAAGCGGGGTGAAGATGAATGCGGCCACCATATTAGCCCATTATGCTTTTACTTTGCAGGGGAAAGCAGGGGAAAAAAGAGGAAGCAAAACACATCAGGGTTTACTTCCTCTTTAAGGACAGTTTACAATCACACATTCTTTTGGTATGAGCAAGCAGACTTTGTCCCCTTAACCAGGTTTAGATTTAATTTTTAGATGATTGTGAGACCAGTAGACATCTTTAACTAAAGAAATATGTATTATGCAATTTCCATATCAACAATGAAGAAATGGGTGGAGAAAAAAGAAGGAAAAGAGGGAGGAAACAAGGGAGGATGGAAGAGGAAAGAAAGGACAGAAGGGGGATGAGGATGAAGAAAATTGATGGATGAAAAAGCAAAGATGAGAGGTAAATGACTAAAACTGGTTGCAAACCTCAGACATGAAATATGAACAAAGCATACCCCTCTATAGTGTGTAATTGTCTCAATTAAGAGCACCAAGTGTCATTTCTCTCTGCTACTTTGTTCCTCTGCTATCAGCATGAATCACTTCTGACATGTTTTCCTGACACCAAGAGAAAATTTGTGACTGGGAGGAACCTCTAGCTGATTGACAGCCTGAGCTCTGTTCCTGTGTGCTGTGTGAATGGGGTGTGTCCCTTCCCTCCAATGAGCTCTCTGAGCTCTCCTTACTAAGCTCTCCGCCCCCTTTTTTCTGAACTCTGCATTTGGAACGGATGTAGAGAAGAAAGTGCTTCGGACAGACACTAAAAAACATATGTAGGAGGATTTTATTTCATCTCTGTGTATCACCTAATGCCAGTCATTTCACTGGGTAGATGTAAGAGTGTACAACCACTTTAAGGAAAGGTAAAAAAAAGAGACGGTGAAAGGAATATTGATGTTTCTAGGTTGGTTTTACAGCTAAATTATATGGTATTATTGGATCCCAGAAATGAAGGACACATTTAGCTGCTTTTGGCCAACATATACCCGTAATTATAATAAATATGTAAAATGGTATCATTATAAAAATATCTCAAGAATCCTTCAGAAAATTATGATGAACTTGAAGCAGGGAGATGGTATGCAATTAATCTAATTGTGCTTTTAAGGTTATACACTTTGATCTCAGAATTGATAGTATCTGTAGAGCAAGATACTTAACCACTTCAGCCCCAGAAGGATTTGCCCCCTTAATGACCAGACCATTTTTTATGATACGGCACTGCATCACTTTATCTGACAATTGCACAGTCGTGCGACGCTGTACCCAAACAAAACTGACGTTCTTTTTTTTCCCCCACAAATAGAGCTTTCTTTTGGTGGTATTTGATCACCTCTGCGGCTTTTTGCGCTATAAACAAAGAGCGACAATTTTGAAAGAAAACAAAACAATTTTTTTTAACTTTTTGCTATAATACATATCCCAAAAAAATATATAAAAAAACAAACACATTTATTCATTAGTTTAGGCTGATATATATTCTTCTACATATTTTTGGTTAAAAAAATATCGCAATAGGCGTATATTGATTGGTTTGCGCAAAAGTTATTGCATCTACAAATTATGGGATAGATTTAGGGACTTTTATTTATTTTTTTATTGTTTTTACTAGTAATTGCGGTGATCTGCACTTTTTAGCAGGACTGCGACATTGCGGCGGACAAATCTGACCCCAAATGACACTTTTTGGGGACCAGTGACATTATTACATTGATCAGTGCTATAAAAATGCACTGATCAATGTAAAAATGACACTGGCAGGGAAGGGGTTAACACTAGGGGGCGATCAAGGGGTTAAGTGTGTTCCCTAGGTGTGTTCTAACTGTAGGGGGGATGGGCTCACTGGGACATGACAGAGATCACTGTTCCCGATCACTGGTACCTGAAGATCTCTGTCATGTCCCCTGTCAGAATGGGGATTTGCCTTCTTTACAAAGGCAGATCCCCGTTCTGCCTCTGTACTAGACGATCGTGGGTAACCGGCGGACATAAAGTCCGCCCGACCCATGGGCAGGCTCCTGCAGTGTGCAGCGGGAGTAAGAGCACGCCGGCGTTGCGTGACCACCCACCCGCCCGCAACCGTGCGAGCCGTTGTACAGGTATGGCATTTTGCGCAGGAGAGTCGACCTGCCGCCGTATACTGACGTCGGCAAGGGGTTAAAGCAGTATTAAACCCAAAAACTAAAATTTACACAGACTCTGCCTGAACAGAGTCCTGACCTCAACCCGATAGAACACCTTTGGGATAAATTAGAATGGAGACTGAGCCAGGCCTTCTCGTCCACATTAGTTCCTGACCTCACAAATGCGCTTCTGGAAGAATGGTCAAACATTCCCATAGACACTCCTAAACCTTGTGGACAGCATTCCCAGAAGAGTTGAAGCTGTTCTAGCTGAAAAGGGTGGGCCAACTCAATATTAAACCCTACAGACTAAGATTGGGATGTCATTAAAGTTCATCTGCGTGTAAAGGCAGGCGTCCCGATACTTTTGGTAATATAGTGTAGTTTAGCATTACTAGGCTATATGGATTTTTTACCCCTTCAGTATATCAACCGACAATATTTTCTGTTTCTAATCTTTCCTGATTTACCAATTCTATATTGCTCTGACATACTTATCTCTTTAGACATAATCTTGTCAAAACAAAAACCTGTGGAAATCCCTTCCAGAAGAGTGGAGGCTATTATAGCCACAAGAGGTGAGGTAGGCAACTTCATATTATTCATTAAATAAATAAATCTGCGCCAATTACTACTCTCAACTTCTTATTTTGCAGCTGCTATCAATAAAGTATATGAATATACTCACAATATGAAAAAAGTAAATGACAACGCTACTATATATACTGTATATATTGAGCTTAGAACCAATTAAAAAAATGAATCACTAAAAATACTATGTTTCAATAGATCTTAAACAAATACTATGAAATAAATATGCAGTACTGTATATCAATTTATCAATAAAACACCTAATGAAAGATTTATGTGCATATACTGTACAATTCAAAAAACACCACGTGAATGAGTGTCAATTTCCCACATAATAGATATGCGTGAATAAATATTAATTACTCTCATAAGAAATTCATGTAAATATATTCATATATATTTTTAAATATATTTATGTAGATAAAAAAATCATAGGTTATAAAATCTATTCATCACTGGTCTGAAAAGTATAATAATGAAATTCAGTGCAGAAAGTATATTATACAGTGTCCTGTGTTCCAAAGTGCATCACTTAAACTGCATACAAAAATGTTCCAAGCGTCAGATAATGTCTTCTATTATTCAAGCGATCTTCTATCTTCAACCACTGTGCACACCCTCTGTGGCCACCATTGTATCTAACAACTCACCATAAAATAAGCTACCATCAACCTCAGTCAATTTTAGTCTCATCTGACCATAACACATTTTTCCATGTGGCCTCAGAATCTTTAAGGTGTGTTTAAGGTGGTCAGATGAGACTAAAATGTAACTATTTGGCCTCAACACCAAATAATACAGTATGTCTGGTTGAAATCCAATACAGCACACCATCCAAATAACACCATTCCTACAGTAAAGCATGGAGGTGGTAATATCCTGTAATGGGGTGTTTCTCTGCAGCAGGGACTGGAACACTTTTCAGGATTGAAGAAAAATGGATGGGGAAAGATACCATCAAATTCTTGAGGGGAATCTGCTGCCCTCTGCCAGAAAGTTGTCAATGGGAAGAAGGTTTACAATCCAACATGAAAATGACCCAAAGCACACACAAAAAATGACCACACAGTGGTTGGAGAAAAAGGTGAATATTCTTGCATGTCCTAGTCAGAGCCCAGACTTAAACCCTATTGAAAATCTGTGAAATGACTTGAAGACTGCAGTCCACAAATGGTCACCATCCAATTTAACTGAACTTGAGCAGTTCTTCAAAAAAGAACGGGCAAATATTGCAAAGTCTAGATGTGCAAAGTTGGTAGAGACAAATCACAGCAGAAAAAAGTCTGTAATTAAAGTAAAAGGTGGCTCAACAAAATACTGACATGAGGCGGTGATCCTTTTTTCCAACTCTGTGATTCTATTTTGGAGTTTTTTTTTATTTTTCTGACATGTTGGTGTTATATCTTTCACTTGGATGTTATATCTATATATAGGCTGAATTAGACGGACTTGTGTCTTTTTTTTCAACTTTACTAATGTAGCACTACCCCCAATTAAGAGAGCTGCCGGTATTGTTTTGGGCCTGTACCATACTGCTGTCAACCCCCAGAAACTGGCTCTAACCCTCCACTGGCACAGCTGTCCGCAGATGGGATTGTGGAACCCAATAGCAATAGGAACCACAATACCGCAATAGAGCAGACAGTCACAGTTCAGAATTGGTTTACCTGGGTTGGGCGTCTCCCTGTAATAGTTAACACTCCACACACATGTTTGCTTAACCATAAAAGTATTTTACTGTGTAAGAAATATCAGGTTAATCCTATTCTCGTTTACTTATGCAGAGCCCTGCAAAAGCCAAAATGGTGAACATATAAAGGTACCAAAATATAATAAAATCTTATACACACTAAATGTCTTTGAAATAACTATGCTTGCGAGCTTGCCCTTGTGGGCAATACAGTGCCCAAACAGTGTCACCGTGAGTTCCAGTCAGGCCTGACTACTTTCAAACACTGTCACTCCAATGAAAGGGATCTTCGCTAGCAAAACGTTGGTGCACTTAATATTTGTAATCCAAGGGATATCAAATAAAGTTAGCTGAACTCCGGCTATACTTTTGGACGTGAAGTCACAGGTAATAATACGCCAAACTTTAAATATGCAGTTACTGCGCAACACACTGTCCCCTGGTGCGTAGCGCACTGCTCTTATGGCGGTGGGCCCCAAACAAAGGATCGCGGGCCTATTAAACAATTAAGAGTCCTGGGCAAGTGCCCTCTCACCCGACCAGCTCCAGTCCGTTCGCCTGGTTCTGTTGCTGGTGCTCCGGCACACGATCTCTCCACCACCTGTAGTCTCCGATCCCTCAGACAACCGTATGGAAGTTGATAGATGGGTCGACTCTTGGATGCTCCGAGATGTCAACAGGCTCTCCGGATGGGATTCCTCTCCTTCCGACAGGCAGGCTTTCCATAATCTGCAGGCCCAGGCTTTTCGGCCTAGACGGACACAACAGGCCTCAACACAAGTTCCGACTTGCTGGGCGGGCGATGTCCAAAGAGACCGCGTGTCACTCCTCTTCCACTTAAATAACCCTTCCCCAGCAGACCTTACGACGGGCAATACACTGTGGGCGTACAGCTGCCCTATGGGTATAGTAGTCTTATATAGCAACCACGGCATTGGAGTCCATTTCTCCCTGTACCACAAGTCCCACCATGCACCTTTTCTTCCAAGTCAAACAGTAATCAGTACATTATCAAATATAGTTCCGGAGGGATCTGGGTTCACTTGCATATAAAGTAGTCCTTATAACATACCAATAAGTGACACCCCGCTACACTAACTATATAAGTTGCAGTAGTAAATACAGCTGGATAAAACAAAAACCGTGTCTGTCTTCATTTAAGGGCTGCAAAGCAACAAAATTTGATTTTAAAGGGTGATTCTTTTCTATCCCACTGTGTATTATTATGGCATCACTGTTGGGCGTGGACATTCCTGTAAGGAATTAAAGAGTATTGTGTGGGATGGATGATTACAGCTATTTATTGCTGTGTCCCTTCAAGGCAGTGGCGGCTGGTGAAGTTTTAGGATGGAGGGTGCCAGACTCTGCGTCTCCTTTTTGACCCCTCACACTTCTCATAAGCCCCACCCCTTATATAATCCACCCACTCCGTCCCCTGTATTCCACTAACTACCACCCATAGTGTCAGGAGTATTTAGCGAGAGAAAAAATCAATGCAATGAAAAATTAAGAAATTTCTACATTGCTTTAAACAGCTTTACAATACCATGATCTTACATCATATGTGACAGAATCATCAAAGACTGCAAATAAAAATGTCACTATAAAGCATATCATACTCAAATTAAAGAAGAATTTGAAAATATTTTAAAATCAAATTTAATTTAAAGTAATTAAAATTAAATTAAATCCAATTGGTTAGGAAACAAGTGGGGTTTCATAATACAAACAGCAATGCGCAAAATACTGTAGCCCATAGCAACTAATCAATAAGCGCCTTTCATTCTTCTGGTATAAATTATGCATTACATATTGTAGGTGCTCCTTTAAATGCCCATATATTCATTGGTAACAGTAATGTATGGCGGTGGGTGGTACGTGTAGGAGAGGGGTGCAGAGTGTATGGCGGTGGCTGGTACCTGTAGGAGAGGGGTGCGGAGTGTATGGTGGTGGGTGGTACATGTAGGAGAGGGGTGCAGAGTGTATAGTGGTGGGTGGTACATGTAGGAGAGGGGTGCAGAGTGCGTGGTGGTGGGTGTTACATGTAGGAGAGGGGTGCAGAGTGTATGGCGGTACATGTAGGAGAGGGGTGCAGAGTGTATGGTGGTGGGTGTTACATGTAGGAGAGGGGTGCAGAGTGTATGGTGGTGGGTGATACATGTGGGAGAGGGGTGCAGAGTGTATGGCGGTGGGTGGTACATGTAGGAGAGGGGTGCAGAGTGTATGGCAGTGGGTGGTACATGTAGGAGAGGGGTGCAGAGTGTATGGTGGTGAGTGGTACATGTAGGAGAAGGGTGCAGAGTGTATGGCACTGGGTGGTACATGTAGGAGAGGGGTGCAGAGTGTATGGCGGTACATGTAGGAGAGGGGTGCAGAGTGTATGGTGGTGGGTGTTACATGTAGGAGAGGGGTGCAGAGTGTATGGTGGTGGGTGATACATGTGAGAGAGGGGTGCAGAGTGTATGGCGGTGGGTGGTACATGTAGGAGAGGGGTGCAGAGTGTATGGCGGTGGGTGTTACATGTAGGAGAGGGGTGCAGAGTGTATGGTGGTGAATGGTACATGTAGGAGAGGGGTGCAGAGTGTATGGCGGTGGCTGGTACATGTAGGAGGGGTGTGGAGTGTATGACAGTGGGTGTTACATGTAGGAGAGGAGTACGGAGTGTATGGAAGTGGGTGGTACATGTAGGAGAGGAGTGTGGTACTGTCATGGATATGCATTAATGTCTGTCTGCCATCTTACCTTCCTCCTCATGTGTTCATCTAGAGACCAGACCTCCTTCACCTGGCTTCCTTTATAATCTCCTCCCAGCCTGACTCCACCCCAGGCCCTATCACTGAACACTATATTAACCTGTGCACTGCAAGCCTGCTTTGCTGATCAACGTGTTTGTTAGGCATTGTGTGTTTGGGTTCCTGCCTGCCGTGTGCTACGTCTGTCTCTCTGTTACGTTATTGGCTTGTCCCCGACCATCCCTGTCTGCTCGTGACCCTTGACCTTCGGCTCGTTCTTCGTTATCCTTGTCTGCTTGTGGCCCCTGACCTTCGGCTTGTTATTCGGTTCTCTCTATCGTGTGCTGCTGCTTCCCCTTATCCTACGGGGCGTGAGCTAGGAAACTCCAGGGGCCGCGACCTGGTCCCAGCCTGCAGCGTAACATCCTCACCACTAGAGGCCCTGGAGAAGACCAGCTGGGTCTTAGACTCCGCGCCCTGGGGAATCTTGGCTCTCGCTTCCGTTGGGATCCCGGTTGTGCTCCTCTGGTCCCGCTTTCCACAACCACCCAGTTTCCTATCCACAGAAGCCAGCCATAGGGTTCACTACCTCGCGGTGCACTCCTGTCCCCCTACGGTGTGCATCTGTCACCTGGCCACAGGTGACCCTGACAGTTTGATCAGCCATGAACCCGGCTGACATCCCGCTTCCCGCGGATGATCCATTGCAGGGCATAGTTCGCAGACTTGAGACCCAGGAATCAAATCAGACCCAGGTGATGCGATTCCTCCAGGATCTGGCTTCTCGATTCGAGCAGCTTCAGGTCTCCTTGGGAACCCCGAATCCGCAACCCCAAGTACAACCAGCGGCTGTACCTATCGCACCAGTCGCAGCCTCACACTCACTAAGATTGCCAGCTCCGTTCCGTTTCTCTGGGGACTCCAAGGCCTGCAGGGGGTTTCTCAGCCAATGCACTATTCATTTTGAGCTTCAGCCTCAAAGCTTCCTATCTGACCGGGCTAAGGTAGCCTATATCATTTCCCTCCTCTCCGGTGAAGCTTTGGCCTGGGCTGCCCCCCTGTGGGAGAGGAACGATCCGGTGGTTTCCAGTCTGTCCGAATTCTTGAAGCTCTTTCGTAATATCTTCGAAGAGCCGGCTCGGGCTTCTTCAGCGGCTAGTGCTGTCTTACGTCTTCGCCAAGAATCTAGTTCAGTGGGGCAATATGCTCTTCAGTTCCGTATCCACACAGCTGAATTGAGCTGGAATAATGAGGCCCTGGTCGCTACCTTTTTACATGGCCTCTCTGACCGAGTGAAAGACGAATTAGCGGGAAGAGCCATTCCCGTCGGTCTGGACGATGTAATTTCATTATGCAACCAGATCGACATTCGTTTTCAAGAGAGGTCCTTAGAAAAAAGACGCCAGCACTCTCTGGGTCCTAGCCAGTCTGAGCTCCCCTCCCTTCATTCCGTGGAGCATCCTCTACCTGCTGAAGAACCTATGCAGCTGGGCCGGACCAGACTAACCCCCGAAGAACGTGCTAGGCGCAGAACTCTGGGCTTGTGCCTCTATTGTGGGGGCAAGGGTCATTTTCGTGACTCCTGCTCGCTTCGTCCGGGAAACGCTCGGGTCTAATACATTTGGAAGGTGGAGTATTGGACCCAGAAACATCACCTTCTCGCCTGCTCTTGCCGGTGTCCCTTCATGTAGGCACTTCTCCTCAGTCAACCCTTGCATACCTGGATTCCGGGGCTGCCGGCAATTTCATGGATTGGAGAACTGCTTCTTCTATGAAGCTTACCCTTTCACCTCTCACTACCCCATTGGTAGTCTCGGCAATTGATGGCACTGTTCTCCCAGGGGGCCCTATTCGCTTCCAGACGCTACCCATTAGGATGTCGGTAGGGATTCTCCACCAGGAGTGGATATCCTTTCTTATTCTACCCAAGGCCTCTACCCCAGTTGTATTGGGCCTCCCTTGGCTACAGCTCCACTCTCCACATGTGGACTGGGTCTCTGGGCAGATCCTGGCCTGGGGTTCCTCATGTTTCTCGTCGTGTCTTCTCAAGGTGACCCCCAAGGAGAGTCTTCCGGTTGCTGCCACTTCTGTTTCTTCTGATCTTCCCGCCGCATACAGCGATTACCGGGATGTGTTCTGTAAAAAATCAGCTGAGGTGCTTCCTCCCCACAGGTCTTTTGACTGTGCTATTGATCTTGTCCCCGGAGCAACTCTACCCAGGGGTCGTACCTACCCTCTGTCCATCCCAGAGACCCAGGCCATGTCGGAGTATGTAGCAGAGAATCTGGAGAGAGGGTTCATCCGGAAATCCTCATCGCCTGCAGGGGCAGGGTTCTTTTTTGTTGCCAAAAAGGATGGTACCTTAAGACCCTGCATCGATTATCGGGGTTTAAATGCGGTTACTATTAAAAATCGATACCCCTTACCCTTAATATCTGAGCTATTCGATAGGTTGAAGGGTGCCTCCATTTTCACCAAGTTGGATCTCAGAGGCGCGTACAATCTCATTCGAATACGGGAGGGTGACGAATGGAAGACTGCATTTAACACTAGAGACGGGCATTACGAATATCTGGTGATGCCTTTTGGTCTGTGTAATGCTCCAGCCGTGTTTCAAAACTTTGTCAATGAAATCTTCAGAGATCTGCTGTACCAGTTTGTTGTCATCTATCTGGATGACATTCTGATCTTTTCTGAAAATCTGCTCGTCCACAGAAACCATGTCCGCACTGTACTTCAACGTCTTAGAGAGAACAATCTCTATGCCAAGCTGGAGAAATGTTCCTTTGAATGTTCTGAGGTCCTGTTTTTGGGGTGCTTTGTCTCATGTTCGGGGCTTCGTATGGACCCTGGGAAGGTCTTGGCTATCACCAACTGGCCTCTTCCTGCTAGCCTCAAGGCCACACAGCGCTTTCTTGGCTTCACTAATTATTATAGGCAGTTCATAAGGAATTACTCTTCCATTGCCGCGCCTATTATCGCTTTGACCAAGAAGGGTGTGAATGCCAGAGACTGGCCTCCCGAAGCTGTCTCTGCATTTCACAACCTGAAACAGGCCTTTGTTTCTGGCCCCCTCTTGAGGAGACCAAATCCTGGGAATGCATTTTTTATTGAAGTGGACGCTTCCTCAATGGGGGTGGGAGCTGTGCTTCTTCAAATCTTTGAGAAGAGACGCCAACCATGTGCGTTCTTCTCCAAAAAAATTTCTCAGGCAGAGAGGAATTATGCCATCGGTGATCGGGAACTTCTCGCAATTAAATTGGCGTTAGAGGAGTGGCGTCATCTCTTGGAGGGTTCCCCTCACTCCATAACGATCTTTACCGATCACAAGAATTTACAGTATCTACAGAATGCTAAACGTCTGAATCCTAGACAGGCCAGGTGGAGTCTCTTCTTTGCCCGTTTTAATTTCACGATTACCTACAAACCTGGTTCCTGCAACGGTCGGGCTGATGCGCTCTCTAGGTCATTTGACACTTTGGACGAGGAGTCCGCCCCTGAACCTGAGCCGATCATTCCCACCTCATGCATTGTTGCCCACTCTACCACCCTGAAGTCTAAAATTCCGCCTGGTAAGACCTTTGTCCCCACTGGGCTAAGAGCTAAGATCCTTCGTTGGGGACATGATTCCAAGGTGGCAGGGCATTCTGGATTCCTCCGATCCTTCCTACTCATCAGTCGTCACTACTGGTGGCCTAATCTCCGCTCAGACGTCAAAGACTACGTTAAAGCTTGTCATGTCTGTGCTCAGTCCAAATCCTCCACACAAGCTCCTGCTGGTCTCCTCATGCCCTTGCCTATTCCTAAGGAACCCTGGGCCCATATTGCCATGGATTTTATCACCGATCTCCCACTGTCTGAGAATAATACAGTCATTTGGGTGGTAATCGATCGATTCTCCAAGATGGCTCATTTTGTTCCTCTTCCTGGTCTTCCTTCTGCCCCTGCCTTGGTTCCCATTTTCATTCGAGAAATTCTCTGCCTACATGGGGTCCCTTCTCATATTGTTTCCGACAGGGGAGTCCAATTCACGTCTCGTTTTTGGAGAGCCTTTTGCAAATCCCTCAATATTGTCTTGGATTTTTCTTCTTCTTACCATCCCCAATCCAATGGACAGACTGAGAGGGTTAATCAGGAGTTAGAGGTCTTTCTTCGCACCTTTGTGTCTTCTCACCATGACGATTGGTCCTCTCTACTCCCGTGGGCAGAATTCTCCCATAACAATCATGTGAATACCAGTTCGCAGAAGACACCCTTTTTCACAGTTTATGGAAAACACCCTCAACTTCCTCTTCCTATGATCTGTTCTCCAGACATTCCAGCTTTGGCTTCGCTTCAGGAGTCTCTCAATTCCGTTTGGGGTCACGTTCATGATTCCCTCCGGGCAGCTGCTGAAAAATTCAAAGGCTTTGCCGACCGCCGCAGGCGTAAACCGCCTTCTCTTCAGCCAGGGGACAAAGTCTGGCTCTCTACCAGGAACATCAAGCTCCGAGTTCCTTCTCTGAAGTTTGCTCCACGATTCATCGGTCCATACACGGTAACTGCTAAACTGAATCCGGTTTGTTTCAAACTCCAGATTCCTAAGAGCCTTAAAATCACTAACTCCTTTCATGTTGCTCTTCTAAAGCCTTTAGTCCTCAATAAATTCTCTCGTCCTCTTCCTACCGTGGCGCCTGTCTCTGAGGATAATCAGGAGTACGAGATCAGTCAAATTCTGGACTCCCGACTCTGTAAAGGCGTTCTTCAGTACCTCGTTCATTGGAAAGGGTTTGGTCCTGAGGAGAGGTCTTGGATCACTGCATCTGAGGTCTTTGCACCTCGTCTGTTAAAGGAGTTTCATCTGAAGTTTCCCTCTAAACCTGGGCCCAGGCGGGGAAGGGGGAGGCCTCGTAAGAGGGAGGGTACTGTCATGGATATGCATTAATGTCTGTCTGCCATCTTACCTTCCTCCTCATGTGTTCATCTAGAGACCAGACCTCCTTCACCTGGCTTCCTTTATAATCTCCTCCCAGCCTGACTCCACCCCAGGCCCTATCACTGAACACTATATTAACCTGTGCACTGCAAGCCTGCTTTGCTGATCAACGTGTTTGTTAGGCATTGTGTGTTTGGGTTCCTGCCTGCCGTGTGCTACGTCTGTCTCTCTGTTACGTTATTGGCTTGTCCCCGACCATCCCTGTCTGCTCGTGACCCTTGACCTTCGGCTCGTTCTTCGTTATCCTTGTCTGCTTGTGGCCCCTGACCTTCGGCTTGTTATTCGGTTCTCTCTATCGTGTGCTGCTGCTTCCCCTTATCCTACGGGGCGTGAGCTAGGAAACTCCAGGGGCCGCGACCTGGTCCCAGCCTGCAGCGTAACATCCTCACCACTAGAGGCCCTGGAGAAGACCAGCTGGGTCTTAGACTCCGCGCCCTGGGGAATCTTGGCTCTCGCTTCCGTTGGGATCCCGGTTGTGCTCCTCTGGTCCCGCTTTCCACAACCACCCAGTTTCCTATCCACAGAAGCCAGCCATAGGGTTCACTACCTCGCGGTGCACTCCTGTCCCCCTACGGTGTGCATCTGTCACCTGGCCACAGGTGACCCTGACAGGTACCACCTTCTGAGCCACTGTTATACATAGATATATGACAGGGAGAGCGAGTGGAGAAGAATCTGAAAGGGAGGGGGGAGAGTCTCTGCGCCTCCTTTTTGACCCCTCACACTTCTCATAAGCCCCACCCCTTATATAATCCACCCACTCCGTCCCCTGTATTCCACTAACTACCACCCATAGTGTCAGGAGTATTTAGCGAGAGAAAAAATCAATGCAATGAAAAATTAAGAAATTTCTACATTGCTTTAAACAGCTTTACAATACCATGATCTTACATCATATGTGACAGAATCATCAAAGACTGCAAATAAAAATGTCACTATAAAGCATATCATACTCAAATTAAAGAAGAATTTAAAATATTTTAAAATCAAATTTAATTTAAATTAATTAAAATTAAATTAAATCCAATTGGTTAGGAAACAAGTGGGGTTTCATAATACAAACAGCAATGCGCAAAATACTGTAGCCCATAGCAACTAATCAATAAGCGCCTTTCATTCTTCTGGTATAAATTATGCATTACATATTGTAGGTGCTCCTTTAAAGTGGTTGTAAACCCACTTTTTTTTTTTTTTTTTTTTTTTACAACCTGTAAAAGAAAGGCATAATGAGCTATTATGACTAGCATAATAGCTCATTATGTTCCACTTACCTTAGATCGGGGCCCCCGAAGCCGTCCTCGTCCCTCTGTTCAGCCGCAGACATCACTGCGGCGATAGCCGGAATGTTACTTCCGGGTATCGCCGCACCAGCCAATCACAGCGCCGCTCCGGCGCTGTGATTGGCCGGAGCGGCGGAGCCGTCACTCTGCGCATGCGCGCGGAAGGCGTCCCACTCGGCTACGCCCAGCGATTGCTGGGAAGTAGCCGAGTTTGTGAATGGGATTAACCCCATGAATACGCCGTTGTCTACGGCGCGCATGCGCCGTAGACAGCGGTGCTTGTCATTTTAGTAAATATCTCCTAAACCGTGTAGGTTTAGGAGATATTTCTTGGACCTACAGGTAAGCCTTAATCTAGGCTTACCTGTAGTAGCAAGTTGAAAAAGTGGGTTTACAACCACTGTAAATGCCCATATATTTATTGGTAACAGTAATGTATGGCGGTGGGTGGTACGTGTAGGAGAGGGGTGCGGAGTGTATGGCGGTGGCTGGTACCTGTAGGAGAGGGGTGCGGAGTGTATGGCGGTGGGTGGTACATGTAGGAGAGGGGTGCAGAGTGTATGGTGGTGGGTGGTACATGTAGGAGAGGGGTGCAGAGTGCATGGCAGTGGGTGGTACATGTAGGAGAGGGGTGTGGAGTGTATGACAGTGGGTGTTACATGTAGAAGAGGAGTACGGAGTGTATGGCAGTGGGTGGTACATGTAGGAGAGGAGTGTGGTACCACCTTCTGAGCCACTGTTATACATAGATATATGACAGGGAGAGCGAGTGGAGAAGAATCTGAAAGGGAGGGGGGAGAGTCTCTGCGCCTCCTTTTTGACCCCTCACACTTCTCATAAGCCCCACCCCTTATATAATCCACCCACTCCGTCCCCTGTATTCCACTAACTACCACCCATAGTGTCAGGAGTATTTAGCGAGAGAAAAAATCAATGCAATGAAAAATTAAGAAATTTCTACATTGCTTTAAACAGCTTTACAATACCATTATCTTACATCATATGTGACAGAATCATCAAAGACTGCAAATAAAAATGTCACTATAAAGCATATCATACTCAAATTAAAGAAGAATTTAAAAATATTTTAAAATCAAATTAAATTTAAATTAATTAAAATTAAATTAAATCCAATTGGTTAGGAAACAAGTGGGGTTTCATAATACAAACAGCAATGCGCAAAATACTGTAGCCCATAGCAACTAATCAATAAGCGCCTTTCATTCTTCTGGTATAAATTATGCATTACATATTGTAGGTGCTCCTTTAAATGCCCATATATTCATTGGTAACAGTAATGTATGGCGGTGGGTGGTACGTGTAGGAGAGGGGTGCGGAGTGTATGGCGGTGGCTGGTACCTGTAGGAGAGGGGTGCGGAGTGTATGGCGGTGGGTGGTACATGTAGAAGAGGGGTGCAGAGTGTATGGTGGTGGGTGGTACATGTAAGAGAGGGGTGCAGAGTGCATGGCAGTGGGTGGTACATGTAGGAGAGGGGTGCAGAGTGTATGGCGGTACATGTAGGAGAGGGGTGCAGAGTGTATGGTGGTGGGTGTTACATGTAGGAGAGGGGTGCAGAATGTATGGTGGTGGGTGATACATGTGAGAGAGGGGTGCAGAGTGTATGGCGGTGGGTGGTACATGTAGGAGAGGGGTGCAGAGTGTATGGCGGTGGGTGTTACATGTAGGAGAGGGGTGCAGAGTGTATGGTGGTGGGTGGTACCTGTAGGAGAGGGGTGCGGAGTGTATGGCGGTGGGTGGTACATGTAGAAGAGGGGTGCAGAGTGTATGGTGGTGGGTGGTACATGTAGGAGAGGGGTGCAGAGTGCATGGCAGTGGGTGGTACATGTAGGAGAGGGGTGCAGAGTGTATGGCGGTACATGTAGGAGAGGGGTGCAGAGTGTATGGTGGTGGGTTTTACATGTAGGAGAGGGGTGCAGAATGTATGGTGGTGGGTGATACATGTGAGAGAGGGGTGCAGAGTGTATGGCGGTGGGTGGTACATGTAGGAGAGGGGTGCAGAGTGTATGGCGGTGGGTGTTACATGTAGGAGAGGGGTGCAGAGTGTATGGTGGTGGGTGGTACATGTAGGAGAGGGGTGCAGAGTGTATGGCGGTGGCTGGTACATGTAGGAAGGGAGTACGGAGTGTATGGCAGTGGGTGGTACATGTAGGAGAGGAGTGTGGTACCACCTTCTGAGCCACTGTTATACATAGATATATGACAGGGAGAGCGAGTGGAGAAGAATCTGAAAAGGAAGGGGGAGAGGGATGAACAGAACAAGTGGAGTCAGACTGAGCACAGCAGAGCCACGTTGTGAGAGAATGACAGGAGGAATGAGCTGAAGAGAGAGAGAGAGAGAGAACCTCCGATCCCCACACTCACCTTTAGGCTCAGCACTGTCAGCTCCGTGCCCATCCGCCCTATCAGTGATCTGCTCCCTGCCTGACACAGGGTTCTGGACTGGTGTCTCCACACTCCACTCTGTCTCTGACATAGCTCCGCTCGGGCCGTTCGTTCCACGGAGCTGATGACGTCACTTCCAGTTATTCCTGGCATAGGGAAACCGGAAGTGATGTCGTAACAAAGGATGCAAAGCCGGATGTTGTTCTGCGCGATAGACTGCGCTGCAAAGCGGGTTTAAAGCCTGCAAATGAAGCGCCTCCTCTGCAATCTCGTGATTGCATAGACGTGGCACTTCCCATAGGTCACCGTATCCCGTGCCCGAACACAGTGCACTTAAGGACTTTTTTTTTCATTTTTTTTAAATTAAAGGGCCATTTAAAAAAAATTATAATAATAATATTTTTTTTGTGACTGCCTTGGGTGGTGCCCGTGCGCCCCTATGGACGGGCCGCCACTGCTTCAAGGGAGATTTTTACACTCTATTTGATAGCAAAAATATAGAAAATTAGTGAACAGAACAGGAATAGAGGGAAAGTATTCTAATAGTACCACTTCTCCCTGTGAAAATTAAATGATGCATTTTTTGGAGAGATTTCTTCTCACTTCCTGTTGTGTCTACATGTACAAGATGTTAGGGAAAATCTTGTAAATTATGCATAAATGGCAAAAACCTAAAAGGTGTTTTAAAATTTTGGGATTCCTTGCAAAATAAAACATAGCCACATTCACTAAGCTTTGGGGAAAATTCACTAGGAAGGTTCAACTTTCCTTGTAAAATAAACAACCTATTTGCTTCTTTTTTTAAATTAGGGAAAAATTTACTCTTAGACAGCTGTCTCTAGAACAGATGTCCCCATTATAGGATCTTCTCTCATCTTCTAAATTGGGGTTACCCCACTTTGTAATTTCTGTAGTTGGGCTTTAAAATAACACTGATTGTTCCTGTTGAGAACATTTCAACAATTAAAGTGATTGTAAAGTCTTGGTGTTTTTTTCTATAAGAAGAAACATGTTATACTTACCTGCTCTGTTGCAGTGGCTTTGCACAAAGCAGCTTTTTCTCGGGCCCCTCTTCTGTGATCCTGGCCCCTCCATCCTGTTCAGTGCCCCCACAGCAAACAGCTTGCTATGGGGCCACCCGAGCTAAATCAAAGCTCCCTCTCTCCCCTGATTGGATAGCTGAATATGATTGACAGCAGTGGGAGCTAATGACGCCTCTGCTGTGTCTCAGCCAATCAGGAAGGAGAATCTTGGTTGGCTGAGACAATCTTGGACATCGCTGGACAGAGAGGGACCTCAGGTAAGTGTTAGGGGGCTGAGGGGGGCTGCTGCACACAGAAGGCGGGGGATTTTAATTATCCAGACATAGACTGGTCGGAGGGAACCACGCATTCATCTAAGGCTCGCCAGTTCCTAAATGTCTTGCAGAACAATTTTATGGGTCAGATGGTAGACGCACCAACTAGAAATAAAGCGTTACTGGATCTACTGATTACCAACAATACAGACCTGATCACGGATGTGAAAATACGGGGCAATTTATGAAACAGCGATCACAGGTCAATTGGCTTCAGTATAAATTACACAAATAGAAAACACAAGGGGAATAGAAAGACACTGAATTTCAAAAGAGCCAACTTCCCTAAACTACGAACCTTGTTAGAAGTCATAAACTGGGATAAAATCTTAGGAACAAAGAACACGGAGGAGAGATGGGTTTGCTTTAAGAGCATATTAAATAAGGGCATTAGCCAATGCATTCCATTGGGTAATACATTTAAAAGAGTGAACAAAAGTCCTGGATAGCTTAACTCCAATGTGAAAATGCATATAAAAGCAAAGGAGAAGGCCTTCAAAAAATACAAGGTTGAGAGATCATCATCAGCATTCGAAAAATTTGAAGTAATGCAACAAGAAATGTAAGGGTGCAATTAGGGCGGCTAAGATAGAACATGAAAGACACATAGCAGAAGAAAGCAAAAAAATCCCAAGAAATTCTTTAAATATGTAAAAAGTAAAAAAGGGAGGACAGACCATATTGGCCCCATAAAGAATGAGGAAGGTCATCTGGTTACAAAGTATGGGGAGATGGCGAAGGTATTGAATTTATTCTTCTCCTCAGTCCTCACGAGGGAATCGGGAAAGGGTCCAGTAACCAAAATTGCAGTGTTTATCCTCATGACACATCACAGGAAGCACCTCCATGGTTAACAGAGGACAGTATTAAAATTAGACTTGGGAAACTTAACATTAATAAATCAACGGGACCAAATGGCTTGCACCCGAGGATACTTATGCCTTGTTTCCACTGAGCGGAGCGGTTCGGGTCAGTACAGTTTTGAACGGTTAGAATGGTCCGTTCTATTCTGGTGAGCGTTTCCACTGCAAGTCGGACCGCCAGGGGCCATACAGATTTTAGAAAAAATGCCTTCCGTGATGTCACACTAGTGAGACGAGAAACGTGACGCAGCGTCAGTCAGCGTCAGCAAAACAAATACAACAATGGAGGTCATCCAGCAGCTCGTCGTTTCTCTACTTGCCTTTTGGTTCTTTGTAGTCAAAATACATGCCGCACTGTATGAGAGAAGGTTGCGAGCGGCAATGAGAAACACAGCAGAAAAGAAAACTTCTAGCTTGGATGTGTGGCCAGGAGGAGAAGTACACCTTTGTGCATCAAAAACAAAGACGGCAGCGCTATAGGGTAACACACTGACCCACCTACCTGAAATACAAACACACACTGACCCACCAACCTGACACACACACTGACCCACCAACCTGACATACACACACACACTGACCCACCAACCTGACATACACACACTGACCCACCTACCTGACATACACACACTGACCCACCTACCTGACATACACACACAAACTGACCCACCTACATGACACACACACACACTGACCCACCAACCTGACACACACACTGACCCACCAACCTGACACACACACTGACCCACCAACCTGACACACACACTGACCCACCAACCTGGCATACACACACACTGACCCACCAACCTGACATACACACACACTGACCCCACTACCTGACATACACACACTGACCCACCTACCTGACACACACACTGACCCACCAACCTGACATACACACACACACACACACACACACACACTGACCCACCAACCTGACATACACACACACTGACCCACCTACCTGACATACACACACTGACCCACCTACCTGACATACACACACACACACTGACCCACCTACCTGACACACACACACACACTGACCCACCTACCTGACATATACACACACACACTGACCCACCTACCTGACATACACACACACACTGACCCACCAACCTGACACACACACTGACCTTCCAACCTGACATACATACACACACACACTGACTGACATTTATGTTATATCTGTTGAATGATGTTATATTTTTTGTGATGTTACCATCTTTGTTTGTTTTTTTAGATGCTTCTCCTTTTGGCAAAGCAGCGCCGCCGACCAGTCATTTGGGCTTTCCCCCCTGCCAATGAGTGGTTGGATGTGACCATCCCGGGATTCACACACACAAAGTGGATGCAGAATGTCAGAGGAAACCTACTCATACCTTTTGTGCCAAGCTACGTCCAGCGATGGAGAAGCAAAGCACCAACTTCAGAGCCAGTTTGCCTGTGAGGAAAAGAGTTGCCATTGCAATGTGAAAGCTGGCTACCAACAGTGAATATGAAGTATAGGTCATATTTTTGGTGTCAGCAAATCATCAGTGTGCCGGTGTGTGCAGGACTTCTGTAAGGCTGTCTGCACATTGCTAGCTTCTGAAATTGTGCATTTTCCGGACAGGGAAAAGCTAAAAGACATGGCTGACTACTTTGAGAACAGGTGGGGCCTTCCACAGTGTGTTGGTGCTATTGATGGCTCACACATACCAAAAATAGCACCACAAGAATATCACACTGACTACTTCAACAGAAAAGGCTGGCATTCCATCATCCTCCAGGGAGTAGTGGATGGCAAGGGACTATTCTGGAATGTGAATGTAGGAAAGCCTGGGAGTTTGCTTAATGGTGGGGTTCTACGATTGTCCACATATTGGAATTAGGTTGGCCAGGGAGGCATGTACCCTGTTTGCACTAAGAACATTTGTGGGGTGAATGTTGGCTATTATGTGCTCGGGGACTCTGCTTACCCTTTACAAAATTGGCTCCTGAAACCATTTCCTGACAATGGCCACCTAACAACAGAACAGCAAACCTACAACAAGAAAACATCCAGGGCACGTGTCGTAGTGGAAAATGCTTTTGGAAGACTTAAGGGTAGATGGAGGTGTCTTATGAAGAGGAATGACAGTGACATTAAACTTGCCAAATCCATGGTGCTTACTTGCTATGCTCTTCACAATTTGTGTCATGGAGAAGACTTTGACTAGGATTGGAATACATCTCCAGAAGAGCCAGTACCAGTAATAGCAGCACAGGATATGGAAGAAGAGTGCGGTGAAATACGTCAGGCTCTGATGCGGCACCTCAACGTTTAATTTCTTACCATGAATTATTCAAATTTTTAATAATTTTTTGCTATATTTTCAATAAAGTCTTACATTAAATTAGACATACTCAAAAGTCTCTCATGTTTTTTATTCCACAAAAAAAAACATCTTTCTCTATATAGTTGTAGCGGCCTCACCCCTCTCTCCCCTTCTCATTCTTGGCTTGTCTTTCTTCGTCTAGGGGTGTTAGTGCTGGGGAGAGGGATGAGATACACTACGGCCCATGTCCTCCATAGTGACGAGGTGAAGGTCAAAAAGATCAGGCTTTGTGTAGGTGTCCTAGAGTCAAGTCCTGTACTTCGTCCCTGACTCCTTTGCTCCTAGTAACCATAGTTCCACACAGTGAATAGGTCCAACACAGTTTTATTCTTCTCAACGAATAAACATACAGCACAGTTAAGTTGGATTCTTTTGCAACAACTTAGTAGTAATGGGAATAGGTCAAGGCACAATCCTTTTCCCTTCTTTTGCCAACCACTGTGGTATCACCAGTGGCGAATAGTCACTGCCACTGACTATGTGAAGTAGAACGTGAATTACCTTCGCTAGCAAGGCCCCTGTCAGGGGAAGGATATCTGTCCAAGGGAGATACCGGAGGCCTCTCTGTCACCAGCGATGCTGCGCCGGACTCTCCAGAAAAGTTCTGCTCACCAGACCTCACGAACTCAGACACGGGCACCCAAGGAGTTAGGGCCCCCTCGGATTCCTCCACCCTCGCGGAACTCAGTCGAAGGTTCTGAGCCCCAGGCATCCGCCATAGTACCTCACCCCAGGCTAAAGGTGCCTGAGATGGACTCCATCTCCGCTCCGGCCAGGCCAAAGGCACCTGGGCCCGGTACACCGGAAAGCCAGCACCCAAGCTGAAGGTGCCTGGGTGCGGCCGCGTCCTCCGACTTCAACTCTGAACCCCGAACCCCGTGGTCAGGGCGTCCGCCCCTTTTATCCCCTCTCCCTTCGCTCCGCTGTACCAGCTCCAGGGGAGGACAAAAAGGCACAGTCTTGCGGTGTGAGTTCAACTCCGGCCCAGGGCAACAACGCCACCTGTAGGCCGCAGGAAACCTCACATCACCAGAGTCCTCCAAGAACCATAAAAGGGTCTCAGATTCCCTAGCAATCAGTGCATCTGGGTTACACTACCACCCAGATGCTTCCCCTAAATTCAAATACCCGCTACACTCTCCCCCTGGTGATTTGACACTGGTCCCCAGTGTCTGGTGCAAACCCATGTCTCCCAAAAAGTGGCAACATAAGTTCGACCCAGAGACAAACATCCACAAATTCAAACTCAACATTTTCGATAAGGAATTGTGCCAGGACCTGAAACAGGAAAGGGAAACAGGAATATAAAACCATAAACTTTGTAATAAAATACTTTAAATATCTCACACATTTACATTTTCCTCTTTCCTCACCCTGGCTATCTAAGGACCACCCCATTCTCAGCAGCCTTGAAAGACGAATCTCCTGCAGAGGGGAAAAAGAAAAGAACAACACACATGCTAACATCATACATGTGTTTGCTTGAAATTAATGGGTCTGTCGAAGAAGAAACCCATTCACTCCAATGAGTGCTCCGTAATGTTCAAAAAAACAAACAATCGTTGCGCAACACTGCCACCTGGTGACAATGCCGCGGTAAAGACATTTATCACTTCCAGATGAATTTTTCTCTGTGGCCCTACACTGACTAGAAACCCCAAAGTCAATAATTTTTCTGAAGTGCAAGGAGAACAAAACAGTAACAGCTCCCATTTCTACAAAGAGTAGAACGCCCAAATACAAAAAAAAAACTAGGGCACAGTCCTTGTGCTCCGGCAAAGGCACTCCGGAAAGTTCAGCAATGAGCAGCAAGAAAGAACACACAGGAGTCTTTTTCTCCTAAAGATAAAACTTTGGGTGCGGCAGGAACACAGGCTTCAAATGCTTGTCAAAAGTCTCCATAATATACTCAACATTTCCTCCATCCTTGCGACAAATCACCACTCTGTCCGCATGGATATGCCTTCCCAGCATCCACTTAGCTTTACAGTCCTGAAACTTCTTGGTGACCGTTGGTGAACAAGAAAAGTATCAGCGTGCTTGAGGTACTTTGAGTTTGTCCCAAACAAAGGTATTGTACCACCTCTGGCGAAAAACTTCCACCTCGTAGAGCAATTCCCGAGGCAGGTATGGATACTCCCACCCATACTCTCGGGCAACCTTCTGGCCAATAAGACGCTGCAGCCTTGACAAAGGTGGCATCGTGACACGGTCTCCTTCTCCAGGTAACACAATTGCTTCTGGATGGCGAGGTGCGTTCACCACCTCGATAGATCTGGGCACAGGAGCCCGCAGTGACTGGCGTTGCACTCCCGCAACAGGAGCAGGTGAAATAGAAGTTGAATCCAGAAGAGGAATTTCAGACAGTGGACCAGATTCCTCCCTTCGTGCCAAGGCCTCCACCTGGGGTGTACTATCCCCAGTAGACATAGGTGGGTCCCTTGTGACACGGGACTAGGGTAGCTTCATCTTGTCCCATCCTTTTCGGTGGAAGATTTCGTCTATCTCCCCATCATCGCTATTGTCAGACAATGAATCCAGGTCGGAGGTGTCGTAACACTCAGCGGGCAGATAATTCCCAGTCACGGAATCATCCCCCTTGACGGCCTCCACCGACTGTGGGCTTCCGCCACCTTTAACCACACAGACAGTCCCAACCCCTGGCTCACCTGGGCCTTCAGAAGAACAGGGATGTCCAGGGCTCTTCCCTCTGGATCCATCCAGGCCAGGCAAGCAGCGGGGCAAAGCTCTTCCACGACCACAGGAGGCCATCACTAGGTCGACTTTTCTCTTCGGCGGTCGGAGCAGGGAGCTGCTGGTGACCGAAGCAGCATCTTCGGATTTTTCTCTTTTAATCTCCGCTTGGGCAGTCACTTTGCCCTGGTCAGCGTGCACAGGAATACCCGCCATGGCATCGATCTCTCCCTCCGGAGTGGCAGTACCTGTAAGGTAGTTGAGGTGGAAGGCGCGAGGCATTTCTGTGGATGGTTCCACCTCGAAGAGAAACTCCTTGCAGACCTCACATCGCCCGAATGGCTTCAACTGAACCACCAGTCCCGAGCAGCCGGGACAGATCACACCAAGGGCCTCTATGTCTCTGCAGGTGTACAGAGCCAATCGCCCCCGGGGCCTTAGTCTGATTCCTGTGTCCATAATGGGAGCAGCAAAGGAAATCATGTCCGTGAAAGAAGAAGCTGAAATCCACGGAGTGTTTGAAGTCATCTTTCCTGTACGCTGCTCCAATGCGCACTGACCCACCCGCGCTGGAATCTCCACGTGCGTACGTCCACATGGCCAGACTCCTCCCACACTCTGCACCTGTTCGGGCTTTTCCTTTTTCCCGCCCACGAACTACGCAGCTGTGGTTTGCCTCGTGGCGCGTTGGCCGATATGGCCGACCTACTCGGAACTCCTCCGGGCAGCAAAGTTCAAATTCAGACACCATACACATCCCGGACACGATGCCCCCACGTGTAGCGGCCTCACCCCTCTCTCCCCTTCTCATTCTCGGCTTGTCTTTCTTCGTGTAGGGGCGTTAGTGCTGGGGAGAGGGATGAGATACACTACAGCCCATGTCCTCCATAGTGACGAGGTGAAGGCCAGAAAGATCGGGCTTTGTGTAGGTGTCTAAGAGTCAAGTCCTGTACTTCGTCCCTGACTCCTTTGCTCCTAGTAACCAGAGTTCCACACAGTGAATAGGTCCAACACAGTTTTATTCTTCTCAGGGAATAAACATACAGCACGGTTAAGTTGGATTCTTTTGCAACAACTTAGTAGTAATGGGAATAGGTCGAGACACAATCCTTTCCCTTCTTTTGCCAACCACTGTGGTATCGCCAGTGGCGAATAGTCACTGCCACTGACTATGTGAATTAGAACGTGAATTACCTTCGCTAGCAAGGCCCCTGTCAGGGGAAGGATATCCGTCCAAGGGAGATACCGGAGGCCTCTCTGTCACCAGCGATGCTGCGCCGGACTCTCCAGAGAAGTTCTGCTCACCAGACCTCACGAACTCAGACACGGGCACCCAAGGAGGTAGGGCCCCCTCGGATTCCTCCACCCTCGCGGAACTCAGTCGAAGGTACTGAGCCCAGGCATCCGCCATAGTACCTCACCCCAGGCTAAAGGTGCCTGAGATGGACTCCATCTCCGCTCCGGCCAGGCCAAAGGCACCTGGGCCCGGAACACCGGAACGCCAGCACCCAAGCTGAAGGTGCCTGGGTGCGGCTGCGCCCTCCGACTTCAACTCTGAACCCCAAACCCTGTGGTCAGGCCGTCCGCCCCTTTTATCCCCTCTCCCTTCGCACCACAGCGGGTTCCCCGCCCCGCTGTACCAGCTCCAGGGGAGGACAAAAAGGCACAGTCTTGCGGTGTTAAACTCCGGCCCAGGGCAACAACGCTACCTGTAGGCCGCAGGGAACCTCACATCACCAGAGTCCTCCAAGAACCATAAAAGGGTCTCAGATTCCCTAGTAATCAGTGCATCTAGGTTACACTACCACCCAGATGCTTCCCCTAAATTCAAATACCCGCTACATAGTCTTTAAAGTAAAAATTTGAAAAATATATCAATAAAGAAACATTTCTTTTAAAAACCTAATTAAATAAAAAAAATAAAAAAAGGGTACAGGTCCTGTGCTGCATGAAAGGCACTACTGTCTGGGTGGTGACCTGGGTTCGCGACTGGCTGAAAGTACTTGAACAAGCTGACCTAGGACACCGAGGAAGGCCTGGTTGAAGGTAGCCAACTGCTCCATCTGCTGCCGGGCGATTTCTGCCTCCTGGCGCATAGCTTCTTGTGCATCCTTACGCAGTGCCTGAAACCGCCTCTCAGAAAGGTTCTCAATTATTTCCAGCTGCCTTTCCTCTGCTGCCCGCATATCCTCCATGACTGTGCGCAGATCCAACTGCAACCGTCTCCTTTCACCTGTAATATACAAAAAAACAAACTAGTGTTTTTGGTAACATCTTTAAAAACAATACTGTAACCCCCTTTCTCATCTGCCCCACCAGACTGTACCACACTGATCTACTGCCCCACCTCTGTACCCCCTGCACATCTGCCCAACTGCTCTTCTTCCCCACAGCTGAACCCCCCTTCTCATCTCTTCCACCACTGTACCCCCTGCACATCTGCCCCACTGCTCTTCTGCCCCACTGCTGAACCCCCCTTCTCATCTCTTCCACCAGTGTACCCCCTGCACATCTGCCCCACTGCTCTTCTGCCCCACAGCTGAACCCCCTTCTCATCTCTTCCACCACTGTACCCCCTGCACATCTGCCCCACTGCTCTTCTGCCCCACTGCTGAACCCCCCTTCTCATCTCTTCCACCACTGTACCCCCTGCACATCTGCCCCACTGCTCTTCTGCCCCACAGCTGAACCCCCTTCTCATATCTTCCACCACTGTACCCCATGCACATCTGCCCCACTGCTGACTTATTTTAAGAAAATGCACAATTACAAATTTCACTATTATCATCATGTCTTACCATTGTGCCGGGGTGCATTGGGCGTACTCTGTGGTTGGCTACTCTGTGGTTGGCTATTCTGTGATTAGCTTGATGAAATACTACTGGTGCTGCTGAAAGACGTTAAGGGTCCATCATCTGAAAAGTTTAACGCATCATTGCAGAGTCCATCAGCTGTTTCTGAAAATAAACATATGGTTATATATATTTTTTTAAATGGTTAGCAGAGCGAAATCCTATGCCAAGTATATAAAAAAAAATTACCAAAGGGGTCTACCATGGATTTGAGAATTGCAGTTGCAGAGTCCAGACCACCCTCCCTGCCTTGGTTTGCCGGCCTATGACCTTAAATGGCGTCCATGGCGTCGTACCACCTCCAAGTACTCGGACAGTTTTCTCTACGGCTGTTGGCGTCCTTAATTTTTTTATATCGTCCTTTAAGCTTCTTAAGCTTTGCCCTACACTGACCCGATGTCCGTTCAAATCCCTCAGCTGCCATCCGTTGAGAAATATCTTTGTACACCTTTTCATTTCTCACTGATCCATCAAGCTCACTCTGAATAACGCTATCACCAATAATCAGAAAGTAGATAGTTCCTGAGATAGCCAGACCCTGCTGTTGTTTGCAGGCATCCTTCTCCCTTATATTGACTGAACGGCAACATGGTGTTTGTTTGGCGCTTTGCTTTGACGTCAGCATTGACGTTTTTCTGTCCACCAATCAGTGGAATGTATCGTGTGGCGCCAGTAGCTCCTCCCTAACCGTACCCTTCCATTTTCTATGGCCCCACATCTGAAGCAGGACACTGAATGGTGCAGTACGGTTCGGTTTTATGGCACGCTTTCATAATGGAAACACCCAAAATAGCGTGCCGTACCGAACCGCTCAGTGGAAACAAGGCATTAGAGAACTCAGTCAAGTAATTGCCAGACCATTGTTCCTAATTTTAATGGTACCAGCTAATGGGAGAAAAGCCAATGTAGCACCAATATTTAAAAAGGGCCCAAAATACATCCCTAGGAATTACAGACCAGTTAGCCTAACATCAATAGTATGCAAGCTATTGGAGGGTATGATAAGGGACTATATAC
Source organism: Rana muscosa (assembly GCA_029206835.1). Classification (NCBI taxonomy): domain Eukaryota; kingdom Metazoa; phylum Chordata; class Amphibia; order Anura; family Ranidae; genus Rana; species Rana muscosa. The sequence continues at coordinate 940,288,807 of CM055122.1, read as the reverse complement.
ATGATTTTAATAATGAGAACGGTATCATTAGCAGTAATCAGCATGGATCTATGAAGAATTGTTCTTGCCAAACCAATCTATTAACCTTCTATGAGGAGGTGAGTTGCCATCTATATAAAGGAAGGCCCATAGACGTGGTGTATCTGGATTTTGCAAAAGCAGTTCCCCATAAACGTTTACTGTACAAAATAAGGTCCATTGGCATGGACCATAGGGTGATTGAAAACTGGCTACAAGGGCGAGTTCAGAGGGTGGTGATAAATGGTGAGTACTAGGAATGGTCAGGGGTGAGTAGTGGGGTCCCCCAGGGTTCTGTGCTGGGACCAATCCTATTTAATTTGTTCATAAAAGACCTGGAGGATGGGGTAAACATTTCAATCTCTGTATTTGCGGATGATACAAAGCTAAGCGGTGCAATAACTTCTCCACAGGATTAGAGATGTCCCGAACTAATCGCCGGCGAATAGTTCCCAGCGAACATAGCTTGTTTGCGTTTGCCGCGGCGGCGAACATATGCAATGTTCGGTCCGCCCCCTATTCGTCATCATTGAGCAAACTTTGACCCTGTACCTCACAGTCAGCAGACACATTCCAGCCAATCAGCAGCATACCCTCCCTCCCAGACCCTCCCACCTCCTGGACCTGCAGTCTTAGTGAGAGGAGGGACAGTGTAGCTGCTGCTGATTTAATAGGGAAATCTATAGTTAAGCCAATGTATTCAGTGTCCACTCCAGTCCTGAAAGACTCATCTGATCTCTCCTGTAAGGACAGCGTCCTGACAGCACCCCAAAAAGCCCTTTTTAGGGCTAGTACATACATCAGTCTGCCTTTTTTTTTCTCTGTAATCTAATTGCAGTTGCCTGCCAGCGTGTGTGTGACAGGCTCACAGCGTATACTGTGCCCACTTGTCCAGTGGCACCACTCATATATCTGGTGGCACAGTAGATTACTAGTGAGAGGAGGGACAGTGTAGCTGCTGCTGATTTAATAGGGAAATCTAAAGCTAGGCCAGTGTATTCAGTGTCCACTCCAGTCCTGAAAGACTCATCTGATCTCTGCTGTCAGGACAGCGTCCTGACAGCACCCCAAAAAGCCCTTTTTAGGGCTAGTACATACATCAGTCTGCCTTTTTTTTTCTTTTTCTCTGTAATCTAATTGCAGTTGCCTGCCAGCATGTGTGTGACAGGCTCACAGCGTATACTGTGCCCACTTGCCCAGTGGCACCACTCATATATCTGGTGGCACAGTAGATTACATTTAAAAAAATACAACAATTTTGACTTTAATAGAATAGCAGTCAGTTGCCTGCCAGCGTGTGTGTCAGGCCTACAGCGTCTACTCTGCCAACTTCTGCCAGTGCACAGTGCCACTCATATCTGGTGTCACAGTAGCTTGCACGCATAGTACAACTAAACTAATCTAAAAAAAAAGTACAGGCAGAGGCAGGCCACCCCGCAGGGGCCGTCGTGGTCGTGGTGCTGTGATTCCCTTTGGCCCTAGAATAATGCCCAGTGTTCAGAGGCCACGTACCCTGAACTCAAAAAGTTCTGAGGACATAGTTGACTGGCTAACACAGGACACCCAATCTTCTACAGCTTCCGCTCAGAACCTTGACGCACCATCCTCCTCCAGCTCAGCTTCGGGCACCTCTCAAGTTACCACTCGCCCGCCTGCCGCCACCACCAACACTTGCACCACAGCTGCTTCACTTTATCTGTCAGAGGAGTTATTTACACATGAGTTGGAAGAAATGAGTGATGCGCAACCATTATTGCCAGAGGATGTAGATAAAAGGGATATGTCTCAGTCAGGCAGCATTACACACACATGGACGTACAGTGTGATGATGATGATGTTGTACCCGATGCTGCTTCCTTTGCTGAGTTGTCAGATACAAGTGAAGCGGTTGATGATGACGATGTGTCCGTGGATGTCACGTGGGTGCCCGCTTGAAGAGAAGAAGAACAGGGGGAAAGTTCAGATGGGGAGACAGAGAGGAGGAGGAGATGAGTTGGAAGCAGGGGGAGGTCGTCGCAAGGAGCTAGTGGCACAGTCAGACAGTATGTATCGGCACCCGGGGTCAGCCAGACAGCACGCCAATCAACGCATGCTGTTGCCACCACCAAAATGCTGTCATTGCAAAGCTCAGCAGTGTGGCATCTTTTTTGTGTGTCTGCCTCTGATAACAGCGATGCCATTTGCAACCTGTGCCAAAAGAAACTGAGTCGTGGGAAATCCAACACCCACCTAGGTACAACTGCTTTGCGAAGGCACATGATCGCACATCACAAACGCCTATGGGATCAACACATGATGACGAGTACAAGCAGCACACAAGCTCAAAGCCACCATCCTCCTCCTGGTCCAGCATCTTCAGCCACGTCAACCACTGCTGTCCTCCTTGCCCCCTCTCAACCATCCGCCACTCCGTCTCTCACCTTGAGCAGTTCCTGCTCATCTGCCCACAGTCAGGTGTCTGTCAAGGACATGTTTGAGCGTAAGAAGCCAATGTCACAGAGTCACCCCCTTGCCCGGCGTCTGACAGCTGGCTTATCGGAACTCTTAGCCCGCCAGCTTTTACCATACAAGCTGGTGGAGTCTGAGGCCTTCAAAAAATTTGTAGCTATTGGGACACCGCAGTGGAAGGTGCAAAAAACTAAAAAACTGCGCTAATCTTTAACAATATATACCAGCAGCACCTGTGATATGTGATAACATACAAAACAGACAAAATGGAAAAAACAAGTGCGCTATAATGTGAATAGTAACTAAATTAAATTAGTAACAAAGGTTCACAGATAAACTGACAAAAAAGTCCAATTTTGAAGGCTGTGGATAAAGTGAATGAAACATGTGTCAGTCCCATCAAAAACCAGAAAATTAAAAGGATGCCATGAAGGGGTGAACTGGAATACACTGAAGAGTTGATGCATGCAACACCTGTGTCCACCGCCACCAGTACAAACTGCTTACCAAAGGTAAGAGACAATAGAGCCCATCCGTAATCCCAGGAATTGATCCAAAGAAATCCAATCGCCGGTTCAACCGCAGTGGATATGACAGAGGTTACCTGTCAAATGTCTCCCCTCTGTCTGGTATAAGAACTGAAAAACTGCAGATTCTGTGGGTGGATCTGTTGCCGTACTATAGGTTCTATGAATGAAATAGGATCTATAAAATGTAGGGGGTTGACCTATCAATCATCTGCCCTTCCTCTATTCATAAGTCCTGGTTCATTCACAGAAGTTGTAGTACACTTTTTATTAATGGAGCAGCTGGGTGGAAAGGATGGGCATACTGTAGTAAGGTTGCCTTAATGAGAACCTGTGACAGCCCCTTAGTTGTATTATCCCCAACCCCACCAGAAGATTGCAGTGGTGGGGCAGGGATGGAGGAGATTTCAACAAAAAGAAGAGGAATCAGAAGACGTGTGCAATTCATTTAGTTCGGAATTAGTTTAACTAATTTAGACAAATTCGTTAATTCAGAAATATCCAAATTTCCGAATTTTCTAATTTTTACGAATATTCGGAAATTTGAAAATTTCAAAATTCGGAAATTCGAAAATTAAAAAATTCAGAAATTTGGAAATTCGGAAATCTAAAGATTTAAAAAATTTCGAAATTCGGAAATTCAGAAATCCCAAAAATAAGAATGAAAACATAAAAATTCAAAAGAACAAAAATCCAAAAAATTTGAAAACCCGAAAATCTGAAATAATAACTAACTAATAATAATGTGACTGTTACTAACTATTAAATTATAGGTATTGGAATTTCCTTTCAAATTTGGCTGTTAGTGACTGTAACAAATACGAATTTATCAGAAGTTACCAATTATCCGTAATAACAAATGCCGTATCGAAACAAATGGAACGTAATGAATGATAACGTATTATTGATTATTATTTTGTTCCGTTCCATTTGTTTAGATGCAGCATTCTTTATTTCAGATAATTATTAACTTCAAGTGGAGGTCCGCCGAAAAAAAAATATTAAAAGCTAGCAGCTACAAATACTGCAGCTGCTGACTTTTAATATATGTACACTTACCTGTCCAGGGCGCCCGCGATGTCGGCAGCCAAAGCCGATCTGTCAGTGGGCTCTTGGCTGCTGCCGCCGCCATCCTCGGTAAGGGAATCAGGAAGTGAACCCTACTGCGCATGCGCGAGTCGCGCTGCGCGTCCTCACTGGTCCCCGCTGTATTCTGGGACCTGTGTGTCTCCCAGAAGACAGCGGGGGAGGACAGAGTAGACGCCAGAAGTGGCGTAGGTCACCGAGGTGATCTATGCCCGGAAGTGGGAGTAAATACCTGTATTAGACAGGTATCTGCTCCCTCCTCCCCCGGAAAGGTGCCAAATGTGACACCGGAGGGGGGGAGGATTCCAAAAAGTGGAAGTTCCATTTTTAGGTGGAACTCCACTTTCAGATAAATTTGTATTCGTTACGTTCACTAACAGCCAAATTTGAAAGGAAATTCCAATACCTATAATTTAATAGTTATTATTAGTTTTGGATTTTCATTCTTTCGAATTTTCGGATTTTCCTTTCTTATTTTTGGATTTTGGAATTTCCGATTTTTCTAATTTCCGAATTTTCTAATTTTCGGACTTTCGAATTTACGAATTTGCGAATTTGCTAATTTATGATTTTTTCGAATTTGCAAATTTGCGAATTTATGATATTTAGAATTTGCGAATTTACAAATTTTCGAATTTACAAATTAACGAATTATCAATTTTCGAATTTACGAAAAAAAACAAAAAGACGAATGAAAGGAAAATTAACAAATTTTTTGGCAGTGCACATATAGATGCGCACTGCCCGGCTCAAGAGCGAGCCTACAGGTGTGCCTCCATTGCAAGCTGCTTGCTATGAGGCACACAGAAGAGGAGGCGCTGAAAGCAGCAGTGGATGACCCCATAAGAGGAAGTTAATTGCTCAAAACAGGTAAGTATAACATTTTTGTTCTTTTAATTGAAAAAAAGTATTCTTTACATCCACTTTAAATTCTGTGGCTGAATTTGTTTTTAAGACTTTTCCCCCTTTTATTACAACTGGTGTTCTGGTCCGGAACACACTTCCTGTCTTTGGTTATCTACACTATTGATGGAGGAACAACTGAGACACCTTTGGACAGCAGTATTTGCAGTCTTGGGGGGAGGGGAGTGTTAGATGCACTAGCAGATTTAGATGCACTAAAAAATAGAAGCCAAACTCCATCTAATACTATAAGTATTTACAGTAACAACAATAAATAAATGCCCATCATTGTAATCACCATTTTAAGCAGTGACAGTATAAAGTGTTTTTCTATTGGAATGCATTTTTTACATTAATGATTAAAAGCTAATCATTGTAATCACCCCAGTCAGTGTCAAATGGTTTGTCTCAACCCTCTAACTGTGTTAAATGGTTTGTCTCAACCATCCAACTGCTATGTATGCAGGGCAGCTTGGTCTGTTAAAGCGTAACTCCACTTTTGTTGAGAAAAAAACATTCCCCTCTGGGTGATCTATGTACATTGCAAGGATTTTAACAAACTTTGTTGTAGATTCCGACCTTTTGTTATTCTGAAGAAATCCCTGTGTGTTTTTCTGTGCCCATGTGGGAAAGTCAGTCTAATGGGAGTGGTTTCATAATTATTAATCAGCTGTGGTACCTGCAGAGCACTAATCAGGAAAGCTGCTAAGCCTGCATCCCTTTAGATGTGATTTCCTATTGGAAGTATCTCACCAAAAATGAAATTTTTGTTGCAGGGGATGCCTGAAATCTGACTTGTATCTTAGTGCTGACTTTAAATAAACAGAAACTCACCTGTCCCACGATCCAGCGATGCGGGCTCACGAAGCCTCGCTCCTTTCCCCCCTCTTCTCCACAGTGCCTGCATTGTAACTGTGCGCACCCGGCTGTGGCTTCACAACCGGATGCACACTGCGCATGCGCAAGCCGCGTTGCGCGTTGTGAATGGCCGGGCAATCTTCTGAGACTTGTGACGTGTCCAAGAAGATTGCAGGGGGAGAAGTAAGCTTCCTTCCAGTGCCAGGGGAGGAAGTGGAAGCTGGGTGACTGTCAAAACTGGGTACCCTCCCCCCCGCCCAAAAAAACTGGGTGAAACTGGGTGAAACTTCGCTTTAATAACATTCAATTGCATACGCTATATTATTTTTTCTTTATTTGCTATTTTTTTTCCCATGAAAATGGAGTTACCCTTGATTGAAATTGAAAAATAACAGACTTATTTTTAATAAAGGAAAGGAATCTTAAAAAAAAAAAAATAAAAAAAATAAGGCAGCTACCACATCTAATGCCTCGTACACACGACCAGTTTTCCCGTCAGAAAAAAAAACATGGTTTTCCCCACGGAATTCCTCTTAAGCCTGCCTTGCATACACACGGTCACACAAAAGTCCGGTGAACTTTTGACTGCCGAGAGCGCGGTGACGTAAAAGACTACGACGAGCCGACAAAATGAAGTTCTATGCTTCCGAGCATGCGTCGAATTGTTTCCGAGCATGCGCGTTTTTTTCCCCCGTCTGAAAAGCATACAGACGAACGGTTTTCCCGCTAGGATTTTTTCCTGATGGGAAAAAAGAGATCCTGCCCTCTTTTTTTTTTCCGGCAGTTTTCCTGTGGGAAAAAGTCAGATGGAGCATACACACGGTCGGGATTCCCGACGAAAAGCTCTCATCGCAGTTTTTACGATGGGAAAATTGGTCATGTGTACGGGACATCAGAATTGGAAAGCTGCATTAATTCAAACAAAACAGTTTGTATTCAAACAAAACAGTTATTAAATGTTATTTTTTCTTTGTCATCTGGTTGGTATTTAATAAATAACACATATTGTAATTACTGTTTTGTTGGAATACATTCTGTGATGTAGCAATTGTTAATGCTGGACATTATGCAAATAATCAGATACACAAATAAGTAAAAATAAAAACAGATACAAACACTAAATAAAATGAACTAAAGTACCCTAAATACACCTAAAAAACTCAAACTATTTAGAAAATGTGATATTTATTTTCTCCCAAACAGCTAAATAAAAGTGATATTGAAGGTTCCCACTTCAGAGAAATGTTATAGTACAATCAGAAATTGGTACTCTAAAATGCTAATTATTGTATAATACAGTTGCTTTGAGTTTTTGCTGCACTTTTTCACCTTTTTTAAAAAAAATGTTTCTTCTTTCTGTGAATGTAGGGGCCAATAGAAGCAACCACAGTCACTGAAAAGAGAGGACCAGATGTCCAACATCCCTGGATGTGTCAAATAGGGATGAGCTTCGAGTTTGAGTCAAACTCATGTTCGACTCGAACATTGCCTGTTCGCCCATTCGCCGAACAGCGAACAATTTGGGGTGTTCGCGGAAAATGTGAATGTCTATGGGAGAAATCTAAAGTGCTAATTTTAAAGGCTTATATGCAAGTTATTGTCATAAAAAGTGTTTGGGGACCTGGGTCCTGCCCCAGGGGACATGTATCAATGCCAAAAAAAGTTTTAAAAATGGAAGTTTTTTCGGGAGCAGTGATTTTAATAATGCTTAAAGTGAAACAATAAAAGTGAAATATTCCTTTAAATTTCGTACCTAGGGTGTGTGTATAGTATGCCTGTAAAGTCACGCTTGTTTCCCGTGCAAATAAAAATAAAAAAGCGTGGGGTTCCCCCAAATATCCATACCAGGCCCTTCAGGTCTGGTATGGATTTTAAAGGGAACTTCACCCCAAATTTAAAAAAAAAATGGCATGGAGTTCCCCCAAAAATCCATACCAGACCCTTTATCTGAGCACGCAACCTGGTAGGCTGCAGGAAAAGAGGGGGGACGAGAGAGCGCCCCCCCCCTCCTGAACCATACCAGGCCACATGCCCTCAACATGGGGAGGATGTCCCCATGTTGATGGGGACAAGGGCCTCATCCCCACAACCCTTGCCCGGTGGTTGTGGGGGTCTGCGGGCAGGGGGCTTATCGGAATCTGGAAGACCCCTTTAACAAAGGGGACCCCCAGCGCCCGCCCCCCCTATGTGAATTGGTAAGGGGTACATTGTACCCCTATCATTTCACGAAGAAAGTGTAAAAAAAATGTAAAAAAAACACACAGACACCTTGGAAAAGTCCTTTATTAAAAAAAAAAAAAAAAAAAACCCATTCGAGCGATGAAATCCAGGCTCAACCAATGACGTTTCGTGGGGACAGCGCTGGACATCGGATCGCTGCGGGACACTGGATTTCATCGCTGGAATGGGTTTTTTATTTTTAATAAAGGACTTTTCCAAGGTGTCTGTGTGTTTTTTTTACATTTTTTTTACACTTTCTTTGTGAAATGGTAGGGGTACAATGTACCCCTTACCAATTCACATAGGGGGGGCGGGATCTGGGGGTCCCCTTTGTTAAAGGGGTCTTCCAGATTCCGATAAGCCCCCTGCCCGCAGACCCCCACAACCACCGGGCAAGGGTTGTGGATAGGGTTGTCCCGATACCGATACTAGTATCGGTATCGGGACCGATACAGAGCATTTGCGCAAGTACTTGTACTCACACAAATGCTCCCGATGCCTGACCCGATACCTGGTCGGCGGAGTTAGCGAGCGACGAAGGCGGGCGGAGTTAGCGAGCGACGAAGGCGGGCGGAGTTAGCGAGCGACGAAGGCGGGCGGAGTTAGCGAGCGACGAAGGCGGGCGGAGTTAGCGAGCGACGAAGGCGGACGGAGTTAGCGAGCGACGAAGGCGGGCGGAGTTAGCGAGCGACGAAGGCGGGCGGAGTTAGCGAGCGACGAAGGCGGGCGGAGTTTGCGAGCGACGAAGGCGGGCGGAGTTTGCGAGCGACGAAGGCGGGCGGAGTTTGCGAGCGACGAGGGAGGGCGGAGTTTGCGAACGGAGAGGGAGGGCGGAGTGGGCGGGACACATCCGTAGGCGGAGTCAGTGGGGCGGAGAGCGAGTCCTCAGCTAGGTAAGCTGGAAGTGTGCAGCCGCATCAGGATTGGGTGACTGTCAGCTTGGACATCCCGACGCCCATCTTGGTACACCCTGCACTTGGCCACAGTAAGCCAGCAGCGGACATCTTGTTACACCCAGCCCAAATAGTTTGGGCTGGGTGTAACAAGATGTCTGCTGTTACTTACTGATGCTGAGTGCAGGGTGTACCAAGATGGCCGTTGCAGCATAACATTTCAGAATCTTTTCCTCATGTCATTTATTGCAGCATTTCAGTGCCTGCACATAAGTGCCAGCCACATATCAGTGCCCATAAGTGCCGACTATCAGTGCCATCCATCAGTGCCCATAAGTGCCGTCAGTGCCAGCCAACTGGCAGTGCCATCAGTGCCCATACGTGCTGCCCATCAGTGCCAGCCACCTGTCAGTGCCAACAGTGCCAGCCACATATCAGTGCCCATAAGTGCCGACTATCAGTGCCATCCATCAGTGCCCATAAGTGCCGTCAGTGCCAGCCAACTGGCAGTGCCATCAGTGCCCATAAGTGCTGCCCATCAGTGCCAACAGTGCCAGTCATCTGTCAGTGCCAACTATCAGTGCAATCCATCATTGCCACCTATCAGTGCCCATAAGTGCCATTAGTGCCGCCCATCAGTGCCAGCCATCAGTGCCAGCCACCTGTCAGTGCCACCTATCAGTGCCCATAAGTTCCGCCTATCAGTGCCATCTTTCAGTGCCCATCAGTCAAACTGTCACATGACATTAAAAAAGTATCGGTAATCGGTATCGGCGAGTACATGAAAAAAAGTATCGGTACTTGTACTCGGTTCTAAAAAAGTGGTATCGGGACAACCCTAGTTGTGGGGATGAGGCCCTTGTCCCCATCAACATGGGGACATCCTCCCCATGTTGAGGGCATGTACTGTACTGTTGAGGAGGGGGGGGGCGCTCTCTCGTCCCCCCTCTTTTCCTGCGACCTGCTAGGTTGCGTGCTCGGATAAAGGGTCTGGTTTGGATTTTTGGGTGAACTCCACGCCATTTTTTTTTTAATTTGGGTGGAGTTCCCCTTAAAATCCATACCAGACCTGAAAGGCCTGGTATGGATATTTGGGGGGACCCCCATGCTTTTTTTTTTTTATCAATGACTTTTCTATGTATTGCCGGGAGCCGACAATTCCTTATAGCCACGAGTGAGTTTTAAATTACTTTTTTTCCTTCAGAAATGACACTTTGTGCAGGGACAGTTCTAAGCAAGGGAAACAAGCGCGATTTTACATGCATACTATATACACACCCCAGGTACGAAATTTAAAGGAATATTTCACTTTTATTGTTTCACTTTAAGCATTATTAAAATCACTGCTCCCGAAAAAAACGGCCGTTTTTAAAACTTTTTTTGCATTGATACATGTCCCCTGGGGCAGGACCCGGGTCCCCAAACACTTTTTAGGACAATAACTTGCATATTAGCCTTTATAATTAGCACTTTTGATTTTGAAAGTTCGAGTCCATTGTATTTAATAGGGTTCTAAATTTCACGCGAACATTCTGGCTGTTCGCAGGTTCTGGTGCGAACCGAACAGGGGGGTGTTCGGCTCATCCCTAGTGTCAAACAACGACAGCCATAGTTCTGCAAGTACAAGATGATTTAAAGTGGAACTGAACTGAAATGTTATGGGGAACATTTAGAAATGTTAATTTTGCCTAAGCAGTACATTGAAGATGTACCTTTTATGTGAAATTCCTCTTGAAAAAAATAGAATGCACTTTCTGGTATGTGATCGGACCTAGGCACTCCTTTGCCTTCAGCCTCATAGCTGTATATCTGCAGTGTGAGATCTGATGCCGCGTACACACGTCCATTTTTAATGTCATTTTTAAAACCAACATTTTTCTCGTTGTTTTTTTTCTTGTTTCCACTCAACCCTGTCTTGCGTACACACGATCATGAAAAAAACTGCTCGAGCAAAGCGCAGTGACGTACAAAACGTACGACGGCACTATAAAGGGGAAGTTCCGTTCTAATGGCACCACCCTTTGGGACGCTTTTGCTAATTTCGTGTTACTGCGTGTTAGTAAAAGTTTGGTGAGAGACGATTCGCGCTTTTCAGTCTTCGTGCTTTGAAGATCATTTTGTGGAGTTCAGTTTGTGCTTGTGGGTTCGTATCTGTCTTTCAGTGCTTGTAGTCAGTTCGTATCTGTTTATTCAGTGCGTTCTTGTCTGCTCGTTACTGTTTTTCAGCTCGTTCTTCATAGGCCTTGCTGTTCTTCCGTGCGTTCTTCTAGTTCGATCTGAGCAGCCGGCCGTTATCTAGCCATGTTGCGGCTACGTACTCGTCGTAGAGTTCGTGCTGTAGTTGGAGCAGGGGTTCATGCTGTATCCCGACTCCAGGCCATGAACAGGGTGAGGAGGAGTTCATGGACCAAGAATTGGTTGCTCCAGCGGCACCAGTTCTGTCACATGCCTTTGTTGCGGGAGATCAGGGAGAATAATCCTGAGGACTACAGGAATTTTCTCAGGATGTCTGACCCTGTATTTCAGCATCTGTTGGCTTTGGTGTCCCCCTATATTACCAGGCAGGACACCGTTATGCGGGAAGCCATCACTGCTGAGCAGAGGCTCATCGCCACGTTGCGATACCTGGCGACTGGGAGAAGCCTGCAGGACCTCAAGTTCTCAACAGGCATCTCCCCCTAGGCTCTGGGGATCATTATACCAGAGACTTGTTCTGCCATCCTTCAAGTTTTGCAGGAGGACTATATTAAGTTAAGTTTTCTACTTTAAAACAGAACATTTTATGTATTTCTTGCTTAATAATGTTTATTATTTCTTTCATCCGTCCCTAATTCCCATGATTCTAATATGCTGGGAATGTCCCCTTTCTCCACATGCATGTTGTGTATTTTTTCATGTTCTTTTTTTGGCCTACATTATATTTTCCCCTAACTAACCTCTCCAGCATGCTGTCCTGGGGCCATACCCACCTAGCCTAGTCACTTCCCTTTCTTTTGTTGTCTGCTCCATTGTATTGCTTTACCCTAAACGCCCCCTAAAGATTGCTTAGAAATGTTTCATTTTCTTTCACTTCATACAGAGTGCTACAGCTTCGATTTGTGAGGTCCCCAACTCATCTTCAAACACCCCCCCCCCCATAAAATATCTTAAATGGCTCATCAGAGGGGTTGTTGGATTTGATAAGTGACTTGGGTTTTTTTTTTTTTTTTGGCTTTTTTGCTGGTTACAAATCATTTACCAATCTTTCTTAATTTTTTCTTGATCTTGGCCAGGAATGATTTTGTCAAATCTGCTTGCAATGTTTATGTCTGAAAGTATTAATCTTTATTTTTTTAACTCCACAGTTCCCTTCTACGCCACATGAATGGCAGAATGTGGCATCTCAGTTTGCCCAACGATGGAACTTTCCAAACTGTGGAGGGGCCATCGACGGCAAGCATGTTCGGGTCGTACCACCACCCCATTCGGGATCCTATTATTACATTTATAAGGGGTTCCACAGCATCATCATGATGGCAGTGGTGTCGGCCACCTACGAATTTCTCTATGTGGACGTAGGAAAAAATGGACGTATGTCAGATGGAGGAGTCTTAGCTCAGACTGAGTTTGGCCAACGGCTCATATCAGATGAGCTGGCCTTGCCACCAGCGGAGCAGAAAGTGGAGGGACTCCCATTTGTGTTTGTGGCGGATGAGGCGTTTGGCCTGGGTCCCCATTTAATGAGGCCATTTCCTCAACGCACCCTCACCCCTGAGAGGAGGGTGTTTAACTATCAGCTGGCCAGAGCCAGAAGGGTGGTGGAAAATGCCTTTGGCATCATGGCCAGCCGATTCTGCTTGTTTCTCACCTCCATCCATCTTGCCCCCTATAAATGGAACCATGTGGTCATGACCTGTTGTGTCCTTCATAACTTTTTACGGGTCCATTCCCCAAATTACCTTACATTGAGTGGGCCTGAGGCATCATTACAGGACAATACCAATTTAGTGGCCCTGGAAGCTGGTCGTCCAGGTTTGGCCCCCCAAACCGGCCGTGTTGTTCGGCAGCAATATGTGGACTATTTTGTGGGAAGGGGGGCCATTGATATGCCTGTGGATTTTTAGCTTTATTATTTTCTAAATTAAAATCTTTCAGCAAAATTTTCTTTGTATTGTGTTTTTGTTTTTGTTTCTTTTATGTTTCTCCTAGGTTCTCCTAGTGCACTTGTATTACCATGTGTATTTAGCATTGTTAAATACCCTTCATTGTCAGTGTAAACACAAACCAATTTTTTTTTACTTTGGCCAACATTTACATAATTAAGGCACACATTTTTTTGCTTAAAAATATTTTTATTGTTTGGAATTTTTTTCATTTTTTTTTACCAAACTAGTTTTGAAATTTTGAGTGTTCCAAAATATTTTGGGGGGTAAAACGCATGAACAAGTATGCTTTAAAAACGTACACAAAAAAATTGTTTTAAAAATTCTACATGTAGTATTGATTAAACATTAAACCAAACAAAAACCTGCAAAAACACAGCAAGTTCAAAGTTTTTTTGTGGCAAAAAATTAAACACGCCCAAGCACAGCCATGATATTTTGTAGCCTTTCCTCCACCAGCTTGGTATTTTGCCTGTTCTCTATCAAGTCTGCCTTTATTTTTTCAAGGTCATGACAGCAGACCATTAGGTATTGGATCAGGATCTGTGCACTGTGACTTGTAAACTTGTCGGGGTCTTCAGGCAGAACAGCACCTAAAAAATTCAAAACAAACATGTACTATTGAATATGTAGGCCTACATCTATTAACCTGCATCTGTTTTGTTTGACACTGACCTGTTGTGGTGCCACTTTCCACTTCCTCCACTTCACATTCCTCTACATCATGTGATTCTGGGTGTCTTGTTGGAGGTGTGGGTTTTCTAGGCTTATCTGTCAAACCTTTTTGAAGCCCTATTGAGATTGCAATAAAAGGTATAGTTTATTTACTAAATCAGAATTATATTAAACAATAATCCCTTAAAAGAGAAATATGAAACATTCTTTGGAAGTGTGGTACAATTTTCAGTTATGCTCAAGTTACAACCTGAACACATGATTGGATACATACCCAAAACAGAAACATCTACTTATTTTAAAGAAGTTTGACACATTGAAACACCCCCAAGTATATACACTGGATCCGTTGGTCTGCGAGTGCACGCGGGTCCGTTGGTCTGCGAGTGCACGCAGGTCCGCGAGTGCACGCGGGTCCGTTGGTCTGCGAGTGCACGCTGGTCTGCGAGTGCACGTGGGTCCATTGGTCTGCGAGTGCACGCTGGTCTGCGAGTGCACGCGGATCTGTTGGTCTGCGAGTGCACGCTGGTCTGCGAGTGCACGCGGGTCCGTTGGTCTGCGAGTGCACGCTGGTCTGCGAGTGCACGCGGGTCCGTTGGTCTGCGAGTGCACGCGGGTCCGTTGGTCTGCGAGTGCACGTTGGTCTGCGAGTGCACGCGGGTCCGTTGGTCTGCGAGTGCACGCGGGTCCGTTGGTCTGCGAGTGCACGCGGGTCCGTTGGTCTGCGAGTGCACGCTGGTCTGCGAGTGCACGCGGGTCCGTTGGTCTGTGGGTGCACGTGGGTCTGCGTGGTACCTGTGTATTGTCTTGTTGAGTACCTGTGTATTGTCTTGTTGAGTACCTGTGTATTGTCTTGTTGAGTACCTGTGTATTGTCTTGTTGAGTACCTGTGTATTGTCTTGTTGAATAGTTGGGTCAGGAAGATAGTGTTAGGTAATTTGGACAGGGTATAATCTCGAATCCTCATTAAATTAATAGGTACGATGCCCAGCGGGTGTGGCGAGGCGACTCGGTGTACATCTTGCAGCATGTATGCGTTCCTTGATCATCTGATCGAGGGCGATTACTGCTGTGCAAAATGTAAACACATTGTTTCCCTGGAAGCCCAGGTTCTGAATCTAGGGAAGCAACTGTCAGCACTGGGAAGTCCCTCCACACTAAAGGAGAGCTGGATACGTACCCGGCAGGTGATGGCAGGGGCCAGCACAGAGGTGGGTGGAGTCAAAGAGGTGCAGGCACTAGAAAATAGTAGATGGGTGACAGTCAGGAAGGGTAGAGGGCAAAGTGCCAGGGAGGCCGATCCAGGGCTGGAGCATCCCAATAAGTATGCTCCATTGAGTGACATTGGTGAAACCAGTCCGGGACCAGCACTGCTGGAGCTGAGGGACTCTCCTAGCTGCCAGGGGAAGAACTCCTCCAGTGAGAGTGGGGGGGAAGCGAAGGGAAAGGAAAGACAGATTCTGGTGGTAGGGGACTCAATTCTTAGAAGGACAGAGAGGGCAATCTGTAACAAAGACCTGAAGCGCCGAACTGTATGTTGTCTACCGGGCGCTCGGGTTCGGCACATCACGGATCTGGTGGACAGATTACTGGGAGGGGCTGGGGAAGACCCAGCTGTCATGGTGCACGTTGGCACCAATGACAAAGTCAGAGGCAGATGGAGTGTCCTAAAGAACGATTTTAGGGACTTAGGAGCTAAATTGAGGAAAAGGACCTCCAAGGTAGTATTCTCGGGAATACTACCGGTACATCGAGCCACACCAGAAAGGCAGAGGGAGATTAGGGAAGTGAACAAGTGGCTGAAGAGCTGGTGTAGTAAGGAGGGGTTTGGGTTCCTGGAGGACTGGGCCGACTTCTCAGTCGATAACCAGTACTATAGAAGGGACGGACTGCACCTAAATGAGGAGGGTGCAGATCAGCTGGGAATAAGGATGGCCAAAAAGTTAGAGGGGTTTTTAAACTAGGTGACAGGGGGGAGGGTCCAGAGATAGTGAGAGTCAGCGGGGAACATATTCTAAAGGGTAGTATTAGGGGCATTAGTGGTAGGGTAACCAAAGAACATAAACCCAAGGTAAGTATAGTAGCAAGTCCTAGTTGCAATCTGGGAACACCCAAGAGGATAGTATGTGACCGGTCAAATAATATTAATGCATTAAAGTGTCTGTTCACCAACGCCAGAAGTCTGCCAAGCAAAATAGGTGAGTTGGAAGCTCTGGTGCATGAGGAGAGCTATGATGTAATCGGTATTGCTGAAACTTGGCTTCATTCCTCACATGACTGGGCTATTAATATTCCTGGCTATGCACTCTTTCGGAAAGACAGGGTAAAAAGGAAGGGTGGAGGGGTCTGTCTCTATGTGAGAAGTGATCTCAAAGCGAGTGTGAAAGAGGACCTGGTGGATGGAGAGTGTGATGAGTCTGAAGCATTATGGGTGGAACTGCATACAGATGTGCATAGTTCAAAGCTAATCATTGGAGTTTGTTATAGACCACCCAATGTTAATGAGGAGTTAGAGACTCAGCTCCCTGCACAGATGGAAAGGGCTGCAAGGGCTGGGACGGTGATAATAATGGGGGATTTTAACTACCCAGAAATTGACTGGAGTAATGGAACTGCTGGGACAGTTAAAGGGCAAAAATTTATAAACCTATTGCAGGACAATTTTATGGTCCAGTTTATTGAGGCCCCAACTAGGAATGATGCTCTGTTGGACCTGGTAATCTCAAACCATGCAGAGCGTATTACTAATGTTCAGATAAAGGAACACCTGGGTAGCAGTGACCATAACATGATTTCATTTGATGTTAGTTGTAAGCAAAAATCACATACAGGAAAGATAAAAACACTTAATTTCAAGAGAGCAAATTTTCCAAGGATGAGTGCTGCTCTCCAGGACTTAGACTGGGAAGGAATATTGGCATCAATGGGCACAGAACAGAAATGGGAATTCTTCAAAAAGACTGTTTGTGAACTCACTGCAAAGTATATTCCCATGGGCAATAAGTTTAAAAGGCTAAAAATAAAACCTATGTGGCTCACTGCCAAAGTTAAAAAAGCTATAAACTATAAGAAAAGAGCTTTTAAAAAATATAAAAATGAGGGAACACTAGTGTCATTTAAATGTTACAAAGAATATAACAGGATATGTAAAAAGGAAATCAAGGATGCAAAAATTCAAAATGAACGACAGATTGCAAAAGATAGTAGGACAAACCCCAAAAAATTCTTCAAATATATTAATAGTAAAAAGGTCAAGTCTGAGCATGTAGGCCCTTTACAAAATAATCTAGAGTGGGTGACTGGGGACAAAGAGAAGGCTAATTTATTAAATACTTTCTTCAGTTCTGTGTATACAAAGGAGCATGGGGGAGCTCATGTCCAAAATGGGGGTGGTAGTGACACAGCCCCAAATCCACAATGGCTCAAAAGTGATATGGTCCAGAAATATTTAGATGGAATAAAGGTGGATAAAGCACCTGGACCAGATGGCATACACCCACGGATCCTAAAAGAATTGAGCTCTGTAATTTCAAAGCCATTGTATTTAATTTTTAGGGACTCATTAATGACAGGAATAGTACCACTGGATTGGCGCAGGGCCAATGTGGTGCCTATATTTAAAAAGGGAATTAAGTGTTTACCAAGTAACTATAGACCTGTTAGTTTAACTTCTATAGTTGGGAAAATACTGGAGAGATTAATAAAAGACCACATAGATGAGTTCTTGCTGGAAAAAAACTATTTAAGCAACAGACAGCATGGATTCATGAAAGACAGAAGTTGTCAAACAAACCTGATTTCTTTGTATGAAGAGGTAAGTAAGACCTTGGACAGAGGGGTGGCAGTGGACGTGGTATACTTGGATTTTGCAAAAGCGTTCGATACAGTTCCCCACACACGGCTCATGTGTAAGGTAAAGTCTACAGGATTGGAAATATCAGTTTGTAAATGGATAGAAAACTGGCTAAAAGACAGAATTCAGAGAGTAGTGGTTAATGATTCTTACTCTGAATGGTCCAAGGTTATCAGTGGTGGGACCCTTACTTTTTAATATGTTTATAAATGATATTGGGTCTGAGATCAAAAGTAACATTTCTGTCTTTGCAGATGACACCAAGCTATGCAGTGGAATAACGTCCTTACAGGATGTCGCCAATTTACAAGCCGACCTCAATGCTCTGTCTAATTGGGCGACTATGTGGCAGATGAGGTTTAATGTTGATAAATGTAAAGTTATGCACTTGGGGGCTAATAATATGAATGCATCATACATACTAGGGGGAGTACAACTGGGGGGATCCGTAGTGGAGAAGGATCTGGGGGTTTTGGTAGATCATAAGCTCAATAATGGCATGCAATGCCAAGCTGCGGTTTCCAAAGCGAGCAAGGTCCTTTCTTGTATTAAGAGAGGTATGGTCTCCAGAGAGAGAGATATCATTTTGCCCCTGTTCAAATCATTAGTAAGACCTCATCTGGAATATGCAGTTCAGTTTTGGGCCCCAGTTCTCAAAAAGGATATTGGGGAACTGGAGAAAGTGCAGAGAAGGGCAACCAAACTGATAAGAGGCATGGAGGAGCTCAGCTATGAGGAGAGATTAGAGGAACTGAATTTATTCTCTCTTGAGAAGAGGAGATTAAGGGGGGATATGATCAACATGTACAAATACATAAGGGGTCCATATAGTGAACTTGGTGTTCAGTTATTCACTTTACGGTCAACACAAAGGACAAGGGGGCACTCTTTGCGTCTAGAGGAAAAGAGATTTCACCTCCAAATACGGAAAGGTTTTTTCACAGTAAGAGCTGTGAAAATGTGGAATAGACTCCCTGCAGAGGTGGTTCTGGCCAGCTCAGTAGATTGCTTTAAGAAGGGCCTGGATTCTTTCTTAAATGTACATAATATAACTGGGTACTGACATTTATAGGTAAAGTTGATCCAGGGAATATCCGATTGCCTCTCGGGGGATCAGGAAGGAATTTTTTCCCCTGCTGTAGCAAATTGGATCATGCTCTTCTGGGTTTTTTTTGCCTTCCTCTGGATCAACTGTGGGTATAGAATTGGGTATATGGGATTGTACGATATATGTTTATTTATTTTTTATTTATTTTTTATTTTTTTTTTATTTTTATTTTTTTTTACGGTTGAACTGCATGGACTTGTGTCTTTTTTCAACCTGACTAACTATGTAACTATGTAACTATGTAACTATGTAACCTGTGTGTGACACCTCAAAAAGGTTGTTCTGTTGGGCCACACTTGTACTACTGAGTCCAGATGTTTAACCACTTAACGACCGCCCACTGTAAATATACGTCAGCAGAATGGCACCGACAGGCAGAATCACGTACATATACGTGATTGCCTTTGTACAGTTGGGGGGTCCGATCGGACCCCCCTTCTTTACAGTGGGTGGTCGTTTTACCTTCGGGAGCGATCCGGCATGAGGGGACGGCCGTTCGATTCCGGCCACCCCCTCTCGATCGCTCCCGGCGAATGAGAGAGCTTCCCCTGCCTGCCAGGAAGGAGGAAGTGATGTCATCTCTCCTGGGGCGCTCACATATACCGAGCGCCGTACAGGAGAAGATGCCAGGTTAGTACACACAACACTACACTGACACCAGGACACATAGGCACATAAATCGCCCCCCCAGACACCCCCAGACACCCCCAGATCACCCCCCAGCCCCCCCCCAGCCCCCAGTCACAGTGTCACTGATTGCAGTGACCATTTATTTAGTGATCACTGCAATCAGTGACATTTGTGACTGTAAAAGTGTCACTACATTTAGTTTTAGGTCCAGTGTAGCCCCCTAACCCCCCCTAATAAAGGTTTAACCCCCTGATCACCCCCCAGATAACCCTTTCACCCCCTAGCACCGCCATCACTAAGCAATCATTTTTCTGATCGATGTCTTAGCGTCGGTGATGCTGATCGGTAGCCAGTAATTTTTTTTAGGTTCGCCGCAGGTTTTTATAGCGTCGGGTACCCCCATATATTACCTAATGAAGGTTTAACCCCCTTGATCGCCCCCCAGGTAACCCTTTCACCCCCTATCACCACTGTCACTAAGTTATAATTTTTCTGATCGATGTCTTAGCGTCGGCGATGCTGATCGGTAGCCAGTAATTTTTTTTAGGTTCGCCGCAGGTTTTTATAGCGTCGGGTACCCCCATATATTACCTAATAAAGGTTTAACCCCCTTGATCACCCCCCAGGTAACCCTTTCACCCCTTAGCACCGCCGTCGCTATGCGATCATTTTTCTGATCGATGTCTTAGCGTCGGTGATGCTGATCGGTAGCCAGTAATTTTTTTTAGGTTCGCCGCAGGTTTTTATAGCGTCGGGTACCCCCATATATTACCTAATAAAGGTTTAACTCCCTTGATCGCCCCCCCAGGTAACCCTTTCACCCCCTATCACCACTGTCACTAAGCGATAATTTTTCTGATCGATGTCTTAGCGTCGGCGATGCTGATCGATAGCCAGTAATTTTTTTTAGGTTCGCCGCAGGTTTTTATAGCGTCGGGTACCCCCCATATATTACCTAATAAAGGTGTAACCCCCTTGATCACCCCCCAGGTAACCCTTTCACCCCCTAGCACCGCCGTCACTATGCGATAATTTTTCTGATCGATGTCTTAGCGTCGGTGATGCTGATCGGTAGCCAGTAATTTTTTTTAGGTTCGCCGCAGGTTTTTATAGCGTCAGGTACCCCCATATATTATCTAATAAAGGTTTAACCCCCTGATCGCCCCCCAGGTAACCCTTTCACCCCTATCACCACTGTCGCTAAGCAATCGTTTTTATGATCGTTGTCTTAGTGTCGGTGATGCCGATAGGTAGCCAGTAATTTTTTTTTAGGTTCGCCGTCAGGTTTTTATATAGCGTCAGGTACCCCCATATATTACCTAATAAAGGTTTTAACCCCCTAATTGCCCCTAGTTAACCCTTTCACCAGTGATCATCATATAAGTGTTACGGGTGACGCTGGTTAGTTAGTTTGCTTTTTATAGTGTCAGGGCACCCGCCGTATATAACCCAATAAAGGTTTAACCCCCTGATCGCCCGGCGGGTGATATCAATTAGGTTTTAGCGTCAGAGAGGGTCTGCGTCACACCCCAGGCAGCGTCAGGTTAGTGCCAGTAACGCTAACACCCACACGTGAAGCATACACCCCCCTTAGTGGTATAGTATCTGAACAGATCAATATCTGATCTGATCAGATCTATACTAGCGTCCCCAGCAGTTTAGGGTTCCCAAAAACGCACTGTTAGTGGGATCAGCCCAGATACCTGCTAGCACCTGCGTTTTGCCCCTCCGTCCAGCCCAGGCCACCCAAGTGCAGTATCGATCGATCGCTGTCACTTGCAAAACACAACACACATAACTGCAGCGTTCGCAGAGACAGGCCTGATCCCTGCGACTCCAGTGCTGTAGGAGGTGATTTCACCACCACAGTTAAAAAAAAAAAGCATATATGCCGAAGCATTGGGGCAGCAGGAGCGGAGGAGCGATTTTGCTCCTAATGCCGCGTATATACGGTCGAAATTCCGACGGAGGCTTGCCCGTGGAAAAGTCTGACCATGTGTGTGCGGCATAACTTTTGCGAGAAGATGCCCCCATGCTTCGGCATATATAAATGGTGCATGTATGCCCATCATTAGAAGTGGGTGGATGAAGGGCGGTATTCTAATGGTGGGCATACCCACCGATCAATCTTTTTTTTTCATTCAGCCAACAGGCTGCATGAAAAAAAAGATTACAATACATGTCCAACAAGGACCAGCAACGTACTGGTATGTTGCTGGACTTTGAATGTTTATACCAGAATGATGCCTGTGGGTTTAGGTATCATCTTGGTATCATTCTTTTCAGCCAGCGGCCGGCTTTCATGTAAAAGCAATCCTAGTGGCTAATTAGCCTCTGGACTGCTTTTACAAGCAGTGGGAGGGAATGTCCCCCCCCCGGATATAAAAAGCGCCATTGGGAAATTGGGAAAGCATTTTATCACACCGATCTTGGTGTGGTCAGATGCTTTGAGGGCAGAGGAAAGATCTAGGGTCCAATAGACCCCAGTTTTTTCAAAAAAGAGTACCTGTCATTACCTATTGCTATCATAGGGGATATTTACATTCCCTGAGATAACAATAAAAGTGATCAAAATAAATAAATATGGAAGCAACAGTTTAAAAATAAAATAAAAAAGCAAAATTAATAATAATAAAAAAAAAGCACCCCTGTCCTGCCCTGCTCTTGCCCAATGGCGAACGCAAGCGTCGGTCTGGCGTCATATGTAAACAGCAATTGCACCATGCATGTGAGGTATCACCGCGAAGGTCAGATCGAGGGCAGTAATTTTAGCAGTAGACCTCCTCTGTAAATCTAACGGGGTAACCTGTAAATGCTTTTAAAGGCTTTTAAAAATGTATGTAGTTTGTCGCCAATGCGCGTTTGTGCGAAATTTTAAAGCATGTCGTGTTTGGTATCTATGTACTCGGCCTAAGATCATCTTTTTTATTTCATCAAACATTTGGGCAATATAGTGTGTTTTAGTGCATTAAAATTAAAAAAAGTGTATTTTTTCCCAAATAAATGCGTTTGAAATATCGCTGCGCAAATACTGTGTAGAAAAAAAAAATGCGACACCCACCATTTTATTCTGTAGGGCCTTTGCTTTAAAAATATATATAATGTTTGGAGGTTCAACATAATTTTCTTGCAAAAAAAAATATGTTTTCATGTAAACAAAAAGTGTCAAAAAGGGCTTTGTCTTCAAGTGGTTAGAAGAGTGGATGTAAGCTTCCTAATGTTGTGTATAAAATGCCAGAACAGTTCAAAACCCCCCTAAATGACCCCATTTTGGAAAGTAGACACCCCAAGCTATATACTGAGAGGCATGTCGAGTCCATGGAATATTTTATATGTTGACACAAGTTGCGGAAAAAATACAATTTTTTTTTTTTTTTGCACAAAGTTGTCACTAAATGATATATTGCTCAAACATGCCATGGGCATATGTGGAATTACACCCCAAAATACATTCTGTTGCTTCTCCTGAGTACGGGGATACCACATGTGTGAGACTTTTTGGGAGCCTAGCCGCGTACGGGACCCCAAAAACCAAGCACCGCCTTCAGGCTTTCTAAGGGTGTCAATTTTTGATTTCACTTCTCACTGTCTATCACAGTTTCGGAGGCCATGGAATGCCCAGATGGCACAAACCCCCCCCAAATGACCCCATTTTGGAAAGTAGACACCCCAAGCTATTTGCTGAGAGGTATTGTGAGTATTTTGCAGATCTCTCTTTTTGTCACAAAGTTTTGAAAATTGAAAAAAAAAAATAAAAAAAAATAAAGGTTCTTTCTTCATTTTCAAAAACAAATGAGAGCTGTAAAATACTCACCATGCCTCTCAGCAAACAGCTTGGGGTGTCTACTTTCCAAAATGGGGTCATTTGGGGGGGTTTTGTGCTATTTTGGCATTTTATGGCCTTCAAAACTGTGATAGGTAGTGAGGAGTGAAATCAAAAATTTGCGCCCTTAGAAATCCTGGAGGCGGTGCTTGGTTTCCGGGGTCCCGTACGTGTTTAGGCGCCTAAAAAGTCCCACACATGTGGTATCCCCGTACTCAGGAGAAGCAGCAGAATGTATTTTGGGGTGCAATTCCACATATAACCATGGCATGTGTGAGCAATATATCATTTAGTGACAACTTTTTGTAATTTTTTTTTTTTTTGTCATTATTCAATCACTTGGGACAAAAAAAAAATATTCAATGGGCTCAACAGGCCTCTCAGCAATTTCCTTGGGGTGTCTACTTTCTAAAATGGGGTCATTTGGGGGGTTTTTGTGCTATTTTGGCATTTTATGGCCTTCGAAACTGTGATAGGTAGTGAGGAGTGAAATCAAAAATTTGCGCCCTTAGAAATCCTGAAGGCGGTGCTTGGTTTCCGGGGTCCCGTATGTGGCTAGGCTCCTAAAAAGTCCCACACATGTGGTATCCCCGTACTCAGGAGAAGCAGCAGAATGTATTTTGGGGTGAAATTCCACATATAACCATGGCATGTGTGAGCAATATATCATTTAGTGACAACTTTTTGTAATTTTTATTTTATTTATTTTTTTTGTCATTATTCAATCACTTGGGACAAAAAAAAAAAATATTCAATGGGCTCAACATGCCTCTCAGCAATTTCCTTGGGGTGTCTACTTTCTAAAATGGGGTCATTTGGGGGGGTTTTGTACTGCCCTGTCATTTTAGCACCTCAAGAAATGAGATAGGCAGTCATAAATTAAAAGCTGTGTAAATTCCAGAAAATGTACCCTAGTTTGTAAACGCTATAACTTTTGCGCAAACCGATAAATATACGCTTATTGACATTTTTTTTACTAAAGACATGTGGCTGAATACATTTTGGCCTAAATGTATGACTAAAATTGAGTTTATTCGATTTTTCTTATAACAAAAAGTAGAAAATATCATTTTGTTTCAAAATTTTCGGTCCTTTTCCGTTTATATCGCAAAAAATAAAAATCGCAGAGGCAATCAAATACCATTAAAAGAAAGCTCTATTTGTGGGAAGAAAAGGACGCAAATTTCGTTTGGGTACAACATTGCATGTCCGCACAATTTACAGTTAAAGCAGCGCAGTGCAAAATTCTGAATTCACCTCTGGTCCTTTAGCTACCAAATGGTCCGGGGCTTAAGTGGTTAAACATCTGCTGAGCATTCTCTCCTTTAACATTACAATGCATACCCTTTATTTTTCTAAAATATAGTTCCCCCCCCAAAAAAAAATTGTCCCAAAAATCATCACCCAAAAAAATACATGGTCATTTTTTTTGCAACGCTGGATGATCCCAAAACATTGTATTAATAAGTGTACGTAGAAAGAGGTTTACTACGTCCGTTTACTGTCCTGACGAACATGAAAGTTGCTATCTTTCACTGTAATAGATTAAAGCAAAAAACACGCAGCATAATACAAGTATTAATATTTTGCTTTTTAAATGCATGATAATTACTTACCGTATTTATCGGCGTATAACACGCACTTTTTTCCCCTTAAAATCAGGGGAAAATCGTGGGTGCGTGTTATACGCCAATACTCCGTCGAATTCCCCTGCTGAAAACGAGCGAGAGGAGCGAGCGGAGCCGAAGCCGAAGTACAATCGGCTTTACTCGGCTCCTTTCGCAGTCCCGCCCATCTCTGACTGCGCCGCTGACATAGAGAAAGCCGAGTGTACTTTGGCTAGTCTCGGCTCCTCTCGCAGTCCTGCCTGTGACTGTGAGCAGAGCCGAGTCTAGCTGAAGTACACTCGGCTTTCTCCGTCAGCGGCGCAGTCAGTGGAGATGGGCGGAACTGCGAGAGGAGCCGAGTCTAGCCGAAGTACACTCGGCCCCGCTCGCTCCTCTCCACAGAAATCGGCGCCAAATTTTAAAAACCGCCGGGACTGACACGATCGCAAAGGCACTGGGCAAGGCTGCAGATGGACAGATGGACACTGGGCACGGCTGCAGATGGACAGATGGACACTGGGCACGGCTGCAGATGGATAGATGGACACTGGGCAAGGCTGCAGATGGACAGATGGACACTGGGCACGGCTGCAGATGGACAGATGGACACTGGGCAAGGCTGCAGATGGATAGATGGACACTGGGCACGGCTGCAGATGGACAGATGGACACTGGGCAAGGCTGCAGATGGACACTGGGCAAGGCTGCATGCTGCATTTAAATGTAAGTTTTTTTTCCTTGAATTTCCCTCCTAAAAGTTTTTTTCCTTAAAATTCCCTCCTAAACTTGGGGTGCGTGTTATACGCCGGTGCGTGTTATACGCCGATAAATACGGTACTTTTTCCTAAAACTTTCTTTATTCTGTTGTATTGGTCGGGCTCCCGCAACTTGAGATCAGACCAACGTTTTCTCAGCTGTTCCTTCGTTCTGCACACCCCGAATTTTTGGTGAAGAGTTTTAACCACTTTCCCCATAATTTTGGTCTTGAGAAGATTAGGCCTTTTATACGGCCCATGCTTGGCATCATAATCCTCCCTCTTCAAAATGTCCACCATCTCCACCATTTCCTCGAATGTCTTGTTGGATGCCTTATATCTCCGGGATCGGGATTTTGGTTCCTCAGGAATTTCCTCCTCTGTAGAGGTAATCTCAGCCACCTGTGTCTCCGCCATGTTGTTTAGCACTACGACGAGCGAGAAGGGGCGGGGAAAGAACTATATCAAACGTCAGGGGCGGGGAAAGCGTGCAGAGTTTCACGCATGCGCAGTGTATATAAAGCTAATACCCATGTCTCATAAATACGTTCATTTGTCAGAAGAGGGAGTTAGCAACAAACGTGTTAACAAAGGTACCAAACATTTTTGTGGTTTTGGTTTCATCAGTGGATGAGATTGTGGCCTATATATGTTCCCAAAGATTATTTGTTGAATCTTGACTGACACTAGTATTTTTGTGTTGTTTTTGACTTTCAGAAAAAATGCAGGCTTTCAAGACTCCAGAGTTCATGGGGGAGTTCCTGGACAGATGGAAGGAACTCCCTGTCCTGTGGCAAACGAAAACTGCCAAAAATAAAAATAAAGCTGCCAGGACAGCAGCACTGGAGAGCCTGCTTGGATTTGTAAAAACCCAGATACCCACAGCAACTATCCCAGATGTGAACACCAAAATAGCTACCATTAGGGGCACATACAGGACACAGCGGAATATGGTCCTGAAGTCCCAGAGGTCAGGTGCTGCAGAAGATAAGGTTTATAAACCCAGTCTGTGGTACTACAGCAAGTTAGCATTTCTGGATGACTATCTGGAAGTCAGGGAATCTCTGTCAACCCTTCCCCCCAGATGTCTCTCCAGCCTTCCTTGTAGCCAACCCTCCAGCCTTCCTTCCAGCCAACCTTCCAGCCTTACTTGCAACCCAGCTCTGGCTTCTTCGGAGGATCAAGCAGAGGTCCTTGAGGAGCCTGATTTGGACATATGGAGCCAGGTATAGTATTGATATCTAGATTTATTATATATAACAAAAGTGATGATGTAAAATAGATGTTACTATTGCTATCTATTTAATGTCTGTTCAAAAATTGTTTGACATAGCAATAGACAGTAGTGGTCAAAATTGATGGGGACAAGCAAAAAAATGCAGGGGTCAGAATTATTGTATTTTTAATCACTTTTGCCATTCAATTTTCAAATGTCTTGAGGTGAAAAATGTGTGTGATTGATGATGCCAAAAATATAAGTATGCCCCTTTTTTTTTCTACAGCCAGAGCAGAGCCAGGAAGAGGGTGACATTGGGGACCAGGAGGAGGCAGGGCCCAGTGGCACACAGGAGGAGGCTGGGCCCAGTGGCACACAGGAGGAGGCCAGGCCCAGCACAAGAGCCCAGATGCCTCCCCTGAAAATATAGCAACGAATGCCAAGGAGGGTTAGGCAGGTGGAGGAGGAAACCCGTGCCTTTCTTCGAGAGGCTACTGCGGCCCTCAGAGAGGCCCCCTCTGTTGAAGAGGGCTATGCCGCAGTACTGGCCCATAAATTAGGCCAGATGGAGATGAGGCAACGCCTGTACAGCAAAAATTTAATGCTGAAGGTGATCAACAGGGGGTTGCTTGGTGAACTTACCCAGTTCACAGATATAACTGAGGTCGTCCCTCCTCCTTCACCTCCTCCTCCTACTCCTCCTCCTGCCACGAGCACTCCTCCTGGGACCCAGCCTCCAAAGAAGCACTCAACAAAGGCTGCAGAGAAGGCTGCATAGAAGGCTGGAGAGAAGGCTGGAGAGAAGGCTACAAGGAAGAGGAAAAAATAATGACTGCTGTAGTACCACAGACTGGGGACATATCTGACTTATCTGCTGCTGTTCCTGTCCTCTGGGAGTCCAAGACAAGATTGAGCTCCTTTTTTTGTTTTTAGGTTATTACAGAGTTTGGTGTTCTATTCTTGGATGTTTGCTGTGGGGTCCAAAGGATGCACAAATTCAAGCAGGGTCTCCAGTGCTGCCTTCCCCTTTAATTTTTTATCTGCCTAAATAAAGGATTATTTGATTTACAGCAAATACTTGACTATGTGAATTCAATTCAAAAAGAGAGTTTGCTAGTGAGTAGGCAGGGACATTTCAAAAAATTATTTTTAAATTAACAAGGGACACAAACCTCCTTGAGGGAAAATAATAAAAATGTATAATGTTGGTGTGGTAACTTGACACACAAAAGAAAATTACAAAAAAAAACATTCCTAAGGCCCCTTTCACACTCATGGGCGTCACCAGGGTGGGACCTGAGGGGGCCACGTCCCCCCCAATTTTACTGTGTGCCCCCCCATGTGCCCCCCCAAGTTAAGTTGTTAGTATTAACAGCACCGCGGCTATCTGAGTTTCCGTCCGCGGTGCTGAATGACTGAATCTGACTTGTAACAGATGTCAGCCTGTCAGGTGACATTGCGTCTGACGGTCACGGCCGCCGCTATTGATTATGGGAATTGTAGTCCGCGGCGCCGCCTACATCGTGCTCAAGCTCCCTGCTCCCGGGGGGTGGAGTCAGTGAGTCACTGAGAAGAGCAGCGCAGCCAGCCTATCGCGTGCCAACTCCCATCGTCGGTTATTTATGATAAATAAATTATCATATTTTGCCCGCCAACTCCAGTCCAGTCACAGTGCATCTGCCACCAGTGCTGCCACGGGAAAGGTAGGTCACTTCTTAAAAAAAACAGTAAAAATTTGCTTGCAATTGCATTACCATTTATAATTTAAATCTGAAATAAATAGCTGGTGGTTCTGGTGCCAGACAACAGTAACTTCAAAGATACATAAGACAGAGCTCTCATGGAGGTAACAGAAAAAATACTTAACTAATATTAGAAAAGCATGATGAAAAGATGAAGTAATATTGACTAAATAGTATATAGGAGGCTTTGTTTTTTCTTTTTGCAAAATCCAAACCAATGTGTGTTTTAGAGGTTAAAATATATATCATTGACGTGACCCCCAATATATATATATATTGGGGGTCAATGATATATATTTTAACCTCTAAAACACACATTGGTTTGGATTTTGCAAAAAGAAAAAACAAAGCCTCCTATATACTATTTAGTCAATATTACTTCATCTTTTCATCATGCTTTTCTAATATTAGTTAAGTATTTTTTCTGTTACCTCCATGAGAGCTCTGTCTTATGTATCTTTGAAGTTACTGTTGTCCGGCACCAGAACCACCAGCTATTTATTTCAGATTTAGGCTGGGTTCACACTGCTGCGATACAAGAACGCTGCAAATCCACTGCGGGTTCCGGTATCGCAGGTTTTCCGGCGGCAGTTCACACTGCCCTATACGAACTGCTGGGAGTGTCAATTAAAAGTTAATGACACCCCCAAATCAGTTTGCATATCGCAGTGCGATCTGCAAACTTGAAAAAGGAATCGAATCGCATGGGTGTGAACACCCATGCGATCCGATTCTGCTGCGGACAAAAAAAAGGGTCCTGTGATGTGCACTTGCAGTGCGGTGCGGATCACATGCGAACTCTGACATCGCAGCAGTGTGAACCTAGCCTTAAATGTGAACTTCCGTGCGTGTCGGGTGCGATGCGGGAACCCGCAGTGGATTCGCAGTGTTCTCGCAACGCACCAGTGTAAACCGGGCCTAAGAAATATTTTTTTCAGTTTACAAAATGCATGCATGCAATGACAGTTGATAAGGATTAAACAATAAATTGGTATTTTACCATGAATGAGTTAAAATTTGCTGACAACGTAGATGAACCGTGAATTAAGAATTCAAATTTGCGTTTTGTGTGCATTTTCAGGAATATTTCATATTAGTGCGTTTCGTGTGCATTGAATTTGTCTGGAATATTTCATATTTGTGCGTTTCATGTACATTGTCAGGAATATTTCATGTTAATGCGTTTCGTGTGCATTGAATTTTTCTGGAATATTTTATATTTGTGCTTTTCGGGTACATTGTCAGGAATATTTCATATTTGTGCGTTTCGTGTGCATTGTCAGGAATATTTCATATTTGTGCGTTTCGTGTGCATTGAATTCGTCTGGAATATTTCATATTTGTGCGTTTCATGTACATTGTCAGGAATATTTCATCTTAATGCATTTCGTGTGCATTGAATTTTTCTGGAATATTTTATATTTGTGCGTTTCATGTACATTGTCAGGAATATTTCATATGTGTGCGTTTCATGTACATTGTCAGGAATATTTCATGTTAATGCGTTTCGTGTGCATTGAATTTGTCTGGAATATTTCATATTTGTGCGTTTCGTGTGCATTGAATTTGTCTGGAATATTTCATATTTGTGCGTTTCATGTACATTGTCAGGAATATTTCATGTTAATGCATTTCGTGTGCATTGAATTTTTCTGGAATATTTTATATTTGTGCTTTTCATGTACATTGTCAGGAATATTTCATATTTGTGCATTTCATGTACATTGTCAGGAATATTTCATATTTGTGCGTTTCGTGTGCATTGAATTTTTCTGGAATATTTAATATTTGTGCTTTTCATGTACATTGTCAGGAATATTTAATATTTGTGCGTTTCATGTACATTGTCAGGAATATTTCATATTTGTGCGTTTCGTGTGCATTGAATTTGTCTGGAATATTTCATATTTGTGCGTTTCATGTACATTGTCAGGAATATTTCATGTTAATGCATTTCGTGTGCATTGAATTTTTCTGGAATATTTTATATTTGTGCGTTTCATGTACATTGTCAGGCATATTTCATGTTAATGCGTTTCGTGTGCATTGAATTTTTCTGGAATATTTTATATTTGTGCGTTTCATGTACATTGTCAGGAATATTTCATATTTGTGCGTTTCATGTACATTGTCAGGAATATTTCATGTTAATGCGTTTCGTGTGCATTGAATTTTTCTGGAATATTTTATATTTGTGCTTTTCATGTACATTGTCAGGAATATTTCATATTTGTGCGTTTCATGTACATTGTCAGGAATATTTCATATTTGTGCGTTTCGTGTGCATTGTCAGGAATATTTCATATTTGTGCGTTTCGTGTGCATTGAATTTGTCTGGAATATTTCATATTTGTGCGTTTCATGTACATTGTCAGGAATATTTCATGTTAATGCATTTCGTGTGCATTGAATTTTTCTGGAATATTTTATATTTGTGCTTTTCATGTACATTGTTAGGAATATTTCATATTTGTGCATTTCATGTACATTGTCAGGAATATTTCATATTTGTGCGTTTCATGTACATTGTCAGGAATATTTCATATTTGTGCGTTTCTTGTACATTGTCAGGAATATTTCATATTTGTGCGTTTCGTGTGCATTGAATTTGTCTGGAATATTTCATATTTGTGAGTTTCATGTACATTGTCAGGAATATTTGATGACGATTTAATAATGCACATTTTAGTAAGGTGTGTGTGATAATGCAGTTTCTTATTTAAGTGGAGTTCCGACGCCCAGAATTTTTTTTTTAAAGTCAGCAGCTACACATACTGCAGCTGCTGACTTTTAATATTAGGACACTTACCTGTCCTGGAATCCAGTGATGTCGGCAACCCCGGGTGCTTCCGCCGCCATTGCGGGTAAGGGATTCCAACAGTGTAGCCTTGCAGCTTCATGGCCAGCTCCCTACTGCGCTTTCTGTATTGGCCCAGTGGTGGGGGGAGGAGAAGGCCGGCCAAGGTGAAGCACATCGCCGCGACCGTGTCCGCCAGAAGAGGGGACAGGGTACCTGTCAATTTAAAACAGGTACCTGCTCCCCCTTGAAAGGTGTCAAATGTGGCACCGGAGGGGGGGGGGGAGGAATTAAATACGGTAAGCAGAAGTTACACTTTTGGGTGGAACTCCACTTTAGTTATTTTAGTTGATTGCTAGTTGCTGGTTGGATGGGCAGCTACATTTATCAATAAGACATTTAATAAAACAAATGGTATTCATTTATGGTAAGTGTTTCAGAAGAACATCATGTATTTTTTTTCCCCCAGATAAAATTTTCTATTATAACTCAAAAAATGGACATCCGTTCATTTTATTCTGTGGTAAATGTTAAGGCCCAGAAGGCTGATATTTCAAAAGAGCAGCAAAAAGGAAAAAGTCAGCCTGGTCCGTCTTCTTCCATTGAGGAGTGTGAAGAGCTTCAGAAGGATGACGTTGAATATGACACTGCTGAATTAATATCGGATAATGATGAACCTTCATTGCAGGTTGAAGACGCAAGCACCTCCTCACTAAGCAATATTCAACACAGTGCTTATGAAGAGCAATTCAGTGAAGCTGAACAGCCACAGAGTGCACAAACATCTGCTAGCATTGAAATAACAAAGGTACAAGGACCACATGATATCAGCCAGTGTGCTAGTGAAGGGCCAAGACAGCCTGCATTAAAAAAATACCCACAGAAACAAATGGGAGGACGCTTCAGGTCATTCCGCCCACAGTGGTTTGGATCGTTTGAATGGTTGGAATATTCTGTGTCCCAGGATGCTGCATACTGTTTTCCGTGCAGTTTTTTTTCAACACCAAAATATCTCCATGGGCATGCTAAAAAAGTACAGTTTATCAACATAGGGTACAAAAACTGGAAAAATGCACTCGAAACTGGTAAAGGAATACTACAGCATGAGAAGTCTGCTTCACACAAGGATTGCCATGTCAGATGGGAGGTTTTTAAAAATAGTGTAAGCCAGGATACATCAATCATGAAGGATCTAACTAAAGCTCATACACGAGAGGTCAATGAGAATAGACATTACTTAAAGACAATTGCCCAAGTTTTGTTGCTAACAGCCAAGACTAAAATTGCCCAGCGAGAGCATCGGTACAGCTCAGATTATGTCAACCATGGTAATGTGCGTGAAATTCTCTATTTAATTGCAGAAAAAGACAGCGTTGTAAGAAACAAAATTACAGGACCAATGAATGCAAGATATCTACATCCATCTATAAAAAATGAACTTTTGTCAATTATGGCTGCTCTTGTTAGAGAAGGCATCGCACAGAGCATTAAAGGAAGTCCCTTTTCCATCATTGCAGATGAAACAAAGGATCTGAGTAAATCAGAACAACTGTCTGTCGTAGTCCGATTTTTTCACGATAAGATGATCCATGAACGGTTCTTACAATTCTACCGCGCAGATAGCCTTGATGCTGAATCTCTAACAGGATACATATTCCAGGTCCTAGCATCTCTAGGCATTGATAAAAATTATTGTGTTGGACAAGGCTATGATGGAGCCTCTGTAATGAGTGGCCGGCTTAATGGCGTGCAAGCACGCATTAAAAAGGAGGTGCCTTGTGCACTTTACATTCATTGCATGAGTCACCGCCTCAACCTGGTCATCGTGGACACTGTGAAGAATGTACAGGCAGCAAATGAATTTTTTGTAAAACTCGAAAAGATATATGTGTTTTGCAGTACATCTGTTGTTCACTCTGTGTTTGCTAATGTGCAACAAGAAATGTCAAGCAAACCAGCTATCCAGCTTAAACAATTAAGTGACACAAGGTGGACATGCCAACATGCAGCCTGCAATGCTGTTCTTAAAACGCTTGGCCCTCTGTTGGAAACTCTCAATATTTTGGCAGAAGGGAATCATACTGAGAGAGCAGTTGAGGCAAAATCAATTCATCGGTTCATTGATTTTGGCTTCATTCTGGCACTTGTGTTTTTTGAGAACATACTAAAAAGGACCCAGACGCTCTCTAACATGTTACAAGCCAAAGATATTGACTTGGCATCAGCTGTCCTTCTTGTGCAAACAATTTTACAAGAGCTTGAAGAAGTGCGCAATCCAGAGAGGAGACCTGAAGCTAATTCTGGAACAATAGAAAGTGTCTGGGCAGAAGCAATCCAACTGAGCATCAAGTGTGGAATATCAGCACCAAATGATGATTCTACCGAACCGCCTTCCAAGAAGCGAGATCGCCGGCCTCCTCTCAACTTAAGAAATAGCGTCATTTTGGAAACTGTAGGGCATCGACAACAACTGCTCAAAAAAGATGACTTCATTCAAATGTTCATGTATGTTGTTCTTGACAGAATAATTTCAGAGCTAAAATCTCGATTTTCAAAAGATTCTCTGGAAATCATGGAAGGCGTACAGTCTCTGAATCCTCGATCAGATTCATTTCTTAATTTTGAAAAATTGCTACCAATGGCCAAATTCTACTCCTGCAACACAGAAAACTTGGAGATTGAGCTGAAACAGGCAATGCTAACCCTACAGAGGAAAAAATCTTCAGATGCCATTAAGGTGGACACAATTCTTGAGTTCACTAACTTTCTGGAGCCTTACTCTATTCCATTTCTTGAACTTTATCGGCTATGTAAAATAGCTTGTGTTTTGCCAGTCAGTAGTGCCTCATGTGAAAGAAGCTTTTCTGCACTAAAGTTAATAAAATCATTCCTACGCACAACAATGACTGAGGAAAGGCTTTCAGATCTTGCCACATTGTCAATTGAGGCCAGACTTGCATCCCAAATAAATATGGAACTTGTAGTTAGCAGGTTTGCATCAATCCATTAAAATTCACGTTTAAGCCTATATTAGCGTGAAAGACAAAATTTAAGTTCAATTTTTTTTTTATGCTGTGCACTTTAAAAGCATAACACTGCATATTTGTTGTGACGTTGCACTTTATTTTACGTGCACTTGTTTCCTTATTTAAGAATTGCTATTTGAAAGTTAGATATTTAGAGTTAAAGGGACACTATAGGGTCAGGAATACCAACAGGTTAATTTCATTCTCCTCTGTCTGTCCTATGAGGCTGTAGGATCCATGACCCTCTGTCTGGACAGTGCTGATCACATGCACCCTCCCAATAAAAAAAATAAACCTCTCTAGCAATACACACCAAACTGAGCACGTACAGCTTGCACCAAGACTGTACTATCAGGAGGGGACTGTGGAAGAAGGGGAGGATCAGAGAAGACAGGATCAAACAGCCTTTTTACACAATGCAGAGGTTTAGCCCCTTAGGTTTCAAAGTGAGTATAACAAGCATGCTTTACTGCATATACAGACTGATTTTACTGTTGTGGGTTTAGGAACAATTAAAGCTCAAGTTGTTCTGGTGACTATAGTGTCCCTTTAACAAAAATAGTTACAATTATTGTTGTTCATTTATATAACTATAGCTTGAATATGTTTTGGTACATACCTGGAAAAATTATTATTATTGCCTATGCTTCAAAATAGGTATTGCAGTTCATTTTGCAATGTTTACCATTATGCGGTTTAATAGTGTTTTTTTGTAGGGGATTTTAAATAATTATGTACACTTCAACTATAGACTTAAATTAGCATGATGAAGGGCCAACCCTTCTTAGTAGTTTTTTGTGGAAGTAGGGCTAAATCAGCTTTTCTTACAGGACAAGCTAGCCCATTATAGTTGGCCCTTCATAATGCAAATTTTTGTCTATGGCTATGGGTCACATTAAAGGGACTCTCCAGCTTCCTTCTTGGAAGTATGCCTAGGCACTTTTTGCACATTGATAAAAGTCCGCAGTTGGACTGAAATGTTGACGCTCAAGTGTATTGTATGTTGCACAAATAAAACAAAGGTGAATTTGTAACAAGACCTCTGGAGTGCATTCTTTTCTTGAGTTTTTTTTTTTTTAATACAAATGTGTGTGTGTGTGTGTGTATATATACTGTATATATGTATGTGTATATGTGTGTGTGTGTGTGTGTATATATACTGTATATATGTATGTGTATATGTGTATATATATATATATATATATATATATATACAGTATATATATATATATATATACACACACACACGTTTTATGGTTGGCCCCCTACTTTTGTCCTTGTCCCCCCATGTGCCCCCCCTAAATGTGAAAGCTAGAGACGCCACTGTTCACACTGAGGCGTATTTCAGGCGTTTTTTGCGCTAAAAATAGCGCATAAATAACGCCTGAAATACTCCTGCCCCAGCATTCTCAATGTGAAAGCCCTGAGGGCTTTCACACTAAGGCGGTGCGCTGGCAGGAGACAAAAAAATCTCCTGCAAGCCGCATCTTTGGAGCGGTGAAGGAGCGGTGTGTATACCGCTCCTTTACCGCTCCTTCCCATTGAAATCAATGGGACACCGCGGTAATACCGCCCGCAAACCACGGCTGTAGCCGTGGTTTGCGGGCAGTATTAACCCTTTTTCGGCCGCTAGCGGGGGTTAAAACCGCACCGCTAGCGGCCGAATATCGCGGTAAAACACAACGGTATAGGGCGCTGAAAATCGCGCCGCTATACCGTCACCGCATATGCCCGCCCCAGTGTGAAAGGGGCCTTAATATAAAATAAAATAAATAAAAATAATGTTTGAAGATATTTTAAAATATTTATTAATTTATGACAGAGATCTGGCTTAACAAAACAAAAATAAGTTCATGAGATCACTAAGAATTACTAACAAACAAGTTTGACATAACTCAGAATATCATTAGCAAAAGAAGTTCATTATTTAAGCATTATCTAAAGAAGAAAGGAATGCGCTGCATTAAACGATGCAATAATTTCCAGCGCGACGAATGTGCTATCTCCATTTCAAACGCTAGCTTTACCAAAATGAGCGCTCCAGTCTCATACTTCATTCTGAGCATGCGCGTTTTTTTTCCCCTCGTTAAAGCATACACACTACCGTTTTTCACGACGTAAAAAAAAACGACAGGAAAAACGACGTGAAAAAATAGAGCAGGTTCTAAATTTTTATAGGTCGTTTTTCACGTCGTTAAAAATGCTCTTGAGCCCACACACGATCGTTTTTAATGCCCAAGTTAAAAAATGGAATTTTAACAACGTGAAAAACGATCGTGTGTACGCGGCATAATGGTGGCCATACATGTGTTGATAAATAACTGATTTATTTTCCGATCTATCTCTTTAAATCAGACTTAGTGATCTATAGATAACAACCAATTCCTTCTAAATGGATCCTGTTCCCTTGAAGCATGTTATATAGCACAATGCTTGTGCTGTGTAAATTTGCCCCCTGTAACACCTGAAAAACCTGTCTGATCCTGCCAGTTTCTGCCCTCCCCCCTGTAAACTGACCACAATATATCATGGCTGCTGTGTCCATCAGCCGCTGCTATCTGCAGCTCTCCTGTGTCTCCCTCTGTCCTCCTCCCCCCTCCCCTCCCTGCCTTGATCACGCAGCACGCTCCACCATCATCCGTGGCTCTCTCCAATGCCCATAAATGTCTGTCGCTGTGCCTCTTTCCCTCTCAGGTGCAGGGGTGAGCAGTCTTCCAGCAGACAAATGCATACCTCCCGCGGGACATTTAAAAAAAATTTGTCCCTGCCATCGAAAGTTTTTGAGCGGGGGGGGTGGAGGTGGTCGCATTTTTTAACGCTGCCGCCGATCGCGGGGGGGGCCGCGGAACATTTTTCGCCGATCACATGGGGGGGGGGGGGGGCTTACCTGCTTCCACCGCTGCTTGTTCCTCCACTTCCTGCTGTGCGGGAATTAATCATGTCTCGCGGGAATGCGGGAAGGAGGGTGCTGTGCGGGAAAAACCCGCAGAATCCGTGCCTGTTGGGAGGTATGCAAATGTGCATACAGTCCTCTCAGAGACAGCCTGCACCCTTTCTCTCCTCAGCCTGGGAAAATAGCAGGCAACAATCCTCCTCCTTGACCCAGTGTCTTGTTGGATTTGCAGTTTTCTTTTTCCAGCTCACCAAGCTAGCTTAGTCTGTCAGAACTACACCTCCCACACTCTTTGCAGTCCACATCCCGTG
This sequence comes from Rana muscosa, assembly GCA_029206835.1. NCBI lineage: Eukaryota > Metazoa > Chordata > Amphibia > Anura > Ranidae > Rana > Rana muscosa. Next base: position 940,251,276 of record CM055122.1, on the reverse strand, counting down.
TACATTCTTATTTGGTAGAAGACAAGCTTGACACTAGCTGCATATTTCCACAATAACAGTAGTCTCTTTTTCTAAACTGTGTCTGTGTAAAAGTATCCTCTGCATCATAGACACAGAGTTCTTTTTCTGCTATAGCTGCAAACTGGGCTGTATACTTTCCCCACCAAAAGTCTTTGGTCCACATAGAAATAGTAGCTCCTGGCAGAGGAATAAAGTACAAACATGGTATAGCATAACACTACCAGAGAACAATAAACAGTGCATTAATTAACACATTTAAATTATGCACATTTGACCCTGAAGGCCAAGCTAATTTTGAGGCATTGTAAATGTAGCGATACCTTCAGCTAAGAGGGCCGCAGATTTAGTTTGGGCCCTGAAGACAGCTCCGCCAACCCCCGGCAATTTACTCGACCCCCTTCTGGCACAGTTAGTCTAGGGTAATATGTGTATATCTTATGCTCTATGATTAAATTCAAACACCAATGCAGTGATTAGTGATGAGCCGAACACCCCCGGGTTCGGTTCGCACCAGAAACCACGAACGGACCAAAAGTTCGCACGAACTTTAGAACCCTATTTAATACAATGGATGCGAACGTTCGAAATCTAAAGTGCTAATTATAACGACTATTATGCATGTTATTGTCCTAAAAAGGGTTTGGGAACCCGGGTTCTGCACCAGGGGACATGTATCAATGCAAAAAGAAGTTTTAAAAACTGCAGTTTTTCTGGAGCAGTCATTTTAATGATGCATAAAGTGAAAAAAAAAGTCAAATATTCCTTTAATTATCGTACCTGGGGGGTGTCTAAAGTATGCCTGTGAAGTGCCACGTGTTTCCCGTGTTTAGAACTGTCCCTGCACAAAATTACATTTCTAAAGGAAAAAAAGCCATTTAAAACTGCTTGCGGCTTTAATGTAATGTCTGGTCCCGGTAATATGGATGAAAATCTTTAAGAAAAATTACATAGCTACCCAATCACACCCCCCCCCCCTTACCCCAGCCCATTACCAGCCCCTTTGGGTCTTGTATGGATATTAAGGGGAACCCCGCACACAAAATAAAAAAGGCCCTATATACTCTGAACAGCCGTATACAGGCAGTGCATACAAGACAGGGACTGTAGGTTTGTTCTTATGTAGAATCTGTTTGTAATTTTGAACAGCTACATTGTTTAAGTGTAGCTCCAGCCCAAATACCTATTTTTAAGCTTTTTGGAAAACATAGGGAAGGGTTATCACCCCTGTAACATTTGTTTTGCTGTCTGTGCAGTGTGCACCTGTTCAGAACAGTTCACCTCACTTTCCGTCCTAATGACAAATGTTTTTTGAAAATTTGGGGTTTTTATTGAAACAAGATTTGGTGATAAAGAATCAGTGTAGAGGAGACACTTTTTTTCCCATATTAACTCTTACAGGAGAGAATTTGCCTTCCTAGGGGTAGATTTCCTCTCACTTCCTGTTGTATCCTTCCGTTTGCAAGGAGGAGTCGTTTGTAAGTTGTGTGAGGGGGTTAGCTCGGCAGCGGGTGTGTGTGACCCCCAGGATGGGCTCCCCACACAAAACAGGCCCAGCAAACGGAGGTTGTGGTTTTCAAAATAAAAAAGGTGCGGTTTATTTTCTATTTACAGTGACAAAACACAGCAAAGCAAAAGAAACATAAACAAAATAAATCCTGGTCAACTTGACCTCTGACTAAACATACAGGTTTCCTAACTAACAACTGGGATCAGCCTAGTGCTGTCCTAGTCCCTAAGTCCCTGGTTTTAAATGTCCAAGCAAATAGCCACACAGGCTTTGTCTCACCGCACAGGGGTTCACTCTCCCTAGACAGTCCACACAGGTCTGGGTCCAGGCATGAGCTAACACCTAATGAAGCTGGGAGTTCTTATAGAGGCCTAAATGAGCTGACAAGCTTCAGCTGGTCTCATCAACTCCCTGTCTGCACGACGCCCCACACTCTCCCTAGAGGTATGAGTCATCCATGAGCCCACTAGCCTCAGCTGGGCTTATACAACTCTCCACCTAGTTGTATAAGTCGGCGTAAAGCCTGAATCTGGGCGAAATATATCTACCCCCCTGGATGCAACCAGGTGACTTTACCTTCCTGCTGTCACATACCCCCCCTCTTGTTTTAACCTCGGGGTTGGAACACCAGCAATCAGGCATTCATGTACTCGAGACAAAGCATCCACATTCCCCATTTGAACACCAGGGCGATGCTTTACTGTGAAGTTGAATTCCTGGAGGGCCAGGAACCACCTATTCACTCTTCTATTTGTTTCCTTGTTTTGAGCCATCCACTTTAACGGAGCGTGATCCGTAACCATGTCAAAGTGCCTACCTAGCAGGTAGTACCGAAGGGAATCTAGAGCCCACTTCACCGCTAAACACTCCTTTTCAACGGTGGCGTAATTTACCTCATGGGACTTCAACTTCCTGCTGAGGTAAATGACTGGGTGCTCTTCCCCGTTCCAGACCTGGGACAATACTGCTCCTAACCCCACATCTGACGCATCACTTTGTACGACAAAGTCTTTAGAGAAGTCGGGTGAGTACAACACTGGCTGGCTACATAAGGCTTGTTTCAAGAATTGGAATGCTGCCTCAGCCTCGGGGGTCCATTTAATCATGACCGACCCTTTCCCCTTCGTCAGGTTGGTTAGGGGCACAGCCTTAGAAGCAAAGTGGGGAATGAATCGCCGATAATACCCAGCGATTCCCAGAAAGGCTCGTACCTGCTTCTTGCTGTTGGGACGTGGCCAACTCTGGATGGCCTCGACTTTGTTGAGTTGGGGTTTTATTACTCCCCTCCCAATGGTGTACCCAAGATATTTGGCCTCCTCCTGCCCAATGGTACACTTCTTGGGGTTAGCCGTAAACCCCGCTTCCCGAACAGAGTCCAGGACTGCTTGCACTTTTGGCAGATGTGAGGCCCAATCTGTGCTATGGACAATTACGTCATCCAGGTAAGCCGCAGCATACTTCCGATGGGGCCTCAGCATCTGGTCCATTTTCCGCTGGAATGTGGCCGGCGCATTCTGTAACCCGAACGGCATTCTTTTATATTGGAACGCCCCGTCTGGGGTTACAAATGCGGTTTTCTCTTTGGCCGACTTGGCCAGGGGGATTTGCCAATACCCTTTTGTGAGGTCAAGAGTCGTCATGTATCGGGCTGTTCCCAGCCGGTCGATCAACTCATCTATACGTGGCATGGGGTAGGTGTCAAATTTTGTAACTTTGTTCAACTGACGAAAATCGTTACAAAATCGCCAGCTCCCATCCGGTTTAGGCACCAACACGATGGGACTAGACCAATCACTTTGGGACTCCTCTATCACCCCTAAGTTCAGCATTTTCTGTACTTCCTCCCGTATTGCCTCCCGTCGGGCCTCTGGGATCCGATAGGGTTTTAACTTCACCCTTTCACCGGGCGGGGTAATGATGTCATGCTCTACCCCAGATGTTTGTCCCGGCAGCTCAGAGAATACCTCCTTGTTGCGAAGCACAAACTCCTTAACCTCCTGTTGTTGGGGTTGTGACAAGGTGGCCGCTATTCCAACCTCAGGAATCACGCACCCAGTTTGAGCTGGTGACCAAGTGTCTGCGACTAGGGACTCTCTATCCCTCCAGGCTTTCAACAGATTAACGTGATAGATCTGTTCGGGCTTTCGCCTTCCTGGTTGTCTGACCTTGTAATTCACTTCGCTCACTTTTTCCATTATCTCGTAGGGGCCTTGCCATTTGGCAAGGAATTTACTTTCAACCGTAGGGACAAGTACCAGTATCCTATCCCCCGGGGAAAAGGTACGGGTCTTGGCTCCACGGTTGTACACTCTCTGCTGTGCTAACTGCGCTTGGGCCAAATGTTCCTTCACGATGGGCATTACCTGTGCAATTCGGTCTTGCATCAGGGCGACATGCTCAATCACACTCCTGTGGGGAGAACTCTCACTTTCCCAAGTTTCCTTGGCAATATCCAACAGCCCTCTTGGGTGTCTCCCATACAGTAACTCAAAGGGGGAGAATCCCGTAGAGGATTGGGGCACCTCCCTAATAGCAAACATCAGATAAGGAAGTAGACAGTCCCAATCCTTTCCATCTCTATCCACCACTTTCTTCAACATTTGTTTTAGGGTTTTGTTGAATCTTTCAACCAGCCCATCGGTTTGGGGGTGATACACAGATGTACGTAATTGCGTCACTTTGAATACTTTACACAGCTCCTTCATAACCCGGGACATAAAAGGTGTACCTTGGTCCGTAAGCAGTTCTTTACAAATACCCACCCGGCTAAACACAAGAGATAGCTCTTTGGCTATGGTTTTGGCCGAGGTATTTCGGAGAGGGATCGCTTCTGGATAACGGGTGGCATAGTCCATTATAACTAATATGTACTGGTGCCCCCTAGCGGACTTGATTATAGGACCTACCAAATCCATGGCGATCCTCTCAAACGGGACCTCAATGATGGGTAGAGGGACCAGCGGGCTACGGAAATGTGGCATCGGGGCCGACCTCTGACACACAGGGCAGGAGGAACAATAATTTTCTACGTCCTTCATCACCCCCGGTCAATAGAATCTCTGTAATACCCTCTCTCGGGTTTTCTCTGTCCCCAGATGACCTCCAAGAATGTGCCCATGGGCCAACTCCAACACCAACTTCCTGTAAGGTTTGGGCACCACAAGCTGCTCAACGGTTTCTTCTGCCCTTTTTGCCACCCGATACAGTAGGTCCTTCTCTACGCTGAAGTATGGGTAAGTGCAGGTATTATCTGGGTTCACTAACTCGCCATCTATTTTCACGACGTTTTCCCGTGCCTTTATTAGGGCGGGGTCTTTCAACTGTTCTGTGGCAAAGTTTTCCCTGTGAACCTCAAGATCAGAAAACTCCACAGACGGTAGGTTTTCGTCTGAGGAGGTGGGCTCCTCTCCAGTTTCTTGAGTCTCCCCTGCCAATACTGATAAGGGAAATTCCGGAGAGTCCTCACCACTCTCAGGGGAGTTCTGGCTATCACATTCCTGGTACATAGGGGCACCAGTGGGGGGCTCAGGATCATCCCACAGTTCCCAGAACTTCGGAAAATCCCTTCCCACAATGGCGTCATGCGGTAACTGAGATACTAAGCCCACTGGATGAGAGAGGGTACCTTTGGGGGTCTCGAAACACACTGTAGTCACTGGATACTCTCGGGTGTCCCCATGCACACAAATAACAGCTACCTTGCTATTCCCAGAGACCTCTGTTTTAACTAACTCAGCCTTTATCAGGGTCACAAGGCTACCTGAATCCAGCAATACCACAACATTTCTACCATTAACACACATTTTGCATAAATGTTTCTCAGTTCCTCGAATGGCAGTGCATGCGACTGTCGCACACAGCGACTGACGTCTGCCCGTCAGAAAGTCACACTGCATGGGTTCCTCCACAACCGGGCAATTGGCTGCAATATGTCCCGCTTGTCGGCAGCGGTAGCAAACGATCCTTCTTGCCGCCTCTTGAGCCGCTGATTTCCCAGGCTGTTCTCGCCAAACTTGGGGTAGAGCTCCCACCCTCTCACTCTCTCCACCCTCACCCCTTGGAATCCTCTTATCCGCCCCTGGGGATGGTCTGGTCTTAGGGTGGAAAGTCCGAGTGTCTCTGGAAGAGGCCGTCAGGTTCTCTGTAGCCAAGTATTTCTCCACACGATCCACAAGACCATCGGCCGTCTCTGGGTCTCCATGGCTTACCCACTTTTGGATGGCAGTAGGAAGAGCTCTCAAAAACCGATCCATTACAACACGTTCCACAATCTTTGGTGCGGACAAAGTCTCTGGCTGTAGCCACTTTCTGCTCAGGTGAATGAGATCATACATTTGAGACCTGGGGGGTTTTCCAAGCTGGAAAGTCCAGTTATGCACACGCTGAGCCCGGACAGCCTGGGTGACACCCAGCCTTGCCAATATTTCAGCTTTTAGCATCACATAGTCTTTTGCTTGGTTAGGCTCTAGGTCATAGTAAGCTTTCTGCGATTCACCAGTTAACAGAGGAGCCACCAGTCCAGCCCACTGCTCCTCAGGCCACTTTTCTCTTTCAGCGGTCCTTTCAAATGTGGTCAAAAATACCTCTGGATCATCCTCTCCAGTCATTTTTGTCAATAAACGACTCACCCCAAAGGACGCGGTATTAGTGGGACGGCTTTCCTCACTGGTCTGCGGACGTTGCTGCATTACTGCTTCCATCTGTTGTTGTAGTCTCTGCTCTTGCTTCTGCAACAGGTCTATGAAGCGGGCCTCAGATTGCTGCTGGGCTCGTTGCTGAGCCTCCAGACTCTGTTGAAAAAGTTGCGTTTGTCTGCTGCTGGGCTGCAAGGCTCTGTTGATGAGCTTGCTGCTGGGCTGCGAAGTTCTGTTGTTGAGCTGCAAGGCTCTGTTGATGAGCTGCAAGGCTCTTTTGCAAACCTGCATTTGTCTGCTGTTGATTGGCATTTGCTAGAGCCAGCTGCTTCAGTATCTCCTCCATGCTGGCTTAAAAAAAACTGCCACTGGTTCTCCACCAACTGTGAGGGGGTTAGCTCGGCAGCGGGTGTGTGTGACCCCCGGGATGGGCTCCCCACACAAAACAGGCCCAGCAAGCGGAGGTTGTGGTTTTCAAAATAAAAAAGGTGCGGTTTATTTTCTATTTACAGTGACAAAACACAGCAAAGCAAAAGAAACATAAACAAAATAAATCCTGGTCAACTTGACCTCTGACTAAACATACAGGTTTCCTAACTAACAACTGGGATCAGCCTAGTGCTGTCCTAGTCCCTAAGTCCCTGGTTTTAAATGTCCAAGCAAATAGCCACACAGGCTTTGTCTCACCGCACAGGGGTTCACTCTCCCTAGACAGTCCACACAGGTCTGGGTCCAGGCATGAGCTAACACCTAATGAAGCTGGGAGTTCTTATAGAGGCCTAAATGAGCTGACAAGCTTCAGCTGGTCTCATCAACTCCCTGTCTGCACGACGCCCCACACTCTCCCTAGAGGTATGAGTCATCCATGAGCCCACTAGCCTCAGCTGGGCTTATACAACTCTCCACCTAGTTGTATAAGTCGGCGTAAAGCCTGAATCTGGGCGAAATATATCTACCCCCCTGGATGCAACCAGGTGACTTTACCTTCCTGCTGTCACAGTTGGATGTTTGAAAGTAGGGGCCTGCCGTATATACTCAGCTGAAATTTGCCCCTTACATGTTGGTGTTGCCACAACACTGTGAGCCCTCACAGTTACTCTTGGTGGGCGCATGAATGGGCCCTGCTGTGAATTATTAGATCAAGAATTGTAATTGCATGCCCCTGTTGAACAGGGGCTGAAAAATTGGGCTTTTGGTGGTGGTGGTGGTGGTGGTGTTGACACAACACTGTAAGGCCTCACAGTTAGTCTTGGTGGGCGCAGGAATTGGCCCTGCTGTGAATTATTAGATCAAGAATTGTAATTACATGCCCCTGTTAAACAGGGGCAGAAAAATTGAGCCTTAGGCACTGGTGCCACAACACTGCAACCCCTCACAGATACTGTATTTGGAGCACAGCAATGAGCCCTGTTGCAAAGTATTACATCAAAAATTGTAATTACACGCCCCTGTTAAACAGGGGCTGAAAAATTGGGACTTAGCCACTGGTGCTGGTAACACGACACTGCAACCACTCCCAGATACTCTACTTGGAGTGCAGGAATGAGCCCTGCTGCAAAGCATTGCATCAAAAATTGTAATTACACGCCCCTGTTAAACAGGGGCTGAAAAATTGGGCCTTAGCCACTGGTGCTGAAGCCACGACACTGCAACCACTCCCAGATACTCTACTTGGAGTGCAGAAATGAGCCCTGCTGCAAAGCATTGCATACAAAATTGTAATAACACACCCCTGTTAAACAGGGGCTGAATAATTGGGCCTTAGCCACTGGTGGCGGCACCCAGAAACAAAAATGTTCTTCCAAGCTATCATCGTCAATCGGATCATTGAGGAGGAGGAGGATAGTCAGTCAACATAACAGGACAAACTCTCAGCATCAGCATCAGTCTTGAAGGGATGTGACATTTGAAAATAAATTAGTCTGTTATATCAGCTTCAGGTGTTTGGTAGCTGGTGGTGATCCAAGACTGGTTCATCTTTATGAAGGTCAGTCGATCAACAGAGTCGGTGGACAGGCGCACCCTGTGATCCGTGACAAATCCTCCAGCAGCACTGAATGTGCGTTCTGAAAGAACGCTGGATGCAGGACAGGCCAGTAGCTCAATTGCATACTGTGCAAGCTCTGGCCAGTGATCCATCCTCAAGACCCAGTAAGCCAGAGGATTTTCGGTGGGGAAGGTGTCCAAGTCTGACCTTGCCCCTAGGTATTCCTGCACCATGTATATCAGACGCTGGCGATGGTTGCTGGAACCGATCATACCTTGGGGCTGCGGACTAAAGAATTGTCTAAAAGCTTAGGTCAGACGGCCACCTTCACCACCGCTCCTTCTTTGACTGACCGAAGCCTCAGCAACTCGTTGTCCAAGACCAGGAGTTTGTAACCTCCCAGTCTCTGGGAACGCGTTGCACAGACCTTTCTGCAAGGCCTCCCGGAGTTGTCTCATCCTCTGCTCCCTCTGCGACGGTAAGATAAGGTCCGCAACCTTACCCTTGTACCGTGGATCAAGGAGAGTAGCAAGCCAGTAATGGGCCCTCTCCTTGATCCGAAGAATACGAGGATCCTTCCGCAAACTTTGCAGGATCAGGGAGGCCATGCAGCGTAGGTTAGCTGAGGCATTCAGTCCGGAGTCCTCTGGGTCACTAAGGACGACATGATCCGCAGCCACCTCCTCCCAGCCACGTACAAGTCCACTGGTTTCTTGGGACTGTAAATCATCCCTAAAAGACTGCTGCTGATGATCCTGAGTGCCAGGCTCCACCTCCATGCTGACACAATCCTCCTCCTCCTCCTCCTCCTCTTCTTCCTGTGCGATGGGTGGGACAGAAGGAACACTGTCTGGGTAAAGGGGGCCTTGAGAGGCAAGGAAGTCCTCCTCTTCCTGCCTCTGTTCTGCCTCAAGTGCCCTGTCCATTATTCCACGCAGCGTATGTTCCAACAGGTGAACAAGAGGTACAGTGTCACTGATGCATGCACTGTCACTGCTCACCATCCTCGTGGCCTCCTCAAATGGTGCCAGGACAGTGCATGCATCCCTGATCATGCCCCACTGGCGTGGTGAAAAAAACCCGAGCTCCCCTGACCCTGTCCTGGTGCCGTAGTCGCACAGGTACTCATTGATGGCCCTCTGCTGCGTGTGCAGCCGCTGCAGCATGGCAAACGTTGAGTTCCACCTGGTGGGCATGTCACATATAAGGCAGTTCTTGGGCAGGTTCAACTCCTTTTGCAGCTCAGCCAGGCGAGCACTGGCATTATAAGATCTGCGGAAATGCACACAGACTTTTCTGGCCTGCCTCAGGACATCCTGTAAGCCCGGGTACCTGCCCAAGAACCGCTGCACCACCAGGTTAAGGACGTGAGCCACACAGGGCACATGGGTCAGTTGTCCCTGTCGGAGAGCGGAGAGGAGGTTGGTGCCATTGTCGCAAACTACCATTCCTGGCTTAAGCTGGCATGGCGTCAACCACCTCTCGGCCTGCCCCTGCAGAGCAGACAGAACCTCTGCCCCAGTGTGGCTCCTGTCCCCCAAACACACCAGCGCAAGCACGGCATGGCATCTTTTTGCCTGCGTACTTGCGTAGCCCCTTGAACGCCTACGGAGCACCGCTGGTTCCGAGGACAAAGCACAGGAAGAGGCCACGGAGGAAGAAGAAGAGGAGGGGGTGGAGGACAGAGGTGTGTCACAACCAGTAGTAGCATTTTGGAGGCGTGGCGGTGGAACAACCTCCAACACTACTGCACCTTGTCCTGCATCCTTCCCAGCTGCCAAAAGAGTGACCCAATGGGCCGTGAAAGAAAGGTAACGTCCCTGTCCATGCCTGCTGGACCATGAGTCAGCGGTAATATGCACCGTACCGCTGACCGCCCTGTCCAGCGAGGCCAAGACATTGCCTTCCACAAGCCGGTAGAGAGCCGGAATCGCCTTCCGTGAGAAAAAGTGGCGTTTGGGAACCTGCCACTGAGGAACCGCACATTGCACAAACTCACGGAAGGGGGCCGAGTCTACCAACTGAAAAGGCAGCAGTTGAAGCGCTAGCAATTTAGCCAAGCTAGCATTCAACCGCTGGGCATGTGGATGGCTGGGAGTGAACTTCTTTCGACGGTCCAGCAGCTGGGGCAGGGAAATTTGCCTGCTAGAATCGGACGTCGGTGTACTGCTAGCAGAGTGGCCACAAGTACTTGGCTGTGACACACCTAATTCTACACCTTCATTCCTCTCAGTGCAGGTTTCAGAGAGGACTGAAGGTATAGTGGGGTTGGAGATCCCAGCTGATGCGGTGCAAGGAGAGGTACGCTTTGTTCTTTGGTGTGGGTCTTTAAGGTAGGCTTGCCAACGAGCTGCATGGCAGGTCAACATATGTCTGGTCAAGCATGTGGTGCCCAAGCGGCTGATGTTTTGGCCACGCGATATACGCTTGAGACATATGTTGCAAACAGCAGCTGTGCGATCTGATGCACTCGCCTCAAAAAAGGCCCACACCAAAGAACTTTTTGAATAACGGGCATAGGCAGCGCCCTGCACAGGCGGAGCTCTGCGGTGTGATTCCGTTGGTGTGCTGCCCTTAAGCTGGCCACCCAAGGGCATCCTGCCTCGTTGGAGATGTGCCTCCTCCTCATCCTCCTCCTCCTCCTCTCTCCTATTAGGCACCCACGTGGAGTCAGCGACCTCTTCATCCCCTCCCTCCTCATCACTGGAGCCAATCTGGCAGTATGCTGCAGCTGCTGGAACATGACTGCCAGATTGGTGTCCTTCTTGAGCATCCCCTCTCTCTGCTCTCACGCTACTGCCTTCCTCTAGCTGGGTATCATCATCAGACCCTTCGAAACGCTGGGCATCCTCCTGGAGCATGTACCCAACACTGTGCTCAAACAGTTCGGGGGACTCCTCAGGAGAAGGACATGGTGGGTCTAGGGAAGGAGTGACTGATGATGACATTGATACCAGGGAAGAGGACGCTTTGGCAGCTGCTTTGCCAGTACCCTGAGCCTGGGTGAGAGATGATGAGGAGGATGAGGAGGGCTTGGTCATCCACTCTACCAAGTCTTCGGCATGATGTGACTCAACATGTCCAGCTGCCGAAAAGAAGGACAAGCGTGTCCCATGGCCATGTGCTGATGACAATGCACCGCGTCCACGACCAGCACTGTTGCCCCCAGACACAGAGCCTGCTTGCCCTCTTTTATTGGCTCCTGACTGTCTGCCTCTCCTTGTTTGCCTTCCAGACATTCTAATGGCCTGCAGGGAGATGGGAAAACCAGCAATAAGGGGTAGCTTCAGGTGTATACTGTGCAGGAGGCTTAGCAACAATGACACTGACACTGTCCCCTGCCTATCCTTCTCTCTCCCTGCACAAAAGGTTTAGCAAAGAATAGGACACTGACACTGTCGACTGCCTATCCTTGTCTGTCCCTACAAACAAGGTTTAGCAAAGAATATGACACTGACACTCTGCCTACCTATCCTTGTCTGTCCCTACACACAAGGTTTAGCAATATGGTTCAGCACACAAGGTTTAGCAACGAATATGACACTGAAACTCTCCCTGCCGATCCTTGTCTGTCCCTACAAACAAGGTTTAGCAAAGAATATGACACTGACACTCTGCCTACCTATCCTTGTCTGTCCCTACACACAAGGTTTAGCAATATGGTTCAGCACACAAGGTTTAGCAAAGAATATGACACTGACACTCTCCTTGCCGATCCTTGTCTGTCCCTACAAACAAGGTTTAGCAAAGAATATGACACTGACACTCTGCCTACCTAACCTTGTCTGTCCCTACACACAAGGTTTAGCAATATGGTTCAGCACACAAGGTTTAGCAAAGAATATGACACTGACACTCTCCCTGCCGATCCTTGTCTGTCCCTACACACAAGGTTTAGCAATATGGTTCAGCACACAAGGTTTAGCAAAGAGTATGACACTGACACTCTCTCTGCCAATCCTTGTCTGTCCCTACACACAAGGTTTAGCAATATGGTTCAGCACACAAGGTTTAGCAAAGAATATGACACTGACACTCTCCCTGCCTATCCTTCTCTGTCCCTACAAACAAGGTTTAGCAAAGAATATGACACTGACACTCTGCCTACCTATCCTTGTCTGTCCCTAAACACAAGGTTTAGCAATATGGTTCAGCACACAAGGTTTAGCAAAGAATATGACACTGACACTCTCCCTGCCGATCCTTGTCTTTCCCAGCACACAAAGTTTAGCAAAGAATATGACACTGACACTCTCCCTGCCGATCCTTGTCTGTCCCTACACACAAGGTTTAGCAAAGAATATGACACTGACACTCTCCCTACCTATCCTTCTCTGTCCCTACACACAAGTTTGAGGTACAAATAGCACTGACACTGTCCCTGCCTATGTAACTCTTTCCCTGCGGCGGAACACACTACACGAGGCCGCCGCGTTGGCGGCCTTTTATAGTGCGGGGCGTGTACTAAACCCCCTCAGCAATAATTGGCCACAGGCATCCTGCCTGTGGCCAATCATTGCTCTCCTCGCTGCCGGCGCTGTGGAAGCAATATGGTTCAGCACACAAGGTTTAGCAAAGAATATGACACTGACACTCTCCCTGCCTATCCTTGTCTGTCCCTACAAACAAGGTTTAGCAAAGAATATGACACTGACACTCTGCCTACCTATCCTTGTCTGTCCCTACACACAAGGTTTAGCAATATGGTTCAGCACACAAGGTTTAGCAAAGAATATGACACTGACACTCTCCCTGCCGATCCTTGTCTGTCCCTACACACAAGGTTTAGCAATATGGTTCAACACACAAGGTTTAGCAAAGAATATGACACTAACACTCTCCCTGCCGATCCTTGTCTGTCCCTACAAACAAGGTTTACCAAAGAATATGACACTGACACTCTGCCTACCTATCCTTGTCTGTCCCTACACACAAGGTTTAGCAATATGGTTCAGCACACAAGGTTTAGCAAAGAATATGACACTGACACTCTCCCTGCCTATCCTTCTCTGTCCCTACAAACAAGGTTTAGCAAAGAATATGACACTGACACTCTGCCTACCTATCCTTGTCTGTCCCTACACACAAGGTTTAGCAATATGGTTCAGCACACAAGGTTTAGCAAAGAATATGACACTGACACTCTCCCTGCGGATCCTTGTCTTTCCCAGCACACAAAGTTTAGCAAAGAATATGACACTGACACTCTCCCTGCCGATCCTTGTCTGTCCCTACACACAAGGTTTAGCAAAGAATATGACACTGACACTCTCCCTACCTATCCTTCTCTGTCCCTACACACAAGTTTGAGGTACAAATAGCACTGACACTGTCCCTGCCTATGTAACTCTTTCCCTGCGGCGGAACACACTACACGAGGCCGCCGCGTTGGCGGCCTTTTATAGTGCGGGGCGTGTACTAAACCCCCTCAGCAATAATTGGCCACAGGCATCCTGCCTGTGGCCAATCATTGCTCTCCTCGCTGCCGGCGCTGTGATTGGCCAAGCATGCAGGGTCACAGTGCATGCTTGGCCAATCACAGCGCCGGGATTACACTGCGATGGCGCAGTGTATTGTGGGCCGTTCGCGTCACTCGAATTTGGCACGAACGGCCCAAATCGTTTGTTGTTCGCCGAACGCGCGAACACCGAGCTCATCCCTAGCAGTGATAGAAGAATAACGAATTTACTTTCTACTGGCAATAAAATCAACAGTTGTAACAGATCACATGAATCTATCTGCAGAGCCCTGCAGCAATAGTCACACTATAACTATTAAGATATGGCGCACACGCGCCACGTGTAACAGTACCTCACTATGCGCCCTATGGCGCAGTAACTAAATAAACTATCTAGATGGCCAGGCCTGACCATATAACTCAGTCTCTAGGGGGGTAAAATTCTTTGCATGCAAGTCTTTAAACGGTGGTGCACATTTCAGGAACACATTTGTAATCCGGGGGGGGAGGGAAATGCCAACACAGTACACTCCACTAGAGATCCGTTTGACTCAGTTCTGCTATGGATCTCAAGTGGGGAAAAGGAACTGAAATAGGAACTGGTGGGCCACGGCAGTCTGTAGGCCTAACAATGATATACAGTATTTGTGGATTGAGCATGTGCTCGCTCACCCCTCCGGACGCGATCCCAGTCCGGGAACTTCCACCTGCTGTGTCTCCACACACAGTGTCTGCAGCGGTCTGGTCTCGGTTGAAGAAAACCGAGTCAGATGCCACCCAGGCTCGCGATGGGGTGGAAGGCTCTTTTGGGTAGCAGCGCAAGGCCCCAGGCTTCAGGCCTTGCACCACAGCGGATCCGCACAGGAAGATCTCTCCCTTGAAGTCTCGTGTCCCAAAGAGGCCGAGCCCAGCCTCGCCTCCTCCTTATATAACCCCTCCCATGAGTCTCTGGGGTGGAAACATTGCCGAAAGGGGTTCTGGGTAAGGTAGTCCTGGAAGTCTTAAAGGGGACCATGCTACACACTCCCCCCACTTAAACTCTTTGGTCCCCAAAGATAATTCTAGCATACATTGCGTACAACCTTAGACAACATTGCGTATGATGTTGGCATAGGGAATTCCCACCAAAACAAAGGGGTTGAATTCCCTTGCCCACAGGTCACACTATCATGGGTGGCCTGCCTAACTGTGCCAGAGAGTGAGTGGGGGTTGCCCTCCGCCAAATGAACAGTGGAGGGATCCGGATTCTCTGCACTCCTCCTGGCAGTGACCAGTGACCACAGAATCTTCTGAGCTCTTCCCCATTTGTGGGTAAGTCAACTTTTTGGGAGGCCTTATGACTCTTCGAGCCCTTTGCTCTCTTGGGGTTTCTGGCTCTGGTGCCACAGGCTCTTCTTCGGTAGCAGGTTCGGGCAACACGGCGGGCTCTGGAACACCTGCTTCAGGAGCCGAGGGATACATAGAGTCTCTAGGGTCCTTTTCAGAGTAAGTATCACAGGCATCTTCCCAGTAATCTGATGAAGGACTGGATGGGATGAACTCAGTGGCTTCTGCATTCAGTTGTCCATCTATAGTGTCTTCAGTGGTTGAAAGATCTATAGCAGAAGTTCCTGGAGTTGGGGAAGGCCACAGCCAGTCAAGTTCTCTTCCTTCATCTCCACTGAGTTCAGAGGCCTCTCCATCTTCAGCCCGAGAGGTCTGGGACCGAGTGTTTGGCCTGGGGGTATCCAGAATAGAGACTGGTTCAGGGGAGTCCCTCACTGAAGGTATCCTGACCGCTTCAGCAAGTGGGAGCAGGTGGTTTCGATGCCACGTCTTCAGTGGTCCTACCTTTCCTTCTGGCTTCAACTTGTAGACAGGTAGGCCCGGCAGCTTCGTACAGATGACATAGGGTTCAGATCTCCATCTGTCTGCAAGTTTGTGTTTTCCAGGGACCCCCAGATTGCGTAGCAGTACTCGGTCCCCGGGCTGCAGGTCTTGCACCCGGACTTTCAAGTCGAAGTTTCTTTTGTTTCGAGCTCCTGTTTGATCTGAGGCCTCTTGAGCTTGTTCATAGGCTACTTTCAGGCTGTGTCTGAGCCTGTCCACATATCCTTTGTGGGATGTGGCCGAGGAATGGTCTAAAGAGGTGCCAAAGGCCAGGTCCACAGGTAACCTTGCTTCTCTCCCAAACATGAGTCGATATGGGGAGTAGCCTGTAGCATCACTGGTGGTGCAGTTGTAAGCGTGTACTATAGCTGCTATGTGTTTGCTCCAATGTTGTTTCTTCTCACTATCCAGAGTTCCCAACATGTTGAGCAGGGTTCGGTTAAACCTTTCCGGCTGAGCATCTCCCTGTGGGTGATAAGGTGTGGTTCGGGTTTTCTTGATTCCTAACGAATCCAGTAGTTTCCGGATCAGCCGACTCTCAAAGTCCCTTCCTTGATCTGAATGGAGTCGCTGTGGCAGCCCATAATGGACAAAATACTTCTCCATAAGTACCTTGGCTACTGTGGAAGCCTTCTGGTCTTTGGTTGGGAAAGATTGGGCATACCGGGTGAAATGATCGGTTATCACCAGAACATTTCCTAGTCCACTTAGGTCGGATTCGAGGCAGAGAAAATCAATGCATACCAGATCCATTGGGCCTTGACTTTGTAGATGGCCCATTGGGGCAGCTTGATGGGGTAAAGTCTTCCTCTGGATGCAGCGTGCACATGAGTGGCAGTACTCTTCTACTTCTGCCCTCATGCAGGGCCAATAGAACTGACTTCTGACGAGTTGAAAGGTCCTTTCCGCCCCTAGGTGGCCGTGATTGTCATGTAGGGCAATCAGAACAGTCCTTCGATGTTTTTCCGGAAGAAACAATTGCCATTTATCTTCCAGGTCATCAGAGGGGCCCCTTCGGTAGACCACCCCTGATGCACCTGCAACCTGTCCCACTCTTTCCTCAACAGGCGAGCTTCCTTTGAGGAGTGGCGCAGGAGTCTATTTGGATCCTGATTCTCCAGGGCTTCCAGAACCAATTTCCCCACGGGGTCTTCTAATCGGTCGCATCTCAGTTCCTTCTTGGACAGTTTCGGCAGATTGTCTTACTCCAGTTGGGTTACTCCACAGTTTTGTTTGGGGACTCCTACCATGGTAACTCCTATCTCTTCCGCCCTTGAGCCTCCTCTGGCTTGTAATTCAGCCCCTTGACAAAGGGCC
Organism: Rana muscosa; assembly: GCA_029206835.1. Lineage (NCBI taxonomy): Eukaryota > Metazoa > Chordata > Amphibia > Anura > Ranidae > Rana > Rana muscosa. The sequence goes on along the minus strand of CM055122.1, from coordinate 940,234,483 downwards.
CGCACCCCGTCAGGTGCCACTTGAGTCCAGTCTTCTATGTCACTGGTGGAGGCATGAGATCTCCTGGACAGAGCGTCTGCATCTCGATTTCCAGCCCCTGGCCTGTACTTTAGGCTGAAATTGAATCCAGACAGTGCGGCCAGCCACCTATGTCCAGTGGCGTCCAGCTTTGCTGTGGTGAAAAGGTAGGTGGGGGGGGTTGTTGTCGGTCTTCACAGTGAACTCCGCCCCATACAGGTAGTCTTTGAGCTTGTCTACTACCGCCCACTTAAGGGCCAGAAACTCCAGCTTGTGAGTGGGGTAGTTTTTCTCAGAGGGGGTCAGGCTCCTGCTCACGTAGGCAACAGGCCGCAGTTGTCCTTCGTGTTCTTGGTAAAGTACTCCTCCCAGACCGTCATGACTAGCATCTACGTGTAGTTCATAGGGTTTGGTTGGGTCTGCGTAGGCCAAGACTGGGGCAGTGGTTAGGCTCTTCTTCAATGCCTGGAAGGCCTCTTCACACTTCTGGTTCCACTGATCTCTGACTGACTCTCCCGGCTTCCTGGGCCCTGAGTCGTCCTCTTCCCCCTCGGTCTTGAGTAGTTCATTCAATGGTCTAGCAATTCGGGCGAATCCTTCCACAAACCTCCTGTAATAGGAGCAGAACCCTAAGAAGGATCTGAGTTCTGTTACTGTGGTGGGTCTTGGCCAGGAGGTAACTGCCTCCAATTTCTCAGGGTCTGTGGCCACCCCTTCTTCAGACACTATGTGCCCCAGATAGTTCACAGAAGACTGGTAGAACCGACACTTCTCAGGCGAAAGCTTGAGTCCCTCCTCACTGAGTCTTCTCAACACTTTTTCCAGCCTCTCCTCGTGTTCTTCCAAGGTTCTCCCAAAGACAAGGACATCGTCCAGGTATACAAGGACTTCAATAAGGTTCATGTCTCCTACAGTCTTCTCCATGAGACGTTGGAAGGTAGCAGGAGCTCCAGACAGTCCCTGAGGCATTCGATCAAACTCAAAGAACCCCACTGGGGTTATGAAGGCTGTCTTCTCCTTGTCTTCTGGATGCATAGGGATCTGGTAGTATCCACTCTTGAGATCCATAACGCTGAACCACTTGGCTCCAGACAAACTCTGTAAAGCATCCTCTATCCTCGGAGTGGTGTACTGGTTGGGAGTGGTTCTCCTGTTGAGAGTCCTGTAGTCTATACAGAGCCTCAACGACCCATTCTTCTTCCTGACTACCACTATCGGGGAGGCATAGGGGCTTCTAGACTCCCGGATCACACCAGTCCTCTTGAGTTCTGCGAGTTGTTCCCTTAGATCCTCCAGATCTGCTAGTGGGACCCGCCTGACCCTCTCTCTGAAGGGCTTGTCTTCTTGGAGGCGGATTCGATGGGTGGCACTCCTTGCACACCCCACATCGAACTCATCTTTGGAGAAGATCTTCTCCCATCTGGTCAACTGGGCCTTGGCTCTCTCTTTCCAAGCCCTGGGCAGATTCGGGTTTTCCATGGACAGCTTCTCCCAAACGTCTCCTCCTTCACCCGTCCCCTTGACTTCTGACAGGGTAACCGGGGCAGCAGGGCTCACCTGGCCCAGCAGCATCCTGGCTGGGATTTCCATGGGGCCACCTGTAGTGTTCCTAACACTCACCGGAACTCTACAATGGGCCTTCTTCAGGGCCTTTAGCAGAATCACTTCTGGTATCACTTCCAGACCGGAGGACTCTTCCCTTGGGTCAGACTCCAGCATGACAAAGGGTCTAGGTTGCTCGCAAGTAAGCTTCACAGTGGCTCTGAGACAGGCTACTTCGCCGGGCTGCAACACTACCCCTTTTCTTCCAAGTCTCCACACCTTCCCTATCCCCTCTCCTGGGGTCTTCTGCTCTAGGACCAGCCGTTGGTAGGTCGTCTTCAGCATGGGGTGGATCTTGGTGGCCGCTTGCCCCTTCTCTTTCACTAGAGGGGTCAGGAGTCTTCGGACCAGGTCTGTGTTTGTCCCTATTATAAGGGAACTCTTGTTGGCTCCTGGCGGTCGAGGGCACACAACTGCCAGGGTGTCAAACACTTCGGGCTTCCCAGCCACAGATGGGTCAAAGGTCATCTTGACGGGCAGATAGCCATCGTAGGGGAAACTCTGGGTTCCAATCCCACATATTTCCAGTTCCTCTATCTTCTGGATGGGCAGGTGACTCAAGTGCTTATCGTAGAAATCCCGGTATAATAGGGTCACTTGTGCCCCAGTATCCAAGATGGCTCTGGTGTAGACTCCCTCCACTTGAATGGGCACTATAGGAGATGGGCCTACCAGGTTCTCCGGATATGGCCTGGCAGGGGTCGCCTTCTTCTGGTCCTTTCCCTTCGGACTCTCTCTCGTCCAACTCCCTTTGGCCTTTAGTCTTTCTTGAGCCTGGTATGCATTGATTTCCCTCCTTTCAATGGGTGTACAGACCCGCTGAGGGATATTATTGTTTTTCTTAGGCGTGCATCCCCTCTGGGGAATGCTGTGCCCCTTCTGAGGGGTCTTGCCCCCTTTCTCTTGGGTGTATCTCTGCTGAGGAATGTTGTGTTTCTTCTGAGGGGTTTTGTCTCCTCTTTTCTTTTGCTTCGCATTCAGCTTGGAGCTCACTGAAGATGATGGGCACCCGGTTGACTCCTTCACCGGGGCCCTCTGGAGTTTCCCGCCGGCTTGCGGTTATCTGTTTTCTTCTTCTTGGGACTGGAACATGTAGCTGCAATATGGCCAATTCCTCCACAGTTGAAGCAGACTATATCTCCCCATTCTTGTAAAGATGCGGGTGCTGAGGCAATTGGGAATAGTTCCTTCCTTGGTACTTCTCTCCTGGGGCCTTCTGGGTCTTTTGCTATCAGAGAGGTCAACATCTCTAACACCTTGGACATTTGTGATTTTAAAGTGTCTACCTCTGAGTCTCTTTCAGGGGTCATTACTGGGTTGACTAACACCTGTGCGGGGGCAACATTTGTCTTAATCATTTGCTGGTCCTGTTGTAGTGCCTCCTCATCTCTGATGATTTTTATCAAATCAGAGTAAGTCAGGGACGTTCCTCCTCCCGAGGTTTTCAGGTGCAGCCAGACTGGATCCGAGCGCAACGCTCCCTTTAAGACTTGCTTCATTCTTGCCGCATCTGTATCTTGGGGCTTTATTCCCTTCTTCAACACAATCTTGCACAGCAATCTGTTCAGTCTCCTAACATACTCTGAAAGTTTCTCCTTCGGCTGTTGGAAAGTATGTTCAAATTGGTAGACCATCTCTGTCACCTTTTCCAAATGACCAAACTCTTCCTGTAGCATGGCTAGACAGTCTTGAGCCGTGCAGTCTGCATTCCCAAACCGAAAACTTTTCACTGCTTCTGCTGCTGCGCCTTTGAGGCTTTCTATCACTCGTTGCCTCTTCTGCGCTTCAGGCACCTCCCATGCCTCTACTGCTTGTAATGCTTGCTCCACCCAAGTATCAAAATCTTCTTCCCCTGCAGGGACAGGGAGCTTTCCTGAAAATGTCTTTAGTCTCCGGTAGCTAGTCTCTACATGTACCGTACTTGTCTTCTGACATTTGGTTTGTAGATCCCCTATGGCATTTATCTGCTCTGGTGATATGGCCGTGACGGGTGCAGGTGCCGCCGGAGGCGTCACCCTGTCTCTTCTTTCAAGCGAGACACGGGTTGTCCCTTGCGGTAATCCCGTTGATGATGGCTCCTTCTTTATAGTCATGGCGTGCGTTAACCTATAGGTTCTGTTGTCTGGCGTCCGCACACAGTTGTGCTTGAAAGTCTCTGGCATCCCGCCCCAGTACTCCACTAGTGCATACTGATACGAGGTATCTGGGTCTGGTTTTATCTCCGTCACCCTCTGTGTATAAACTGGGGACACGGACACCATTAGCTGCTCTACCGTCTCTGTCGACCATTCCTCCCCAGGGAGGCTGATGACTACCGACGTGTCCGGGTCTGCTCTGGATGTTTCACACCACGCTTTTACTGTTTGCGGGTCCATGCCGGTACCTCTGGGGTCTTCTTGCTGTATCAGGATCCCGGACGAGAAGCCCCACGTGTAGCGATACCTTCAGCTAAGAGGGCCGCAGATTTAGTTTGGGCCCTGAAGACAGCTCCGCCAACCCCCGGCAATTTACTCGACCCCCTTCTGGCACAGTTAGTCTAGGGTAATATGTGTATATCTTATGCTCTATGATTCAATTCAAACACCAATGCAGTGATAGAAGAATAACGAATTTACTTTCTACTGGCAAATAAAATCAACAGTTGTAACAGATCACATGAATCTATCTGCAGAGCCCTGCAGCAATAGTCACACTATAATTATTAAGATATGGTGCACACGCGCCACGTGTAACAGTACCTCACTATGTGCCCTATGGCGCAGCAACTAAATAAACTATCTAGATGGCCAGGCCTGACCATATAACTCAGTCTTTAGGGGGGTAAAATTATTCGCATGCAAGTCTTTAAACGGTGGTGCACATTTCAGGAACACATTTGTAATCCAAGGGGGGGAGGTAAAAATGCCAACACAGTACACTCCACTAGAGACCTGTTTGACTCAGTTCTGCTATGGATCTCCAGTGGGGAAAAAGAACTGAAATAGGAACTGGTGGGCCACGGCAGTCTGTAGGCCTAACAATGATATACAGTATTTGTGGATTGAGCATGTGCTCGCTCACCCCTCCGGACGCGATCCCAGTCCCAGGAAGTTCCACCTGCTGTGTCTCCACACACAGCGTCTGCAGCGGCCTGGTCTCCGGCTCAGCAGCGGTTAAAGAAAACCGAGTCAGATGCCACCCAGGCTCGCGATGGGGTGGAAGGCTCTTTTGGGTAGCAGCGCAAGGCCCCAGGCTTCAGGCCTTGCACCACAGCGGATCCGCACAGGAAGATCTTTCCCTTGAAGTCTCGTGTCCCAAAGAGGCCGAGCCCAGCCTCGCCTCCTCCTTATATAACCCCTCCCATGAGTCTCTGGGGTGGAAACATTGCCGAAAGGGGTTCTGGGTAAGGTAGTCCTGGGAGTCTTAAAGGGGACCCCGCTATTTAAAATTCCAACAAAGTGTCAGGAAGTGAGCTAAAGTAATTTTCTATAAAGCTGTAACAGAAAGTATCAGCATCTCTTGGGACCTTCGAGCTGTGGACACAGTCTTTTCCGAACTTAGGCCCAGGGAGTCATAGGTCAATTTTTTTGGAGGGTGTATTGATCCCATAGCTCTCTGCTCATTGGGCTTTGATGGACCTCCTTCAGGGGGCTCTTCTTCAGGATAGAGGGCTGTTTGAGGGGCCTCTGTTTCCTTAACTGACATGTAGGCAGGTTCTCTCCTGTGTTGTATGTTTAGTTAGCTACTTGTATGCCCAAGTCAGGGGGAAGGGGTTAATGTTTCTTGCCGCCTTTCCTGATCTTGTTTGCTTTTTCTGGGGTCCAGTCGCTCTCCCATGAGTTATAAAAAGGGAAGAGGTTCAGGTCTGCAAGAAAGAGAAAAGGAGCACATGAGTGGAAACCTTGGAGGAGCTTTCTAGGAGTGCCAATTTATTGGGACACCCATCACCATGGACATCTCCATTAGAGCTCTACCAAACCTGGACTTTTCCCAAAAATACTTTACCTTTCCAGGTATGCTGGGGCAGCCACAACCTGGGATAGTTAGGTCTCAGTAAAAGTAATTTAACTACTATGAGCCTGGTCTAAAGTTATTCAAGGGGTGTATGTTGGGTCTTGGTGTATTCCTAAGAACCTGGGTCTGTAGAAACACTATGGGGTATGAGTAACATCTCTATAAATGGTTAACTCGGAGGAAAAAGGAGGTAGTTGCCATGGGTAACCGAAGGGAAGAGCAGCTACAGCAACCAGTTGTTTGGTGCGGTACCTGGTTAGGTGACAAGTCCCCCAGTAGCTAGGAGGTCAGTGCTCTAAATCCCTTCCTAGCTGTCCGTCTCCTCTGGTAATCGAGAGCAGACTAGTGTTACAGAAATCTAAGGCCTGATCACTAGGTACGGTGAAGGAAGAGTCAACTCAGGACACAAATGAGACCTGCGCTATGTGTCCAGTGGGGTTTCATTCTGTTACTGGGAGTAACGGAGGTACACTGGACTGGTGGAGCTGGCTTCGCATGTCCCTCCAAATGCAACATATAGATGAAGTTGCACAGTCTGCAAGTGCAGTTGCTCCAGAGCTTAGTAAATGAGGTAAAGCTTCACTTTGCAAAGAATACCCAATCACATGTAAGGAAAAAAAAAGAATTTTTGTTTGCACATTATTTGATAATAGAAGTCAGCAGAGCTACCCCTCATTTGCTATTCTCTGGAGCAACTGCTCTTGCAGAGTACACAGTCTATTTGCCTTTAGTAAATCAATGCAATAGTTATTTTGCTGCCAGAGCTGAAGACTGGGCTACTGCTCACCGCAGATCACCTGAGCAATTTTTACTTTTCAGTTATGGGCCTATTGATTAGGCAATAATTTTGTTAATACTTAAGGTAACTAATGCATATAATGATTTTTATTGGACAAACAAGGTCATCTTTTAACCACTTCCTTACCGGGCCATAGTAATATGACGCCGGCAGGAACCCTCCCTCCCTCCGGGTGGACATCATATGACGTCCCTGCTTACCGGCCGTTAGGGACCCGGTGTGCGTGCCCGGCAGCCGCGATGTCCGCCGAGCACCCGCGATTGCCCGCGATCACGACAGGAGTGTGGATCTGTGTGTGTAAACACACAGATCCACCTCCTGTCAGAGGTGAGGAGACCGATGTGTGTTCCCAGTACAGAGGAACACACATCGGTCTCCTCCCCTTGTAAGTCCTCTCCCCCTACAGTTAGAATCACTCAATAGGGAACATAATTAACCCCTTCAGTACCACCTAGTGTTAATCCCTTCCCTGCCAGTCACATTTATACATTAATCAGTGCAGTTTTATAGCACTAATCGCTGTATAAATATGAATGGTCCCAAAAACGTGTCAAAAGTGTCCGATATGTCCGCCGCAATGTCACAGTCGCGGTCACAATAAAAATCGCAGATCGCCGCCATTACTAGTAAAAAAAAAAAAAATGCCATAAATCTATCCCCTATTTTGTAGAAGCTATAATTTTTGCGCAAACCAATCAATATACGCTTATTGCGATTTTATTTTATTTTTTTACCAAAAATATGTAGAAGAATACATATCGGTCTAAAGAGAAATTGTGATATTTATTAAATCAAAAAGTAAAAAATATTGTGTTTGTTTCAAAATTGTCGCTCTTCTTTTGTTTAAAGGGGGAAAAAATAAAAACCGCAGAGACTATCAAATACCACCAAAAGAAAGCTCTATTTGTGGGGGGGGGGGGGGAATTTAATTTGGGTACAGTGTTTCATGACCGCGCAATTGTCATTCAAAGTGCAACAGCGCTGAAAACTAAAAATTGGTCTGGGCAGGAAGGGGGTGAAAATGCCCTGTATTGAAGTGGTTAATGATATTGTCTAAAGTCCAAAGTGCAGCGCTTGGTGAAATTGAATGACAATATGAAAAAGAACAGTCCTGGTTCAGCAAATCAGAAAACAAGATGACCGTGAAACTGATAGAAGACCACCACCAAAACTTTCAGTGTGCTGAAATGAAGGCACACCACCCAAATGTGTTCACAGAATGCTTACCGGAAGGCAAACATACATAAGCGATGTAAGTATATTTGCAGAAGTTCAATGTGTAGACACCAGTTTCCCAGCCAGAAGGATCACATCTATATTCAATGCGACATCCAGACCACAGTGGAAGGAGGGTTACATTCTTGCTACTGGGGATGTGGCCTCGCTTTCTACTATTATCTCTCATGAAGATGGCCTAGAAGCGGTGGAAAGCTTCCTTACCAGAGATTCCGATTTAATTCCATCTCAACAGGAATTTGTGTTGGATCTTTTGAAATATGCCATGACCCATAATTATTTCTGGTTCGGTGGAACCCATTACCTCCAGAATAGGGGGGTTGCAATGGGCGCTAAATTTGCGCCCAGTATGGCCAATTTGTTCATGGCTAAATGGGAGGAGGATGTCATCTATGCCAACAGGAGACCCGAGTTGGTCTTCTGGGGCAGGTATATAGACGACATCCTCCTCCTGTGGAATGGCGACATGACGTCACTCACCACCTTTATGCAATACCTCAACAACAACTCATTAGGAATTGTATTGCAGTTTGAAACAAGTTCGGAGGTAGTCCATTTTCTGGATCTTAACATTCAGGTCAAGAATGGTGCTTTCAATTTATCAACATTTTTCAAAACCACTGACCGTAATGGTTATATTGGTCAGGGGAGCTGCCATCACCCCTCTTGGTTGAAATCAGTGCCAAAAAGCCAATTTCTTCGGTTAAGACGAAATTGTACTTTGAAAGATGATTTCTTTCTACAGGCCAAAGTACTTAGAGAGAAGTTTGTGGAGAAGGGTTATGCCCTAAATGACCTTAATACCATCATTAGGGAGGTAGGTAGTTTGGATCGTACTTCTGTTCTTCAGAAGAGAGAGAAGGCGTCCATTGGCGAGATGAACTATAATTTCGCCATGGTTACCACCTTCTCACATCAACACTATGAGATCAAAAAGATTTTTAAAAAACATTGGGGTGTCCTAAAAAATGATAAAATTTTGGGGCCAGTTTTACCTGATAGACCACAGGTGGTCTTCAGAGGAGTTCCCCCTCTGAGGCTTCAACTGGCCCCCAATGTTTTGGATGCTCCCAACAGAGTATCATTTTTTCAAAAAACCAAAGGTTATCACCCCTGTCGGAATTGTAACATGTGTGCCATTAATAAAGAAAAAAGTAGGAAAATCTGTCAGTTCAGTTCCCACGCCACGGGCAGAGTTTATAACATCAATACTTTCATTACGTGCACTTCTTTAAATGTCGTTTATCTCTTAATTTGCCCTTGTGGTCTTCAGTATGTAGGCCGCACGACACGCGCCATGCTCGTTCGCGTGAACGAACATATAACCAACATCAGGAAAGGTTTTCCCAAGCACACTGTGTCCCGCCATTATCTGGAACATCATAAAAAAAAACCTAAGGGCACTATATTTTTGGCCATCGATCGCTTTACTCCACACTGGAGGGGTAGTTCATCTAAGCGGGAAATTTCTAAATTAGAAACTCGCTGGATTTACGATCTCAAAAGTTACACCCCTTTTGGCATGAATGTCGACTGGGATGTGAACTGCTTTATTAATAATATATAAAAACAAAAAATGCAGCGCCCAAAAAGTGTATGAAGGCCCAAACACACAAAGGGATTGGGACAGACAACAAACAGTGAAGAAAGTATACAGCCCACAGAGAGGCCAAGAATGTTAAATTCCAACTGTGCGTCACTCCAGATAATACCTACACATATATATAAAAAATCAAGTGTAGCTGTGTACAGTAAACTCATATAAAAGTCCAATGAGAGTGACAATGTGTGGACTGGAAACGGATGACAGAAATGTTACATGAATGTTGAAACATTAGAACATAGTCCCCATATAATAAATCCAACGAGACTTCGAGATCATAGGATATGTATGTTCATAAATCCATAGCACCCGGGGATGTGACTCCAACACCAGGGATGGGGGAAAGAAATGAATACTCTTACCCCTATATGTGGACGCACACACCAGCGGTGGTGAGTCAAACAGGCAGAAGATGTAAGTGTAGACCACACTGGATCTGTCCTCCTGGAGCAGCAGCAGATGAAGCAAACTCAGGGAATCTAATCCTCTCCAGGATGTAGGCACGAAATTTCCAAGACGTCAGTGTATCAAAGATCACATAAAAAAAATGGAACAGAGGAGACTCCTCATAGTGCAGGTTCAGATGGCAAGATAAAAATCACATTTATTCAGGAACAAGTCACAAAACACACATGGTGTGAAAAATAAAACAAGAAAACATGCAGGCTTCCATGCAGAGACTTGCAAATATGGTGATCACAAAAATAGTTTCAAATAACGGCGTAGCAGCAAAGCAGGTTCATGTACCCGACATGTTTCGCATAAGGAATGCATCAACTGGGGCATGAACCTGCAGGAAAATACCACGCCATAATATACATGTAACATAATTGCTTGGACTCACCACAGCTGATGTGTGACCTCCCCATAAGAGAGGCTATCCAATCGCAAACAAGAGTTACCCACCTATGTGTTCGTCATTCAACACAGACTGACAAAGCAAAAGGGGCCGCGCACGGAGATGAGACATGACGTCTCAGCTGGCATGCGTCATCACGCCGCCAATCCGAGGAGTGAATGCGTTCCTTGTCCCACGTGCGTCGTATCATGTAAGCGACGCACGTAATGACGTCATCATACTGACGCTGGGGAACGTCATCACGCAACTCCTCCAGGAAATGCTTGCGTTCCATATCTCCGTCGTGAGGTCCATATCATGAACCGCAACAGGAAGTGCGTCCAGAGACAGACAGACAGCCTAGTAACAGCACCGATAACAGCCCCTCAATGCTTTCAAACAGTCAGCACAACTACAAGCAGAGCTTGGCTAGTAGAAATGACGGACACAAAAGGGGGCAGACATAATTGATATACCCTGAAAAGTATTGGTCTATAGCACCAGTACAATGCAGGGATCATTTATAGCACAAATTAATAATAGCTGAGATTTCCTCTGGAGGTTGTGGGGGTGTTATTCTCATTTTTTTTCTCTAGTCTAAAAAATATTTTTATAATATCTGTATATGTATTTAGACTCAGTAGAGGAGTTTTTTTTGCCTTCTCCAATGTCTGCAGTTTGTTTTATATATACATACATGATTTTTTATGCGTAATGTTTTCTGTCAACCTGATGTATGACAAGGATTCATTAGTTATATAAATACAATGCAAATAGGGTGAGCCTCCCTCCTTCTCAGCTCTTCCCTTGGTGCATGTGTAATAATTTTTTTAAATATATAAGTTTTTTTAAACATACAAGTTTAATTGCTTGTATTTTTTTATTATAATTTTAGTGATATTTAGGTGCTATTGTATAGGATCAAATCTAACATGTAATTATGTTGAGCTGTTCCTTGTTTATACTATATTTTGGATTATCATCCGTTTTTATATTTATTATTTTTTGTCGTTTTTTATCACAGTGACAATTTATGGGCTGTCCCCTGATCTGGGATCTTCCTTAGACCGGAAGTTTCCGTCCTGGGGATGGATGCTGCATTGCAGGGATTGGGTTTGCTTCTCAATTTTGCCCTCTCTTTGTTGGTTTGGGGCCCGCCCATGTGAAGTTGTCATTTGGTGGTTTTTATTTACTGACTGTGTTTATTCACGTCAGTGGAGCAGCTGTTGTTGTGCTCTTTTGATCCGCCCATGTGTCACGTTGTACAATGTGGCCAATCACGGGAGCGATGCTGCGTTGGTTGTGCTCTCTGTTCCTCTTTTGGGAGGGACGGATATGCCTGTGGTTTAGCTTCCTGTTAGGTGAATCGCACGGCTGTTTGCGCACGCGCGGTATCAGGTTTTTTTTTGCCGTTATTTACTTCCGGATTAAGATTTTTCTGGTTTGTCTTCCTGTTAGCATGAACCGCACGGCCGTCTGCGCATGCGCGGTCGCGGCTGGTACGTAGGTGTTCTTTTCCGGTTTTGTAGTATGGCAGCGGTTTACATGCGGAGCCCTGGCGTTCTACTAGGTGTCAACACGGAACAGCTGAACATTTTATCACACCATCCTATCACAGGTTGGTGTGAGTTACGATCTCTTGTATTTATATGGGTGTGCTTGTATCGGAGGCCACGCCTCTGATGATATCCAATCGGATGAAACATGTCAGGCTGGCCGATACAAGCACACTGAGAACCGCGGATACATATGTTTTTATGCCTTTGATGATGGTCCTTGTTGTAAGTAGAATGCAATAAATACCTTTGTCCTTTTACTCAATGGGCTTCACTATGTTAGTTTATTCTTTTATTTGGTAAACTACTCCTTGCTGAGGATTATGTATCATCCCCACTTCCAACTGTGGTCTGGATGTCGCATTGGATATAGATGTGATCCTTCTGGCTGGGAAACTGGTGTCTACACATTGAACTTCTGCAAATATACTTACATCGCTTATGTATGTTTGCCTTCCGGTAAGCATTCTGTGAACACATTTGGGTGGTGTGCCTTCATTTCAGCACACTGAAAGTTTTGGTGGTGGTCTTCTATCAGTTTCACGGTCATCTTGTTTTCTGATTTGCTGAACCAGGACTGTTCTTTTTCATATTGTCATTCAATTTCACCAAGCGCTGCACTTTGGACTTTATATTATCACGTTTGCTTTATCAACAGACTGTGCCAGCTGCTGTAATCATATTACTTAATTTATTTCTATTTTTTGTTAGCGCAGATATTTGTTCACATATTACTATTGCTTTTTGATTTTTTATATTTGCTGCTGCACATATCTTTCTCACTAATATGGATGTATTTGATTTTCGTAATTCACGTTCTATGAATCTCAAAGAATGCTTCAATAATGTAGAGGTTCAACAGAATCTAGACATAGGAGGTCTTTTCGTTCGTCTTAAAAATCTGATGATCTCAGAGGTTCATGGGTACTGGGACATTGCGTTTCTAGAAAAATATCTGGATGACAAAATGGTGCCCAGAAGCCTGAGATTTGAGATCACCCCGCAGGAGGATGAAATAGACCTCCTAGGTTGGTTTAAATATTTTAACGATGTAGGTTTAGACCTACTACGATTTTTAATCGCTAGAAAAAGGCAGAAATTAAACCAACTTGATGTAGACATTTCGGATGTCAAGGAAAAGTTATCTTCCTATATGGAATCGGAGGAGTATAAAACCAAATCCGATTCCCTTAGGAAAATTCTAGAAAAGGAGGATTTAGATCAGAAAATTAAAAAGAAAAAAAAGTTCACAAGGGATTTGGAGGACTACACTAGTAGTCGGGTTTTTAAGTGGCAAATTAAGAGGTTGGCCCTCGCTGAGGGAGGAGAGGAACGCCCCTCGGTGCCTATTATTCACCCGAAACCCCCTGTCCCTTCTGTACCATACGCTAATCATAATGCGACTTCTACAAAAGGAAGTTGGCGGAGAGTTGTTACCAATAATCAGAAACCTGCACCCTATAAACATCCCCACAAAAAGGGAGTCCATTTGAGAAATCATGGTCCTAGCGATTATGTTCAGCATGAACGCAGTGATGCAACTTCTGTTTATAATCGTTATGCGCCGTTAGAGGATTATCAGGGTGGCTATGATGACTATGTGGAACAGAATTTTGATGATCGCTACATAGTTCAACATCCCACTGCACGCACTCCTAGTAACAGCCGTCAGGAGTATGGGCGTTCAGGTTGGGATAGCCCGAGCTTCTACTCACCTAGGAGACCTCATTTACCGAATCAAGGCCCCTCTTATTACCCTGGTCCGTCTGTCCAGACCTCTGTCCCCCCTTTTTTTCCCAGGGGCCCACAAAGAGGGAAGAGAGGGGGAGAACCAGGAGAGGGACCAGAGGGGGGAGGAGGAGCCGATCGAAAAAGGCAAAGAGTGTAAGAGATGCTGGCATTTTTAATCTTAGCCAAAATACTCTTACCGACAATGAAAAATTTGTATTAAACCATGTCCTTAAATTTGCTCCAGATAAATCTTTGAGCAAATTTGGAGCTTTTATGGATGTTCAACGTTACATCCGAAAGGTCAATATTAAAAGACATTTTTTGACACAAACTGCCACTACACCATTTGAAGTGACTGATGGTGTCAAACATTCTGGCCTGTCCAATGCCTCTCTTTTTAACCCACCTGGCTTTATACCACCGTCGATTTCGGTCTTTAAAGAACTAGTCTTGAAAGATATAGACAAACTGGAGATCAAGAAAAATTATCAGGACTCTAGATTCAAGGAGGGATTGAAATCCCTAAAAGAGAGAACGGATATCATTATTCGTCCTGCCGACAAAGGTGGAGGTATAGTGGTGATGGATAAGAGTTCCTATATTCTAGAAATGGAAAGAATTCTATCAGATGTTGACACCTATGTAGCACTTAACCATGACCCTATTTTCAGATACAAAAGGGAACTTACTGTATTTATCGATAGGGGTTATCAGTGTAGTTTTCTTAATAAAAAAGAGAGGGATTTTTTGATCCCGTTGGCCCCTAGGAAGCCAGTCATGTATTTTTTGCCTAAAATACATAAAAGTTTGACCAACCCCCCTGGGAGACCAATTGTTAGTGGGGTAGATTCTATTACTTCTAGAATCGGCAAATACATTGACGGCTAGGCTTGTGCACAACGGAAAAATTCGGTTAGTTTCGGTTCGTTTCTTTTCGGTCCTGTTGATTCGTAATCATTCGTAATTTTGCTAGACGGGATTTTTCGTGTTCGGACTAATTCGTATTTTCGCAAGCGACATTTTTCGTTGAATTTTTAGTTGATTTATAATTCGTACTTTCGGTAGAGTACATTGTTTTTCGTTGATTCTGGACACAACTCCTACTTTCGTAACTTTTTTTGGGTTCGTTGATTCGTAATTTTCTGTGTCTCTCTCACGACGACGCTGCCTATTATGCCTAATGTGCTTCGAATGGATTTGTACTTTTCTAAATACATAGCGGTTATTTGTAACGATTCGAAATCTCGTATTTTACTTTCGTTTTTTACATGCGGCTATAGCCTCCGCCCCTGTACACCATTTTGAGAGGGTTCAGCACGGTGAGGGAGAAGCAGAGAGCAGAGCAGAGTGTTATTGTGCTTCGAATGGATTCGAAATCTCGTATTTTACTTTCGTTTTTTACATGCGGCTATAGCCTCCGCCCCTGTACACCATTTTGAGAGGGAGTTCAGCACGGTGTGGGAGAAGCAGAGAGCAGAGCAGAGTGAGTGTTATTGTGCTTCGTATGGATTGGTACATTCGTAACTTTTTCATAACGAATTATGCCGAAGACATTCGGGCATTCGCTATTTGCGGTATAATTTATTTCGGATTCGGTCTTATTCGTAATTGCTTTGTTCGGAAATTCGAATGCTTCCGAATGTCCGAAAGTTGCTAAATTCGGACGAATTTCGATTCGTTACGAAACGAATTGCACAAGCCTATTGACGGCTTCCTACAACCTCTGGTGTCTAGCACTCCAACATACATCAAAGACTCAGCACAGGTCATTCGTAGCTTTGAGGCCCTGGAGTGGAAGGAGGGTTACATTCTTGCTACGGGGGATGTGGCCTCGCTTTCTACTATTATCTCTCATGAAGATGGCCTAGAAGCGGTGGAAAGCTTCCTTACCAGAGATTCCGATTGAATTCCATCTCAACAGGAATTTGTGTTGGATCTTTTGAAATATGCCATGACCCATAATTATTTCTGGTTCGGTGGAACCCATTACCTCCAGAATAGGGGGGTTGCAATGGGCGCTAAATTTGCGCCCAGTATGGCCAATTTGTTCATGGCTAAATGGGAGGAGGATGTCATCTATGCCAACAGGAGACCCGAGTTGGTCTTCTGGGGCAGGTATATAGACGACATCCTCCTCCTGTGGAATGGCGACATGACGTCACTCACCACCTTTATGCAATACCTCAACAACAACTCATTAGGAATTGTATTGCAGTTTGAAACAAGTTCGGAGGTAGTCCATTTTCTGGATCTTAACATTCAGGTCAAGAATGGTGCTTTCAATTTATCAACATTTTTCAAAACCACTGACCGTAATGGTTATATTGGTCAGGGGAGCTGCCATCACCCCTCTTGGTTGAAATCAGTGCCAAAAAGCCAATTTCTTCGGTTAAGACGAAATTGTACTTTGAAAGATGATTTCTTTCTACAGGCCAAAGTACTTAGAGAGAAGTTTGTGGAGAAGGGTTATGCCCTAAATGACCTTAATACCATCATTAGGGAGGTAGGTAGTTTGGATCGTACTTCTGTTCTTCAGAAGAGAGAGAAGGCATCCATTGGCGAGATGAACTATAATTTCGCCATGGTTACCACCTTCTCACATCAACACTATGAGATCAAAAAGATTTTTAAAAAACATTGGGGTGTCCTAAAAAATGATAAAATTTTGGGGCCAGTTTTACCTGATAGACCACAGGTGGTCTTCAGAGGAGTTCCCCCTCTGAGGCTTCAACTGGCCCCCAATGTTTTGGATGCTCCCAACAGAGTATCATTTTTTCAAAAAACCAAAGGTTATCACCCCTATCGGAATTGTAACATGTGTGCCATTAATAAAGAAAAAAGTAGGAAAATCTGTCAGTTCAGTTCCCACGCCACGGGCAGAGTTTATAACATCAATACTTTCATTACGTGCACTTCTTTAAATGTCGTTTATCTCTTAATTTGCCCTTGTGGTCTTCAGTATGTAGGCCGCACGACACGCGCCATGCTCGTTCGCGTGAACGAACATATAACCAACATCAGGAAAGGTTTTCCCAAGCACACTGTGTCCCGCCATTATCTGGAACATCATAAAAAAAAAACCTAAGGGCACTATATTTTTGGCCATCGATCGCTTTACTCCACACTGGAGGGGTAGTTCATCTAAGCGGGAAATTTCAAAATTAGAAACTCGCTGGATTTACGATCTCAAAAGTTACACCCCTTTTGGCATGAATGTCGACTGGGATGTGAACTGCTTTATTAATAATAGCTGAGATTTCCTCTGGAGGTTGTGGGGGTGTTATTCTCATTTTTTTCTCTAGTCTAAAAAATATTTTTATAATATCTGTATATGTATTTAGACTCAGTAGAGGAGTTTTTTTTGCCTTCTCCAATGTCTGCAGTTTGTTTTATATATACATACATGATTTTTTATGCGTAATGTTTTCTGTCAACCTGATGTATGATAAGGATTCATTAGTTATATAAATACAATGCAAATAGGGTGAGCCTCCCTCCTTCTCAGCTCTTCCCTTGGTGCATGTGTAATAATTTTTTTAAATATATAAGTTTTTTTAAACATACAAGTTTAATTGCTTGTATTTTTTTATTATAATTTTAGTGATATTTAGGTGCTATTGTATAGGATCAAATCTAACATGTAATTATGTTGAGCTGTTCCTTGTTTATACTATATTTTGGATTATCATCCGTTTTTATATTTATTATTTTTTGTCGTTTTTTTATCACAGTGACAATTTATGGGCTGTCCCCTGATCTGGGATCTTCCTTAGACCGGAAGTTTCCGTCCTGGGGATGGATGCTGCATTGCAGGGATTGGGTTTGCTTCTCAATTTTGCCCTCTCTTTGTTGGTTTGGGGCCCGCCCATGTGAAGTTGTCATTTGGTGGTTTTTATTTACTGACTGTGTTTATTCACGTCAGTGGAGCAGCTGTTGTTGTGCTCTTTTGATCCGCCCATGTGTCACGTTGTACAATGTGGCCAATCACGGGAGCGATGCTGCGTTGGTTGTGCTCTCTGTTCCTCTTTTGGGAGGGACGGATATGCCTGTGGTTTAGCTTCCTGTTAGGTGAATCGCACGGCTGTTTGCGCACGCGCGGTATCAGGTTTTTTTTTGCCGTTATTTACTTCCGGATTAAGATTTTTCTGGTTTGTCTTCCTGTTAGCATGAACCGCGCGGCCGTCTGCGCATGCGCGGTCACGGCTGGTACGTAGGTGTTCTTTTCCGGTTTTGTAGTATGGCAGCGGTTTACATGCGGAGCCCTGGCGTTCTACTAGGTGTCAACACGGAACAGCTGAACATTTTATCACACCATCCTATCACAGGTTGGTGTGAGTTACGATCTCTTGTATTTATATGGGTGTGCTTGTATCGGAGGCCACGCCTCTGATGATATCCAATCGGATGAAACATGTCAGGCTGGCCGATACAAGCACACTGAGAACCGCGGATACATATGTTTTTATGCCTTTGATGATGGTCCTTGTTGTAAGTAGAATGCAATAAATACCTTTGTCCTTTTACTCAATGGGCTTCACTATGTTAGTTTATTCTTTTATTTGGTAAACTACTCCTTGCTGAGGATTATATATCATCCCCACTTCCAACTGTGGTCTAGATGTCGCATTGGATATAGATGTGATCCTTCTGGCTGGGAAACTGGTGTCTACACATTGAACTTCTGCAAATATACTTACATCGCTTATGTATGTTTGCCTTCCGGTAAGCATTCTGTGAACACATTTGGGTGGTGTGCCTTCATTTCAGCACACTGAAAGTTTTGGTGGTGGTCTTCTATCAGTTTCACGGTCATCTTGTTTTCTGATTTGCTGAACCAGGACTGTTCTTTTTCATATTGTCATTCAATTTCACCAAGCGCTGCACTTTGGACTTTATATTATCACGTTTGCTTTATCAACAGACTGTGCCAGCTGCTGTAATCATATTACTTAATTTATTTCTATTTTTTGTTAGCGCAGATATTTGTTCACATATTACTATTGCTTTTTGATTTTTTATATTTGCTGCTGCACATATCTTTCTCACTAATATGGATGTATTTGATTTTCGTAATTCACGTTCTATGAATCTCAAAGAATGCTTCAATAATGTAGAGGTTCAACAGAATCTAGACATAGGAGGTCTTTTCGTTCGTCTTAAAAATCTGATGATCTCAGAGGTTCATGGGTACTGGGACATTGCGTTTCTAGAAAAATATCTGGATGACAAAATGGTGCCCAGAAGCCTGAGATTCGAGATCACCCCGCAGGAGGATGAAATAGACCTCCTAGGTTGGTTTAAATATTTTAACGATGTAGGTTTAGACCTACTACGATTTTTAATCGCTAGAAAAAGGCAGAAATTAAACCAACTTGATGTAGACATTTCGGATGTCAAGGAAAAGTTATCTTCCTATATGGAATCGGAGGAGTATAAAACCAAATCCGATTCCCTTAGGAAAATTCTAGAAAAGGAGGATTTAGATCAGAAAATTAAAAAGAAAAAAAAGTTCACAAGGGATTTGGAGGACTACACTAGTAGTCGGGTTTTTAAGTGGCAAATTAAGAGGTTGGCCCTCGCTGAGGGAGGAGAGGAACGCCCCTCGGTGCCTATTATTCACCCGAAACCCCCTGTCCCTTCTGTACCATACGCTAATCATAATGCGACTTCCACAAAAGGAAGTTGGCGGAGAGTTGTTACCAATAATCAGAAACCTGCACCCTATAAACATCCCCACAAAAAGGGAGTCCATTTGAGAAATCATGGTCCTAGCGATTATGTTCAGCATGAACGCAGTGATGCAACTTCTGTTTATAATCGTTATGCGCCGTTAGAGGATTATCAGGGTGGCTATGATGACTATGTGGAACAGAATTTTGATGATCGCTACATAGTTCAACATCCCACTGCACGCACTCCTAGTAACAGCCGTCAGGAGTATGGGCGTTCAGGTTGGGATAGCCCGAGCTTCTACTCACCTAGGAGACCTCATTTACCGAATCAAGGCCCCTCTTATTACCCTGGTCCGTCTGTCCAGACCTCTGTCCCCCCTTTTTTTCCCAGGGGCCCACAAAGAGGGAAGAGAGGGGGAGAACCAGGAGAGGGACCAGAGGGGGGAGGAGGAGCCGATCGAAAAAGGCAAAGAGTGTAAGAGATGCTGGCATTTTTAATCTTAGCCAAAATACTCTTACCGACAATGAAAAATTTGTATTAAACCATGTCCTTAAATTTGCTCCAGATAAATCTTTGAGCAAATTTGGAGCTTTTATGGATGTTCAACGTTACATCCGAAAGGTCAATATTAAAAGACATTTTTTGACACAAACTGCCACTACACCATTTGAAGTGACTGATGGTGTCAAACATTCTGGCCTGTCCAATGCCTCTCTTTTTAACCCACCTGGCTTTATACCACCGTCGATTTCGGTCTTTAAAGAACTAGTCTTGAAAGATATAGACAAACTGGAGATCAAGAAAAATTATCAGGACTCTAGATTCAAGGAGGGATTGAAATCCCTAAAAGAGAGAACGGATATCATTATTCGTCCTGCCGACAAAGGTGGAGGTATAGTGGTGATGGATAAGAGTTCCTATATTCTAGAAATGGAAAGAATTCTATCAGATGTTGACACCTATGTAGCACTTAACCATGACCCTATTTTTAGATACAAAAGGGAACTTACTGTACTTATCGATAGGGGTTATCAGTGTAGTTTTCTTAATAAAAAAGAGAGGGATTTTTTGATCCCGTTGGCCCCTAGGAAGCCAGTCATGTATTTTTTGCCTAAAATACATAAAAGTTTGACCAACCCCCCTGGGAGACCAATTGTTAGTGGGGTAGATTCTATTACTTCTAGAATCGGCAAATACATTGACGGCTAGGCTTGTGCACAACGGAAAAATTCGGTTAGTTTCGGTTCGTTTCTTTTCGGTCCTGTTGATTCGTAATCATTCGTAATTTTGCTAGACGGGATTTTTCGTGTTCGGACTAATTCGTATTTTCGCAAGCGACATTTTTCGTTGAATTTTTAGTTGATTTATAATTCGTACTTTCGGTAGAGTACATTGTTTTTCGTTGATTCTGGACACAACTCCTACTTTCGTAACTTTTTTTGGGTTCGTTGATTCGTAATTTTCTGTGTCTCTCTCACGACGACGCTGCCTATTATGCCTAATGTGCTTCGAATGGATTTGTACTTTTCTAAATACATAGCGGTTATTTGTAACGATTCGAAATCTCGTATTTTACTTTCGTTTTTTACATGCGGCTATAGCCTCCGCCCCTGTACACCATTTTGAGAGGGTTCAGCACGGTGAGGGAGAAGCAGAGAGCAGAGCAGAGTGTTATTGTGCTTCGAATGGATTCGAAATCTCGTATTTTACTTTCGTTTTTTACATGCGGCTATAGCCTCCGCCCCTGTACACCATTTTGAGAGGGAGTTCAGCACGGTGTGGGAGAAGCAGAGAGCAGAGCAGAGTGAGTGTTATTGTGCTTCGTATGGATTGGTACATTCGTAACTTTTTCATAACGAATTATGCCGAAGACATTCGGGCATTCGCTATTTGCGGTATAATTTATTTCGGATTCGGTCTTATTCGTAATTGCTTTGTTCGGAAATTCGAATGCTTCCGAATGTCCGAAAGTTGCTAAATTCGGACGAATTTCGATTCGTTACGAAACGAATTGCACAAGCCTATTGATGGCTTCCTACAACCTCTGGTGTCTAGCACTCCAACATACATCAAAGACTCAGCACAGGTCATTCGTAGCTTTGAGGCCCTGGAGTGGAAGGAGGGTTACATTCTTGCTACTGGGGATGTGGCCTCGCTTTCTACTATTATCTCTCATGAAGATGGCCTAGAAGCGGTGGAAAGCTTCCTTACCAGAGATTCCGATTTAATTCCATCTCAACAGGAATTTGTGTTGGATCTTTTGAAATATGCCATGACCCATAATTATTTCTGGTTCGGTGGAACCCATTACCTCCAGAATAGGGGGGTTGCAATGGGCGCTAAATTTGCGTCCAGTATGGCCAATTTGTTCATGGCTAAATGGGAGGAGGATGTCCTCTATGCCAACAGGAGACCCGAGTTGGTCTTCTGGGGCAGGTATATAGACGACATCCTCCTCCTGTGGAATGGCGACATGACGTCACTCACCACCTTTATGCAATACCTCAACAACAACTCATTAGGAATTGTATTGCAGTTTGAAACAAGTTCGGAGGTAGTCCATTTTCTGGATCTTAACATTCAGGTCAAGAATGGTGCTTTCAATTTATCAACATTTTTCAAAACCACTGACCGTAATGGTTATATTGGTCAGGGGAGCTGCCATCACCCCTCTTGGTTGAAATCAGTGCCAAAAAGCCAATTTCTTCGGTTAAGACGAAATTGTACTTTGAAAGATGATTTCTTTCTACAGGCCAAAGTACTTAGAGAGAAGTTTGTGGAGAAGGGTTATGCCCTAAATGACCTTAATACCATCATTAGGGAGGTAGGTAGTTTGGATCGTACTTCTGTTCTTCAGAAGAGAGAGAAGGCGTCCATTGGCGAGATGAACTATAATTTCGCCATGGTTACCACCTTCTCACATCAACACTATGAGATCAAAAAGATTTTTAAAAAACATTGGGGTGTCCTAAAAAATGATAAAATTTTGGGGCCAGTTTTACCTGATAGACCACAGGTGGTCTTCAGAGGAGTTCCCCCTCTGAGGCTTCAACTGGCCCCCAATGTTTTGGATGCTCCCAACAGAGTATCATTTTTTCAAAAAACCAAAGGTTATCACCCCTGTCGGAATTGTAACGTGTGCCATTAATAAAGAAAAAAGTAGGAAAATCTGTCAGTTCAGTTCCCACGCCACGGGCAGAGTTTATAACATCAATACTTTCATTACGTGCACTTCTTTAAATGTCGTTTATCTCTTAATTTGCCCTTGTGGTCTTCAGTATGTAGGCCGCACGACACGCGCCATGCTCGTTCGCGTGAACGAACATATAACCAACATCAGGAAAGGTTTTCCCAAGCACACTGTGTCCCGCCATTATCTGGAACATCATAAAAAAAAACCTAAGGGCACTATATTTTTGGCCATCGATCGCTTTACTCCACACTGGAGGGGTAGTTCATCTAAGCGGGAAATTTCAAAATTAGAAACTCGCTGGATTTACGATCTCAAAAGTTACACCCCTTTTGGCATGAATGTCGACTGGGATGTGAACTGCTTTATTAATAATAGCTGAGATTTCCTCTGGAGGTTGTGGGGGTGTTATTCTCATTTTTTTCTCTAGTCTAAAAAATATTTTTATAATATCTGTATATGTATTTAGACTCAGTAGAGGAGTTTTTTTTGCCTTCTCCAATGTCTGCAGTTTGTTTTATATATACATACATGATTTTTTATGCGTAATGTTTTCTGTCAACCTGATGTATGATAAGGATTCATTAGTTATATAAATACAATGCAAATAGGGTGAGCCTCCCTCCTTCTCAGCTCTTCCCTTGGTGCATGTGTAATAATTTTTTTAAATATATAAGTTTTTTTAAACATACAAGTTTAATTGCTTGTATTTTTTTATTATAATTTTAGTGATATTTAGGTGCTATTGTATAGGATCAAATCTAACATGTAATTATGTTGAGCTGTTCCTTGTTTATACTATATTTTGGATTATCATCCGTTTTTATATTTATTATTTTTTGTCGTTTTTTATCACAGTGACAATTTATGGGCTGTCCCCTGATCTGGGATCTTCCTTAGACCGGAAGTTTCCGTTCTGGGGATGGATGCTGCATTGCAGGGATTGGGTTTGCTTCTCAATTTTGCCCTCTCTTTGTTGGTTTGGGGCCCGCCCATGTGAAGTTGTCATTTGGTGGTTTTTATTTACTGACTGTGTTTATTCACGTCAGTGGAGCAGCTGTTGTTGTGCTCTTTTGATCCGCCCATGTGTCACGTTGTACAATGTGGCCAATCACGGGAGCGATGCTGCGTTGGTTGTGCTCTCTGTTCCTCTTTTGGGAGGGACGGATATGCCTGTGGTTTAGCTTCCTGTTAGGTGAATCGCACGGCTGTTTGCGCACGCGCGGTATCAGGTTTTTTTTTGCCGTTATTTACTTCCGGATTAAGATTTTTCTGGTTTGTCTTCCTGTTAGCATGAACCGCACGGCCGTCTGCGCATGCGCGGTCACGGCTGGTACGTAGGTGTTCTTTTCCGGTTTTGTAGTATGGCAGCGGTTTACATGCGGAGCCCTGGCGTTCTACTAGGTGTCAACACGGAACAGCTGAACATTTTATCACACCATCCTATCACAGGTTGGTGTGAGTTACGATCTCTTGTATTTATATGGGTGTGCTTGTATCGGAGGCCACGCCTCTGATGATATCCAATCGGATGAAACATGTCAGGCTGGCCGATACAAGCACACTGAGAACCGCGGATACATATGTTTTTATGCCTTTGATGATGGTCCTTGTTGTAAGTAGAATGCAATAAATACCTTTGTCCTTTTACTCAATGGGCTTCACTATGTTAGTTTATTCTTTTATTTGGTAAACTACTCCTTGCTGAGGATTATATATCATCCCCACTTCCAACTGTGGTCTAGATGTCGCATTGGATATAGATGTGATCCTTCTGGCTGGGAAACTGGTGTCTACACATTGAACTTCTGCAAATATAATTACATCGCTTATGTATGTTTGCCTTCCGGTAAGCATTCTGTGAACACATTTGGGTGGTGTGCCTTCATTTCAGCACACTGAAAGTTTTGGTGGTGGTCTTCTATCAGTTTCACGGTCATCTTGTTTTCTGATTTGCTGAACCAGGACTGTTCTTTTTCATATTGTCATTCAATTTCACCAAGCGCTGCACTTTGGACTTTATATTATCACGTTTGCTTTATCAACAGACTGTGCCAGCTGCTGTAATCATATTACTTAATTTATTTCTATTTTTTGTTAGCGCAGATATTTGTTCACATATTACTATTGCTTTTTGATTTTTTATATTTGCTGCTGCACATATCTTTCTCACTAATATGGATGTATTTGATTTTCGTAATTCACGTTCTATGAATCTCAAAGAATGCTTCAATAATGTAGAGGTTCAACAGAATCTAGACATAGGAGGTCTTTTCGTTCGTCTTAAAAATCTGATGATCTCAGAGGTTCATGGGTACTGGGACATTGCGTTTCTAGAAAAATATCTGGATGACAAAATGGTGCCCAGAAGCCTGAGATTCGAGATCACCCCGCAGGAGGATGAAATAGACCTCCTAGGTTGGTTTAAATATTTTAACGATGTAGGTTTAGACCTACTACGATTTTTAATCGCTAGAAAAAGGCAGAAATTAAACCAACTTGATGTAGACATTTCGGATGTCAAGGAAAAGTTATCTTCCTATATGGAATCGGAGGAGTATAAAACCAAATCCGATTCCCTTAGGAAAATTCTAGAAAAGGAGGATTTAGATCAGAAAATTAAAAAGAAAAAAAAGTTCACAAGGGATTTGGAGGACTACACTAGTAGTCTGGTTTTTAAGTGGCAAATTAAGAGGTTGGCCCTCGCTGAGGAAGGAGAGGAACGCCCCTCGGTGCCTATTATTCACCCGAAACCCCCTGTCCCTTCTGTACCATACGCTAATCATAATGCGACTTCCACAAAAGGAAGTTGGCGGAGAGTTGTTACCAATAATCAGAAACCTGCACCCTATAAACATCCCCACAAAAAGGGAGTCCATTTGAGAAATCATGGTCCTAGCGATTATGTTCAGCATGAACGCAGTGATGCAACTTCTGTTTATAATCGTTATGCGCCGTTAGAGGATTATCAGGGTGGCTATGATGACTATGTGGAACAGAATTTTGATGATCGCTACATAGTTCAACATCCCACTGCACGCACTCCTAGTAACAGCCGTCAGGAGTATGGGCGTTCAGGTTGGGATAGCCCGAGCTTCTACTCACCTAGGAGACCTCATTTACCGAATCAAGGCCCCTCTTATTACCCTGGTCCGTCTGTCCAGACCTCTGTCCCCCCTTTTTTTCCCAGGGGCCCACAAAGAGGGAAGAGAGGGGGAGAACCAGGAGAGGGACCAGAGGGGGGAGGAGGAGCCGATCGAAAAAGGCAAAGAGTGTAAGAGATGCTGGCATTTTTAATCTTAGCCAAAATACTCTTACCGACAATGAAAAATTTGTATTAAACCATGTCCTTAAATTTGCTCCAGATAAATCTTTGAGCAAATTTGGAGCTTTTATGGATGTTCAACGTTACATCCGAAAGGTCAATATTAAAAGACATTTTTTGACACAAACTGCCACTACACCATTTGAAGTGACTGATGGTGTCAAACATTCTGGCCTGTCCAATGCCTCTCTTTTTAACCCACCTGGCTTTATACCACCGTCGATTTCGGTCTTTAAAGAACTAGTCTTGAAAGATATAGACAAACTGGAGATCAAGAAAAATTATCAGGACTCTAGATTCAAGGAGGGATTGAAATCCCTAAAAGAGAGAACGGATATCATTATTCGTCCTGCCGACAAAGGTGGAGGTATAGTGGTGATGGATAAGAGTTCCTATATTCTAGAAATGGAAAGAATTCTATCAGATGTTGACACCTATGTAGCACTTAACCATGACCCTATTTTTAGATACAAAAGGGAACTTACTGTACTTATCGATAGGGGTTATCAGTGTAGTTTTCTTAATAAAAAAGAGAGGGATTTTTTGATCCCGTTGGCCCCTAGGAAGCCAGTCATGTATTTTTTGCCTAAAATACATAAAAGTTTGACCAACCCCCCTGGGAGACCAATTATTAGTGGGGTAGATTCTATTACTTCTAGAATCGGCAAATACATTGACGGCTAGGCTTGTGCACAACGGAAAAATTCGGTTAGTTTCGGTTCGTTTCTTTTCGGTCCTGTTGATTCGTAATCATTCGTAATTTTGCTAGACGGGATTTTTCGTGTTCGGACTAATTCGTATTTTCGCAAGCGACATTTTTCGTTGAATTTTTAGTTGATTTATAATTCGTACTTTCGGTAGAGTACATTGTTTTTCGTTGATTCTGGACACAACTCCTACTTTCGTAACTTTTTTTGGGTTCGTTGATTCGTAATTTTCTGTGTCTCTCTCACGACGACGCTGCTTATTATGCCTAATGTGCTTCGAATGGATTTGTACTTTTCTAAATACATAGCGGTTATTTGTAACGATTCGAAATCTCGTATTTTACTTTCGTTTTTTACATGCGGCTATAGCCTCCGCCCCTGTACACCATTTTGAGAGGGTTCAGCACGGTGAGGGAGAAGCAGAGAGCAGAGCAGAGTGTTATTGTGCTTCGAATGGATTCGAAATCTCGTATTTTACTTTCGTTTTTTACATGCGGCTATAGCCTCCGCCCCTGTACACCATTTTGAGAGGGAGTTCAGCACGGTGTGGGAGAAGCAGAGAGCAGAGCAGAGTGAGTGTTATTGTGCTTCGTATGGATTGGTACATTCGTAACTTTTTCATAACGAATTATGCCGAAGACATTCGGGCATTCGCTATTTGCGGTATAATTTATTTCGGATTCGGTCTTATTCGTAATTGCTTTTTTTCGGAAATTCGAATGCTTCCGAATGTCCGAAAGTTGCTAAATTCGGACGAATTTCGATTCGTTACGAAACGAATTGCACAAGCCTATTGACGGCTTCCTACAACCTCTGGTGTCTAGCACTCCAACATACATCAAAGACTCAGCACAGGTCATTCGTAGCTTTGAGGCCCTGGAGTGGAAGGAGGGTTACATTCTTGCTACTGGGGATGTGGCCTCGCTTTCTACTATTATCTCTCATGAAGATGGCCTAGAAGCGGTGGAAAGCTTCCTTACCAGAGATTCCGATTTAATTCCATCTCAACAGGAATTTGTGTTGGATCTTTTGAAATATGCCATGACCCATAATTATTTCTGGTTCGGTGGAACCCATTACCTCCAGAATAGGGGGGTTGCAATGGGCGCTAAATTTGCGCCCAGTATGGCCAATTTGTTCATGGCTAAATGGGAGGAGGATGTCATCTATGCCAACAGGAGATCCGAGTTGGTCTTCTGGGGCAGGTATATAGACGACATCCTCCTCCTGTGGAATGGCGACATGACGTCACTCACCACCTTTATGCAATACCTCAACAACAACTCATTAGGAATTGTATTGCAGTTTGAAACAAGTTCGGAGGTAGTCCATTTTCTGGATCTTAACATTCAGGTCAAGAATGGTGCTTTCAATTTATCAACATTTTTCAAAACCACTGACCGTAATGGTTATATTGGTCAGGGGAGCTGCCATCACCCCTCTTGGTTGAAATCAGTGCCAAAAAGCCAATTTCTTCGGTTAAGACGAAATTGTACTTTGAAAGATGATTTCTTTCTACAGGCCAAAGTACTTAGAGAGAAGTTTGTGGAGAAGGGTTATGCCCTAAATGACCTTAATACCATCATTAGGGAGGTAGGTAGTTTGGATCGTACTTCTGTTCTTCAGAAGAGAGAGAAGGCGTCCATTGGCGAGATGAACTATAATTTCGCCATGGTTACCACCTTCTCACATCAACACTATGAGATCAAAAAGATTTTTAAAAAACATTGGGGTGTCCTAAAAAATGATAAAATTTTGGGGCCAGTTTTACCTGATAGACCACAGGTGGTCTTCAGAGGAGTTCCCCCTCTGAGGCTTCAACTGGCCCCCAATGTTTTGGATGCTCCCAACAGAGTATCATTTTTTCAAAAAACCAAAGGTTATCACCCCTGTCGGAATTGTAACATGTGTGCCATTAATAAAGAAAAAAGTAGGAAAATCTGTCAGTTCAGTTCCCACGCCACGGGCAGAGTTTATAACATCAATACTTTCATTACGTGCACTTCTTTAAATGTCGTTTATCTCTTAATTTGCCCTTGTGGTCTTCAGTATGTAGGCCGCACGACACGCGCCATGCTCGTTCGCGTGAACGAACATATAACCAACATCAGGAAAGGTTTTCCCAAGCACACTGTGTCCCGCCATTATCTGGAACATCATAAAAAAAAACCTAAGGGCACTATATTTTTGGCCATCGATCGCTTTACTCCACACTGGAGGGGTAGTTCATCTAAGCGGGAAATTTCAAAATTAGAAACTCGCTGGATTTACGATCTCAAAAGTTACACCCCTTTTGGCATGAATGTCGACTGGGATGTGAACTGCTTTATTAATAATAGCTGAGATTTCCTCTGGAGGTTGTGGGGGTGTTATTCTCATTTTTTTCTCTAGTCTAAAAAATATTTTTATAATATCTGTATATGTATTTAGACTCAGTAGAGGAGTTTTTTTTGCCTTCTCCAATGTCTGCAGTTTGTTTTATATATACATACATGATTTTTTATGCGTAATGTTTTCTGTCAACCTGATGTATGATAAGGATTCATTAGTTATATAAATACAATGCAAATAGGGTGAGCCTCCCTCCTTCTCAGCTCTTCCCTTGGTGCATGTGTAATAATTTTTTTAAATATATAAGTTTTTTTAAACATACAAGTTTAATTGCTTGTATTTTTTTATTATAATTTTAGTGATATTTAGGTGCTATTGTATAGGATCAAATCTAACATGTAATTATGTTGAGCTGTTCCTTGTTTATACTATATTTTGGATTATCATCCGTTTTTATATTTATTATTTTTTGTCGTTTTTTATCACAGTGACAATTTATGGGCTGTCCCCTGATCTGGGATCTTCCTTAGACCGGAAGTTTCCGTCCTGGGGATGGATGCTGCATTGCAGGGATTGGGTTTGCTTCTCAATTTTGCCCTCTCTTTGTTGGTTTGGGGCCCGCCCATGTGAAGTTGTCATTTGGTGGTTTTTATTTACTGACTGTGTTTATTCACGTCAGTGGAGCAGCTGTTGTTGTGCTCTTTTGATCCGCCCATGTGTCACGTTGTACAATGTGGCCAATCACGGGAGCGATGCTGCGTTGGTTGTGCTCTCTGTTCCTCTTTTGGGAGGGACGGATATGCCTGTGGTTTAGCTTCCTGTTAGGTGAATCGCACGGCTGTTTGCGCACGCGCGGTATCAGGGTTTTTTTGCCGTTATTTACTTCCGGATTAAGATTTTTCTGGTTTGTCTTCCTGTTAGCATGAACCGCACGGCCGTCTGCGCATGCGCGGTCACGGCTGGTACGTAGGTGTTCTTTTCCGGTTTTGTAGTATGGCAGCGGTTTACATGCGGAGCCCTGGCGTTCTACTAGGTGTCAACACGGAACAGCTGAACATTTTATCACACCATCCTATCACAGGTTGGTGTGAGTTACGATCTCTTGTATTTATATGGGTGTGCTTGTATCGGAGGCCACGCCTCTGATGATATCCAATCGGATGAAACATGTCAGGCTGGCCGATACAAGCACACTGAGAACCGCGGATACATATGTTTTTATGCCTTTGATGATGGTCCTTGTTGTAAGTAGAATGCAATAAATACCTTTGTCCTTTTACTCAATGGGCTTCACTATGTTAGTTTATTCTTTTATTTGGTAAACTACTCCTTGCTGAGGATTATATATCATCCCCACTTCCAACTGTGGTCTGGATGTCGCATTGGATATAGATGTGATCCTTCTGGCTGGGAAACTGGTGTCTACACATTGAACTTCTGCAAATATACTTACATCGCTTATGTATGTTTGCCTTCCGGTAAGCATTCTGTGAACACATTTGGGTGGTGTGCCTTCATTTCAGCACACTGAAAGTTTTGGTGGTGGTCTTCTATCAGTTTCACGGTCATCTTGTTTTCTGATTTGCTGAACCAGGACTGTTCTTTTTCATATTGTCATTCAATTTCACCAAGCGCTGCACTTTGGACTTTATATTATCACGTTTGCTTTATCAACAGACTGTGCCAGCTGCTGTAATCATATTACTTAATTTATTTCTATTTTTTGTTAGCGCAGATATTTGTTCACATATTACTAATGATATTGTCTGGCAAAAAGTGTTAATAAAGAGTCATGTATTCAATGTTCATTTGAAAAATATAGATTTTAGGAAGTAATAATTAATGCATAAAATATCTGTTTATAATATAAACCGGTAAACATATAAAAAATGGTACTATAAAAATGTAAAGAAAAGAAAAAGTATAAAAATTATAATGGGGTTTTTACATTTGTATATGTTTCTATGGAACACTGTCAGATATACAGAGACATAAAGTGATAAAAGGTCACAGAAACCTGTGTAAAATCAGACAATTCCCAATCATCAAGGTACACTAAAGCTTTTCTTTTCTATGGGGAAACTCGCTTTGATATGCGAGTGCTTTGGATTACAAGCATTCTCCTGGAACGGATTATGCTTGTGATCCAAGGTTCTACTGTACAGTAAATCCACATTGACCTAGCTATTGAGCACTCTAAAACATAAGAATAATAACCTATACAGTATCTAATTAATTCTGACATAGGTAAAGAACAGAATCATGTCCTGGCACATTCATACATTTTTTAGAACGTTGAGGACGCAGCATCTTATCAGGCTAATAATGCAGGAAGGGGTGGGTGTATTAAAACTCAATTGGTTCATCAGTTAACTTTCTGTTATGTTGCGTCAGTACAGGACAACAGATACCACAAAAAGATAGATGCGTATCTGTTTCTTTACTTAATTCTGAACTCTAGGCAGATACAAACGACACAAATAAAATGCAGCTCTACAATCAGTAATACATCATGACATGTTAAAGCGGTTGTATACCCGCTGTTGCTTTTTTTTCTTCATACCTGAAAGGCAAAAGGCATAATGAGCTAGTATGCACCGCATACTAGCTCATTATGAAATACTTACCTTAGAACGAGGCGTCGGGAACTTACCTGGTCCACGCCGAGGGAGATGTCATCAGGCCAAGGTGCCGTGCCGTGCTCCATTTTCCCAGACAGAAAGCCCCATACCCAGCGGAGCCAGCCGTGTCTGTAAACAATTCCAAGTTGAAGTTACTGATGGGCCCAGACATCCACAACGCTCACCCGTTGAAAGTCGTGCCACACCCCAAAGTCCTCCCTGTGTTCCCCATTCAGACTCACAAAATGAGTCGGCGTCCGAACCCCAGCCGTCGCAGCAGACAGCCTGCAGAAAAAAACCCTGCCCATGGGAATTATCCTGCAAGCGAAATTCAACTTACCCAATAACAACTGTAACTGACGCACCTGGATATTCCGCTTACCAATAATCCCCCGCAGCTGTGCTTTGAGAGCCTCTAACTTGTCTTCCGGCAGTCGACACTCCATCCGCAAAGAGTCCAAAACGATGCCCAAGAAGACAATGGAGGCCGTTGGGCCCTCAGTCTTCTCAGGTGCCAGCGGGACCCCGAAACGGTCCGCCAAATACTGCAAAGTTCCCAATAGAACGGAACAAACGTTAGACTCCGGGGGACCCACACATAAGAAATCATCCAGGTAATGAATGATCAAGCTGAGCCCCGAGACATCCCGAACCACCCATTCCGAAAAAGAGCTGAAGGTCTCGAACAATGCACAAGAGAGGGAACAACCCATGGGTAAGCAACGATCCACATAGTATGCCGCATCCCAAGTGCATCCCAACAACCGAAAGCTGTCCGGGTGAACCGGTAACAACCGGAAAGCCGATTCAATATCCGCCTTTGCCATGAGCGCACCCTGCCCACATCTGCGAACCCATGCTACTGCTGCATCAAAAGAAGTGTATGACACCGTGCACTCCTCCAGTGCAATAGCGTCATTAACCGATCCTCCTTTCGGAAAGGAAAGGTGGTGAATCAAATGAAACTTGTGTGGCTCGTTCTTGGGAACCACCCCCAAGGGAGAAACCCCCAAGTTCCGTAACGGAACCGTAGCAAAGGGGCCAGCCATCCGCCCCAAGTGTACTTCCCTCAACAGTTTCTCCGAAACCACCGAGGGCTGCAACAAGGCGGACCGCAGATTCTTAGCCTCTGGGGGAACAGCGGAAAGCGAACAGGGGATCTTAAAACCGCTAGCAAAGCCCGTCTCAAGCAACCTAGCAGCACGTCTATCGGGATATCTATTGAGAAAGGGAAGCATCCTTTCCACTCGAACCGGGGTTGTCCCTCTTACCCGAAGGCTCTCTGGCACGGCTCTTTCCTCGCTTGAAACATTTTGACAAGGCATGATTGCCCCCTCACCCTGAACATGAGTGCTTAAAGCGGCAGTTTTCGCCAAACTTACATGTTCCCACATTAAACTGCCAGCAGTAGCCCCAACGTTTTTTGTTCGGTTGTCCCGAGGCACCTCCGACCCCCCCTAAAAAAACTGATTGGGAGCCCGCGCTGCCATCATCAGCTTCATCCACAAGTTGATGTCCATATGATCCCAGTGCAGAGCAGGTCTGATGGCCATCCGTTGCTGGAACTGCTCGTCATAACGGAGCCACGCTACTCCTCCGTACGCCCCGTGAGCCTCACTAATGGCATCCAAGTAAATGAACAACGCCGAACAGTGCTTCGGGGCCTTCTCTCCTATCACACATGCAAGGATTGTGAAAGCCTGCATCCAGTTGGCGAATGTGCGAGGAATCAACCGATACCGGCGTTTTTCCTCATCCTCCTTTTTACTCTCCTCCGGCTTCAATCTATCCAGATTGAATTTCTCCAGGGGCAGTAGTGTAAACATCTCCACATACTCTCCCTTCCAAATCTTCTCTTTGATGTCTGCCTTGAGATGAGCTCCCAAGGAGGCCTCAAAACAGATGTACATCTCATTCTTCGTGGCATTCACCAGTCTAACAGAATCCTTCTTCTTCTTTTCCCCCACCGCATCCTGACCGCCTGCCGCAGGAGCACCCCCCGTCTCATAGGATGGTGCCACCCCACCTTGCCCGGTCGATGCCACCGCCGACCCGCTTGAAGCTGCTGGGGCATCCGCTTGTACAGCGGGTACCCCCACCGCTTGGACGGAACCTCCCTGTGGAACCAATGCCACCGCCGGCGATATGGTGCTGCCGCTGTCCGGCTCAAACCACCTGACCAGATCCCAAAGGCCCGCCAGTAAGTCCTGATTCTCCCCCCCAGCCCCCCACTCGTCTGGGAAGAAGCCGCGTGCTGCCCTGCAGGAGTCCCCTAGCCACCCGACCCGGATGACCTACCCGTAGCAGAGCCCCCCCCTTACTACCCTGTCCCAACAAATCCTGTAACAATGCACAAATAGTAGAGGAAGAAGTACACTTATTGGGCTGCCTTGGACTGGGTCCACGAGCCGCCGAACCGGAATCCATCGCTGCTCGATGTCCCTGGTCCTCACCGCCATCCGACCCGGACAGTTCACCTTCCGACCTGTCGTCACTCTCCGCTGGCGAAACCTACGCAGACTGCACCCCGGCAGGACGGGACCTGGTTGCGGAGAGCCTCTCCGACTCAGAACACCTGACCCGCTCGCTACTTCCGCCGACGGACTCCGGACCCGCCCCCCCCGGCTCAGGCATCTCCTGCACGACCACCGCCATCACCCGCTGCCGTCACCACACTTCTCACCGACCTTCCGCTGGGCACGATCGGACCCCTAGGCCGCTTCGGCTGCTTGGCCACCAGCCTGTGAGCTTGCTCCTCCACGCTGGGCTGACCGAATGCACCGACCTCCCACAGCAGTCTCGGCCGCGTCGTCCAGGCATCTGCGATGAGTGGGGGGAGGAGCCAATGGATGTGCTCATCTCCCCCACCGCGGAGCTCCGTCCACGGCGTGGATTCCTTCCGGCCTCCCCCACAGCCTCTGGTAGGAATCGCAGTGGAGAGGGGGCCTGAGGGCCCCTGTCGGGTCTCTGATTCGGACGCTCAGCTCCCTGTGAGGCATCAGGACTGTAGCGCTCCGGCGGCCTGGACCGCTGAGCACGTGGTGCCCCCCCGCAGCGGGGCCCGCTTCATGTTCTTCTATCACCGCCGCAACCTGCTCCCGCAACCATTCCGCTCCCTGGGCAGACGCCGCCGCCCGCAGCTGGGACAAAAGTTCAGAAACAGCAGCCATTCGGATAAGGATGGCTCAGGAACGCAGGGACAGTGAAGCTTCCGTCTAGTGGCAAATGGAGGAATGACAAACGTCACTTCCTCCCTCTAGCTAGCATGATGGGCATTACCTACAACCCCCAAGGCCACCTCCCTTTTCTTAAAGGGGACCTAACTGCTCTGCTATACTGACTGTCCCACCCTGTCATGCCGCCCTCCGCTTATTTTGTTCCTTCTTTAGCTCTGGGTCTCTCTTTACATGTATTTGAAATACAAGTGTAAGTGCCTGGATTAGTAATTGTCTGCCTCAAAGCCAAACCTTGCATTGAAAATACTTATTTCAATAACACAAAGCAGCAGAGATTATGATTAACATATTCCAATAAATGCAGAACAAGTTAAAAGCTTAGAAACAGGTCTTCTCACCTTCATTATCTTTTCAGTTGCTACAAAGCACAAAAATCATCTCCAAGTGAAGTGGGTGTGATTTTCCCATCAGTATCAAGAATGGATTGTGGTTTTTGAAGGTCCTAGGCACCCTTCTACAAAACATCATAGCTTTTTCGATTGCATGTGGATCAACAATTGATCGATCATTGCCAGCCTTTGAGTTGCAACCGGGCTTAGTTTAAACAACCTGGTTATTGTACCAATTAAAACTTATGTAGGGTTTCCTTTAATGGAACGATTAAAAGAGCCAGCAACACAATAAACTGCAGACCTTTGTCTTTATTTAATCAGTACAGTACAGGCGTAAAAAATCCAGGAAAAAGTTGACACGTTTCATCCTTAATGGTACTTATCCATTACAAACTTCAGACAGGCTTATGATTAATTAACCACTTGCCGACCAGCCAGTGATCAAAGAGCGTGTTGCCCACACACCCTAGCGGGCGTACATGGACGTCCTCCCGGCAAAGTAAGCCCACGCTGTAGCCCTCTTTTGGCTATAGCATGGGCAGGAAGTGGTTAATGGCTTCAGGCAGGTAAGACTTCCCTACCTCCTTCTAACCAGTCCTACCTTCCCTTCTCTATTCCCTCTTTCTTACTCTTTATTTCAAAAGTTAGACCCACTGTTGGAATATATCAGACTCTAAAGCCTCGTACACACGATCGGTTTTACTGATGAAAACCGTCCGATGGATTGTTTTCATCAGACAAACCGATCGTGTATGGGACCCATCGGTCTTTTTTCCATCGGTTTTAAAAAAATAGAACATGTTTTAAATTTTTCCGATGGATAAAAAACCGAAAACTCCGATCGTCTATGAGCAAGTCCATCGGATCAAAAACCCACGCATGCTCAGAATCAAGTCGACGCATGCTCAGAAGCATTAAACTTCATTTTTCGTGTTTTACGTCACCGCGTTTGGAACGTTCGGTTTTTTGACTGATGGTGTGTGGGCAAGACTGATGGAAAACAGTTTCATCGGATATCCGATGGACAAATCCATTGGACGAAAATCCATAGGATATCCGATCATGTGTACAGGGCTTTAGAATAAAAATACAAGAAATGGGAAGTTGGGGAAAGGGAAATGCAAGTATAACCACTAGTGTATGGGCAATCAAATGGAATGCCCGTAACAGATCAATACACCTTGTTGGGTGTTGTTGCTGTAACCAATTAGCATAAACGAAGGAAGGACAGATAGCCTGGTGTGAAGCAGGCTCAAGGGGTTACTATTAGCAACAACAATATGATCAAGGTCGAAATTTGCATCATGTTTATTTCGATATCAAAAGTTGGATATATAAAAAGAATTTAAAAAGTGCAGTAGGTAGAACTAAATGAAAAACTGGTATCATGTAACAATTAGTTACCGTGAACATAAATTTCAAGACAGGACACACAATAACAATACATAAAACACAACACTGATCCAGACGCTGTGATTCAGCCTCGAGAATTGCACACCCTGTTCTAATTGGAACAGTAGGAGTCCCTAAAGAGGGAGAAAATCTGGATAATAAGCCAAGTGAGTAAGTGAAAATCACTTGGTATGATCGAATGGGTGTAACTAGTGTAGCGCACCCACCTCTCCCCAACCTGCATAAAATTAGGCTCCTCGCAGGCAGAGAGAGGCACACCACACCACAAGCCCGTACCTCCTGAGTAAAGAGGTTGAGCGGTGTTAGTTTTGGGCCTTGTCTGCGGCCAGAGTCAAAGTCCTCCCAAGAATGATCTCACCTCTACCTTAGATAGATGTAAGTCCTCGTTTTCCCCAGGAATGTGAATGTCCACACTAGCTGAAAGTCCAACTCAACATTTATTTCACACAGGATAATAAACAGCCTCTTTGAGAGCAGACAGGTTGGAGCGAAGACACAGGACAGCTTAGGTGTGGAGGAGGTCCAGGCACAAACGTAGCTTAACTCTTTAGATTGTTTAGGTTTCTCAAACAGCTTTAGCGCACGATCTCTGTCACAGACTGTGAGGTTGGTCTCTGCCATAGACCAGGTGACCGGGTGAATAAAGTCACTGCCACTGACTTGGAGCGTAGGGTCACTGCCACTGACCTGGTGAATAGGGCCTTGCCCTATGAAGTCACTTCCACTGACTTGAACGTGTAGGGTCACTGCCACTGACCTGAACGTGTAGGGTCACTGCCACTGACCTGATGAACTTCCTTCTTAAAGTATTTGGCCCATGTCAAGGAGAAAACATCCCTCCGGAGAGTTACCAGAGGCCCTCACCGTCACCACGACTCTGCGCTGGGTCTTAGGAAAGGGTTACCTCCCTGGCCCCCTCATCTCAGATACGGGTCCCCTCACAAGGCGGCACCCTGAGAGTCCTCGATCCCTAGCGGACCCCAGCCGAAGGTTGCTGGGCCCCGGGCCTTTAAAATAGTACCTCACCCCAGACTGAAGGTGTCTGGGATGGAACAGGAACTCCTCCTCCGGGCCTAAGGCACCCGGAGACGACCCTCCTCACGCCCAGGCCGAAGGCGCCTGGGCGCGGACCACACACACCCAGGCTGAAGGTGCCTGGGCGTGGACGAAGACGAAAAAAACCCTCACGGAAGATGTCCGCCCCTTTTATACCCTCTCCTGACAGGCACAGCAGGTTCCCCGCCCGGCCATACTACTGCCGAGAGGGGACACAAAACGTGCAGCCCTGGATTGGTGGTTCAACCCTGGCCCATGGCGACAGCGCCTCCCATAGGCCACAGGGAACTGTGCACCAACACTATCTCCCATGAACAGAAATGGTCCATTAACCCTAACAATCAGTGTGTCTGAGCCTAATTACCACTCAGACACTACCCTTAAATGGAGCACCCCGCTACACTAGCAAGGGGCTGAACCTGGTGTGGGAGGCAGAGGGATGGGAGGGCGTCAAGATAATACTTTGATTGTTGGATGGGATCGTGCTTGCAATCATAAATGGCAACTGGCAAGGTCTTTAGATGGATCCTGATGCTGAAATGCTCCCCGGGGGGCGGGGAGGTAACCTATCAATTGTTCATGAAAGCCGGCAAAATTGCTGGAGTGTCGGTTTGAAAGGTAGTTGAGTTATTCAAAGAGAACTTCAGGAGGTTTCATATGATCAATGCCATCATTAGTGCAATTAGGCAGGAGAGTATTGAAAAGGATATAGCAGCAGCACAAAGTTAGCAATAATAAGGCAGCTCTGTCGGCAACATATATTGATTGATATGTATAATCATTCACAACCGCTGGGTAAAAGCTGTAGACTATGCAGTCAAATAGCCATTGATGCTTATTGCTGTATGCTTTTATACGTTACCACTAGCTTGGACTGTGTCACGCACAACAGTATCAGCTGGTTGGTAGAGCTGCGGCTGGTAATGGCTGGTAATGGTGCTGTGTAATCCTCTTACATGTGTAGAGAGGCGGTCCCTGGTATCCGCTTGTAGATTTAGCAATGCCCGACGGAACTTCCCTGTAGTCAATCCATAAAAGAGAGTTCGTTTGAGGGGAAGGAACAGTCCTCTCCTAGTCTCTCAAGCCTGCAGATAGTGGCTGTAGCTTAGCTGGGTCCCATCACGGCGCCTCCGCTGGCTGCACTGCTCTAGCTCACCGAACACCGCACAGCGTCACGTGACTGTGTGGAATGGTGGCGTCAACGCGTTTCGCCGTGCTCTGTGGCATAGCTTCGTCTCGAATGTTCAGTTTCACCAGTGATCATACTAACCTATGGATGAAACCACCGGTGAGCTGCACCAATAAGGAAGTGGAATGATTTTTAAAGGGCCTGGTCCTGTGTAAAGGAAAAAGGAGCAAGTGGTTCATACGGTAACTTTTATTTAGTTCAGTGTTGTAGACTCGTCGTTCATATTCATAATAACGAGGTATTTCACATAATTTAGCACCCTCTGTTATTGTTTCGACATGCTACAATATAAAACCCATCTATTATCCAGCCAAATAAAGCAATGAAAAGGGAAATGAGGAAAAAGGGAACGGTTTGTACAAAACACAAAAACACACACTGAGCCTGTGACAGGGGTCACTTGGGGCACAGGGGGAATGAGAACCCCACCATGATCTGTGATAGTCATATTCAATGCTGTATATACATGGTATATATTGGGTGTATATTGTGTGTGGGCTGTTGTGTAATATTTGCTGTGATGGGGTGTGATTGCATTCTATTGTCTATTGTGGCTTGTGGTAATTAAGTCTGCTACTGTGATGATGTGGATTGGAGCTGGTAGACCGTCTGGCGGCCTATTATGGGATGTTTAAGTGTCTTTCTGTGAGGAGGGGGGGGGAATCACCCCTCCTGCTAAGACTGTTTACTGAAAGAGAAGTTTGAACACACCTGACCTGTATGACCATTGTCATTGGACAGTTTAACCCGCCCTGTTCCCCACGGATGGGAGGGAAGGGTTTTGAAGAGAAATGTGTTACCATGTGCTTGTAATAAATTCATTCCCTGTTTTTGGAACTTCAACACAGAGCGCTTGTCTCGTATGTTTGGAAGGATTAATCCTATGGGAAGCGGTCGTCTGACTGTGGAGGATCGGCAGTGGATGTGTGTCCAGAGAGGGAATATCTTAAAGGGCGTTAACTCCTTTCATGCTTGGGGTGCCGTTACATTGGTTGGCAGCGGTGGGATTTTCCCTCCAGTTACTGGGACACTCCAAACCACCACAGTGAATGACCAGCTATGCAGCCTGCAGGAAAGCCACGCTGAAAGACTTACTTGAGAGCCGTGGAGGGACCGGTGGGACAAAGAACAAGGCCACCTTGATCAGGGAGCTAGCCGAGATGGATCAGAGGGATGGTGATGCAGGACCCCGGTCAGTTGAAGACTTGTTCCAGCAACGAGTTCAACAGCGGTTGGCATTATATGGTGCTAACCCATCAGAGACCGCCATACAGGAAGCCATTAAAGACATCCAGCTGCAGGATGAGCGACAAGAGAAAGAACTAGAGCGACAAGAGAAAGAACGAGAGCGACAAGAGAGAGAACGAGAGCGTCAAGAGAGAGAACGAGAGCGACAAGAGAGAGAACTAGAGCGGCAACATAAGCAGAGAATGGCGGAAATACGGCAATCGGAGACAACACCTAAAGATGCAGCGCCTTTCCATAAGTTGCCCTTTCGGGCGTTCAAACTATTTAAGGAAGGAGAGGAGGAAATTGAAGCGTTCCTGCAGGACTTTGAGAGACTATGCCAGATACATGAAGTACTGCCCCAAGATTGGGTCGCCTTACTGGCAAGTAATTTAACGGGCAGAGCGACGGATGCGTATCGGGCCCTGGAGGATGAGGACGCTAAAGACTATGACCGGGTAAAAGAAGCTCTGCTAGCCCGATTTGCCATTACACCCGAAGCCAGCCGGATTAAGTTTCGAGAATCCCGGAAACAAACCCACATAACATACGTGGAGTGGGCACATCGTCTGCAGCAAAACCTTAAGGGCTGGTTCCAGGGAAGCCACGCTCATACCATAGAGGACATCACTCAGCTAGTACTCTTAGAACAGTTCTTTAACCACACCCCCCCCGGTACTACGGGATTGGGTGCGAGATAAGCAACCACGGACTGTACAGCAAGCGGCTACTTTGGCCGATGAATATCTGAAGGTCAGGCGGAAGCGAGCGCTATCCACTATCTCGGCCCAGTTTATCAGCCGCTAACCCAACTTCAGCACCAACCCCAGCGGCCACTTATCCTCAGCCGCCCAGGTTCAACTCCCAGGACTACGCACAACCCATCAGGTGTTTCGGATGTAAACAGCTAGGGCACAAAAAGCCAGACTGTCCCAGTCATGGAGACAGCCAGCAAGGGGGAGCCCCGCACACCCATGCCTGCGGCCCACTGCGTTGAGGAGGAAGAACATTGGGGCGTCCTGCACAAGGCTGATCCAATACAAGCAGCTAACCGGGACAACCGGCAACAACACAGGCAGACTGTCCGGGTTAATGGAACGGTAGCCAATGGCTTACGTGATAGTGGCGCTACCATGACCCTACTACAGAAGAACCTCATCCCAGAGAGCCAACACACCGGAGACACTGTAGCCGTAAGAGTAGCGGGATGTACCATCTTCCGGCTACCCGTTGCCCGGGTTCACCTGGATTGGGGGGTTGGTTCGGGACATGTGAATGTGGGGGTGATGAAGGATTTGAGAGCGGATGTACTACTGGGGAATGATTTGGCCCCCCTCGTTTCTGCTTACGCCCCGATGGGCCCCGCTGAAGCCAACCCAGTGACTACCTGTGCCCAGACCCATGCTGCTGGAACCGGCCTGATTGCGGCTGAGAACGGGGTAAGATTATCTTCCCCGACATGTACCTTAGATCAGGCACAATATCACAGTCTAAAATTGGAATGTGACAAGTTGGCCAGTGAAAAATCAGAGATGCAACGACACTACGTCATGTATTATGAGATGTCCCATGGCTTGAAAATTGAAATGCACAAACAGGCTGAAATTGTCAAAAGGTTAAATGGGATTTTCGCCCAGGTTTTGCCTTACCTTTCCCAAGAGCACCAGCAACAAGTTTTGGGAGCCATTGAGAGAGCAAAGCAAGTGACTGTTCCAGAACTGAATTCCATTATTCGTCCTGCAACCTTACAACTGCACCATCAGCTACTGACCCGGTAAGCAAAATGGCAATGCTGACGGGTTGTCCAGGCATTAGAGGAATGGAACTATGGACTAATCTCGGAGTCAACCCGTCTGGGGTCTCCTCCTATGTTAGTCTCCTGCCAAAAGGGGAGATGTGTGACAGGGGTCACTTGGGGCACAGGGGGAATGAGAACCCCACCATGATCTGTGATAGTCATATTTCAATGCTGTATATACATGGTATATATTGGGTGTATATTGTGTGTGGGCTGTTGTGTAATATTTGCTGTGATGGGGTGTGATTGCATTCTATTGTCTATTGTGGCTTGTGGTAATTAAGTCTGCTACTG
Source organism: Rana muscosa (assembly GCA_029206835.1). Classification (NCBI taxonomy): domain Eukaryota; kingdom Metazoa; phylum Chordata; class Amphibia; order Anura; family Ranidae; genus Rana; species Rana muscosa. The sequence continues at coordinate 940,192,715 of CM055122.1, read as the reverse complement.
TGATAATGTGGATTGGAGCTGGTAGACCACCTGGCTGCCTATTATGGGATGTTTAAGTGTCTTTCTGTGAGGAGGGGGGAGAAATCCCCCCTCCTGCTAAGACTGTTTACTGAAAGAGAAGTTTGAACACACCTGACCTGTATGACCATTGTCATTGGACAGTTTAACCTGCCCTGTTCCCCACGGATGGGAGGGAAGGGTTTTGAAGAGAAATGTGTTACCATGTGCTTGTAATAAATTCATTCCCTGTTTTTGGAACTTCAACACAGAGCACTTGTCTCGTATGTTTGGAAGGATTAATCCTATGGGAAGCGGTCGCCTGACTGTGGGGGATCTGCAGTGGATGTGTGTCCAGAGAGGGAATATCTTAAACGGCGTTAACCCCTTTCATGCTTGGGGTGCCGTTACAGAGCCATATATATAAGTTACACATGACATGGAGTGCTAAGTGTAATGAATAGGAAAACAGTGTTAAATAAAGGGGAGTTCATGAGACAGTCTAAAGCCCCATACACACGGTCGGACTTCCATCTGACTTTTCCGTGGTTTTTTGTCCAAACGGAGTTGGTCGGGAACACCCATAGCATACACACGATCTGACTTTTCTGCAAACTTTCCCAAAACTTTTTGCAACATCAGGTGGTTTTTCAGCTCTTTTCTGCTCTTTACTGACACCCTTTGGTCAACTTCTGCTATTGTTGGTTTATTTTAACATTAGTTGTTTTATCCATCGGACAAAATTCCGATGGTTTTCTGTACACACGGTCGGACTTTGCTTCATCTGACTTTTGTTGGGCAAAAGTTTGTCCGTTTGCAGACCCAACTTTTGTCCGATGAAAACAAGAAAAAAGCAAAAAAAAGTTTGTCCGATGGAGCGTACACACGGTCGGATTGTTGGTCGAACTTTCTCAAAATGAAGTTTGTTGGCCAAAAGTCTGACCGTGTGTACGGGGCTTTAGAATAACAACCAATAAAACAATGAGCACATTTAGGCCCGAATTTATGGAATTGGACTTGTGTTTGTAGCAAGGTCCCAGACCTCCTTCAGTCTAATGAGAACCTCCAGGGTCAGAGATAGCTGACATCCTTCTGTATATGGCGGGTTGTGGGGCATAGTGGGTGCAAGGTGGTTAAAGTTATTGAGCGCCAGACACTTCTTGAATGCAAAAGAGATTATTATTTCTCTTAACAAACTTTTGGGGGAGAGAGGGTTAGGGTCAGGACACCCTTAGGTAGTTGCAAGTTCAATTGTCAGACTCCAAGACTTCAATAGGAGGACAGCCATGCAGGGAAAGGCATCCAGCAAGATGCCACATCTGCATGTGCAGGAATGCAGTCTCCTATGGCAACAGTCTTTAACAGTTCCTAACACAAAGCGTAACAGTTCCTTTTACTTCCACTACAATCACTCCTTATAGTTCTTCAGCCCACTGAGCTCCCAGTTTCTCTCTCACTAGACCCACTGATTCACTGACACTAAATCCCTTGAGCTCCTCCAATCTTCACGGTGGTATCTTCCTCAAGCGTCACCCCCACCTCTCTGCTGGGTCCCTAGCTGGGCACTCAAGATACCTCTCAAGCTTCACCCCACTGGCCTGCTTGGTCCCTGGCTTGACACACAAGTCTACTTTGCAAGCGTCACCTCCGCTTGCTGGGTCCCTGGCTTGATACCCACTGAAGTTTCCTGATTCTTCAGCGTCCCTGGATGGTGAGAATGCTGCTCCGGTACTTGCTTCAGTTACTCAACGTGGTCCCTGGTAATAAGGTGGTTGGTCCCTTAGTGGCGACAGCTTGCCCTCTACCTCCAACCATGACTGGTTGGACTGCAAGCCGCAATCCCAACCCTGCGCTGCTCTCTTGCTTCTGTATAGGCCTGCAGACAGCCTAGCAGCCAGATGTGCCCGGGATAGGCCCAAACTCCGTCCTAGCAGCCCGGGCAATACGATACACGTCCATCCAGACAGAAGTCCAGGTGGCACAGAACACAGATCACCATACCTCACCGGAATATATAGGCTCTCTCAGTAGGCCAAGGGATCCAAGAAAACCCCTGCCCATTGGCTGAGACACCCCACATACCCATAACCCGACCTTGTGTTGCCCTTCTCATATCTAGTACAATCAAGTACCCGGCCACCCAGTGGTAGAAGAGAAAAGTGCAACAAGGCCAAAATCAATAGATTTCTAACAATCAACCAGGATGACTATTCCTGGCAAGTAAATTTGTGAGAAGCAACCCTGCCTAAACTCCAGGGTGCTACATGTTGATGGGCAAATGCAACTTGCTTATAGGTGTAGTTTGTTTGCATTTCAAGTTAGTTTGAAATGATTATGAGATAAATCAAGGTTCATTGACAGGTGCATATGACCTTCTAAACTGCATTTACAGTGCTTTGAAAAATTATCCATACCCCTTGAAATTTTCCACATTTTTTCATGTTACAACCAAAAACTTAAATGTATTTTATTGGGATTTTATGTGATAGACCAACACAAAGTGGCACACGATTGTGAAGGGAAGGAAAAAGTTAAATGGTTTTCATTTTTTTTTACAAATAAATATCTTAAAAGCGTGGCATGCATTTGTATTCAGCTCTCTTTACTCTGATACCCCTAATTAAAATCTAGTGGAACCAATTGCCTTCAGAAGTCACCTAATTAGTTAATAGAGTCCACCTGTGTGTAATTTAATATTTTTGTAAATACAATTGTTCAGAGGTTTGTAAAAGTATGGCACAACTGCAAACCTAAACTGACAGGCCAGGAAAGGAGAGTATTCATCAGAGAAGCAGCCAAGAGGCCCATGGTAACGCTGGAGGATCTGCAGAGATCCACAGCTCAGGTGGGAGAATCTGTCCACAGGACAACTATTAGTCGTGCACTCCACAAATCTGGCCTTTATGGAAGAGTGGCAAGAAGAAAGCCATTGTTGAAAGAAAGCCATAAGAAGCCCCATTTGCAGTTTGTGAAGAGCCATTTGGGGGACACAGCAAACATGTGGAAGAAGGTATTTTTATTTTTTTATTTTTGTGTTTTTAAAAAGTTTCTTTGTGGGTCTTTTGTTTTTTATTGATATATTTTTTCCTTCTTTACACATGGTTATATTCGATTATATTCTCTGCAGCCAAAGATGGAGAAGCTCTATACAGTTAGTCCAAACAAGACCTGGCGCTGACTGTGGCTTAGACCATGAGCTTCTTATGGCAAAATTCTGGCTTAAATTGAAGAAAGTGGGAAACACCAGATCAGATCAGATATGATCTAAATCGGATCCCTTATAAATACTCAATGGAGATGATGAACAGATTTAAAGGATTAGATCTGATAGACAGAGTGCCTGAAGAACTATGGGAGGAAGTGTGTAACATCGTACAAGACGCAGCAATGAAAACTATCCCAAAGAAGAAGAAATGCAAGAAAACAAAGTGCCTATCTGATGAGGCCATACAAATAGCTGAACAAAGAAGGAAGGCAAAAGGCAATGGAGAAAATGGGAAATATACCCAAGTGAATACAGACTTCCAGAGGATAGCAAGAAGAGACAAAAATACCTTCTTAAGCAATCAATGCAAAGGAAAACAACAGAATGGGAAAGACTAGAGTTTTTTTCAAGAAAATTGAAGATATCGAGGGAAAGTTTTTTGTGCAAAGATGGGTACGATAATAGACAAAAATGACAAGGACCTGACAAAAGCAGAAGAGATAAAAAAAGAAATGACAAGAATACACAGAAGAACTAAACAAGAAAGATGTGAATGTCCCATATAACCACGATGATGCAGTCATTGACCTTGAACCGGATATCCTGGAGAGTGAAGTCAAGTGGGCCTTCGAAAGCATTTCTAATAACAAAGCTAGCGGAAGTTATGGTATCCAAGCTGAGTTATTTAACCACTTCAGCCCCGGACTATTTGGCTTCCTAAAGACCAGAGCACTTTTTGCGATTCGGCACTGCATCCATTAACTGACAATTGCGCGGTCGTGCGACGTGGCTCCCAAACAAAATTGATGTCATTTTTCCCCCACAAATAGAGCTTTCTTTTGGTGGTATTTGATCACCTCTGCGGTTTTTATTTTTTGCGCTATAAACAAAAAAAGAACGACAATTTTTTTTTAAAAAGCAATATTTTTTACTTTTTGCTATAATAAATTTCCCCCAAAAATATATAAAAAAGCTATTTTTTTTCCTCAGTTTAGGCCGTTACTTATTTCTCTACATATTTTTGGTAAAAAAAATCGCAATAAGCGTTTATTGATTGGTTTGCGCAAATGTTATAGCATCTACAAAATAGGGGATAGTTTTATGGCATTTTTATAATTTTTTTTTTTTTTTACTAGCAATGGCGGCGATCATCTATTTTTATCGTTACTGCGACATTATGGCGGACACATCGGACACTTTTGACGCCATTTTGGGACCATTGTCATTTATACAGCGATCAGTGCTATAAAAATGCACTGATTACTGTAAAAATGACACTGGCAGTAAAGGCGTTAAACAGTAGGGGGCACTGAAGGGGTTAAGTGTGTCCTAGGGATGTGTTCTAACTGTGGAGGGGTGGGCTATGTGTGACACGACACTGATCACTGCTCCCGATCACAGGGAGTTGTGATCAGTGTCCTGTCACTAGGCAGAACAGGGAAATGCTTGTTTACATCAGCATTTCCCCGTTCTTCCTCTCCGTGAGACGATTGCGGGACTCCCGGCAGACATCGAGTCCGCGGGACCCACGGTCACACTCAAGGAGCTTGCGGCTGATGCGCGCGCCCACATTGCCACGTAATAAAGGCAACGTATATATACGTTGATATGCCAAGCCGTGCCATTCTGCCGACGTATATCGGCGTGACACAGTCCTTAAATGGTTAAAATTCTAAAAGATGATGCTGTTAATGTGCTGCACTCAATATGACAACTAATTTGGAAAACTCAACAATAACCACAGGACTGGAAGAGGTCCGTTTACAGAAAGGCAGCACCAAACTCCAGTACAATCGCACTCATCTCTCATGCTAGCAAGGTTATGCAAAAAAATTCTACAAGCTAGGCTTCAGCAGCATGTGAACCAAGAGCTACCACAAGTACAAGCTGGTTTTCGAAGAGGCAGCGGAACTAGAGATCAAATAGCCAACATTCACTGGAGCAAGGAGAAAGCAAGGGAGTTCCAGAAAAAATGTCTACTTCTGCTTTATTGACTACAGTAAAGTCTTCGATGTGGCAAATACTAAAAGAAATGACAATACCAAACCACCTAACCTGTTGTCAGGGAGCCAATGGTAGGAGAAGGACTCTAGGATCCAGTGTCTGTCAAGACACCAGAGGCAGGAGAAAGGCTCTAGGACAGAGCATCTCTACCAGCACGTCACATTGGTCTTTATAAGGAAGTCTGTTAGTGGTTGACGTTGATGATTGATCTCCAGCTTGTACTGAGTTTCTGTGACCCTTGTTCCCGAAAGTTCTCTGCTACCCAGTCCGTGACTATTATCCCGCCTGTCTCCTGACCTGACCTCGGCTTGTCCACAGATATTCTCTACTGTCTCTTGTGTCTGACTTTGGCTTCCCCTCTGACCCTGCTTGCTCTGTTATCCTCCGGGCTCCGAACACTTGCTTGAACTGACTTCCCATTATCTCAGTGCTACTACAGACCTGCAACATCTCACAGGCGCCACCTGTCTTTAGCCACTACTTAGCACATCAGAAACCCTTCTGAGTTCCTCTGCAAACAACATCACTGGCAACCTGTGCTACTTTGTGCCCGTGACAGAGAAATGGCAGAAACCTGAATTGCCGTTATCAGCACTTTCTCGCGTTTGAATGTCGTTTCGGCACATGCGGGTGCGCAACGGAACGGGACGGCGCATGCAAATGCACGGTTGAGCGCGCATAGCGTGAATCTGTTGGCCTATAAAAGGCTGCTCATTCCAATGCTAAATTGTCTTTCAGCTCCCTGTGTTCCTGCGTCTGCATCTTGTTATCAAGTGTTTACCTGTTGTGACCCAGATTGACCCTGACCTGCTTTGATCTCTCTCCAGTACTTTAAACTCGGCTTGCTTAAGGACTCTGCCTACCCTGCCTGCTCCCTGTGTTTGAACCCGGCTTGTACTAAGGACTTTCCACTGCCTCTTCTGCCTGATCACATGTGCATGACCCCGGCTTGTAATACGGATTTGCTTCTACCTCACTTAACTGATTACCTGTGCTTGATCCTGGCTCTCTCCATGGGCTACTCTACAGTAACCACCTGCCTGATCACCCAGGTTAAAGACTCAGCCGGGCTTCTTGTTCAAACTTGTTATAAACCCAAACATTGCACAGAGTTACAGCTCTCTCAGGACTTCTCTACTTCAAGTGTTTTCCCAGCGATCATCAGTCAAGTCCTGCTAAAACGTGCTGGTGACTTGTGCTTCTTTGTGCCCTATACCCACTGTACCACCTCCAGGGGTCTAGTGCGCTTAGCCGCAAGGGGAGCCACTCTCAGCATCTCAGCCTCGGAAAGGTACGTGACAGCCTGACTCCTCCTGTTCTCACTTTAAGGGGAGTCTGGAACTTAGCTGCAAGGGAAGCCCTCTCTCCACTGGCCTCCAGCACCAGGTACGTGATACCTGTCTTCTGAAAACTTGTATGCAAGTCAAGAAGCAACAGCAGTTGGAACAGGGCATAAAACAAATGACTTGTTCAAAATTGAGAAAAAAGTGCGGCAAGGATGTATATTGTCACCCTACTTATTTAACTTATATGCAGAGTACATCATGTGAAATGCCAGGATCGACAAATCACAACCCAGAATTAAGATCGCAGGGAGAATTATCAACAACCTGAGATATGCAGACGATACCACACTAATGACAGAAAGTGAGGGAAAACTAGAGTCTCTTAATAAAGGTGAAAGAGGAGAGCACAAAAGCTGGCCTGAAATTGAACATTAAGAAAACTAATATCATGGCAACTGGTCCCATCACTCCTTGGCAAATAGAAGAAGAATTGGAAAGAGTGACAGATTTAATCTTCCTAGGAGCCAAGATCATGGCAGATGGTGACTGTAGCCATAAAATTAAGAGACACTTACTTCTTGGGAGAAAAGCAATGGTAAACCTAGACAACATTATAAAAAGCAGAGACATCACCCTAATGGCGGGGTGAAGGGGCGCCGCCACCCTAATCCATGCGCACGACCTGTAATTTACATGCAGTGGACCAGATGCATGGATTCCATTCAGAGTTTTTTTTTTTTTTTTTAGAAGCATATGACTAGAGCCAGAGGCTCTTATTGGCTTATAAAAAAGTGCTCTGCACCCTGAGCCCACCCAGTTGTTGTCAGAAACCATGAATCAGCCCGAGACAGAAGTACAGTTAAATCACACTTGTTTAATAATAATAATAAAAAGATTAACAGAGTAAGCCTAGTCAAGTTCAGGAACCGGATCGGATAGTCAGCCAAGTCAAATGTCAGAGAGCCAGAGAAGAACGTGTAGAACAGCAAGCAGGATCAGGAGCCAGAAGGGTCGTCAGCCAAGCAAGTCTTCAACAGGAACGCTGGAGATAGTCTCTGTGATGTTGACCAAGGCAAAGGCAGAGAGCAACTGAACTGGAAGGCTTAAGTAGGCAGGACTGACGAGCAGGATCATCAACAGGTGCGTCACTGTGGAGAGATAGGAGCTGGCAATTAGCCGACAGCTGAGCAGCCAGCTCAGAAAAGAAAGGGCTGAGACCAGCCCTGACAGTACCCCCTCCTCAACGACCCCTCCCCCTTGGAGGACCACCGGGCTTGAGGGGAAAACATCTATGGAAATCACGGAGGAGGACAGGGGCATGTACGTCCGAGGATGAGACCCAAAAGCGTTCCTCCAGACCGTACCCTTTCCAATGCACTAGGTACTGTATGCGCCCACTGAACCTACGGGAGTCAACAATGGACTGTACTTCATACTCCTCATGGTTCTCAACCTGTATAGGGTGAGGACGTGGCACCGATGTGGTAAAGCGGTTGCAGACCAAAGGTTTCAATAAGGAGACATGAAACACATTAGAGATACGCATACTAGAAGGAAGGTCCAATGCGTAAGCCACTGGGTTAATCCTGCGAAGGATACGGAAAGGTTTAATAAACCGAGGTGCGAACTTCAGAGAAGGAACACGAAGTCAGAGGTTGCGAGATGACAGCCAGACCCTGTCCCCGACCTGGTAGGAACAAGCAGGCAGGCGTCTGCAGTCAGCATGGATTCTGTACCAATGTTAGCATGTCACAAAGCCTCCTGGACTCGTGCCCAAGTGGAATGAAGACCACGGAGATGCTCCTCTAATGCAGGAATACTCTGCGGAACAAACAAGTCAGGCAACATGGAAGGTTGGAAACCATAGTTCGTCATAAACGGGGACAATCGGGAAGCAGAATTCAAGGCACTATTGTGATCAAACTCCGCCAACGGTAGGAGGTCTAACCAGTTGTTATGATGGTCAGAAATATAGCAATGTAAGAATTGCTCCAAGGACTTATTGGCTCGTTCTGCTGCCCCATTAAACTGCGAGTGATACGCAGAGGAGAAAGCAAGCTGAATTCCCAATTGTGCACAAAAAGCTTGCCAGAACCGGGACACAAACTGACTACCCGTCTGAAACAATCACCTTGGGTAGCCCATGTAAGCGAAAGATGTCCCGAGCAAAAATGGAAGCCAGTTCCTTAGAAGTGGAATACAATGAGACATTTTCGAGAACCGGTCAACCACCATAAGGATAACTGTGTTGCCCTGGGAGTTGGGTAACTCCACAATGAAATCCATAGACAGGTGGGTCCAGGGCCTCTCTCCATTGGGTATGGGTTGTAGGAGGTCCACTGGAAGGTGTCGTGGAATCTTACTCTGAGCACACACGGAACAGGCAGCTACGAAGGCAGTTACATCAGCACGTAGACTAGGCCACCAGAATTGTTGGGAAATGGCCCATAAGAGTTGATTCTTGTAGATAGTAAAGGAAGAGAATCCTGGATGGCCGCACTCCGTGAAAAAATGCTTATTTATTCTGTAAAATCCATAACACAGCACAGATCTAGCTATGAGTAAGCATCATACGATGTGAAACGCGTTAGCATAGTCCCTGTTCACATTTTGTGGTTGTATGCTGTGCTGTGTTATGGATTTTACAGAATAAATAAGCATTTTTTCACAGAGTGCGGCCATCCAGGATTCTCTTCCTTTACTCTACATTCATGCAGAGCCAGCACCTGTGTGTCTAGAGTGGGGTGGAAGCATTCCATGAATTCGGAGGCTTGGGAGCGGTAACCTCTTTTTCTTAAGAGTTGATTCTTCCCAGGGTGGCCAGCAGCCTTGGGAGAATGGTAAGTCTGGAGCACGGCAGTACGGAGACTCTCTGGGACAAAGCAGCGGTCACATGGTTTCTCAGGAGGAGCATCGACCTGAGCAGCAAGAATTTTGTCACCCAGGAGAAGTGAGACTGGTGCAAACCGTAGCCAGAATACGATCAGGAGAAATCACAGGAACCGGAACCGACTCCATCTTGGAAGTGGAGGGAAATTGTCGTGACAAAGCGTCAGCCCTTACATTCATAGTACCGGGTAAGAATGAGACAATGTAATTAAAACTTGACAAGAAAAGAGCCCATCGCGCCCTTCTGGGAGAGAGGCGTTTAGCCTCAGACAAGAATGTGAGATTCTTATGGTCAGTAAGAATGAGAACCGGCACAGTGGTACCCTCGAGGAGATGTCTCCATTCTTTCAGTGCTAAAATGATCGCCAACAGCTCTCTATCACCAATCTCGTAATTGCACTCAGTTTCTTGGAAAAGTAGCCACATGGATGCATAGTGCTCTCAGAGCTAGGACGTTGAGACAGAAGGGCACCAACTCCAGTCTCAGAAGCATCAACTTCAAGGATAAAAGGCAACGTAGGATCAGGATGTGCCAACACAGAAGCAGAAACAAAGGCAGCCTTGAGCCTCTCAAAGGCCTTAATGTACTCCGGAGACCAACTCTGTGGGTTACCGTCCTTTCTGGTCATATAAGTCAGGGGCTTGACCAGAGACGAGAAGTTACGAATAAACTTCTGATAATAGTTGGCAAAGCCAAGAAAACACTGCAGAGGACGGAAACCCATGGGTCGAGGCCACTGTAGGACTGCTGAAAGTTTCTCTGGGTCCATCGAAAAAACAGCAGTGGAAATGACATAACCCAGGAATTTAACCTGTTCACGATGGAATTTGCACTTCCCCAATTTACAATAGAGATTGTTCTCTCTTAGTTTCTGAAGCACACGACATCTGTGTGGTGGCTCTACAGGGACTTGGAAAATATGAGGATATCGTCAAGATAAACCACCACACATAACTGCAGCAAATCTCGGAGGACATCGTTAATAAACTCCTGGAAAACTGCAGGAGCGTTACAAAGGCCAAAATGCATTGCGAGATACTCATAATGACCTGTTCTGGTATTAAACGCAGTTTTCCAATCGTCGCCCTCCTTAATCTTGATGAGATTGTATGCCCCTCTCAAATCAAGCTTCGTGAACACCGTTGCTCTCTTGAGGCGGTCAAATAACTCTGTAATCAACGGAATCGGATACGCATTCTTAATTGTGAAACGATTGAGACTCCTATAATCAATACAAGGTCTCAGTTCACCACTCTTCTTCTTCACGATGAAGAAACCAGCACCAGCAGGAGATGAGGATTTGCGGATGAAACCTTGAGAAAGTGCGTCTGCGACATACTCCTCCATGGCCTTATCCTCCAAGACCGACAAAGGGTAAACCCAACCACGAGGGGGTATGGCACCAGGTTCAAGGTCAATTGTGCAATCATACGACCGGTGTGGAGGCAAAGTACTGGCTTGACCTTTGTCAAAGACATTGCTAAAATCGCAGTACTCCTCCGGCAGGGAGGAGAGTGAAGAGGTGCACAGGACCTTAGCTACCTTCTGGAAGCATCTCTTACTGCATTGTGGCGACCAGGACAGAACCTCAGCACGGAGCCAATCAAAAGCAGTGATGTAAGTAACTGAGTTAGAATAAACAGAGTTACGTAACACAGTTACTTTAGAGGGTAACGAGTAATCTAACTGATTACTCTTCCCCTCATGGTAATGCAGTTACCATTACTTGGGCGGCGTTACCCCAATTACATCTACCGCCACTAGATGGCATTAGTGTAATTCCTCCTCTCTTCTATGACCGGGTCTCTCTCATGTCACGGCAGTCACGCTGCTCCCTGCGGCCCCTCCTCTCTTCTCGTCCATCCCCATTTGCTTGTGACATCATCTGGGATGGACGAGAAGAGAGGAGGGGTCGCCGGGGAGTAGCGTGACTGCCGTCAGTGCCGTGACATGAGAGAGAACTTATTACACATGCTTCCTGCGCTACTCTGCATGGCTGGTAAACAATGTGCTATGTGCCCTGCCCTGATGTGCTATGTGCCCCGCCCTGATGTGCTATGTGCCACATGTCCTGATGTGCCCTCATGTGCTATGTGCCCTGTGCCCCATTCCCTGATGTGCTATGTGCCCCATGCCCTGATGTGCTATGTGCTATCATGTGCCCTGATGTGCTATGTGCCCTGATGTGCTGTGCGCCCTGATGTGCTGTGCGCCCTGATGTGCTATGTGCCGCATGTCCTGATGTGCTATGTGCCCCATGCCCTGATGTGCTGAGTGGCCCATGCCCTGATGTGCCCCATGCCCTGATGTGCTATGTGCCCTGATGTGCTATGTGCCCCATGCCCTGATGTGCTATGTGCCCTGATGTGCTATGTGCCCTCAAAAAAAAAGTCAGTTACTTTGCTGAGTAACTAATTACTTTTTCAATGTAGTAACTAAGTTACTAACGCAATTACCTTTTGGGAGAAGTAATTTGTAACTGTAACTAAATACTTTTTTGAAGTAAGATGACCAACACTGATCAAAAGAAGGGTTGTGCCTCTGTAACCAAGGATAACCAATAACCAGTGGAAATTTAGGTAAGGAAATAACTTGGAATTGGATTATCTCATAGTGAAGAGCCCCTATGGCCATGGACAACAGAACAGTCTCATGAGTCACATTGGTAGGCTGTAGAGGTCTCCCGTCATGAGCCTCAATGGCAAGTGGAGTGTCACGGAACTGCAGCGGAATCGAGTGCTTCGATACAATGGCAGCATCAATGAACAGGCCTGCAGACCCAGAGTTGATTAGAGCCTGTACCTTGACGGATGACTCAACCCAAGAAAGGGTAACCAAAAGGGTTTACCCAAGGGCTTATCCTTCGGGATAACTGGAGACGAAACAATGCCACCTAAGGTCTAAAAAAGAGGGGAGAGGGGTTGTGGGACTTTGAGTGAGGCAATGAATGGATAGGTTCATCTGCCTCCATCCCTGTATATGCAAACATCAAAAGAGGAATAGTTTGGGACTTTATATGAAGCACAGCTAAGAGCATACTAAATTATGAATTACATGGTAATGAGTTCCAAAGATTAAGCATAGATTATCATAGATAACATGATAGAAATAAATATGATCTCAACAATTTATTATACATGAAAAATAACATAACCAGTCTATGGATACATGATAATGCGATTATGCTAGTTCATGAACAATACAATTGTGTTAATACTAATAAACAGTAAAAATTGAAAAAATTATGATTATAACACTTGTTTTGCGGAATCTCAAAATCACATGATTGTATGGTGTAGCATAAGGCTAAGGCTCTACGCGTTTTGTGGAGATTCCACTCGTCGGGAGCAATTAGTTGCATGTGCAACTGTCTATAATAAAAAAGAAGGAATTACAAAATGAGCAGATGCTAGACACAAAGGAAGTTCAGAGCGAAAATGCAAGGGTATTGCCAAACGCTCTTACCAGTAAAATATTGGATTGAGTAATACAGTTTTAAGAGTATCAGGCGCCATGGGAAATTGAGACATCTCACGGGAGCTGAGGCCGCAGAACCAAGGCCATGCCGAGGCCCAGGACTGCACCATGGGGACCATCCGTGGTGATGTAGTGCCCCAGTGGAGATTGGGTAATGATGCAGGGTGTATGCCAGTGCCAAGCGGTATGCTGAAAAATATAATGTGTAAAAGTGTAAGTATGTAAAGCTGACTTTGGGCAAGGACTTCCCAAGTCAGGTGAATGAGCAATATAAAGTATGCCACATCAACCCCGACCGGGTTGGTGTGGACCTGGGAAAACAACTGTTGCACATGCAACTAATTGCTCCTGACGAGTGGAATCTCCATGAAACGCGAAGAGCCATAGCCTTATGCTACACCATACAATCATGTGATTTTGAGATTCCGCAAAACAATTGTTATAATAATAATTTTTACTGTTTATTGGTATTAACACAATTGTATTGTTCATGAACTAGCATAATCGCATTATCATGTACCAATGTATCTATTACCCATAGACTGGTTATGAACTATGTTATTTTTCATGTATAATAAATTGTTGAGATCATATTTATTTATTTCATGTTATCTATGTTAATCTATACTTAATTTTTGGAACTCATTACCATGTGATTCATATTTGTTTATGCTCTTAGCTCTGCTTCATATAAAGTCCGAAACTATTCCTCTTTTGATGTTTGCCACCTAAGGTCTGTCCGCAACAGGACTTTAAGGTTCGGGCGTCCCTGGACGAGTAGGACAAGACATTAAAAAGTGACCAGCCTGGCCACAATAAAGGCACAATCTCTCCCTCCTCCAAAGGGCTCTCTCATCCGCAAAGAGATGCGTGAAGCCCAAGTGCATGGGTTCACCTTCACTGACCGACTCGGTACCAAGAGGCATGGGAGGTGAGGGAGGCAAGGGTGGGACTGCAAAGCTCGGAGACAAATGTACTGGAGGCTTCCGCAAGCGCTCCTAATAAAGAGAGTCTTTCTCTGAGTCTGGAGTCAAGGAGGATGGCAAATGTGATCAACTTCTTCAGCTCAGTGAGTATATCTCGGGCTGCTATCTCATCCTTGATGTTATCTGAGAGACCATGAGAAAAAGCAGCCATGAGGGCCTCATTGTTTCAAGCAACCTCTGCTGCCAGAGTATGGAATTCAATGGCGTAATCGGCAACAGTTCTTGTACTCTGTTTGATAGACATGAGGCTCTTGGCAGCAGAAGCGGAGCATGCAGGAAAGTCAAATACCCTTTTGAAGGAAGCCACAAATTCAGGGTAACTCAGGACCATGGGTTTGCCCAGGCCAAGGCTCTCTCAGAAAGCAAAGATATCACAAAACCTACTTTGCTTCTGTCCGTGGGAAACGCCTGGGGCAGCATCTCAAAGTATATCTCAACCTGGTTGAGAAACCCTCTGCATTGAACTGGATCGCCCCAAATCGATGGGGAAGCGGAGCGGAACCAGACATACCTCCTATAGAGGTAATTCTCGAGGCGGGTGCCTGCACAGAGACTGGAGCAGCAGCAGGGACGGCCTGCAACACAGGTTGTACCGGAGCAGCCACAGCGGGAGATTCCAGATGAGCCGTGCGACTCAGGAGCATTTGTAGCGCCATGGCAAACCGATCCATGCGGTGATTCTGGTCATCCAATCTGGAAAAAATATTACCAACAAGTGGATTGACTGCATCTTCTGAATTAATGGCCTTCGCCTACTGTCAGAAACCATGAATCAGACCAAGACAGAAGTACAGTTAAATCACACTTGTTTAATAATAATAATAAAAAGATTAACAGAGTAAGCGTAGTCAAAACATAGCCAGAGTTCAGGAACCGGATCAGATAGTCAGCCAAGCCAAATGTCAGAGAGCCAGAGAAGAACGTGTAGAACAGCAAGCGGGATCAGGAGCCAAGCAAGTCTTCAACAGGAACACAGGAGATAGTCTCTGTGATGTTGACCAAGGCGAAGGCAGAGAGCAACTAAACTGGAAGGCTCAAGTAGGCAGGACTGACGAGCAGGATCATCAACAGGCGCGTCATTGTGGAGAGATAGGAGCTGGCAATAAGCCGACAGCTGAGCAGCTAACTCAGAGAAGGAAGGGCTGAGCCCAGCCCTGAGAGTTGTGTGACAATAGCAAATTAATATTCGGTATTGTCTTTCTGATTCTCGTTCGGGAAATCCAGGCTCAGGAAGCTGGTACTGAGACCCGATTAGCCGAGACAAGAAGCGATCCTATTAGGCGCCGAGGAGGGAGGAGACTCAGGGGAAGTCGCACCACTGTGAAGCCGAGGAAGGAGGAGACGCAGAGGCCCACCACCCCGGAGGAAGCCCATAACCTAGATAGGATAAGTGCGGGGACCGATCGACCGACCACTGGGGGGGGGGGCGGATAGATAGCTGCCCCCCCCTAGAAACATACCACCAGCCGCCACTGTAAGAAAGACCGAATACCAAAGAATTTATGCTTTTGAACTATGGTGTTGGAGAAGACTCTTGAAAGTCCCTTGGACGGCAAGAAGATCAAACCAATCAATCCTGAAGGAAATTAACCCTGAATATTCACTGGAAGGACAGATCCTGAAGCTGAAACTCCAATACTTTGGCCACCTAATGCGAAAAGAGGACTCATTGGAAAAAACTCTGATGCTAGTAAACATGGAAGGAAAAAGGAGAAGAGGACGACAGAAAACAAGATGGATAGATACTAGCATCATTGAAACAATGAACATGAAGTTAAACAAGCTCCGGGAGGCAGTGGAGGACAGAAAAGCCTGGCGCCCAATGGTCCTTGAGGTCATGAAGAGTCGGCCACAACTAAACGACTGAACAATGACAAGAGTGGAGAGGGATTAGAACTCTTGTCAGGTCTTATTTCTGTCTATGCTCACGTTAGGGAGATTCTCCCTCTCTATTTATCCTGTTTACTGTTTTAATTGAAAAGCGAAATTAAACAAAAATCACAAATTTTGGGTTAACATCAGAACAGGAATAGAGATGATATCTTCCAATGCGGGCATTAGTTCTAGTGACCCTGGTGACACCCCGTGATTCCCTCACTTTGGAAGGATTTCCTCTCACTTCCTGTTTTGGCTATGGGACCTCCACAATGGGAAACAGATGGCCAAAAAAAATTACTGACAGGGTTTATAACCCTCAAAAATGAAAAAAAAAATACTTGTTACACCAGCATTTCATATTCCTGATATGTGCCTGCTGTACCATGTACTTGTATGAAAAAGTATCCTGTTCTCTTTGTATTGTTTTCTTTGTGTGAAATCACTGGTGTTCCTGCTGGTCCACCTGCTTTCCTACTAAAAACTGACCAAATTAGGCATGAGAACACAGCGTCAGTTCTCTAGCTTTACTGGGAACTCAGCCTGCTTTCCTCCAATGATCAAACTTGTCCTGACACGCGCCTCCTGCACAACAATTCACAGAGAAACTCAATGTCCTGTTGTTTCTCCTCCCCCCAGCTCTTATGCAGCTGAGAACAGAGGGAATGTGATCTCTTATAAAAAATGGAAAAAAGGTATTTATATATTTTTTTTTATATCTATATACAAATGGTTTGCCTTTCCTTTCAGTGTTACACTGAATGGATTGTTTTACAAGTTGATCCTTTAAAAATACTTTAAGTAAAAAAAAAAATTACCCAGTTTTTTTATCTCCCCCCCCCTCCTAAGTACTTACCTAATTCCTCACTTGATTCAGTGCTGTGCCTGTCTGTAGTGGCTCTCTCTCTTATCTCTTCCTGCATTCACATGACAGAGGCAGCAGGAGCAATTGGCTCATACTGCTGTCAAACAAATCCTGTGAAGAGGGAGCTGGGGCAGGGCCAAACCAGGCTGTGTGTTTCTATAGACGCACACAGGCTGACTCTGGAGTGAGCCCATGGGTGCAACCCGATATGAAGCGACTTCCTATGGGGGAGTACAGAGAAAAGGAGGGGCCTGGAGCACTCGTGGGGACCACAGAAGAGGAGGGTATGGGCCACTCTGTGCAATACCATGTTTATTATTATTATTTTTTTAAGTTATCCTTCACAATCACTTTGACTAGGTTGTTTATAAAATGCTGGTGGGCTTCAGTGGTGGCAAATTATACAAAAAGGATGATGAGTGTAATGGAATGATAATTGTGTCTATGTTGTACGCTGTCTTGACACCTCTTGATTCCTCTTCCATTTTACCTACTGCAATACAGCCATGTGGCTCAAGCTGATTTAGTTACATGTAGCAAGGTGTTATTATAGACCGTATCTGAACAGATGGCAATTGATGCCTAATGGGGAACATGGCTCCCTCTGGTGCTCGTTTTGTGTTATAATTTGGAAATTGTTTGGTTCCGTCTTTTTAAGAACAAAGCATGGTGGGCATTGTAGTACAAGAGGCAGAGACTCTATTGCCGTGGGTTTGATTGAGACTACAATATCCACAAACCCCAGTGTGCTACCAAAGTGCAGTGCACCACGCACAGCCTGCTGGGAGAACTGATTTAAGGGAGAGGATTGCCTGACGGAGGGATCCTTGTGGACAGCCTCACTGATCGAGCCAGAGAGGGACCGGTCTACACTTCACAGCATTCAGAGTCACCTATCCACCGGCACCTTGTGAACGGCTTCGCGGAGGACCAGGGGCCTTGTGTTACAGAGAGACTGAGAACAGGGAGAGGTTCCAGACGGAGTGTACCGGCGAGGCGAGGCCTCATTTGGTGAGAAGGCACTTGCCTATAAACATAGTTAACTGGGTCACAGGAAGGTGGTTTCCACAGTTCCCCGTGTACTTGCTGGCACCTGCAGTGCCGCAAGTAGGGATACATTACACCTGAGAGTGATACAGCGGCTGGGAAGTACTTGCATTAAGTGATTGTCATTTATCTTCACCCTGTTTATTGGAATACAAATAGATAAGTGCACCAACGAAGCTAGCAGAAGACTAACTGACATTTAAAGGAACAGTCATCCGCTTACTTTTTTTCCTGAAGTTCTACAACGGGACACTCACCAGTTGAATTGTCCACTAGGGGGAGCCATATAGCTTATGATCTTATTTGTTTAGTATAACTGTTTGCATCACTTTGTTATTTCGCTGTTTGGGTGAGTTGTGTGGGACTTGGTGGAGAGTCGTCCCAGTGCTGGTGCCATTTGCATTGCGAGATTCCTGCACCATACAGTCACTCAGATCTGACCCCAGGTCATGTTATTTGTGTCTGGGAGCAGAGACATTCTGTACCAGTTGTGTCACATTAACTTTTGCAGGGAGCTGTGTGTAGTCAATCTTGTCTGTGTAACCATTGTTTTATTATTTTGCCAAGTAAACACCTTACCACTGGTTAAGCTACATCTTGTGTTGGACTCTGTCTATTGCAGCTGTGGGGCAGGTGACCAGCACCAAGGTAATATTATTTAAATATATATTTATATATATATATATATATATATTGTGACAGCAGGAAGGTAAAGTCACCTGGTTGCATCCAGGGGGGTAGATATATTTCGCCCAGATTCAGGCTTTACGCCGACTTATACAACTAGGTGGAGAGTTGTATAAGGCTAGTGGGCTCATGGATGACTCATACCTCTAGGGAGAGTGTGGGGCGTCGTGCAGACAGGGAGTTGATGAGACCAGCTGAAGCTTGTCAGCTCATTTAGGCCTCTATAAGAACTCCCAGCTTCATTAGATGTTTGCTCATGCCTGGACCCAGACCTGTGTGGACTGTCTAGGGAGAGTGAACCCCTGTGCGGTGAGACAAAGCCTGTGTGGCTATTTGCTTGGACATTTAAAACCAGGGACTTAGGGACTAGGACAGCACTAGGCTGATCCCAGTTGTTAGTTAGGAAACCTGTATGTTTAGTCAGAGGTCAAGTTGACCAGGATTTATTTTGTTTATGTTTCTTTTGCTTTGCTGTGTTTTGTCACTGTAAATAGAAAATAAACCGCACCTTTTTGATTTTGAAAACCACAACCTCCATTTGCTGGGCCTGTTTTTGTGTGGGGAGCCCATCTCGGGGGTCACACACACCCGCTGCCGAGCTAACCCCCTCACAGTTGGTGGAGAACCAGTGGCAGTTTTTTTTTAAGCCAGCATGGAGGAGATACTGAAGCAGCTGGCTCTAGCAAATGCCAATCAACAGCAGACAAATGCAGGTTTGCAAAAGAGCCTTGCAGCTCATCAACAGAGCCTTGCAGCTCAACAACAGAACTTCACAGCCCAGCAGCAAGCTCATCAACAGAGCCTTGCAGCCCAGCAGCAAGCTCATCAACAGAGCCTTGCAGCCCAGCAGCAGACAAACGCAACTTTGCAACAGAGTCTGGAGGCTCAGCAACAAGCCCAGCAGCAATCTGAGGCCCGCTTCATAGACCTGTTGCAGAAGCAAGAGCAGAGACTACAACAACAGATGGAAGCAGTAATGCAGCAACGTCCGCAGACCAGTGAGGAAAGCCGTCCCACTAATACCGCGTCCTTTGGGGTGAGTCGTTTATTGACAAAAATGACTGGAGAGGATGATCCAGAGGTATTTTTGACCACATTTGAAAGGACCGCTGAAAGAGAAAAGTGGCCTGAGGAGCAGTGGGCTGGACTGGTGGCTCCTCTGTTAACTGGTGAATCGCAGAAAGCTTACTATGACCTAGAGCCTAACCAAGCAAAAGACTATGTGATGCTAAAAGCTGAAATATTGGCAAGGCTGGGTGTCACCCAGGCTGTCCGGGCTCAGCGTGTGCATAACTGGACTTTCCAGCTTGGAAAACCCCCCAGGTCTCAAATGTATGATCTCATTCACCTGAGCAGAAAGTGGCTACAGCCAGAGACTTTGTCCGCACCAAAGATTGTGGAACGTGTTGTAATGGATCGGTTTTTGAGAGCTCTTCCTACTGCCATCCAAAAGTGGGTAAGCCATGGAGACCCAGAGACGGCCGATGGTCTTGTGGATCGTGTGGAGAAATACTTGGCTACAGAGAACCTGACGGCCTCTTCCAGAGACACTCGGACTTTCCACCCTAAGACCAGACCATCCCCAGGGGCGGATAAGAGGATTCCAAGGGGTGAGGGTGGAGAGAGTGAGAGGGTGGGAGCTCTACCCCAAGTTTGGCGAGAACAGCCTGGGAAATCAGCGGCTCAAGAGGCCGCAAGAAGGATCGTTTGCTACCGCTGCCGGCAAGCGGGACATATTGCAGCCAATTGCCCGGTTGTGGAGGAACCCATGCAGTGTGACTTTCTGACGGGCAGACGTCAGTCGCTGTGTGCGACAGTCGCATGCACTGCCATTCGAGGAACTGAGAAACATTTATGCAAAATGTGTGTTAATGGTAGAAATGTTGTGGTATTGCTGGATTCAGGTAGCCTTGTGACCCTGATAAAGGCTGAGTTAGTTAAAACAGAGGTCTCTGGGAATAGCAAGGTAGCTGTTATTTGTGTGCATGGGGACACCCGAGAGTATCCAGTGACTACAGTGTGTTTCGAGACCCCCAAAGGTACCCTCTCTCATTCAGTGGGCTTAGTATCTCAGTTACCGCATGACACCATTGTGGGAAGGGATTTTCCGAAGTTCTGGGAACTGTGGGATGATCCTGAGCCCCCCACTGGTGCCCCTATGTACCAGGAATGTGATAGCCAGAACTCCCCTGAGAGTGGTGAGGACTCTCCGGAATTTCCCTTATCAGTATTGGCAGGGGAGACTCAAGAAACTGGAGAGGAGCCCACCTCCTCAGACGAAAACCTACCGTCTGTGGAGTTTTCTGATCTTGAGGTTCACAGGGAAAACTTTGCCACAGAACAGTTGAAAGACCCCGCCCTAATAAAGGCACGGGAAAACGTCGTGAAAATAGATGGCGAGTTAGTGAACCCAGATAATACCTGCACTTACCCATACTTCAGCGTAGAGAAGGACCTACTGTATCGGGTGGCAAAAAGGGCAGAAGAAACCGTTGAGCAGCTTGTGGTGCCCAAACCTTACAGGAAGTTGGTGTTGGAGTTGGCCCATGGGCACATTCTTGGAGGTCATCTGGGGACAGAGAAAACCCGAGAGAGGGTATTACAGAGATTCTATTGGCCGGGGGTGATGAAGGACATAGAAAATTATTGTTCCTCCTGCCCTGTGTGTCAGAGGTCGGCCCCGATGCCACATTTCCGTAGCCCGCTGGTCCCTCTACCCATCATTGAGGTCCCGTTTGAGAGGATCGCCATGGATTTGGTAGGTCCTATAATCAAGTCCGCTAGGGGGCACCAGTACATATTAGTTATAATGGACTATGCCACCCGTTATCCAGAAGCGATCCCTCTCCGAAATACCTCGGCCAAAACCATAGCCAAAGAGCTATCTCTTGTGTTTAGTCGGGTGGGTATTTGTAAAGAACTGCTTACGGACCAAGTTACACCCTTTATGTCCCGGGTTATGAAGGAGCTGTGTAAATTGTTCAAAGTGACACAATTACGTACATCTGTGTATCACCCCCAAACCGATGGGCTGGTTGAAAGATTCAACAAAACCCTAAAACAAATGTTGAAGAAAGTGGTGGATAGAGATGGAAAGGATTGGGACTGTCTACTTCCTTATCTGATGTTTTTCTATTAGGGAGGTGCCCCAATCCTCTACGGGATTCTCCCCCTTTGAGTTACTGTATGGGAGACACCCAAGAGGGCTGTTGGATATTGCCAAGGAAACTTGGGAAAGTGAGAGTTCTCCCCACAGGAGTGTGATTGAGCATGTCGCCCTGATGCAAGACCGAATTGCACAGGTAATGCCCATCGTGAAGGAACATTTGGCCCAAGCGCAGTTAGCACAGCAGAGAGTGTACAACCGTGGAGCCAAGACCCGTACCTTTTCCCCGGGGGATAGGATACTGGTACTTGTCCCTACGGTTGAAAGTAAATTCCTTGCCAAATGGCAAGGCCCCTACGAGATAATGGAAAAAGTGAGCGAAGTGAATTACAAGGTCAGACAACCAGGAAGGCGAAAGCCCGAACAGATCTATCACGTTAATCTGTTGAAAGCCTGGAGGGATAGAGAGTCCCTAGTCGCAGACACTTGGTCACCAGCTCAAACTGGTTGCGTGATTCCTGAGGTTGGAATAGCAGCCACCTTGTCACAACCCCAACAACAGGAGGTTAAGGAGTTTGTGCTTCGCAACAAGGAGGTATTCTCTGAGCTGCCGGGACAAACATCTGGGGTAGAGCATGACATCATTACCCCGCCCGGTGAAAGGGTGAAGTTAAAACCCTATCGGATCCCAGAGGCCCGACGGGAGGCAATACGGGAGGAAGTACAGAAAATGCTGAACTTAGGGGTGATAGAGGAGTCCCAAAGTGATTGGTCTAGTCCCATTGTGTTGGTGCCTAAACCGGATGGGAGCTGGCGATTTTGTAACGATTTTCGTCAGTTGAACAAAGTTACAAAATTTGACACCTACCCCATGCCACGTATAGATGAGTTGATCGACCGGCTGGGAACAGCCCGATACATGACGACTCTTGACCTCACAAAAGGGTATTGGCAAATCCCCCTGGCCAAGTCGGCCAAAGAGAAAACCGCATTTGTAACCCCAGACGGGGCGTTCCAATATAAAAGAATGCCGTTCGGGTTACAGAATGCGCCGGTCACATTCCAGCGGAAAATGGACCAGATGCTGAGGCCCCATCGGAAGTATGCTGCGGCTTACCTGGATGACGTAATTGTCCATAGCACAGATTGGGCCTCACATCTGCCAAAAGTGCAAGCAGTCCTGGACTCTGTTCGGGAAGCGGGGTTTACGGCTAACCCCAAGAAGTGTACCATTGGGCAGGAGGAGGCCAAATATCTTGGGTACACCATTGGGAGGGGAGTAATAAAACCCCAACTCAACAAAGTCAAGGCCATCCAGAGTTGGCCACGTCCCAACAGCAAGAAGCAGGTACGAGCCTTTCTGGGAATCGCTGGGTATTATCGGCGATTCATTCCCCACTTTGCTTCTAAGGCTGTGCCCCTAACCAACCTGACGAAGGGGAAAGGGTCGGTCATGATTAAATGGACCCCCGAGGCTGAGGCAGCATTCCAATTCTTGAAACAAGCCTTATGTAGCCAGCCAGTGTTGTACTCACCCGACTTCTCTAAAGACTTTGTCGTACAAAGTGATGCGTCAGATGTGGGGTTAGGAGCAGTATTGTCCCAGGTCTGGAACGGGGAAGAGCACCCAGTCATTTACCTCAGCAGGAAGTTGAAGTCCCATGAGGTAAATTACGCCACCGTTGAAAAGGAGTGTTTAGCGGCGAAGTGGGCTCTAGATTCCCTTCGGTACTACCTGCTAGGTAGGCACTTTGACTTGGTTACGGATCACGCTCCGTTAAAGTGGATGGCTCAAAACAAGGAAACAAATAGAAGAGTGAATAGGTGGTTCCTGGCCCTCCAGGAATTCAACTTCACAGTAAAGCATCGCCCTGGCGTTCAAATGGGGAATGTGGATGCTTTGTCTCGAGTACATGAATGCCTGATTGCTGGTGTTCCAACCCCGAGGTTAAAACAAGAGGGGGGGGTATGTGACAGCAGGAAGGTAAAGTCACCTGGTTGCATCCAGGGGGGTAGATATATTTCGCCCAGATTCAGGCTTTACGCCGACTTATACAACTAGGTGGAGAGTTGTATAAGGCTAGTGGGCTCATGGATGACTCATATCTCTAGGGAGAGTGTGGGGCGTCGTGCAGACAGGGAGTTGATGAGACCAGCTGAAGCTTGTCAGCTCATTTAGGCCTCTATAAGAACTCCCAGCTTCATTAGATGTTTGCTCATGCCTGGACCCAGACCTGTGTGGACTGTCTAGGGAGTAGGGATGAGCTTCGTGTTCGAGTCGAACATACGTTCGACTCGAACATCGGCTGTTCGATCGTTCGACGAAGATCGAACGATTTGGGCCGTTCGCGCCAAATTCGAGTGACGCGAACGGCCCACAATGCACTACGCCATCGCAGTGTCATCCAGGCGCTGTGATTGGCCAAGCATGCACTGTGACCCCGCATGCTTGGCCAATCACAGCGCCGGCAGCGAGGAGAGCAATGATTGGCCACAGGCAGGATGCCTGTGGCCAATTATTGCTGAGGGTGTTTAGTACACGCCCCACACTATAAAAGGCCGCCAGCACGGCGGCCTAGTGTAGTGTGTTCCGGAGCAGGGATAGAGCAGCATAGGCAGGGACAGTGACTGTTATTTCTTTCTTGCTTAACCTGGATTCCTTTAGTTTAGGGAAAGAGAAGGATAGGTAGGGAGAGTGTCAGTGTGTTTTGTGCTTGTGCTATAGTGTGCTTAAAAAAAACATTTATTCTAGGGACAGAAAACTGTAGGTAGGGACAGTGTCAGTTTCTTTCACTCTGCAAGTCCTTGTTTCCAGGGACCTGGAAGGACAGTGAGTGAATTGTCCTTGTGCTATATTGTGCTTAAAAAAACATTTATTCTAGGGACAGAAAACTGTAGGTAGGGAGAGTGTCAGTTTCTTTCACTCTGCAAGTCCTTGTTTCCAGGGACCTGGAAGGACAGTGACTGAATTGTCCTTGTGCTATATTGTGATTAAAAAAAACATTTATTCTAGGGACAGAAAACTGTAGGTAGGGAGAGTGTCAGTTTATTTCACTCTGCAAGTCCTTGTTTCCAGGGACCTGGAAGGACAGTGACTGAATTGTCCTTGTGCTATATTGTGATTAAAAAAAACATTTATTCTAGGGACAGAAAACTGTAGGTAGGGAGAGTGTCAGTTTATTTCACTCTGCAAGTCCTTGTTTCCAGGGACCTGGAAGGACAGTGACTGAATTGTCCTTGTGCTATATTGTGATTAAAAAAAACATTTATTCTAGGGACAGAAAACTGTAGGTAGGGAGAGTGTCAGTTTATTTCACTCTGCAAGTCCTTGTTTCCAGGGACCTGGAAGGACAGTGACTGAATTGTCCTTGTGCTATATTGTGATTAAAAAAAACATTTATTCTAGGGACAGAAAACTGTAGGTAGGGAGAGTGTCAGTTTATTTCACTCTGCAAGTCCTTGTTTCCAGGGACCTGGAAGGACAGTGACTGAATTGTCCTTGTGCTATATTGTGATTAAAAAAAACATTTATTCTAGGGACAGAAAACTGTAGGTAGGGAGAGTGTCAGTTTATTTCACTCTGCAAGTCCTTGTTTCCAGGGACCTGGAAGGACAGTGACTGAATTGTCCTTGTGCTATATTGTGATTAAAAAAAACATTTATTCTAGGGACAGAAAACTGTAGGTAGGGAGAGTGTCAGTTTATTTCACTCTGCAAGTCCTTGTTTCCAGGGACCTGGAAGGACAGTGACTGAATTGTCCTTGTGCTATATTGTGATTAAAAAAAACATTTATTCTAGGGACAGAAAACTGTAGGTAGGGAGAGTGTCAGTTTATTTCACTCTGCAAGTCCTTGTTTCCAGGGACCTGGAAGGACAGTGACTGAATTGTCCTTGTGCTATATTGTGATTAAAAAAAACATTTATTCTAGGGACAGAAAACTGTAGGTAGGGAGAGTGTCAGTTTATTTCACTCTGCAAGTCCTTGTTTCCAGGGACCTGGAAGGACAGTGACTGAATTGTCCTTGTGCTATATTGTGATTAAAAAAAACATTTATTCTAGGGACAGAAAACTGTAGGTAGGGAGAGTGTCAGTTTATTTCACTCTGCAAGTCCTTGTTTCCAGGGACCTGGAAGGACAGTGACTGAATTGTCCTTGTGCTATATTGTGATTAAAAAAAACATTTATTCTAGGGACAGAAAACTGTAGGTAGGGAGAGTGTCAGTTTATTTCACTCTGCAAGTCCTTGTTTCCAGGGACCTGGAAGGACAGTGACTGAATTGTCCTTGTGCTATATTGTGATTAAAAAAAACATTTATTCTAGGGACAGAAAACTGTAGGTAGGGAGAGTGTCAGTTTATTTCACTCTGCAAGTCCTTGTTTCCAGGGACCTGGAAGGACAGTGACTGAAT
Source organism: Rana muscosa (assembly GCA_029206835.1). NCBI lineage: Eukaryota > Metazoa > Chordata > Amphibia > Anura > Ranidae > Rana > Rana muscosa. The sequence continues at coordinate 940,166,879 of CM055122.1, read as the reverse complement.
TGTCCTTGTGCTATATTGTGATTAAAAAAAACATTTATTCTAGGGACAGAAAACTGTAGGTAGGGAGAGTGTCAGTTTATTTCACTCTGCAAGTCCTTGTTTCCAGGGACCTGGAAGGACAGTGACTGAATTGTCCTTGTGCTATATTGTGATTAAAAAAAACATTTATTCTAGGGACAGAAAACTGTAGGTAGGGAGAGTGTCAGTTTATTTCACTCTGCAAGTCCTTGTTTCCAGGGACCTGGAAGGACAGTGACTGAATTGTCCTTGTGCTATATTGTGATTAAAAAAAACATTTATTCTAGGGACAGAAAACTGTAGGTAGGGAGAGTGTCAGTTTATTTCACTCTGCAAGTCCTTGTTTCCAGGGACCTGGAAGGACAGTGACTGAATTGTCCTTGTGCTATATTGTGATTAAAAAAAACATTTATTCTAGGGACAGAAAACTGTAGGTAGGGAGAGTGTCAGTTTATTTCACTCTGCAAGTCCTTGTTTCCAGGGACCTGGAAGGACAGTGACTGAATTGTCCTTGTGCTATATTGTGATTAAAAAAAACATTTATTCTAGGGACAGAAAACTGTAGGTAGGGAGAGTGTCAGTTTATTTCACTCTGCAAGTCCTTGTTTCCAGGGACCTGGAAGGACAGTGACTGAATTGTCCTTGTGCTATATTGTGATTAAAAAAAACATTTATTCTAGGGACAGAAAACTGTAGGTAGGGAGAGTGTCAGTTTATTTCACTCTGCAAGTCCTTGTTTCCAGGGACCTGGAAGGACAGTGACTGAATTGTCCTTGTGCTATATTGTGATTAAAAAAAACATTTATTCTAGGGACAGAAAACTGTAGGTAGGGAGAGTGTCAGTTTATTTCACTCTGCAAGTCCTTGTTTCCAGGGACCTGGAAGGACAGTGACTGAATTGTCCTTGTGCTATATTGTGATTAAAAAAAACATTTATTCTAGGGACAGAAAACTGTAGGTAGGGAGAGTGTCAGTTTATTTCACTCTGCAAGTCCTTGTTTCCAGGGACCTGGAAGGACAGTGACTGAATTGTCCTTGTGCTATATTGTGATTAAAAAAAACATTTATTCTAGGGACAGAAAACTGTAGGTAGGGAGAGTGTCAGTTTATTTCACTCTGCAAGTCCTTGTTTCCAGGGACCTGGAAGGACAGTGACTGAATTGTCCTTGTGCTATATTGTGATTAAAAAAAACATTTATTCTAGGGACAAAAAACTGTAGGTAGGGAGAGTGTCAGTTTATTTCACTCTGCAAGTCCTTGTTTCCAGGGACCTGGAAGGACAGTGACTGAATTGTCCTTGTGCTATATTGTGATTAAAAAAAACATTTATTCTAGGGACAGAAAACTGTAGGTAGGGAGAGTGTCAGTTTATTTCACTCTGCAAGTCCTTGTTTCCAGGGACCTGGAAGGACAGTGAGTGAATTGTCCTTGTGTTATATTGTGATTAAAAAAAACATTTTTTCTAGGGACAGAAAACTGTAGGTAGGGAGAGTGTTTTTTTTCTTTCACTCTGCAAGTCCTTGTTTCCAGGGACCTGTAAGGACAGTGAGTGAATTGTCCTTGTGCTATATTGTGCTTAAAAAAAAACATTTATTCTAGGGACAGAAAACTGTAGGTAGGGAGAGTGTCAGTTTATTTCACTCTGCAAGTCCTTGTTTCCAGGGACCTGGAAGGACAGTGACTGAATTGTCCTTGTGCTATATTGAGATTAAAAAAAACATTTATTCTAGGGACAGAAAACTGTAGGTAGGGAGAGTGTCAGTTTATTTCACTCTGCAAGTCCTTGTTTCAAGGGACAGAGAAGGACACCTGAAGGTAGCCCTTATTGCTTTTTTCCCATCTCCCTGCAGGCCATCTATTAGAATGTCTGGAAGGCAAACAAGGAGAGGCAGACAGTCAGGAGGCAATAAAAGAGGGCAAGCAGGCTCTGTGTCTGGGGGCAACAGTGCTGGTCGTGAACGCGGTGCATTGTCATCAGCACATGGCCATGGGACACGCTTGTCCTTCTTTTCGGCAGCTGGACATGTTGAGCCACATCATGCCGAAGACTTGGTAGAGTGGATGACCAAGCCCTCCTCCTCCTCCTCATCCTCTCTCACCCAGGCTCAGGGTACTGGAAAAGCAGCTGCCAAAGCGTCGTCTTCCCTGGTATCAATGTCAGACAAATCATCAGTCACTCCTTCCCTAGACCCACCATGTCCTCCTCCTGAGGAGTCCCCCGAACTGTTTCAGCACAGTGTTGGGTACATGCTCCAGGAGGATGCCCAGCGTTTCGAAGGGTCTGATGATGAAACCCAGCTAGAGGAAGGCAGTAGCGTGAGAGCAGACAGAGGGGATGCTCAAGAAGGACACCAATCTGGCAGTCATGTTCCAGCAGCTGCAGCATACTGCCAGATTGGCTCCAGTGATGAGGAGGGAGGGGATGATGAGGTCACTGACTCCACGTGGGTGCCTAATAGGAGAGAGGAGGAGGAGGAGGATGAGGAGGAGGCACATCTCCAACGAGGCAGGATGCCCTTTGGTGGCCAGCGTAAGGGCAGTACACCGACGGAATCACACCGCAGAGCTCCGCCTGTGCAGGGCGCTGCCTCTGCCCGTCATTCAAAAAGTTCTTTGGTGTGGGCCTTTTTTGAGGCTAGTGCATCAGATCGCACAGCTGCTGTTTGCAACATATGTCTCAAGCGTATATCGCGTGGCCAAAACATCAGCCGCTTGGGTACCACATGCCTGACCAGACATATGTTGACCTGCCATGCAGCTCGTTGGCAAGCCTACCTCAAAGACCCACACCAAAGAACAAAGCGGACCTCTCCTTGCACCGCATCAGCTGGGATCTCCAACCCCACTATAACTTCAGTCCTCTCTGAAACATGCACTGAGAGGAATGAAGGTGTAGAATTAGGTGTGTCACAGCCAAGTACTTGCGCCCACTCTGCTAGCAGTACACCGACGTCCGATTCTAGCAGGCAAATTTCCCTGCCCCAGCTGCTGGACCGTCGAAAGAAGTTCACTCCCAGCCATCCACATGCCCAGCGGTTGAATGCTAGCTTGGCTAAATTGCTAGCGCTTCAACTGCTGCCTTTTCAGTTGGTAGACTCGGCCCCCTTCCGTGAGTTTGTGCAATGTGCAGTTCCTCAGTGGCAGGTTCCCAAACGCCACTTTTTCTCACGGAAGGCTATTCCGGCTCTCTACCGGCATGTGGAAGGCAATGTCTTGGCCTCGCTGGACAGGGCGGTCAGCGGTAAGGTGCATATTACCGCTGACTCATGGTCCAGCAGGCATGGACAGGGACGTTACCTTTCTTTCACGGCCCATTGGGTCACTCTTTTGGCAGCTGGGAAGGATTCAGGACAAGGTGCAGTAGTGTTGGAGGTTGTCCCACCGCCACGCCTCCAAAATGCTACTACTGGTTGTGACACACCTCTCTCCTCCACCCCCTCCTCTTCTTCTTCCTCCATGGCCTCTTCCTGTGGTTTGTCCTATGAACCAGCGGTGCTCCGTAGCCGTTCACGGGGCTACGCAAGTACGCAGGCAAAAAGATGCCATGCCGTGCTTGCGCTGGTGTGTTTGGGGGACAGAAGCCACACTGGGGCAGAGGTCCTGTCTGCTCTGCAGGGCCAGGCCGAGAGGTGGTTGACGCCACGCCAGCTTAAGCCAGGAATGGTGGTTTGCGACAATGGCACCAACCTCCTCTCCGCCCTCCGACAGGGACAACTGACCCATGTGCCCTGTGTGGCTCACGTCCTTAACCTGGTGGTGCAGCGGTTCTTGGGCAGGTACCCGGGCTTACAGGATGTCCTGAGGCAGGCCAGGAAAGTCTGTGTGCATTTCCGCAGATCTTATAATGCCAGTGCTCGCCTGGCTGAGCTGCAAAAGGAGTTGAACCTGCCCAAGAACCGCCTTATATGTGACATGTCCACCAGGTGGAACTCAACGTTGGCCATGCTGCAGCGGCTGCACACGCAGCAGAGGGCCATCAATGAGTACCTGTGTGACTACGGCACCAGGACAGGGTCAGGGGAGCTTGGTTTTTTTTCTCCACGCCAGTGGGGCATGATCAGGGATGCATGCACTGTCCTGGCACCATTTGAGGAGGCCACGAGGATGGTGAGCAGTGACAGTGCATGCATCAGTGACACTGTACCTCTTGTCCACCTGTTGGAGCACACGCTGCGTGGAATAATGGACAGGGCACTTGAGGCAGAACAGAGGCAGGAAGAGGAGGACTTCCTTGCCTCTCAAGGCCCCCTTTACCCAGACAGTGTTCCTTCTGTCCCACCCATCGCACAGGAAGAGGAGGAGGAGGAGGAGGAGGAGGAGGAGGAGGAGGATTGTGTCAGCATGGAGGTGGAGGCTGGCACTCAGCATCATCAGCAGCAGTCTTTTAGGTATGATTTACAGTCCCAAGAAACCAGTGGACTTGTACGTGGCTGGGAGGAGGTGGCTGCGGATCATGTCGTCCTTAGTGACCCAGAGGACTCCGGAGCGAATGCCTCAGCAAACCTACGCTGCATGGCCTCCCTGATCCTGCAAAGTCTGCGGAAGGATCCTCGTATTCTTCGGATCAAGGAGAGGGACCATTACTGGCTGGCCACTCTCCTTGATCCACGGTACAAGGGTAAGGTTGCGGACCTTATGTTACCGTCGCAGAGGGAGCAGAGGATGAGACAACTCCGGGAGGCCTTGCAGAAAGGTCTGTGCAACGCGTTCCCAGAGACTGGGAGGTTGCAAACTCCTGGTCCTGGACAACGAGTTGCTGAGGCTTCGGCCAGTCAAAGAAGGAGCGGTGGGGAAGGTGGCCGTCTGACCGATGCGTTCAGACAATTCTTTAGTCCGCAGCCCCAAAGTATGATCGGTTCCAGCAACCATCGCCAGCGTCTGATAAACATGGTGCAGGAATATCTAGGGGCAAGGTCAGACTTGGACACCTTCCCCACCGAAAATCCTCTGGCTTACTGGGTCTTGAGGATGGATCACTGGCCAGAGCTTGCACAGTATGCAATTGAGCTACTGGCCTGTCCTGCATCCAGCGTTCTTTCGGAACGCACATTCAGTGCTGCTGGAGGATTTGTCACGGATCACAGGGTGCGCCTGTCCACCGACTCGGTTGATCGACTGACTTTCATCAAGATGAACCAGTCTTGGATCACCACCAGCTACCACACACCTGATGCTGATATAACAGACTAATTGATTTTAACATGTCACATCCCTTCAAGACTGATGCTGATGCTGAGTGCCTGTGCTGTTATGTTGACTGGCTATCCTCCTCCTCCGAGTCCTCAATGATACGATTGATGATGATAGCTTGTAAGATCATTTTTGTTTATGGGTGCCGCCACCAGTGCCTAACGCCCAATTTTTCAGCCCCTGTTTAACAGGGGCGTGTAATTACAATTTTTGAAGCAATACTTTGCAACAGGGCTCATTGCTGTGCTCCAAGTACAGTATCTGTGAGGAGTTGCAGTGTTGTGCCACCAGTGCCTAACGCCCAATTTTTCAGCCCCTGTTTAACAGGGGCGTGTAATTACAATTTTTGAAGCAATACTTTGCAACAGGGCTCATTGCTGTGCTCCAAGTACAGTATCTGTGAGGAGTTGCAGTGTTGTGCCACCAGTGCCTAAGGCCCAATTTTTCAGCCCCTGTTTAACAGGGGCGTGTCATTACAATTTTTGAAGCAATACTTTGCAACAGGGCTCATTGGTGTGCTCCAAGTACAGTATCTGTGAGGAGTTGCAGTGTTGTGCCACCAGTGCCTAAGGCCCAATTTTTCAGCCCCTGTTTAACAGGGGCGTGTCATTACAATTTTTGAAGCAATACTTTGCAACAGGGCTCATTGCTGTGCTCCAAGTACAGTTGCTGTGAGGGGTTGCAGTGTTGTGCCACCAGTGCCTAAGGCCCAATTTTTCAGCCCCTGTTCAACAGGGGCATGTAATTACAATTCTTGATCTAATAATTCACAGCAGGGCCCATTGCTGCACCCACCAAGAGTAACTGTCAGGGCTTACAGTGTTGTGGCACCAGCACCACCATCAAAGGCCCAATTTTTACTACCACTGTTCAACAATTATATGTAATTAAAATTCCTGATATAATAGTTGACAGCAGGGCGTTCCAGCACCAACCAAGAGTAACTGTGAGTGCTTACAGTGTTGTGCCAACACCAACAACTAAGGGGCCTATTTCTGCAGAGTATATACGGCAGGTCCCTACTTTCAAACATCCAACTTACAAACGACTCCTACTTGCAAACGCAAGAAGACAACAGGAAGTGAGAGGAAATCTACCACTAGGAAGGAAAATTCTCTCCTGTAAGAATAAATATGGGAGAAAGGTGTCTCCTCTGTACTGATGCTTTATCAGCAATCCTTGTTTCAAGAAAAACACCACATTTCAAAAACAGTTGTCATTGGGACGGAAAGTGAGGTGAAATGTTCTGAACAGGGGCACAGACAGCAAAACAAATGTTACAGGGGTGATAACCCTTACCTATGTTTTCCAAAAAGTTTAAAAATAGATTTTTGGTCTGGAGCTACACTTCAACAATGTACCTGTTCAAAATTACAAACAGACTCTACATAAGAACAAACCTACAGTCCCTGTCTTGTATGCACCGCCTGTATAGGGCTGTTCAGAGTATATAGGGCCTTTTTTATTTTATGTGCGGGGTTCCCCTTAATATCCATACAAGACCCAAAGGGGCTGGTAATGGGCTGGGGTAGGGGGGGGGTCATGGGGTAGCTATGCCATTTTTCTTAAAGAATTTCATCCATATTACCGGGACCAGACATTACATTAAAGCCGCAAGCAGTTTTAAATGGCTTTTTTTTCCTTTAGAAGTGTCATTTTGTGCAGGGACAGTTCTAAACACGGGAAACACGTGGCACTTCACAGGCATACTTTAGACACCCCCCAGGTACGATATTTAAAGGAATATTTGACTTTTTTTTTTTCACTTTATGCATCATTAAAATGACTGCTCCCGAAAAACGACCGTTTTTAAAACTTCTTTTTGCATTGATACATGTCCCCTGGTGCAGAACCCGGGTTCCCAAACCCTTTTTAGGACAATAACATGCATAATAGTTGTTATAATTAGCACTTTAGAATTCGAACGTTCGCATCCATTGTATTTAATAGGGTTCTAATGTTCGTTCGAACTTTCGGTCCGTTCGCGGGTTCTGGTGCGAACCGAACCCGGGGGTGTTCGGCTCATCACTACTAGGGAGAGTGAACCCCTGTGCGGTGAGACAAAGCCTGTGTGGCTATTTGCTTGGACATTTAAAACCAGGGACTTAGGGACTAGGACAGCACTAGGCTGATCCCAGTTGTTAGTTAGGAAACCTGTATGTTTAGTCAGAGGTCAAGTTGACCAGGATTTATTTTGTTTATGTTTCTTTTGCTTTGCTGTGTTTTGTCACTGTAAATAGAAAATAAACCGCACCTTTTTGATTTTGAAAACCACAACCTCCATTTGCTGGGCCTGTTTTTGTGTGGGGAGCCCATCTCGGGGGTCACACACACCCGCTGCCGAGCTAACCCCCTCACAATATATATATATATATATATATATATATATATATTACTGTGTGGTATTATTGTGGTTCCCTATTGCCATAGGGCTCCACAATAGGGATGAGCTTCGTGTTCGAGTCGAACATACGTTCGACTCGAACATTGGCTGTTCGATCGTTCGACGAAGATCGAACGATTTGGGCCGTTCGCGCCAAATTCGAGTGACGCGAACGGCCCACAATGCACTACGCCATCGCAGTGTCATCCAGGCGCTGTGATTGGCCAAGCATGCACTGTGACCCCGCATGCTTGGCCAATCACAGCGCCGGCAGCGAGGAGAGCAATGATTGGCCACAGGCAGGATGCCTGTGGCCAATTATTGCTGAGGGTGTTTAGTACACGCCCCACACTATAAAAGGCCGCCAGCACGGCGGCCTAGTGTAGTGTGTTCCGGAGCAGGGATAGAGTAGCATAGGCAGGGACAGTGACTGTTATTTCTTTCTTGCTTAACCTGGATTCCTTTAGTTTAGGGAAAGAGAAGGATAGGTAGGGAGAGTGTCAGTGTGTTTTGTGCTTCTGCTATAGTGTGCTTAAAAAAAACATTTATTCTAGGGACAGAAAACTCTAGGTAGGGACAGTGTCAGTTTCTTTCACTCTGCAAGTCCTTGTTTCCAGGGACCTGTAAGGACAGTGAGTTAATTGTCCTTGTGCTATATTGTGCTTAAAAAAAACATTTATTCTAGGGACAGAAAACTCTAGGTAGGGACAGTGTCAGTTTCTTTCACTCTGCAAGTCCTTGTTTCCAGGGACCTGTAAGGACAGTGAGTTAATTGTCCTTGTGCTATATTGTGATTAAAAAAAACATTTATTCTAGGGACAGAAAACTCTAGGTAGGGACAGTGTCAGTTTCTTTCACTCTGCAAGTCCTTGTTTCCAGGGACCTGTAAGGACAGTGAGTTAATTTTCCTTGTGCTATATTGTGATTAAAAAAAACATTTATTCTAGGGACAGAAAACTCTAGGTAGGGACAGTGTCAGTTTCTTTCACTCTGCAAGTCCTTGTTTCCAGGGACCTGTAAGGACAGTGAGTTAATTGTCCTTGTGCTATATTGTGCTTAAAAAAAACATTTATTCTAGGGACAGAAAACTCTAGGTAGGGACAGTGTCAGTTTCTTTCACTCTGCAAGTCCTTGTTTCCAGGGACCTGTAAGGACAGTGAGTTAATTTTCCTTGTGCTATATTGTGATTAAAAAAAACATTTATTCTAGGGACAGAAAACTCTAGGTAGGGACAGTGTCAGTTTCTTTCACTCTGCAAGTCCTTGTTTCCAGGGACCTGTAAGGACAGTGAGTTAATTTTCCTTGTGCTATATTGTGATTAAAAAAAACATTTTTTCTAGGGACAGAAAACTGTAGGTAGGGAGAGTGTTTTTTTTCTTTCACTCTGCAAGTCCTTGTTTCCAGGGACCTGTAAGGACAGTGAGTTAATTGTCCTTGTGCTATATTGTGCTTAAAAAAAACATTTATTCTAGGGACAGAAAACTCTAGGTAGGGACAGTGTCAGTTTCTTTCACTCTGCAAGTCCTTGTTTCCAGGGACCTGTAAGGACAGTGAGTTAATTTTCCTTGTGCTATATTGTGATTAAAAAAAACATTTATTCTAGGGACAGAAAACTCTAGGTAGGGACAGTGTCAGTTTCTTTCACTCTGCAAGTCCTTGTTTCCAGGGACCTGTAAGGACAGTGAGTTAATTTTCCTTGTGCTATATTGTGATTAAAAAAAACATTTTTTCTAGGGACAGAAAACTGTAGGTAGGGAGAGTGTTTTTTTTCTTTCACTCTGCAAGTCCTTGTTTCCAGGGACCTGTAAGGACAGTGAGTTAATTTTCCTTGTGCTATATTGTGATTAAAAAAAACATTTTTTCTAGGGACAGAAAACTGTAGGTAGGGAGAGTGTTTTTTTTCTTTCACTCTGCAAGTCCTTGTTTCCAGGGACCTGTAAGGACAGTGAGTTAATTGTCCTTGTGCTATATTGTGCTTAAAAAAAACATTTATTCTAGGGACAGAAAACTCTAGGTAGGGACAGTGTCAGTTTCTTTCACTCTGCAAGTCCTTGTTTCCAGGGACCTGGAGAGACATTGAGTGAATTGTCCTTGTGCTATATTGTGATTAAAAAAAACATTTATTCTAGGGACAGAAAACTCTAGGTAGGGACAGTGTCAGTTTCTTTCACTCTGCAAGTCCTTGTTTCCAGGGACCTGTAAGGACAGTGAGTTAATTTTCCTTGTGCTATATTGTGATTAAAAAAAACATTTTTTCTAGGGACAGAAAACTGTAGGTAGGGAGAGTGTTTTTTTTCTTTCACTCTGCAAGTCCTTGTTTCCAGGGACCTGTAAGGACAGTGAGTTAATTTTCCTTGTGCTATATTGTGATTAAAAAAAACATTTATTCTAGGGACAGAAAACTCTAGGTAGGGACAGTGTCAGTTTCTTTCACTCTGCAAGTCCTTGTTTCCAGGGACCTGTAAGGACAGTGAGTTAATTTTCCTTGTGCTATATTGTGATTAAAAAAAACATTTTTTCTAGGGACAGAAAACTGTAGGTAGGGAGAGTGTTTTTTTTCTTTCACTCTGCAAGTCCTTGTTTCCAGGGACCTGTAAGGACAGTGAGTTAATTGTCCTTGTGCTATATTGTGATTAAAAAAAACATTTTTTCTAGGGACAGAAAACTCTAGGTAGGGAGAGTTTTTTTTTTTTTCACTCTGCAAGTCCTTGTTTCCAGGGACCTGTAAGGACAGTGAGTTAATTGTCCTTGTGCTATATTGTGCTTAAAAAAAACATTTATTCTAGGGACAGAAAACTCTAGGTAGGGACAGTGTCAGTTTCTTTCACTCTGCAAGTCCTTGTTTCCAGGGACCTGGAGAGACATTGAGTGAATTGTCCTTGTGCTATATTGTGATTAAAAAAAACATTTATTCTAGGGACAGAAAACTCTAGGTAGGGACAGTGTCAGTTTCTTTCACTCTGCAAGTCCTTGTTTCCAGGGACCTGTAAGGACAGTGAGTTAATTTTCCTTGTGCTATATTGTGATTAAAAAAAACATTTTTTCTAGGGACAGAAAACTGTAGGTAGGGAGAGTGTTTTTTTTCTTTCACTCTGCAAGTCCTTGTTTCCAGGGACCTGTAAGGACAGTGAGTTAATTGTCCTTGTGCTATATTGTGCTTAAAAAAAACATTTATTCTAGGGACAGAAAACTCTAGGTAGGGACAGTGTCAGTTTCTTTCACTCTGCAAGTCCTTGTTTCCAGGGACCTGTAAGGACAGTGAGTTAATTTTCCTTGTGCTATATTGTGATTAAAAAAAACATTTATTCTAGGGACAGAAAACTCTAGGTAGGGACAGTGTCAGTTTCTTTCACTCTGCAAGTCCTTGTTTCCAGGGACCTGTAAGGACAGTGAGTTAATTTTCCTTGTGCTATATTGTGATTAAAAAAAACATTTATTCTAGGGACAGAAAACTCTAGGTAGGGACAGTGTCAGTTTCTTTCACTCTGCAAGTCCTTGTTTCCAGGGACCTGTAAGGACAGTGAGTTAATTTTCCTTGTGCTATATTGTGATTAAAAAAAACATTTTTTCTAGGGACAGAAAACTGTAGGTAGGGAGAGTGTTTTTTTTCTTTCACTCTGCAAGTCCTTGTTTCCAGGGACCTGTAAGGACAGTGAGTTAATTTTCCTTGTGCTATATTGTGATTAAAAAAAACATTTATTCTAGGGACAGAAAACTCTAGGTAGGGACAGTGTCAGTTTCTTTCACTCTGCAAGTCCTTGTTTCCAGGGACCTGTAAGGACAGTGAGTTAATTTTCCTTGTGCTATATTGTGATTAAAAAAAACATTTATTCTAGGGACAGAAAACTCTAGGTAGGGACAGTGTCAGTTTCTTTCACTCTGCAAGTCCTTGTTTCCAGGGACCTGTAAGGACAGTGAGTTAATTTTCCTTGTGCTATATTGTGATTAAAAAAAACATTTTTTCTAGGGACAGAAAACTGTAGGTAGGGAGAGTGTTTTTTTTCTTTCACTCTGCAAGTCCTTGTTTCCAGGGACCTGTAAGGACAGTGAGTTAATTGTCCTTGTGCTATATTGTGATTAAAAAAAACATTTTTTCTAGGGACAGAAAACTCTAGGTAGGGAGAGTGTTTTTTTTCTTTCACTCTGCAAGTCCTTGTTTCCAGGGACCTGTAAGGACAGTGAGTTAATTGTCCTTGTGCTATATTGTGCTTAAAAAAAACATTTATTCTAGGGACAGAAAACTCTAGGTAGGGACAGTGTCAGTTTCTTTCACTCTGCAAGTCCTTGTTTCCAGGGACCTGGAGAGACATTGAGTGAATTGTCCTTGTGCTATATTGTGATTAAAAAAAACATTTATTCTAGGGACAGAAAACTCTAGGTAGGGACAGTGTCAGTTTCTTTCACTCTGCAAGTCCTTGTTTCCAGGGACCTGTAAGGACAGTGAGTTAATTTTCCTTGTGCTATATTGTGATTAAAAAAAACATTTTTTCTAGGGACAGAAAACTGTAGGTAGGGAGAGTGTTTTTTTTCTTTCACTCTGCAAGTCCTTGTTTCCAGGGACCTGTAAGGACAGTGAGTTAATTTTCCTTGTGCTATATTGTGATTAAAAAAAACATTTATTCTAGGGACAGAAAACTCTAGGTAGGGACAGTGTCAGTTTCTTTCACTCTGCAAGTCCTTGTTTCCAGGGACCTGTAAGGACAGTGAGTTAATTTTCCTTGTGCTATATTGTGATTAAAAAAAACATTTTTTCTAGGGACAGAAAACTGTAGGTAGGGAGAGTGTTTTTTTTCTTTCACTCTGCAAGTCCTTGTTTCCAGGGACCTGTAAGGACAGTGAGTTAATTGTCCTTGTGCTATATTGTGATTAAAAAAAACATTTTTTCTAGGGACAGAAAACTCTAGGTAGGGAGAGTTTTTTTTTTTTTTCACTCTGCAAGTCCTTGTTTCCAGGGACCTGTAAGGACAGTGAGTTAATTGTCCTTGTGCTATATTGTGCTTAAAAAAAACATTTATTCTAGGGACAGAAAACTCTAGGTAGGGACAGTGTCAGTTTCTTTCACTCTGCAAGTCCTTGTTTCCAGGGACCTGGAGAGACATTGAGTGAATTGTCCTTGTGCTATATTGTGATTAAAAAAAACATTTATTCTAGGGACAGAAAACTCTAGGTAGGGACAGTGTCAGTTTCTTTCACTCTGCAAGTCCTTGTTTCCAGGGACCTGTAAGGACAGTGAGTTAATTTTCCTTGTGCTATATTGTGATTAAAAAAAACATTTTTTCTAGGGACAGAAAACTGTAGGTAGGGAGAGTGTTTTTTTTCTTTCACTCTGCAAGTCCTTGTTTCCAGGGACCTGTAAGGACAGTGAGTTAATTGTCCTTGTGCTATATTGTGCTTAAAAAAAACATTTATTCTAGGGACAGAAAACTCTAGGTAGGGACAGTGTCAGTTTCTTTCACTCTGCAAGTCCTTGTTTCCAGGGACCTGTAAGGACAGTGAGTTAATTTTCCTTGTGCTATATTGTGATTAAAAAAAACATTTATTCTAGGGACAGAAAACTCTAGGTAGGGACAGTGTCAGTTTCTTTCACTCTGCAAGTCCTTGTTTCCAGGGACCTGTAAGGACAGTGAGTTAATTGTCCTTGTGCTATATTGTGATTAAAAAAAACATTTTTTCTAGGGACAGAAAACTCTAGGTAGGGAGAGTTTTTTTTTTTTTTCACTCTGCAAGTCCTTGTTTCCAGGGACCTGTAAGGACAGTGAGTTAATTGTCCTTGTGCTATATTGTGCTTAAAAAAAACATTTATTCTAGGGACAGAAAACTCTAGGTAGGGACAGTGTCAGTTTCTTTCACTCTGCAAGTCCTTGTTTCCAGGGACCTGGAGAGACATTGAGTGAATTGTCCTTGTGCTATATTGTGATTAAAAAAAACATTTATTCTAGGGACAGAAAACTCTAGGTAGGGACAGTGTCAGTTTCTTTCACTCTGCAAGTCCTTGTTTCCAGGGACCTGTAAGGACAGTGAGTTAATTTTCCTTGTGCTATATTGTGATTAAAAAAAACATTTTTTCTAGGGACAGAAAACTGTAGGTAGGGAGAGTGTTTTTTTTCTTTCACTCTGCAAGTCCTTGTTTCCAGGGACCTGTAAGGACAGTGAGTTAATTTTCCTTGTGCTATATTGTGATTAAAAAAAACATTTATTCTAGGGACAGAAAACTCTAGGTAGGGACAGTGTCAGTTTCTTTCACTCTGCAAGTCCTTGTTTCCAGGGACCTGTAAGGACAGTGAGTTAATTTTCCTTGTGCTATATTGTGATTAAAAAAAACATTTTTTCTAGGGACAGAAAACTGTAGGTAGGGAGAGTGTTTTTTTTCTTTCACTCTGCAAGTCCTTGTTTCCAGGGACCTGTAAGGACAGTGAGTTAATTGTCCTTGTGCTATATTGTGATTAAAAAAAACATTTTTTCTAGGGACAGAAAACTCTAGGTAGGGAGAGTTTTTTTTTTTTTTCACTCTGCAAGTCCTTGTTTCCAGGGACCTGTAAGGACAGTGAGTTAATTGTCCTTGTGCTATATTGTGCTTAAAAAAAACATTTATTCTAGGGACAGAAAACTCTAGGTAGGGACAGTGTCAGTTTCTTTCACTCTGCAAGTCCTTGTTTCCAGGGACCTGGAGAGACATTGAGTGAATTGTCCTTGTGCTATATTGTGATTAAAAAAAACATTTATTCTAGGGACAGAAAACTCTAGGTAGGGACAGTGTCAGTTTCTTTCACTCTGCAAGTCCTTGTTTCCAGGGACCTGTAAGGACAGTGAGTTAATTTTCCTTGTGCTATATTGTGATTAAAAAAAACATTTTTTCTAGGGACAGAAAACTGTAGGTAGGGAGAGTGTTTTTTTTCTTTCACTCTGCAAGTCCTTGTTTCCAGGGACCTGTAAGGACAGTGAGTTAATTGTCCTTGTGCTATATTGTGCTTAAAAAAAACATTTATTCTAGGGACAGAAAACTCTAGGTAGGGACAGTGTCAGTTTCTTTCACTCTGCAAGTCCTTGTTTCCAGGGACCTGTAAGGACAGTGAGTTAATTTTCCTTGTGCTATATTGTGATTAAAAAAAACATTTATTCTAGGGACAGAAAACTCTAGGTAGGGACAGTGTCAGTTTCTTTCACTCTGCAAGTCCTTGTTTCCAGGGACCTGTAAGGACAGTGAGTTAATTGTCCTTGTGCTATATTGTGATTAAAAAAAACATTTTTTCTAGGGACAGAAAACTCTAGGTAGGGAGAGTTTTTTTTTTTTTTCACTCTGCAAGTCCTTGTTTCCAGGGACCTGTAAGGACAGTGAGTTAATTGTCCTTGTGCTATATTGTGCTTAAAAAAAACATTTATTCTAGGGACAGAAAACTCTAGGTAGGGACAGTGTCAGTTTCTTTCACTCTGCAAGTCCTTGTTTCCAGGGACCTGGAGAGACATTGAGTGAATTGTCCTTGTGCTATATTGTGATTAAAAAAAACATTTATTCTAGGGACAGAAAACTCTAGGTAGGGACAGTGTCAGTTTCTTTCACTCTGCAAGTCCTTGTTTCCAGGGACCTGTAAGGACAGTGAGTTAATTTTCCTTGTGCTATATTGTGATTAAAAAAAACATTTTTTCTAGGGACAGAAAACTGTAGGTAGGGAGAGTGTTTTTTTTCTTTCACTCTGCAAGTCCTTGTTTCCAGGGACCTGTAAGGACAGTGAGTTAATTGTCCTTGTGCTATATTGTGCTTAAAAAAAACATTTATTCTAGGGACAGAAAACTCTAGGTAGGGACAGTGTCAGTTTCTTTCACTCTGCAAGTCCTTGTTTCCAGGGACCTGTAAGGACAGTGAGTTAATTTTCCTTGTGCTATATTGTGATTAAAAAAAACATTTATTCTAGGGACAGAAAACTCTAGGTAGGGACAGTGTCAGTTTCTTTCACTCTGCAAGTCCTTGTTTCCAGGGACCTGTAAGGACAGTGAGTTAATTTTCCTTGTGCTATATTGTGATTAAAAAAAACATTTATTCTAGGGACAGAAAACTCTAGGTAGGGACAGTGTCAGTTTCTTTCACTCTGCAAGTCCTTGTTTCCAGGGACCTGTAAGGACAGTGAGTTAATTTTCCTTGTGCTATATTGTGATTAAAAAAAACATTTTTTCTAGGGACAGAAAACTGTAGGTAGGGAGAGTGTTTTTTTTCTTTCACTCTGCAAGTCCTTGTTTCCAGGGACCTGTAAGGACAGTGAGTTAATTGTCCTTGTGCTATATTGTGATTAAAAAAAACATTTTTTCTAGGGACAGAAAACTCTAGGTAGGGAGAGTTTTTTTTTTTTTTCACTCTGCAAGTCCTTGTTTCCAGGGACCTGTAAGGACAGTGAGTTAATTGTCCTTGTGCTATATTGTGCTTAAAAAAAACATTTATTCTAGGGACAGAAAACTCTAGGTAGGGACAGTGTCAGTTTCTTTCACTCTGCAAGTCCTTGTTTCCAGGGACCTGGAGAGACATTGAGTGAATTGTCCTTGTGCTATATTGTGATTAAAAAAAACATTTATTCTAGGGACAGAAAACTCTAGGTAGGGACAGTGTCAGTTTCTTTCACTCTGCAAGTCCTTGTTTCCAGGGACCTGTAAGGACAGTGAGTTAATTTTCCTTGTGCTATATTGTGATTAAAAAAAACATTTTTTCTAGGGACAGAAAACTGTAGGTAGGGAGAGTGTTTTTTTTCTTTCACTCTGCAAGTCCTTGTTTCCAGGGACCTGTAAGGACAGTGAGTTAATTTTCCTTGTGCTATATTGTGATTAAAAAAAACATTTTTTCTAGGGACAGAAAACTGTAGGTAGGGAGAGTGTTTTTTTTCTTTCACTCTGCAAGTCCTTGTTTCCAGGGACCTGTAAGGACAGTGAGTTAATTGTCCTTGTGCTATATTGTGCTTAAAAAAAACATTTTTTCTAGGGACAGAAAACTCTAGGTAGGGAGAGTGTTTTTTTTTTTTCACTCTGCAAGTCCTTGTTTCCAGGGACCTGTAAGGACAGTGAGTTAATTGTCCTTGTGCTATATTGTGCTTAAAAAAAACATTTATTCTAGGGACAGAAAACTCTAGGTAGGGACAGTGTCAGTTTCTTTCACTCTGCAAGTCCTTGTTTCCAGGGACCTGTAAGGACAGTGAGTTAATTTTCCTTGTGCTATATTGTGCTTAAAAAAAACATTTATTCTAGGGACAGAAAACTCTAGGTAGGGACAGTGTCAGTTTCTTTCACTCTGCAAGTCCTTGTTTCCAGGGACCTGGAGAGACATTGAGTGAATTGTCCTTGTGCTATATTGTGATTAAAAAAAACATTTATTCTAGGGATAGAAAACTCTAGGTAGGGACAGTGTCAGTTTCTTTCACTGTGAAAGTCCTTGTTTCAAGGGACAGAGAAGGACACCTGAAGGTAGCCCTTATTGCTTTTTTCCCATCTCCCTGCAGGCCATCTATTAGAATGTCTGGAAGGCAAACAAGGAGAGGCAGACAGTCAGGAGGCAATAAAAGAGGGCAAGCAGGCTCTGTGTCTGGGGGCAACAGTGCTGGTCGTGGACGCGGTGCATTGTCATCAGCACATGGCCATGGGACACGCTTGTCCTTCTTTTCGGCAGCTGGACATGTTGAGCCACATCATGCCGAAGACTTGGTAGAGTGGATGACCAAGCCCTCCTCCTCCTCCTCATCCTCTCTCACCCAGGCTCAGGGTACTGGAAAAGCAGCTGCCAAAGCGTCGTCTTCCCTGGTATCAATGTCAGACAAATCATCAGTCACTCCTTCCCTAGACCCACCATGTCCTCCTCCTGAGGAGTCCCCCGAACTGTTTCAGCACAGTGTTGGGTACATGCTCCAGGAGGATGCCCAGCGTTTCGAAGGGTCTGATGATGAAACCCAGCTAGAGGAAGGCAGTAGCGTGAGAGCAGACAGAGGGGATGCTCAAGAAGGACACCAATCTGGCAGTCATGTTCCAGCAGCTGCAGCATACTGCCAGATTGGCTCCAGTGATGAGGAGGGAGGGGATGATGAGGTCAATGACTCCACGTGGGTGCCTAATAGGAGAGAGGAGGAGGAGGAGGATGAGGAGGAGGCACATCTCCAACGAGGCAGGATGCCCTTTGGTGGCCAGCGTAAGGGCAGTACACCGACGGAATCACACCGCAGAGCTCCGCCTGTGCAGGGCGCTGCCTCTGCCCGTCATTCAAAAAGTTCTTTGGTGTGGGCCTTTTTTGAGGCTAGTGCATCAGATCGCACAGCTGCTGTTTGCAACATATGTCTCAAGCGTATATCGCGTGGCCAAAACATCAGCCGCTTGGGTACCACATGCCTGACCAGACATATGTTGACCTGCCATGCAGCTCGTTGGCAAGCCTACCTCAAAGACCCACACCAAAGAACAAAGCGGACCTCTCCTTGCACCGCATCAGCTGGGATCTCCAACCCCACTATAACTTCAGTCCTCTCTGAAACATGCACTGAGAGGAATGAAGGTGTAGAATTAGGTGTGTCACAGCCAAGTACTTGCGCCCACTCTGCTAGCAGTACACCGACGTCCGATTCTAGCAGGCAAATTTCCCTGCCCCAGCTGCTGGACCGTCGAAAGAAGTTCACTCCCAGCCATCCACATGCCCAGCGGTTGAATGCTAGCTTGGCTAAATTGCTAGCGCTTCAACTGCTGCCTTTTCAGTTGGTAGACTCGGCCCCCTTCCGTGAGTTTGTGCAATGTGCGGTTCCTCAGTGGCAGGTTCCCAAACGCCACTTTTTCTCACGGAAGGCTATTCCGGCTCTCTACCGGCATGTGGAAGGCAATGT
Source organism: Rana muscosa (assembly GCA_029206835.1). NCBI lineage: Eukaryota > Metazoa > Chordata > Amphibia > Anura > Ranidae > Rana > Rana muscosa. The sequence continues at coordinate 940,148,450 of CM055122.1, read as the reverse complement.
CTTGGCCTCGCTGGACAGGGCGGTCAGCGGTAAGGTGCATATTACCGCTGACTCATGGTCCAGCAGGCATGGACAGGGACGTTACCTTTCTTTCACGGCCCATTGGGTCACTCTTTTGGCAGCTGGGAAGGATTCAGGACAAGGTGCAGTAGTGTTGGAGGTTGTCCCACCGCCACGCCTCCAAAATGCTACTACTGGTTGTGACACACCTCTCTCCTCCACCCCCTCCTCTTCTTCTTCCTCCATGGCCTCTTCCTGTGGTTTGTCCTATGAACCAGCGGTGCTCCGTAGCCGTTCACGGGGCTACGCAAGTACGCAGGCAAAAAGATGCCATGCCGTGCTTGCGCTGGTGTGTTTGGGGGACAGAAGCCACACTGGGGCAGAGGTCCTGTCTGCTCTGCAGGGCCAGGCCGAGAGGTGGTTGACGCCACGCCAGCTTAAGCCAGGAATGGTGGTTTGCGACAATGGCACCAACCTCCTCTCCGCCCTCCGACAGGGACAACTGACCCATGTGCCCTGTGTGGCTCACGTCCTTAACCTGGTGGTGCAGCGGTTCTTGGGCAGGTACCCGGGCTTACAGGATGTCCTGAGGCAGGCCAGGAAAGTCTGTGTGCATTTCCGCAGATCTTATAATGCCAGTGCTCGCCTGGCTGAGCTGCAAAAGGAGTTGAACCTGCCCAAGAACCGCCTTATATGTGACATGCCCACCAGGTGGAACTCAACGTTGGCCATGCTGCAGCGGCTGCACACGCAGCAGAGGGCCATCAATGAGTACCTGTGCGACTACGGCACCAGGACAGGGTCAGGGGAGCTTGGTTTTTTTTCTCCACGCCAGTGGGGCATGATCAGGGATGCATGCACTGTCCTGGCACCATTTGAGGAGGCCACGAGGATGGTGAGCAGTGACAGTGCATGCATCAGTGACACTGTACCTCTTGTCCACCTGTTGGAGCACACGCTGCGTGGAATAATGGACAGGGCACTTGAGGCAGAACAGAGGCAGGAAGAGGAGGACTTCCTTGCCTCTCAAGGCCCCCTTTACCCAGACAGTGTTCCTTCTGTCCCACCCATCGCACAGGAAGAGGAGGAGGAGGAGGAGGAGGAGGAGGAGGAGGATTGTGTCAGCATGGAGGTGGAGGCTGGCACTCAGCATCATCAGCAGCAGTCTTTTAGGGATGATTTACAGTCCCAAGAAACCAGTGGACTTGTACGTGGCTGGGAGGAGGTGGCTGCGGATCATGTCGTCCTTAGTGACCCAGAGGACTCCGGAGCGAATGCCTCAGCAAACCTACGCTGCATGGCCTCCCTGATCCTGCAAAGTCTGCGGAAGGATCCTCGTATTCTTCGGATCAAGGAGAGGGACCATTACTGGCTGGCCACTCTCCTTGATCCACGGTACAAGGGTAAGGTTGCGGACCTTATGTTACCGTCGCAGAGGGAGCAGAGGATGAGACAACTCCGGGAGGCCTTGCAGAAAGGTCTGTGCAACGCGTTCCCAGAGACTGGGAGGTTGCAAACTCCTGGTCCTGGACAACGAGTTGCTGAGGCTTCGGCCAGTCAAAGAAGGAGCGGTGGGGAAGGTGGCCGTCTGACCGATGCGTTCAGACAATTCTTTAGTCCGCAGCCCCAAAGTATGATCGGTTCCAGCAACCATCGCCAGCGTCTGATAAACATGGTGCAGGAATATCTAGGGGCAAGGTCAGACTTGGACACCTTCCCCACCGAAAATCCTCTGGCTTACTGGGTCTTGAGGATGGATCACTGGCCAGAGCTTGCACAGTATGCAATTGAGCTACTGGCCTGTCCTGCATCCAGCGTTCTTTCGGAACGCACATTCAGTGCTGCTGGAGGATTTGTCACGGATCACAGGGTGCGCCTGTCCACCGACTCGGTTGATCGACTGACTTTCATCAAGATGAACCAGTCTTGGATCACCACCAGCTACCACACACCTGATGCTGATATAACAGACTAATTGATTTTAAAATGTCACATCCCTTCAAGACTGATGCTGATGCTGAGTGCCTGTGCTGTTATGTTGACTGGCTATCCTCCTCCTCCGAGTCCTCAATGATACGATTGATGATGATAGCTTGGAAGATCATTTTTGTTTATGGGTGCCGCCACCAGTGCCTAACGCCCAATTTTTCAGCCCCTGTTTAACAGTGGCGTGTAATTACAATTTTTGAAGCAATACTTTGCAACAGGGCTCATTGCTGTGCTCCAAGTACAGTATCTGTGAGGAGTTGCAGTGTTGTGCCACCAGTGCCTAAGGCCCAATTTTTCAGCCCCTGTTTAACAGGGGCGTGTCATTACAATTTTTGAAGCAATACTTTGCAACAGGGCTCATTGCTGTGCTCCAAGTACAGTATCTGTGAAGGGTTGCAGTGTTGTGCCACCAGTGCCTAAGGCCCAATTTTTCAGCCCCTGTTCAACAGGGGCATGTAATTACAATTCTTGATCTAATAATTCACAGCAGGGCCCATTGCTGCACCCACCAAGAGTAACTGTCAGGGCTTACAGTGTTGTGGCACCAGCACCACCATCAAAGGCCCAATTTTTACTACCACTGTTCAACAATTATATGTAATTAAAATTCCTGATATAATAGTTGACAGCAGGGCGTTCCAGCACCAACCAAGAGTAACTGTGAGTGCTTACAGTGTTGTGCCAACACCAACAACTAAGGGGCCTATTTCTGCAGAGTATATACGGCAGGTCCCTACTTTCAAACATCCAACTTACAAACGACTCCTACTTGCAAACGCAAGAAGACAACAGGAAGTGAGAGGAAATCTACCACTAGGAAGGAAAATTCTCTCCTGTAAGAATAAATATGGGAGAAAGGTGTCTCCTCTGTACTGATGCTTTATCAGCAATCCTTGTTTCAAGAAAAACACCACATTTCAAAAACAGTTGTCATTAGGACGGAAAGTGAGGTGAAATGTTCTGAACAGGGGCACAGACAGCAAAACAAATGTTACAGGGGTGATAACCCTTACCTATGTTTTCCAAAAAGTTTAAAAATAGATTTTTGGTCTGGAGCTACACTTCAACAATGTACCTGTTCAAAATTACAAACAGATTCTACATAAGAACAAACCTACAGTCCCTGTCTTGTATGCACCGCCTGTATACGGCTGTTCAGAGTATATAGGGCCTTTTTTATTTTATGTGCGGGGTTCCCCTTAATATCCATACAAGACCCAAAGGGGCTGGTAATGGGCTGGGGTAGGGGGGGGGGGTCATGGGGTAGCTATGCCATTTTTCTTAAAGATTTTCATCCATATTACCGGGACCAGACATTACATTAAAGCCGCAAGCAGTTTTAAATGGCTTTTTTTTCCTTTAGAAGTGTCATTTTGTGCAGGGACAGTTCTAAACACGGGAAACACGTGGCACTTCACAGGCATACTTTAGACACCCCCCAGGTACGATATTTAAAGGAATATTTGACTTTTTTTTTTTCACTTTATGCATCATTAAAATGACTGCTCCCGGAAAACGACCGTTTTTAAAACTTATTTTTGCATTGATACATGTCCCCTGGTGCAGAACCCGGGTTCCCAAACCCTTTTTAGGACAATAACATGCATAATAGTTGTTATAATTAGCACTTTAGAATTCGAACGTTCGCATCCATTGTATTTAATAGGGTTCTAATGTTCGTTCGAACTTTCGGTCCGTTCGCGGGTTCTGGTGCGAACCGAACCCGGGGGTGTTCGGCTCATCACTACTCCACAATCATATTATTGTCCAGTTGTGCCAAGGAGGGTATCGAGCCGAACTTTAGGGGTTGACAGGCAGAGTGTAGACCCAAAAATATAACCAGCAACTCCTACGGGGGTAGTGCTAAATACATATAGCCAAAACTAGCTTACTAATCCCAAACAAAAATATGATTTCGGTAGCCCTTTCTTCATGCACATGGGCACCTCCAAAGGTGCTGGTTGTTACTATTTCACAATTGTCCACAAAGCAACCAACATTTTGCCCAGGTTCACACTGGGGCTGCGGGAGTGAGCCGTGCGAGTTCAGCTGAACTCGCACGGCTCACTCCTGCCTGTCAGTCCCCGATTTCAGCTAGATTTCAGAGACATCTGAAACAGATGTCAATGGAAATCGCGGCTGAAATCGCAAAAAGTAGTACAAAAACTACTTTTTGTAATCGGTGCAGCGCCGCAGATGCGGCGTCGCACCGATTAGGACGGTGCCATTGGCCGCAATTTGCGGCAAATTTCGCCGATTTGACATGTCAAATCGCATGTCAAATCGCACCAGTGTGAACCAGGGCTAAAAGTCACAAAATTTGATTTGATTTGATTTGATTTATTTATTGTCATTGTAAAAACAAATTCACAATGAAATTACATTTCTACTCCACACATTATTCATACATCCTAATTATCAACCATGCATTTACCACACAGAATTTATATATAAAAGTGTCCCCATATTAAAAAAGTATAAAAAGTGTCTTCATATTAAAAACTAAACAAGACAATAAAATAAGACTATGTGACCTCCTTTCATTTCATTCCTGCATTGATAGCCTTAACAGCCCTGGGGAAGAAGCTCTCTTTAAATCTTTTTGTCCTTGTTTTAATCACCCTAAAACATCTCCCAGATGGCAATAATTCAAATAAATGACAACCAGGATGAGTCGGGTCTCTCACTATTTTTTCTGATCTACAAAGGCAACAAGTCTCATATATTTCATCTAGAGAAACAAGTTCACACCCTACAATTTTCTGCGATGTTCGAACCACTCTCTTTAGAGCATTTTTATCTGCTTGCGTACAACTAGGGTACCTGTCAGGAATGGTGTCATTACTGGGCTCACCTGCTGGTGGCACTGTTGCTTTCAGCACCAGTGGGTGTAGTTCTGGTGGCCACCAGCGGGTGTCTCCTCACCAAGACTTTCCACCAGCCATCAAGCACACCTGATCTGGGTCTGCTGGACTATATAAGCCCGCCCTTAACCAAGCTCATTGCTCCAGAATTCCTTCTGTAAGCCTGACCCGTTACCTGCCTTGTCCTGGACTCTGTCCCCTGCGACCTGTCCCCTGAGACCTGAGACCAGCTTCCAGCTTCCCCTTGCTGACTGCTCCCAGTACCTGGCCTTCTGCTCCCCTTGTCTCTCATCCCCTGCCTTGTTCATGTATGTGTGTTCCCTTTTGTACATATTAGTTAGCTAGTTAGATTAGGTTGTTTTTGGGGTTTGTTTTGTTCTTTTGTATTCGTTTCTTGCTTATGGTTTGCTGTGGTTTTGTTTACACGTGTGTCTTTATCTTTAATAAATATTTATATTTTTCACTTGCTCTGTTCCTGATTCCTTAATGTGCAGCCCAATGATCTGACCACCTGTATTGGATGTCTGTGTATAGCAGGGATATGCAATTAGCGGACCTCCAGCTGTTACCAAACTACAAGTCCCATGAGGCATAGCGAGACTCTGACAGCAGCAAGCATGACACACAGAGGCAGAGGCATGATGGGACTTGTAGTTTTGCAACAGCTGGAGGTCCGCTAATTGCATATCCATGGTGTATAGCATCCTCGTGACAGAATTCTGGAGCCATATAATCAGATCGGCTGCACCTGGGAATTGGGTCTGAGCACTTGTTAAAATTACCAAGATGCAGGTGGACGATATTCTTTATCTTTCGCTCCTAGCGACAGATGACAGAGACTTCTGTTATCAGACACTAAAAGAATACCCTAGAGGGCAGTTATTGGAATACATCCGCATAACTCACGTTTTTGTGGATCGGGGCTATTTTTTGTTTGAGGATGTGCAGGCTTTGATCTGTATCTGTACAGAGTTGGCCTTGTCTGTTGCCTCTAGTGGAACAGATGATTATACACCTCCTTTTGATGCAGCTCAGGTAGAATCTTTGGTGTGGCTGTTGGAAGATGACTCAGCCTTTTTCCATGAGCACTACTCTGCTTGTCCTCAACAGGTGCTTGCAGCATGTATTGATTCAGTGCAGTCTCTGGTCAGACAAGCAGTGTGCAAACCTTATTTTGTTCAGCCTGTGCTTCAGGCCTGGTCTGATCTCCTGTATCTAGCTAAACCACAACAACTCAACCCTGCCATTAATCACCTGCCTTCCCAAGAATGTATCCGCCCGTCACCTATGGCAACCCCAGCTACCGTCCAGTGTGTTCAGCCCCCCAAATACTACTACCCCGTCTCTACCTGTTGCACCTACCCTGCCTTCAATCCACCTGCTTCTTCCCTCCTATCCGTAGCCAATCCACAAGAACCTCCTCCAGCCACTGTCCCTGCACCTCTGCCATTTTCTTCCATTTGCCCAATCCCAACCTTTTCATATATTCCCCCCGTTACTTGCAAACCTGCAGTGACTAAGCCCAAAAAGAAGCGGAAGTACTTTCCAACCCACACAATCTTACCGGTATCCCCAACCTGCCTCCACACCAACCAATCTGCTCCAGCCTGAAGATCCCGTGCCACCCTGCCAGCCTGAAGTTCCCGTGCCAGCCTGAAGTTCCCGTGCCAGCCTGCCAGCCTGAAGTTCCCGTGCCAGCCTGCCAGCCTGAAGTTCCCGTGCCAGCCTGCCAGCCTGAAGACCCTGTACCAGCCTGCCAGCCTGAAGACCCTGTACCAGCCTGCCAGCCTGAAGACCCTGTGCCAGCCTGAAGTTCCCGTGCCAGCCTGCCAGCCTGAAGTTCCCGTGCCAGCCTGCCAGCCTGAAGTTCCCGTGCCAGCCTGAAGTTCCTGTGCCAGCCTGCCAGCCTGAAGACCCTGTGCCAGCCTGCCAGCCTGAAGACCCTGTGCCAGCCTGAAGACCCTGTGCCAGCCTGTCAGCCTGAAGACCCTGTGCCAGCCTGAAGACCCTGTGCCAGCTTGAAGTTCCTGTGCCAGCCTGCCAGCTTGAAGTTCCTGTGCCAGTCTGCCAGCTTGAAGTTCCTGTGCCTGCCTTCCAAACAGAAGTCCTGATGACGGTGTCCCAGTCGGAAGATCCGGTGTCCCAGTCGGAAGATCCGGTGACCCCGCCTGAAGATTTGGTGACTGAGACCCCGCCTGAAGATCCGGTGCCCGTTTCCCGGCCTGTGGTAGTGGTGCCCGTTTCCCGGCCTGAGGTTGTGGTGCCCGCTGCGGTGCCAGTTTCCCAGCTTGAGGTTGTGGTGCCCGTTTCCCGGCTTGAGGTTGTGGTGCCCGTTTCCCGGCTTGGGGGTATGATGCCCGTTTCTCAATCTGTGGAGCCTACTACCCAGCCTGAGATGTTCCAGTCTGCTGCCCAGCCTGAGATGTTCCAGTCTGCTGCCCAGCCTGAGATGTGCCCGTCTGCTGCCCAGCCTGAGATGTGCCCGTCTGCTGCCCAGCCTGAGATGTGCCCGTCTGCTGCCCAGCCTGAGATGTGCCGTCTGCTGCCTAGCCTGAGAGGTTCCTGTCTGCTGCTCCGGTGCCCGCTGCCCAGTCTGATGTCCCAGAGCCTACTGTCTTGCTTGGTGACCTTGTACCTGGTATCCAGCCTCACGATCCAGTTCCTGATGGTCCCATTCCTGATACTCTGCCTGGTGGTTCCTTTACCGCTGCCCAGCCTGATGACTCGGAGCCCGCTGCCCAGCCTGAGGATATGGTCCCTGCTAAAACCTGTTCCTGATACCCAGCTGGCCGCTGATGTCTTCCTGATGGATGCCCCTGCGTGGTCTGCCTCTGATGGGTTCTTGCCCGTTGCCCTGCTAATTTTTATTTCCGAATCTAAACTTCCTGACCCTGGTGGTGGGATGCGTGTCCTATTTTCAGACTCTAGTGGCACGTCCCCCAGTGGACTAAAGGACTCAGGCCTAGAAAATACGAAGAAGTCCGCAGACTCAGTACGGAAGCCTTTTAGGATGTTTCTGCATCCACTCGGACTGCCAAACCAAAGGCTGAATGGAGTGTCCGGAGGCCACTCCTTAAGGGGGGGGGGAACTGTCAGGAATGGTGTCATTACTGGGCTCACCTGCTGGTGGCACTGTTGCTTTCAGCACCAGTGGGTGTAGTTCTGGTGGCCACCAGCGTGTGGCTCCTCACCAAGACTTTCCACCAGCCATCAAGCACACCTGATCTGGGTCTGCTGGACTATATAAGCCCGCCCTTAACCAAGCTCATTGCTCCAGAATTCCTTCTGTAAGCCTGATCCGTTACCTGATCTGTTCCCTGCCTTGTCCTGGACTCTGATCCTTGTACCCTGTCCCCTGAGACCTGCCCCCTGATACCAGCTTCCAGCTTCCCCTTGCTGACTGCTCCCAGTACATGGCCTTCTGCTCCCCTTGTCTCTCATCCCTGCCTTGTTCATGTATGTGTGTTCCCTTTTGTACATATTAGTTAGCTAGTTTAGATTAGGTTGTTTTTGGGGTTTGTTTTGTTCTTTTGTATTCGTTTCTTGCTTATGGTTTGCTGTGGTTTTGTTTACACGTGTGTCTTTATCTTTAATAAATATTTATATTTTTCACTTACTCTGTTCCTGATTCCTTAATGTGCAGCCCAATGATCTGACCACCTGTATTGGATATCTGTGTATAGCATCCTCGCGACAGTACCACACTAGAATACAATACGTTAATCTAATTAAATCGAATGTACAAGAGCGTGTGTAGCATGTGCACTTCCAAAAAAGCAAACAACAAACTAATAAAAAGTCAACTTTAGTTTCATAAAATTAATTAACTTTGGGATTTGGTACTTTGGCTGAAGCACAATGTCACGACCTTGTACAAACATGCAACCAAGATCTACAGCTGTCAGTTGGTATCAGACAATGCATCCATAAATGGAATAAATTGTAGACCTCTCTGCATCAACCTGTCATGATGAATTGGTAACTGATCAATTTTTCTCTTTCAAGATAGCGGGAGATAATTGATTCAAGTTTAATTAGTCTGAAAACATCAAGGCTTGTCAATGCGAGAGGACATTTGGTCAGCTGGAATAAGATAAACTGAACTGTATGTGTGAACTATTGATCTTGGATTCACTAAGTTCATTGTCCACCCTGAAAAAGTGCTTGCAGGCGAAGGCCAGGAGAACATTAATATATCTAGATATGCTGTCAAAATAAGTATTTTTTACAGTGTAAAAATTATGAAAATAAAATACAATAATTTTCCCAAGTGCTCCCATTTCATTGCTCATGAACACCAAGATACAATTCATTGTAGGCTTACAGCTAAAGCTGGACCTGAAGTGAAAGGACTGGATAAAGAAGAGTATAGGATACTCTCTGTATCTCTGGTAGCATTGTACCCATGTTCTCTTTCTCTGCAGGTTTTATTTGGCAGCACATACAGTGCCACATTCATCAACCTATAGTATATGATACTGCAGGAGGGTACCAGGTGATGTTATTATATAACATTGCTTCTATCAAAGTGGAAATGTCTCATGTACCATAAAGTTGAACATAAAATCACAAATTAAAGCAGATCTTCATTCACAAATAAATTATATGTTTATTTTTAAAATGAAAGCAGTGTAGGAACCTGAAATTTCCTGGGTATTACAGAGCATTGTACAACAGAGCTCAGACTAAGGGCTCTTTCACACGGAGGTCCGTTCAGGTCCGCCTGTCAGTTTTTTAGGCGGACCTGAAACGGATCCTCCATGTACCCCTATGGAGGCACGGATGTCAGCGGAGACATGTCCGCTGACATCCGCTCCGCCAAAGTGTGACGGAGGAAAACCCTATTTTTCCTTCCGTCGGCGGAGCGGATCGGATGACAACGGACTCTACGGTCCGTCGTCATCTGATTCCCCATAGGGGAGAGCGGCGCTCTGACAGGGCGGTCCCTGCACAGTGTGCGGGGACCGCCCAGTCATCCGCCGGCTCAGCGGGGATCAACGGAGCGATCCCCGCTGAGCAAGCAGAGCTTCACGGGGCGGATCTGCACGGATCCGCCCCGTGTGAAAGGACCCTTACAGACAAAGAAGCAGCACAATCGGTTGTAATACAGTACTCGTGAGCTGGCAAGCTGATAGGAGGAAACAGGGTGACAGAGACATGAGCTCAACAGCATGCTTCTCTTTTCACCATCCATGACACATATCTTGCTAGGGAGACTGAGATGACCAAAGTGTCCCCTCTTACTGCTGCATTCCAATGCTCCAATAGAGTGACACAGTAATGGAGTTACTGGAACTTTTAAAAGCTCTGTCATCAAGGGTTTGAAGTGACAAGGAGTCGCAGTTCACCTATTAAATACAGTCAAGTAAGATCCAGAGTCAGCAACAGGCAGGCAAGCAGAGACAGAGTCAGGAATGGGCTGGGTCAGTAACTTGCACACAGCAATGTACCAGGGTGTTAAGTAGGTATCGTAGTTGATAAAAACATGCCAGAGTCAGTATAGGAACAGATGAGGAGAGATGCAAATGTTTCAGATGGGTCAACGAACAAACCAGGTCGGTAACCAGAATAAACAGTCAGGATACTGGGATCTCAGGTCACTGGAGTATTGCTTAAGCTTTCTGAAACATTACTGTACGGTATATTGTTGCTTTGTTTTGTGACATGACAGGAAATGATAAATTCAGAATAGAATAGTTACTGATCGGTCCACTCTAATTAAATAAAAGCACTCCACTTTTATTAATTAACCTTTAATCCCTTGCAAAGCCCTTGTCCCAGACAGGATACTCAGAAAAGGATCACAGATTATCCTAGTTTTAAAACTTTGGTGTGCAAAATGTTATTGAATTTGGATAATATAGATCAGGGATCTCCAAACTTTCGATACAAAGAACCAGTTTACTGCCATTCAAACTTTAGAGGGGCCAGAATGTGGTTAGTGGGAGTAAAAAATGTCCTGGCATTAGTGGGAGTAAACAATGCCATAGGCTTGGTGGTCAGTTGGAGTAAAAAATGTCATCATTGGTGTGAATATGAGAAATAGTGCCCCATCATTGGTGTCAGTGGGAGAATTAGTTCCCCATTGTTAGTGTCAGTGGGAAGAATAGTGCTCTGTCTTTGGTGCCAATGGAAGGTATAATGGCTTGTATCGGTGGAAGGGAAAGTGCCTCAAGGGCCAGATAAAGGCAAGCAAAGGGCCAAATCTTGCCTGTGAAACGCAGTTTGGAGACCTCTGTAGTAGATGATATACAGTTGTGTTCATAATAATAGCAGTGTGTTTAAAAAAAAGTGGGTAAAGCTCAAAATCCTTCTAATAGTTTTTATTTCCATATACACAAATGCATTGGGAACACTGCACAGTCTATTCCAAATCAAAACATGGAGACAATTTTTATAAATTTGTTATTACTTTACAGAAAAGAAAAAGGAATAGTAGGCTTTTCCAAAAAATAGCATTGTCTGTATTTTTCTTTACAAACTTTAAACATCTACTGTATAAACTGAAAAATGCTTGAAGATTTAGCTTTCCTGTGAATCACTGAACTAATAGTTAGTTGTATAACTATGGTTTCTGAGAACTGCTTCACATCTGTGTTGCATGGAGTAAACCAACTTCTGGCACCTGTGAACAGGCATTCCAGCCCAGGACGATTGCACAATTCCTCTGCATTTCTTGATTTTACCTCAGAAACAGCATGATGTCTCCCCACAAGTTTTCTATTGGATTAAGGTCTGGGGATTGGACTGGCCACTCCATAACATTACTCTTGTTGGTCTGGAACCAAGATGCTGCTGGCTTACTGGTGTGTTTGTGGTCATTGTCTTGTTGAAGCACCCATTTCAAGGGCATTTCCTCTTCGGTATGAGGCAACATGACCTTTTCAAGTATTTTGATGTGTTCAAACTGATTCATGATCCCTGGTATGCGATAAATAGGCCCAACACAGAAAAACACTTAAAATGAGCTTTACTGATGAACAAGGGCGGCAAGCCTCAATCTTTGCGCACAAATGCTCAATCGGTACAAGATTTCAGGAAATGTCCTACAAACTCTTAACACATTGGTACGCCACACCAGATAAAATTAAAAAGTGGTACCCACTGTCCTTCGGACTCATGCTGGAGGTGTGAACAAACGCAGGGCACGATCCTACACATATGGTGGGACTGCCCCCAATTGGTGCCCTTTTAAAACAAAGTACGCAAGTTAATTAAACTTATCACGGAAACCAAAATTCCTCTCAACCCGGCGTGTTGCATACTACATATTGCAAACTGTTCTATGAGATGTTACAAAAGGTCCTTAACCAGACATCTGCTAAATGCAGTGAAAATTCAGATTCCCAGGCATTGGAAATCAAAGAATGCCCCTTCCATCTCTGAATGGTTTCACTCCATAGAAGATATCTATCATATGGAGGAAACGGTGGCCATTGCTAGGGAATCCTCCGAAAAATTTAACAAGTTATGGTCACCCTGGTTGGTGTTCCGTTACTCTGACCAATATTCACAACTTGACACTGGGTGAAACAATCAACACAGTATAGGCCAACATCTCTTTCTCTCTTTCTACCTATAGAAGGACAGATTACTGACTGATTGTTTCACAATACTAATGGCTAAAGGCATTATGCCCCACCTGATATTGACAACCCCTGCAATGGCCCTTCTGGATAACTATATTCTTAGGCACCCTCACCAGGACTCTTTAGATATTGATTTACTGATTATTATTTTTTATCCCCCCCCCCCCCCCTGTGCTTTACATCTCCTCTTACTTACTCTACTGGTTTATGGCCAATACTAATTGCAAGTGTTTATGCTTGTAGAGTACATGCACTATTGTACCTTCTTGCCCAAGTTGCATTTGAGACCAGTTACTTTTGTTTCCATGTGTATCTCCACACAACGGTTATTAATGTTTTAAAATACTGTACCCCAGTACTTTTGTCTGAAATACCGTATTTTTCGCTCCATAAGACGCACCTGACCATAAGACGCACCTAGGTTTTAGAGGAGGAAAACAAGAAAAAAATATTCTGAACCAAATGGTGTACTAAAATATTTTATATTATACTACTACTATAGGTGGGTGGTGGACACACAGCAATACCACCCCCCCCCCTATCAAATCAGCTCAGCTACACTATACCTGGGTGGTGGACACAGCAACCTCCCCCCCCCTTCCCAGATCAGCTCAGGGTGGCAGGGCAGACACAAACACCCCTTCAGCCTCTTCTATCACAACAGCTCATGTGACTGGGCAGTGGATATCATGCTAGCCCACATCTCCCACCCCCTTATCACCAGCTCAGCTCACCTCAGGCAGTGGAGGACACTGTCATTACAATTCACAACCCCCTCTGGCTGGCTGGCTCCCAGCCTCAGATGTACATGGGCAGCAGCTAGGAAGGAGAACTGGGAACATAGTTTACAACAGCAGCAGCTGCCAGGGGAAGGAGCAGGAAGTGAGACTGGACCAGACCACGGCGCCGGGGGGGGGGGGTTCTGGCGAAAAATAAAAACAGCCAGGGTTCTCGCCGCTTTCAAGATAATGTCACCTCTGGCGGGTGTCATCCGATTTGGGTGCGGAGCGCACCCCCATAGCAGCGCTACTGACACTGACATGTTTTGACACCCGGCCGTCTCCCCCCCCCGCTCCCCCTTGGTATGTCCCTGCCAGGATCCGCCTCACTCCCTTTCTCTCTCCTTCACAGAGAAGCCGAGCACTGGTATTCTGACGCGGCGACGGGGGGGGGGAGGGTCAGCATTCGCTCCATAAGACGCAGGGACATTTCCCCACATTTTTTAGGGGGAAAAAAGTGCGTCTTATGGTGCGAAAAATACGGTATGTAAACAGCTTTATCTTTAATAAAAACTTTTATTGTAACAAAAATAAATAGGCCCAACACCATAGTATGAGAAACATCCCCATATCATGATGCTTGCGCCACTATGCTTCACTGTCTTCACAGTGTACTGTGGCTTGAATTCAGTGTTTGGGGTTTGTCTGACAAAATACCTGAAGCCCCTAGAACCAAAAAGAACAATCCTGCTTTCATCAGTCAACAAAATGTTGCCTCATTTCTCTTTAGGTCAGTCAATGTGTTCTTTGGCGAATTGTAACCTCTTCATCACATGCGTTTGTTCAACAATGGGACTTTGCAGGGACTTCTTTCCGATAGCGTGGCTTCACATAGGCATCTTCTAATTGTTACAGTACTCACAGGTATATAACCAAACTGGTGTAGTACAACTCTCACCAATAATGAATAAATAATTAGATTTACACTAAATCAATATCACAAGTGCTATAACCGCTATATCACAACAACCGTGGATATAAAAATAATCTCATGCCGCATAAACATGATCGTTTTTAATGTCATTTTCCAAAACAACGTTTTTCTCGACGTGATTTTTCTTGTTTCCTCTCAAGACTGTCTTGCATACACACGTTCATTAAAAAAAATGCTCGAGCAAAGCGCAGTGACGTAGGACACATACGACGGCACTATAAAGGGGAAGTTCCGTTTGAATGGTGCCACCCTTCATGTTAGTAAAGTTTGTTGAGCGACGATTCGTGCTTTTCAGCCTCATGCTTTTCAGTCCGTTACAGCGTGACAAATGTGCTATCTCCATTATGAACACTAGTTTTACCAGAACGAGCGCTCCCGTCTCATACTTGATTCTGAGCATGCGCGGTTTTTTTTCCCTCGTAAAAGCATACACACTACCGTTTTTCACGACGGGAAAAAAAACGACATGAAAAACGACGTGAAAAAATAGAGCAGGTTCTAAACATTTTTAGGCCGTTTTTCACATCGTTAAAAATGCTCTAGAGCCTACAGACGATCGTTTTTAATGCCCAAGTTAAAAAATTGAATTTTTAACAACGTGAAAAACGATTGTGTGTACGCGGCATCAATGTCACTCCATAAGTGTTTTAAATAAATAGAAATAAAAATAAAAATAAAAACTTATCAAATTCATGCAAAAATATTTCAAATAACAAATTGATATACAAGTATATACAATAGCGATCAATATGGTCCAACAAGTGTCCAAATAATGAATAATTTCCCAAGATGAGAAAAGGACATAGATCAATGAAGACAATACAGCTTCCAAAAAATCACAGCTGTGTCCAGACTGAAATTAGTAATTCCACCACCCGTGCAGTATAGCCTCTTACCTCACTGTCATGACCCCTGTATTACCAGTAGGTCACAACATGCAGTTTTCCCTCTAGGGAGATAGAGATAACAGCCACTTCTGAATCCTATCCAGATGGATGGGTCTTGGGTATGGCCAATATGCATGAAGGAATAAAAAGAGCACACAGACCCTAGTGTTCTCCATTTAAAACTCCTATTTAGCCTAAGTTCACACTGATGCGGGTTTGAACTTGCACAATTTCAAACCCGCACATTAGCCCGACTTAGGGATTTGGCATTTTAAATCGTATGTCACAACGGCCTGATGTGAATGTGTAAAAGAGAAGGTAATGCACTAACAATTGTAGCACTATAGGCAGTACTAGCCGTATATTGCTTTTGTATAACAATAGCTGGCACACAGCCTAGTGCAGAGATGGTCGCGGGGTGACGTCACGTACGGGACTCCACCTCCTATACGCGTTGCCTCCTATAGTCAGGACTTCCTCAGTAGGGCACTACTCACAGGGAAGTACTCACAGGTAACTTTAAACCTTCTTTGATCACCTTGGAACTGATCATTGGCTGAGTCTTTACTATTTTGGCTATTCTTCGATCTATTTGAATGATAGTTTTCTGTTTTCTTCCACATCTTTCTTGTTTTGGTTGCCATTTTAAAGCATTTGAGATCATTTTAGCTGAGCAGCCTATCAGTTTCTGCACTTCTTTATATGTTTTCCCCTCTCCAATCAACTTTTTAATCAAAGTACGCTGTCCTTCTGAACAATGTCTGGAAGGACCGACCCATTTTGCTCCGATTTTTAGAGAGAAATACACTATACCCAGCATAGAGAAAGGAGAAACTTTGGGACTTTAAATGAGGTGGTGACCGGGTAAGGTCAATTGCCTCCATCCCTATTAAGGAAAATGACTAGGGGTTGGGACTTTGAATGAAGCAGGCAGGTATAAGTAATTAAAATTTATTGGAAATCGATGATAAGTTGCATGAGGGTAGTCATGAGAACAAAGGAAACCAATAATTCATTCAGTAGATATACACACAGCAATAACAATTTGCCACACAATAGTACAATTCACAAATCACATGATACAGGTGATCATAAGGGTAAAACATATAGTTGGCATAAAAACATGGCATATACAGGTGATACTCGAAAAATTAGAATATCATGCAAAAGTTCATTTATTTCACTAATGCAACTTAAGAGGTGAAACTAATATATGAGATAGTTCAAGCCGTGATTTGTCATAATTGTGATGATTATGGCTTACAGCTCATGAAAACCCCAAATCCACAATCTCAGAAAATTTGAATATTGTGAAAAGTTGCAATATTCTAGGCTCAAAGTGTCCCACTCTAATCAGCTAATTAAGCCATAACACCTGCAAAGGGTTCCTGAGCCTTTAAATGGTTTCTCAGTCTGGTTCAGTATGAATCACAATCATGGGAAAGACTGCTGACCTGACAGTTGTGCAGAAAACCATCATGGACACCCTCCATAAGGAGGGAAATCCTCAAAAGGTAATTGCAAAAGAAGTTGGATGTTCACAAAGTGCTGTATCAAAGCACATTAATAGAAAGTTATGTGGAAGAGAAAAGTGTGGAAGAAAAAGGTGCACAAGCAGCAGGGATGACCGCAACCTAGAGAGGATTGTCAGGAAAAGGCCATTCAAAAGTGTTGGGGACTTTCACAAGGAGTGGACTGAGGCTGGAGTCAGTGCATCAAGAGCCACCACACACAGACGAATCCTGGACATGGGCTTCAAATGTCGTATTCCTCTTGTCAAGCCACTACTGAACAACAAACAACGTCAGAAGCGCCTTACCTGGGCTAAAGAAAAACAGAGCTGGTCTGTTGCTCAGTGGTCCGAAGTCCTCTTTTCTGATGAGAGCAAATTTTGCATCTCATTTGGAAACCAAGGACCCAGAGTATGGAGGAAGAATGGAGAGGCACACACTGCAAGATGCTTGAAGTCCAGTGTGAAGTTTCCACAGTCTGTGTTGATTTGGGGTGCCATGTCATCTGCTGGTGTTGGTCCACTGTGCTTCATTAAGTCCAAGGTCAACGCAACCGTCTACCAGGAGATTTTGGAGCACTTCATGCTTCCTTCCGCAGACGAGCTCTATGGGGATGCTGACTTCATTTTCCAGCAGGACTTGGCACCTGCCCACACTGCCAAAAGCACCAAAACCTGGTTCAATGACCATGGGATTACTGTGCTTGATTGGCCAGCAAACTCGCCTGACCTGAACCCCATAAAGAATCTATGGGGCATTGCCAAGAGAAAGATGAGACACATGAGAGCGAACAATGCAGAAGAGCTGAAGGCCACTATTGAAGCATCCTGGTCTTCCATAACACCTCAGCAGTGCCACAGGCTGATAGCTTCCATGCCACGCTGCATTGAGGCAGTAATTGCTGCAAAAGGGGCCCAAACCAAGTACTGAGTACATATGCATGCTCAGGGCCCAAAATTTCAAGCCCTGAGCTACTAGCCAGGCCTCAAGAGTTACTCGCCACTAGTTGCTCCACCTAACACATACACTGCCCCGCCCCTAATTCTGCCCCTAAATACGCCCTCGTAGATTACCTCATGGAATTACACTGTTAAATGTTTTATGCAGAATCAAGTTACACAATTAAATATTACCAACAACAACTTTAACAAAATGGGACATGGCACTGGGGACAGACCTGAGGGACGTGGCACTGGGGACAGTCCAGAGGGACATGGACTTTTTTACTTCTCCAAATTCTGCTCTCCCTCTTCCCATGTACAAGCTTCCCTCCTCCTCCTCCGCCTTCTCTCTCTAGAACCAGGTCTCTTCCCCATTCTCTTGCTGTCTCCTCTGCAACCCCCACCCATCCTCCTCTCTCTCTCCCTCTCCTATTCTACCCACTCTCATCATCAGGAGCCCCTGTGTGCGGCTCCACGCTTGCATGTCCCCACCTCCCCCTTTCATTCAGTCTGGCAGTGAGGCGAGGAGCTGGCGCACAGTGGGAGGGAGTACAATCCAGCGCTGATATCCACACACCTGCATAGCCATTGACACCACAGCACAGCGCACACTGACACCGCACAGCACACATTGAGACCAGCCTGCTGACTGCACTGCTCAGGCTGAACTGCACGGAGAGCAAAACTGCACAAACTGGAAGGCTGCCGCCAGAGGCGTAACTAGAACCTTCAGGGCCCCGGTGCAAGGAAACATGAAGGGCCCCCTGACCTCTGGTCCCGGGGCCCTTTCTACTGATCCTGGTGTCCCTTTCTCCCATCACGGGGGCCCTTGATTATGGTCCTGCAGCAGGACCCCTTTTACACATTTGAACCGATTGGACCACCCATTGTTTTGTATAGGGAGGCAGAAATAAACAGACTTGTCCATTTACACCTGCCTGCATCCGCTCCAATGAAAACAGATGGATAGAGATCCATTCCCCATCCATCTAGCGATAGATGGATGGGGAATAGAGAACAGCAGTCTGTGACTGTGTCCACTCTGCACAAGTGGAGCAGACACGGACCTGTCATCCTTCTGCTCAGCGGGGATCAGCAGAGAGTTCCCCCACTGAGCAGGTGGATTTGCTTGGCAGAGTCCGAGCAGTGTGACAGAGAGTGTAATAGACGCTCTCTGCTCATAACTGAAGCCACATTACAGGTCATTGGGACACCCGGAGAGGTGATTTTCGTAGTCCTCCATTTCACTCATTCCTTCCTGCTCTCTGCACTCCAGCTACATTGGTCGGGTGGGAAGCCAGGCTCAGAGAGGTCCCATGGCTTGACGAGAATTGTAAGGAAAGCACCTGTGTACTGTACTGCCAGTGTGCGGCTCACCAGACTACATTTCCCGCACTTACCTTTCCTCTTCCACCACCAGTCGCAGCGGGGCTCTAAGTGCAGGCACAGATTGTACTGATGGTCATGCAGCCCTGTCATCACTCGCCCCCAGCATAAATCCACTCGCCAAATGCAAGCAAGCGAGTGGAAATTTTGAGGGCTGTGCATGCTTATTGTAGCGGGTATGTACTTTCCCAGGTGTAAATTTGAACTTGACAGAGACATTGGTGATGTGTAATTCCCTGCAGCCCAGCGGGTGGCGCTGTCACCCTGGGCTGGGATTGAATCATTGCTGTGTGCCGTGCTTCCTTTTTGTCCTCCCTCAGCAGCGGTATGGTGGGACGGGGAACCCGCCGTGCTTGCTGGGAGAGGGTATAAAGGGGCCGGCCATCTTTGTCAAAGGGTCGAAGTCCCAGGCACCTTCAGCTTGTGGACGGTGGTTCGTGTCGGTCCTCTGGGTGGCCTAGGCCCAGAGGACAATCGGAGGTCGTGTTCCATCCCAGCCACCTTCAGCCTGGGGTGAGGTACTCGGATGGAGGTCCGGAGCTCAGTGCCCAACACTGAGTTCCGCGAGGGAAGGAGATCCTAGGGAACCCCGGGAGTGGGTACCCGAATCCGGAAGGCGCAATGGACCGGGGGGAGCTCCTCACTTGAAGACCCGGTGCAGCATATTGCCGGTGACAGGTGAGCCTCTCGTCGGAGACCGCCTGGAAGGAAATTCCCCCTCGTGCGGAGACTGTAACCCACTTTCAGGAAGGAAAGTGGAGAACTACATTGTGTCTGGGCCTATTCGCATCCACACCTCCTTTTCTGTTCTGTTCCTACTAAGGGAGTTCAACTGATTGTGTTCATTCAAGAATAAAGGAGTGTTGAACTTTAATGGTGTGGGGCTCATTTCCTAACAGACATTGTTCAAGGTGACTCTTGGAGGGAGGATCCAGGTGCACAGCACTGACCCGAAGGTAATACAAGAACGTTGCTTATACCGCACTGACACATGTGGTGGAAGCCAGGTGTGGTGTCCCCGCTCCCTCCCCTTTAAGATACCCCTAGACAAGAGACGAGATGAGACGAGAGAAAGAGGGGAGTGAGGAGGGCGCTACACGTGGGGGCTCGGGTCCGGTATAGTGTTTGTGCACCACAGTATTGAACGTGTCTGTTGGAAGAGTTAAGCGAATAGGCAGGCCTTCATTGGCTGAAGTGCATCCCTGCTCGAAGTCGTGGACATGACCCAATGAAGGGAAAGGCCCGCGCAGAAGAGTGGAAAGAGGGGGAAGTTCAGCCGTGTGAAGTACTACACGTGGGGGCTTCTATTGCACTGCGCCACCAGGCACACCCTCATCGCTTAGTTCGTGGGCGTAACTCAGAAACAGAAAAGAAGACAAGCCCGCAAACTGGAGCAAAGGGGAGGAGTCCAATATGTGTGAAGGACTACACGTGGGACATTGGCGCAAAAACTCTGCAGTGTGCGATAATTCAGCAACAGGTCGCCATGTTCGGACATACATCGTGGATTCCAGTTCACCCTTCCACCACGACATTGACTGCTGCTGCTCCAGTAACAGATACTGGGATTCGGCTAAAGCCAAGGGGTCGATTCGCCCTGTACTCGTGCATGGACGTTGAGGCCCTGGGTGTGATTTGTCCCGGCTGTTCGGGACTGGTGTGCCAGCTGAAGCCATTCGGGCAATGTGAGGCCTGTGGGGAATTCCTGTTTGAAGTGGATCTGGCCGTTGAGAGGCCAAGAACCATATACCCCGGCCGTGCTGCGGACAACACCACTCAGAGAGGAGGAATCACTGCTGTGAGAGCCATCCCTACGCACACTGCAACGACCGCGGAGGAGGTGGTAAAACCCCAACGGGAGAAATCCGAGGATGCTGACTCGGTCACCACTGTCTCGCAGCGTCCGCCACTGAAGAGAAAGACCGGCATGGTAGCCCCGACCAGCGGTTGTGGTGGACTGTCTCGCCCGCATACGCCCGGCCTGGATGGATCCGTTGACAAGAGTTCCGGACGTCCCGCTTCAAGTAAGGCCAAGGTGCCAGGCGGAGAGATTTGGTGGGTGGGCGGAGGTGTCGGGAAGTCATGACCTAGCAAATCCGCGGGACGTGGTGGCTCCGTTTCTACAACCGGTGTGACAGCAGGAAGGTAAAGTCACCTGGTTGCATCCAGGGGGGTAGATATATTTTGCCCAGATTCAGGCTTTACGCCGACTTATACAACTAGGTGGAGAGTTGTATAAGCCCAGCTGAGGCTAGTGGGCTCATGGATGATTCATACCTCTAGGGAGAGTGCTGGGCGTCGTGCAGACAGGGAGTTGATGAGACCAGCTGAAGCTCGTCAGCTCATTTAGGCCTCTATAAGAACTCCCAGCTTCATTAGGTGTTTGCTCATGCCTGGAACCAGACCTGTGTGGACTGTCTAGGGAGAGTGAACCCCTGTGCGGTGAGACAAAGCCTGTGTGGCTATTTGCTTGGACATTTAAAACCAGGGACTTAGGGACTAGGACAGCACTAGGCTGATCCCAGTTGTTAGTTAGGAAACCTGTATGTTTAGTCAGAGGTCAAGTTGACCAGGATTTATTTTGTTTATGTTTCTTTTGCTTTGCTGTGTTTTGTCACTGTAAATAGAAAATAAACCGCACCTTTTTGATTTTGAAAACCACAACCTCCGTTTGCTGGGCCTGTTTTTTGTGTGGGGAGCCCATCCCGGGGGTCACACACACCCGCTGCCGAGCTAACCCCCTCACAGTTGGTGGAGAATGCGGGCAGTTTTTTTTTAAGCCAGCATGGAGGAGATACTGAAGCAGCTGGCTCTAGCAAATGCCAATCAACAGCAGACAAATGCAGGTTTGCAAAAGAGCCTTGCAGCTCAACAACAGAACTTCGCAGCCCAGCAGCAAGCTCATCAACAGAGCCTTGCAGCCCAGCAGCAGACAAACGCAACTTTGCAACAGAGTCTGGAGGCTCAGCAACAAGCCCAGCAGCAATCTGAGGCCCGCTTCATAGACCTGTTGCAGAAGCAAGAGCAGAGACTACAACAACAGATGGAAGCAGTAATGCAGCAACGTCCGCAGACCAGTGAGGAAAGCCGTCCCACTAATACCGCGTCCTTTGGGGTGAGTCGTTTATTGACAAAAATGACTGGAGAGGATGATCCAGAGGTATTTTTGACCACATTTGAAAGGACCGCTGAAAGAGAAAAGTGGCCTGAGGAGCAGTGGGCTGGACTGGTGGCTCCTCTGTTAACTGGTGAATCGCAGAAAGCTTACTATGACCTAGAGCCTAACCAAGCAAAAGACTATGTGATGCTAAAAGCTGAAATATTGGCAAGGCTGGGTGTCACCCAGGCTGTCCGGGCTCAGCGTGTGCATAACTGGACTTTCCAGCTTGGAAAACCCCCCAGGTCTCAAATGTATGATCTCATTCACCTGAGCAGAAAGTGGCTACAGCCAGAGACTTTGTCCGCACCAAAGATTGTGGAACGTGTTGTAATGGATCGGTTTTTGAGAGCTCTTCCTACTGCCATCCAAAAGTGGGTAAGCCATGGAGACCCAGAGACGGCCGATGGTCTTGTGGATCGTGTGGAGAAATACTTGGCTACAGAGAACCTGACGGCCTCTTCCAGAGACACTCAGACTTTCCACCCTAAGACCAGACCATCCCCAGGGGCGGATAAGAGGATTCCAAGGGGTGAGGGTGGAGAGAGTGAGAGGGTGGGAGCTCTACCCCAAGTTTGGCGAGAACAGCCTGGGAAATCAGCGGCTCAAGAGGCGGCAAGAAGGATCGTTTGCTACCGCTGCCGGCAAGCGGGACATATTGCAGCCAATTGCCCGGTTGTGGAGGAACCCATGCAGTGTGACTTTCTGACGGGCAGACGTCAGTCGCTGTGTGCGACAGTCGCATGCACTGCCATTCGAGGAACTGAGAAACATTTATGCAAAATGTGTGTTAATGGTAGAAATGTTGTGGTATTGCTGGATTCAGGTAGCCTTGTGACCCTGATAAAGGCTGAGTTAGTTAAAACAGAGGTCTCTGGGAATAGCAAGGTAGCTGTTATTTGTGTGCATGGGGACACCCGAGAGTATCCAGTGACTACAGTGTGTTTCGAGACCCCCAAAGGTACCCTCTCTCATCCATTGGCTTAGTATCTCAGTTACCGCATGACGCCATTGTGGGAAGGGATTTTCCGAAGTTCTGGGAACTGTGGGATGATCCTGAGCCCCCCACTGGTGCCCCTATGTACCAGGAATGTGATAGCCAGAACTCCCCTGAGAGTGGTGAGGACTCTCCGGAATTTCCCTTATCAGTATTGGCAGGGGAGACTCAAGAAACTGGAGAGGAGCCCACCTCCTCAGACGAAAACCTACCGTCTGTGGAGTTTTCTGATCTTGAGGTTCACAGGGAAAACTTTGCCACAGA
Source organism: Rana muscosa (assembly GCA_029206835.1). Lineage (NCBI taxonomy): Eukaryota > Metazoa > Chordata > Amphibia > Anura > Ranidae > Rana > Rana muscosa. The sequence goes on along the minus strand of CM055122.1, from coordinate 940,125,152 downwards.
ACAGTTGAAAGACCCCGCCCTAATAAAGGCACGGGAAAACGTAGTGAAAATAGATGGCGAGTTAGTGAACCCAGATAATACCTGCACTTACCCATACTTCAGCGTAGAGAAGGACCTACTGTATCGGGTGGCAAAAAGGGCAGAAGAAACCGTTGAGCAGCTTGTGGTGCCCAAACCTTACAGGAAGTTGGTGTTGGAGTTGGCCCATGGGCACATTCTTGGAGGTCATCTGGGGACAGAGAAAACCCGAGAGAGGGTATTACAGAGATTCTATTGGCCGGGGGTGATGAAGGACATAGAAAATTATTGTTCCTCCTGCCCTGTGTGTCAGAGGTCGGCCCCGATGCCACATTTCCGTAGCCCGCTGGTCCCTCTACCCATCATTGAGGTCCCGTTTGAGAGGATCGCCATGGATTTGGTAGGTCCTATAATCAAGTCCGCTAGGGGGCACCAGTACATATTAGTTATAATGGACTATGCCACCCGTTATCCAGAAGCGATCCCTCTCCGAAATACCTCGGCCAAAACCATAGCCAAAGAGCTATCTCTTGTGTTTAGCCGGGTGGGTATTTGTAAAGAACTGCTTACGGACCAAGGTACACCCTTTATGTCCCGGGTTATGAAGGAGCTGTGTAAATTGTTCAAAGTGACGCAATTACGTACATCTGTGTATCACCCCCAAACCGATGGGCTGGTTGAAAGATTCAACAAAACCCTAAAACAAATGTTGAAGAAAGTGGTGGATAGAGATGGAAAGGATTGGGACTGTCTACTTCCTTATCTGATGTTTGCTATTAGGGAGGTGCCCCAATCCTCTACGGGATTCTCCCCCTTTGAGTTACTGTATGGGAGACACCCAAGAGGGCTGTTGGATATTGCCAAGGAAACTTGGGAAAGTGAGAGTTCTCCCCACAGGAGTGTGATTGAGCATGTCGCCCTGATGCAAGACCGAATTGCACAGGTAATGCCCATCGTGAAGGAACATTTGGCCCAAGCGCAGTTAGCACAGCAGAGAGTGTACAACCGTGGAGCCAAGACCCGTACCTTTTCCCCGGGGGATAGGATACTGGTACTTGTCCCTACGGTTGAAAGTAAATTCCTTGCCAAATGGCAAGGCCCCTACAAGATAATGGAAAAAGTGAGTGAAGTGAATTACAAGGTCAGACAACCAGGAAGGCGAAAGCCCGAACAGATCTATCACGTTAATCTGTTGAAAGCCTGGAGGGATAGAGAGTCCCTAGTCGCAGACACTTGGTCACCAGCTCAAACTGGTTGCGTGATTCCTGAGGTTGGAATAGCAGCCACCTTGTCACAACCCCAACAACAGGAGGTTAAGGAGTTTGTGCTTCGCAACAAGGAGGTATTCTCTGAGCTGCCGGGACAAACATCTGGGGTAGAGCATGACATCATTACCCCGCCCGGTGAAAGGGTGAAGTTAAAACCCTATCGGATCCCAGAGGCCCGACGGGAGGCAATACGGGAGGAAGTACAGAAAATGCTGAACTTAGGGGTGATAGAGGAGTCCCAAAGTGATTGGTCTAGTCCCATTGTGTTGGTGCCTAAACCGGATGGGAGCTGGCGATTTTGTAACGATTTTCGTCAGTTGAACAAAGTTACAAAATTTGACACCTACCCCATGCCACGTATAGATGAGTTGATCGACCGGCTGGGAACAGCCCGATACATGACGACTCTTGACCTCACAAAAGGGTATTGGCAAATCCCCCTGGCCAAGTCGGCCAAAGAGAAAACCGCATTTGTAACCCCAGACGGGGCGTTCCAATATAAAAGAATGCCGTTCGGGTTACAGAATGCGCCGGCCACATTCCAGCGGAAAATGGACCAGATGCTGAGGCCCCATCGGAAGTATGCTGCGGCTTACCTGGATGACGTAATTGTCCATAGCACAGATTGGGCCTCACATCTGCCAAAAGTGCAAGCAGTCCTGGACTCTGTCCGGGAAGCGGGGTTTACGGCTAACCCCAAGAAGTGTACCATTGGGCAGGAGGAGGCCAAATATCTTGGGTACACCATTGGGAGGGGAGTAATAAAACCCCAACTCAACAAAGTCGAGGCCATCCAGAGTTGGCCACGTCCCAACAGCAAGAAGCAGGTACGAGCCTTTCTGGGAATCGCTGGGTATTATCGGCGATTCATTCCCCACTTTGCTTCTAAGGCTGTGCCCCTAACCAACCTGACGAAGGGGAAAGGGTCGGTCATGATTAAATGGACCCCCGAGGCTGAGGCAGCATTCCAATTCTTGAAACAAGCCTTATGTAGCCAGCCAGTGTTGTACTCACCCGACTTCTCTAAAGACTTTGTCGTACAAAGTGATGCGTCAGATGTGGGGTTAGGAGCAGTATTGTCCCAGGTCTGGAACGGGGAAGAGCACCCAGTCATTTACCTCAGCAGGAAGTTGAAGTCCCATGAGGTAAATTACGCCACCGTTGAAAAGGAGTGTTTAGCGGTGAAGTGGGCTCTAGATTCCCTTCGGTACTACCTGCTAGGTAGGCACTTTGACATGGTTACGGATCACGCTCCGTTAAAGTGGATGGCTCAAAACAAGGAAACAAATAGAAGAGTGAATAGGTGGTTCCTGGCCCTCCAGGAATTCAACTTCACAGTAAAGCATCGCCCTGGCGTTCAAATGGGGAATGTGGATGCTTTGTCTCGAGTACATGAATGCCTGATTGCTGGTGTTCCAACCCCGAGGTTAAAACAAGAGGGGGGGGTATGTGACAGCAGGAAGGTAAAGTCACCTGGTTGCATCCAGGGGGGTAGATATATTTCGCCCAGATTCAGGCTTTACGCCGACTTATACAACTAGGTGGAGAGTTGTATAAGCCCAGCTGAGGCTAGTGGGCTCATGGATGATTCATACCTCTAGGGAGAGTGCTGGGCGTCGTGCAGACAGGGAGTTGATGAGACCAGCTGAAGCTCGTCAGCTCATTTAGGCCTCTATAAGAACTCCCAGCTTCATTAGGTGTTTGCTCATGCCTGGAACCAGACCTGTGTGGACTGTCTAGGGAGAGTGAACCCCTGTGCAGTGAGACAAAGCCTGTGTGGCTATTTGCTTGGACATTTAAAACCAGGGACTTAGGGACTAGGACAGCACTAGGCTGATCCCAGTTGTTAGTTAGGAAACCTGTATGTTTAGTCAGAGGTCAAGTTGACCAGGATTTATTTTGTTTATGTTTCTTTTGCTTTGCTGTGTTTTGTCACTGTAAATAGAAAATAAACCGCACCTTTTTGATTTTGAAAACCACAACCTCCGTTTGCTGGGCCTGTTTTTTGTGTGGGGAGCCCATCCCGGGGGTCACACACACCCGCTGCCGAGCTAACCCCCTCACACCGGCTACATACCCGCGGAGGAGTGTGACACCTCTGACCTGGAGTCGCTCTCGGACATGGGAGACGACGTTGCTATAGACGATTTGTTTGCCAAGAAGGGCTGGGACAAATTACCTCTCGCTTCATCTTGGAGGATCAGAGATCCACCCATGTCAATAAGGGAAAGCACACCCCAGGTGGAGGCACCAGCGCCTGAAGAGAGGTCCCGTCCCCAGCCTGCTTCTACATCCCCGGTGCCATCTGTATCGAAGGCCGGGGAAAAGAGACTGTTGCTGCGGGCACCAATGCTCAGATCAGATGTGATCAAGGTCCCTCGCCACCCGGACTCGATAGTTTTGCCTGGTGAAGGGGACAAAGCTACCATGCCTCCTTTGGCGAGATTGCAACGGCTATTTGGCCAGAAGGTTGCTGCAGACTATGGATGGGAGTATCCATACTTGACGAAGGAATTGCTTTATGAGGTGGAAGTGTGCCGGGAGCGCTGGTACAATGACTTTGTTTGGACCCACCTTCAGGTTCCACACGCTCACAGGTACCTGGCATGCTCTCCAAAAGCCCCTCAACGTTTTAAAGACTGCAAGGCAGAGTGGATGTTGGGACGACACATCCATGCAGATAAGGTGTTGATCCAGGGCAAAGAGGGGGAGGTGTGGAGTATCATCTGGAAACCATGGATCAGCACTTGAAACCACTTGTTCTGCCGCATCTCGAGATCGATTGGCACCTAGTGTCCTAAACCCCCCTGTACCGTCAGATAACAGCATGTTTAGATTCCTGGGTGGATTTTACGCATGTGGCCGTTGTGTCCCGTGCAGGACCTCCAAAGTTAATCTTAAGAAAAGGAAGTCTTTTTTGGCATCTGCCACCAATAAAGAATACAATATTAAACAATTGATTACGTGCGCCACGGTGGGGGTCGTCTATATGCTGGAGTGCGATTGCGGACTCCAATATATAGGCCGAACCTCGAGACCTCTACATGTTCGTGTGGCAGAACATGTTAATAATATTAAAAAGGGGGTCAAAACCCATAATGTCTCTAGGCATTTTAAACAGTTCCACCAACAAAATCCCAAGGGTTTGAGATTCTGGGGCATAGAGAAAGTCACTAGACATTGGCGAGGTGGCAATTTTATCCGTCAGCTGAGCAAAAGAGAATCCCATTGGATTCATGAAACACGAGTTCTTTGCCCTGACGGGTTAAATGTCGAATTTGACATAAATTGTTTTATAACTGACCGTTAATTAGATCGTAGATGTTTTTTTCATTTATTATATGTGATTTATTAATGTATTATTGTTTTAGTATGTTTATTTTGGTTTGGTGAGATTGTTGTGGGCTGTGGTTGATGTCACGTCTATATTCAGGTCTGCAGTCCAGATTTGTTTATTTATTTTTTATCCAATGTATAAGCAGCCTCTTTCTCCATATCGGTAGTAACTGTAGGAGTTGATTGCTGCATTAATATACATATATTTTATATTAATCAACTGGGCTGGTTTACTGGTTGAATTTTAGATATATATATATTTATATTTTCTATTTTAAAGTTTTTATCATGTATTTTGGTTGCCTTTGGAGTCTTTGTGTGGATATCTGGCTCACGGGGACACTTCCTGGTTGATGTCATGTGATTCAGACGTCCCTATCGGCGTCATGTGACGCTGCATCGTGTCTCCATAGTCACAGGCGCCTTGTTGCTATAAGAGCGGGTGTCTGGCGTTCTTCCCATATCCGCTGATGAAGTCCCGCCTACCGGGACGTAACGTGCGTACGGATGGGAAGTTCGTGACGTCACCCGCAGTTTATTCACAGTCTCACCAGACGCGCTGTTGTACCTCGGCACTGGTTTAGTGCCTTTTAAATGTAAGTGCACTACTTTCGTTTTTCATTAAATTGTTTTCTATTACGGAGAAACACTATGGTCTGCTTCTATATTTTCCACATGTAAACACTGCCCTATGAACTTAATACCTGGTAGTTTTTGAATGATCCTGATGTTATATGGAATTGATGACCCTAATCCTTTTGGGGAAGTTTACATCTTCATCTGCTTTGGATTAACCCGTAAGGGAAAGTTTTTCAGTGACCCTCTATAATTAAAGGGTCCATGTTGGAAGGTGAGCGGCCAATTTATCTGTTGGTGGAGGTCTCTCACTGTGTGTGTGTCTGTTACCACCTGCATGCAATCAAGAGTTCATGTGTCATCTATGAAGATCACGGGGATTATATACTGATTTACTGTGCTGTTTTTCTATCTTTGATATATGGACTTTTAAAGCGCTGCACTATTTATTTTTATGTTATACTCAGGGATTTTGATTATTTGACCCTTAGTGTTCAGCTGCTTAGTAGTACATTATAGTTTATTGCGCGGATTTGTTTCTTTTTACTATTATATGCCATGTTTTTATGCCAACTATATGTTTTACCCTTATGAACACCCAGTGGCGTAGCGTGGGTTGTCAGCGCCCGGGGCAGGGCAAGGGATTTGCGCCCCCTAACCCGCGGATTTTTAGCACTCTCTGAGTCCCTTCTGCTAGTACAGTAGTACTGACCAACCTGATTCCTACACCGACCTACCTGACCACTATACTAACCTACCTGATTCCTATACTGACCTGCCTGATTCCTACACTGACCACTAAACTGACCTATCTGATTGCTATACTGACCACTACACTGCCCTACATGATTCCTATATTGACGATTACACTGACCTACCTGATTCCTATACTGACCACTACACTGACCCACCTGATTCCTACCCTGTCCACATTATTATTGCTCACTGATTGGTTGCTAGATGATACTGCACATAATTACCGCTTACCCATTGTTTGCTAGAGGTTACTGCACATCATTACTACAAAATGATTGGTTGCTAGAGGTTACTGCAAGTTATTATTGCTCACTGATTGCTTGCTAGAGATTACAGCAGATCATTACTGTTCACTGATTGGTTGCTGAAGGTTACTGCACAACATTACCACTCACTTATTGCTAGAGGTTACTGCATATTATTAATGCTCCCTAATTGGTTGCTAGACATTGCAGCACATCATTACGGCTCACTGATTGGTTGCTAGAGGTTACAGCACATCATTACAACCCACTTATTTGTTGCTTAAGGTTACAGCACATCATCTCACTGCCTGCACACCACAGACTTCAGAAGTGACGGAACCCACCAATAGACAGAAAAGAAGAAATATAACTAATTATTAGCAATGAGGGTTGAGGGGTGTGCTGTGTATGACGTGCAAGGCTGAGGGATGCGCTTTGTATAAAATGCAGGGTTCAGAGGTGCGCTGTGTGCAGGGTTGATAGGGGTGCGCTGTGTGTGGCGTGCAGGGTTAAGGGGGTAACGCTGTGTGTGGCATGAAGGGTTGGGGGGTGTGCTGTGTGTGGCGTGCAGGGTTGAGAGTGTGCTGTGTGTGGAGGGAGGGTTGGGGGGTGCTGTGTGTGGAGGGAGGGTTGGGGGGTGCGCTGTGTGTGGCGTGCAGGGTTGAGGGGGTGCGCTGTGTGTGGCTTGCAGGGTTGAGGGGGGGTGCGCTGTGTGTGGCTTGCAGGGTTGAGGGGATGCGCTGTGTGTGGCTTGCAGGGATGAGGAAGGTGCGCTGTGTGTGGCTTGCAGGGTTGAGTGGGGTGCGATGTGTGTGGCTTGCAGGGTTGAGGGGGTGCACTGTGATTGGCTTGCAGGGTTGAGGGGGGTGCGGCATGCAGGGTTGAGGGGGGTGCGCTGTGTGTGGCTTGCAGGGTTGAGGGGGGTGCGCTGTAATAAGCTTGCAGGGTTGAGGGGGGTGTGCTGTGTACATCCCCCCCAAAAACAAAGCTCTATTTCCTACAGATTCCAGTTCAGAGCTCAGCCCCAGCCCCCCCCCTCCGGCTGCCATCATCCCGTACAGAGCTTTCCTCTGTAGAGGCGTACTCACAATGTCCGTGCAGCTGTCGGTAAGGTGTCTGTCTGTGTGGATGATGCCTCATCCTCTTTCTCCTGGCCCCGGTTTCCTCCAGTCCTGGGGTGGTCAGTGCAGGGTCAGAGTGCCGGGGCAGCACACTGACAGGCACATGCAGGACTCAGGAGAAGCGTCGGTGGTCGGAAGTCCGGGTTGTGGGGCGGGATAAGTGGACGGACAGCATGTCGCACATGGACCTCGTGTATGGGGAGTGGCATGTAATGGAGAGGATGCCTCGTGAGTCACCTGCCCTCCTCCTTCCCCCCCAGTCTCCGCACGGTCACAATCCCTGGGATCATCATGGATGGTCTTCAATGTTCATTTACTCACTGCTGTGTCAGTGTCACCGCTGGAGCCTAAGCTGGGACTGCACCGCAACTTCTTCCTCATAGGGAAGCGAAAGAGCTCACAGTCTCCTAGACTGCACAGCGCAGGAGAAGAGCTGCAGGTAACTGCCGCCTGCTGCTGCGCCCCTCTAAATTTTGCGCCCGGGCGACCGTCCCCCTGGCCCCCCCACGCTACGCCACTGTGAACACCTGTATCATGTGATTTGTGAATTGTACTATTGTGTGGCAAATTGTTATTGCTGTATGTATATCTACTGAATGAATTATTGGTTTTCTTTGTTCTCATGACTACCCTCATGCAACTTATCATCGATTTCCAATAAATTTAAATTACTTACACCTGCCTGCTTCATTCAAAGTCCCAACCCCTAGTCGTTCTTCTTTAACTATACCGAGCATGTACAACATTTGCTGCTTTCCTCCTTAAATAAGGGCCACCTGTGTGACACCTGTTTTTTTGCAGACTGAATGACCTCAATAATTGAACTCCAGACTGCTATTATTTTGAACACACCCCTTTTAATTAATGATTCAATTACACAGAATTAGCAGGATGCATATCATGACTGTTGGGTCTGTTGGGTTTCTATTACTCTACTACAACTATTAGTAAGTTATTTGCCACGTAGAAATATAATTTATACCAAAAACAGGGATTGACCTGGTTAGTGATGTTGGACTGTTATTATTTTGAACACAACTGTATATAACTGTGTCTTTTACCATAAGCCACACAAATAATATTAATGTCATGCCCATCTTAAAATCACTTATACATTGGTAATATTTAGAGAAGTATCTAGCAAGGGGGAACCCTTCGTTCTTACAGCAGTGATGTACTTAGCTATTGACTGATGAAAGAAGCTGTATAAAGAGGGGAGGTCATTATCTTTAGTTGTCAATGAGTAGGTCAAAAGGTTATACTCCAAAGTACTTAATCCTTCAATTTTTTTTCAAGGACACATCAACCATAAGGTGGCTACTCTATAAATAAGTGCTAGGATTGTAGCAGTAAAGCTAAATATTTGACTTGCAACTCATGACCTGTGCAGAACGTTTGAAACTAGAAATCAAGGATTAAATTACCTTGCTTTTGTAGGACTATCAAGTTTAAATGTCACCCCTGGGTACCCAGAGGTGTAAAGCCCTTCTGGGAGGCCAAGTGATTGCTTTAAGGCAAGCTGCATGACGTCAGAGTATGGGTTACAAAGCAATGTGCTACTACACTGCTGAAGGGTGGCTCAGTCAGTTACCAATACTGCCCTACTTTCTAGCTCTTTCTCACAGGCTCCCATGCTGTACAGAATTGCATAGGTGTGCACAGCCTATTGCATTAGGGTGTGCACCTCAAAGCTCCAACACATATGCGTTTGATATATTTACCAGCCTCTTCCCAGCTCTCCATCTTGAAACAATGGGAGAAAGGGGGAGCAAGGGAGCACATGGGGTACCCTGGCAACAGAAGGAAGAGGAACAGGGAAATGAGGGGTGGCGGGGGTGGCATAAATTAGTACCAATCCCCTATATTTTCCTCCTATGGCAGCTGAATGTTGACAAAAGGGAGAGGAGGAGAAGCCTACTTTCAGCTGCTGCAGGAGGAAAATACAGATCGGTTCCACTAAATTCCACCCCCGCCACCTCTCCTGTCCAGGTTCTGAGGGTCAGCAAGGAAGGATTAAGGTTTACCTGTCACCTGCCCACCATTGACAGGTTGCCAACCCCAGAATTAGGGTGTGCCCAGGCACACCTGGCACACCCCTTGCGCACGCCTATGCAGAATTGACATTGCCCAGGCACATCTAATTATTAAAGGAACTGAAAGAGTAACTCCACTTTTGTTGAGAAAAAAACATTCCCTTCTGGGTGATCAATGTACATTGCAAGGATTATAACAACCTTTGTTGCAGATACCTACCTTTTGTTATTCTGAAGTAATCCCTGTATGTTCCTCTGAGCTTCAGTGATGAGTGGGTCTAATGGGAGTGGTTTCATAATTATCTATCAGGTGTGCACCTGCAGGGCACTAATGAGAAAAGCTGCTGGGCCTGCATCCCTTTAGATATGTTCCTACTGGGAGTATCTCGCCAAAAATAAAAATGTTGTTGCAGGGGATGCCTGAAATCTGACTTGTATCTTAGGCAGACTTCTGGGAAAATTGGTGAACCAATCACATAAGCAAGAAATTACGTTTCTGGGGGTGGTCAGTACACACTCTGTGTACAGAACAACTTCAGGTAGCCATATTGCAATGCATTCTCAAAAAATTACAGTGGCTGCAGATTGAAAAAGAAAGGTAATGTTTAATAACATTAAATTACAATATGACTTGTGTTGTATATGCCATATTTTTTATTTTTTTTTATTTGCTATTATTTTTACCCACAAAAGTGGAGTTACCCTTTAAGTAATCTTTAATTAAGTGTTCTTTTTGCTGCACAACAATAGTATCTCTCCAAAAGAAAATAAACATTTAGTATTATTTCATCTAGTCAGTACAGCTAGACTAGAGCATGCATCTGCCTGTATTGGAAAAAAGTCTGTTGGCAGCCCTGATTCACCACCAGCTTCTGCCAAGCTGGCCAAGGACACTGCCCTTCTTCTTCTTCATTAGATAGGTTATATACACAACTGTAAAGGGAGAAATTCCACCATCTTGTTACTCACATTCTCCTGACCTGAGACCCGCCATCATGAATAATTGAATGTCCACACGAGCAGCCTTTTAATGTTTTACTCAAGAAATCAACGACTCTGTACAGCACCACCTTCATTTCCATATTTCTAGCTCCAGCAGTACAAGGCACAACAGAGTAGTAGCAGAGTCGAATGTCAAGCTATCTCTCCCACACTCCTCAGTGTGGGTTCCCTCTCTGTGGAATCTCCTCAAAAGTCTACCCCCTAAGGGTACTCTTTCCCAGGCTACAGACCTACTGTACAGTGTATATACTGTATGTCAGGTATAGCCTGTTCCCATTACTCCTGATGCCTAGGACTCCTCCCACACTATCTTATAAAGAGATATAGTCTCCACCCACTAGCATCACCCAGAGGAGGAACCTCACTAAAAATGGTACTTACCTCTGCCTACAAGCTGATTCTCGTCTGTTGAGTCTCTGGCTATATGGCATCATGTACAGGCAAGACTTTACATCCAATATCAAAGATACATCAAATATCTTTTACAAAGTTTGGTTCTACTGAATGGAATTTAAAGGGTCTGGAGTTCTAAATAACATCTCTTAATCTCTTTTTTTTTTTTCTTCCAAAAACAGTTTATTGAAATGTAAAAAGCATTTACAGATATCTTGAACAATAGTAGTACAATAAGGTATTAATACAACCACAAAACATGGATGAATAACATGTGTCACATACAATTCAACTTGCGGGTAGTGAAAATGAAATGGCTATGTGCATCCTTCATGAACTAGGCCGTGTTGGGGTGGGCTACCTTAATTCAAGGTAGTTGTGGGGTCTAGTCAAAGTCCACTACCATTGACGGGGATAGATCTTGTTGGTAGGTTAGAGCTAGGTAGGTTCACGGATGCCGTTATGGACTTTTGGTCTGTGTGGGAGGGAAAGGCCAACAGGTGCAATATGGCAGAAAGGGAGGGAAGGAGCTATAAACAGGTTTATTTCGTTGAGAGTGTATGAATGCGGGAGTGTAGGCTGGAGCTATGTTAGTGGTTGTATTGTACAGAAGCTTGTGGATGAGAAAGTAGGAGGGGGTAAGTGGTGGAAGGAGAAGGGGTGGGGTGGGGATCGAGGGGAGGGGAGTGAGGCAGGAAGGGATGGCGTTGGCAGGGGGTCCGTCTCTGACTTCCCCGACCCCTTGGGGTGTTCAAGGGGCGTGTTATGAGAAACTAGGGGCGGATCTGTATAGGGGGAGATATAGGAGGAGAGAGGTGTCTTTGTAAGGTTTAGGGTTAAGGGGAGATCCTGGCACGTCGTAGATTTTTAATGACAATTCTCAGAGGAGTAATTTATCCTTTGTCAGGGTTCAGGGAGTTTGCAAATTCTGGGGTCGTTTTATAGTGTAACCAGCAGGCCCATTTTTTACTAAATGATGACGGAGTCTCTCTTGCAATATGTATAAGATTTTCCATTTCCTCAATTTTGCATATTCTGTTAAACCATTCTTTTATGGTTGGTTGGTGAGTCGATTTCCAGTGTATAGGGATACACTGCTTTGCCGCATTGATCATGTGCATTGCTAGGGATTTGTGATAGGAATTGTGCGACAGGGGTGAATGGTGTAGAAGGAATTGAGAAGGGGAAAGGTCCAAATGATATGAGGTGACTCGAGAGGTTATATGGCATACCTTTTCCCAGAAGTCTTTTAGAGATGGACAGGACCACCAGATATGGAGAAGGGTTCCCCTTTCCCGGAGACATCTCCAGCAAACCTCTGGGATTGTGGGATTATATTTATGCAGAAGGGTGGGCGTGCGGTACCATCTAGATTGGATCTTAAAGCCGTTTTCCTGGGTCGACACATTCGTCGACCCTTTATGTATGTTGAGGAAAATTAGTTCCCATTGTTCCGCTGAAAGAGATACCGAGAGGTCTGACTCCCAGTTCTTACAGGCTAAGGTCTCGTTAGCTTTCATCTCGGCGAAGAGGAGTTCATGTGTGGTAGAAACTAGATGAGATTGGGGTGTCGTTTGGATACATAGCTTTTCGAAAGGGGTGAGTTCTCTGGAGCATTGTATATTCTTGTTAAGGGATTTTAGAAAATGAGCAATTAAAATATATGTCCAAGGGGGAATGGGTGGCTTGTTTAGTTGGGAGGAGAGTTGGGATGTAGACAATAGTTTGCCCCGGAGGAAGAACTGATGTGATCTAATTGGGCTCTGTGTCCAGTTATCGGTAAGAAACTTTGCGTGCATACCTGGTGGGAACCCAGGGTTCATTTTTACAGGTGTCAGTGGGCCGGGAATCGAAGATATGGGTGATCGGTAGCAAAGCTTTTTGAAGCATTGCAAGGTTGGGCCTATAAGTGGGTGTACGTGTAATTCAGAGGGGACGTGGGGTGAGAGTAACCATGGGAGAGACTCCAAAGGGAGAGCAGAAAAAGATGCTTCTAGGGAAACCCAATCTTTGTGGAGAGATTGAGTATTCCAGTCCACTATCCTGGTAAGGTGTGTAGCAGTGTAATAATTGAGAAGGTTGGGGAGGCCTATGCCCCCAAGTCTTTTAGGTCGGGTGAGCTGCGTAAAGCTGATTCTGGGTCTACGGTTCCCCCATAAGAATTTAGTGCATATGTTTCTATAAGATTTAAAAAAGGCCGGAGGTATATGTATAGGGATCGCCTGCAATATATAGAGTATTCTCGGGAGGGCATTCATTTTGAGGATCGCCGCTCTGCCAAACCAAGAGAAAAGCGGTTTGTTCCATGTTTCAAGATCAGAGGATATTCTGTGTAGGATAGGAACATGGTTTTTAGCGTAGAGGTTTGAGAGTTTGGAAGGGAGTTGTATCCCTAGGTATGTGATGGAATCATGTTTCCATTGGAACGGGAAGTTAGCCTTACATTGATCAACTATGTGTTGAGGTAATGTTATATTAAGGGCAAAGGATTTCGAGAAATAAATTTTAAGGTGGGAGAGGAACTGAAATTGTTTAAATTCAGAAAGAAGGTTTGGTAGGGAGATCAGTGGGTTCGACAGGAACAACAAAATATCGTCTGCGAAAGCAGCGTATTTATATTCTCTTTTGGAGGAACTTATACCTTGGATATCTGGGTTGTATGTCAGTTTACGGAGGAATGGTTCAAGTGTGAGTACAAAGAGGATGGGGGACAGGGGGCAGCCCTGTCTTGTGCCATTTCCGATGGGAAAGGCGTCCGACAGAGTATTGTTGACCCGTACCTTAGAAGATGGTCCCGTGTATAGTGACAGGATTAGGCCTAACATATATGGGCCCAATCCTATGGCCCTCAGAACCGCTGTCATATAGTCCCAAGCTACTCTGTCGAACGCCTTCTCCGCATCGAGTGACAAAAACAGGCCTTTTTGGGTTGTCTGTGTCATAAGGTGGTGTAAGTTTATTGCTTTAACAGTGTTGTCCCTGGCTTCACGTCCAGGGATAAAGCCGGTCTGGTCATGAGAGATTAAGGAAGGGAGAAGCGGTAAGAGTCTGTTTGCCAAAATCTTAGAAAAGATTTTGACATCTACATTCAATAATGAGATTGGTCTATAATTTCCCGTTTGGGTGGGGTCCTTATCTTCTTTGGGGATAACAACGATATGTGCTTCTAACATTTCGCTTTTGAAAGGATTTGTGGGAGAGAGTGTATTGAAGGCGTCAAGGAAGGGTTGTTGAAGAAGGTCTGAGAATGTCTTGAAATATACGGCGGAAAGACCATCAGGTCCCGGGCTCTTACCAGGCTTAAGTTGTTTTAAAGCTTTTTTCCATTCCTGAATAGAGATCGGGGATTCCAGAATCGTGGTGGTGTCAGTGGGGAGCTTTCCTGGAGCAAATTGGTCTAAGAACGAGTTAATATCATTGGGTCTGTCATTCGATAAGGTAGTAGGGGGTTCGGATTTATCTAGATTATATAGGGACGAGTAGTACTTCTCAAACTCTCTGGCTATGTCATTGTTATTCGTGAGAGTCTTACCCGTGGGGGATTGTATGTGGTGTATCGTATTAGCAGCCCTTTTCTTGCGTAAGGCTTGAGCAAGAAGATGGCCACTTTTGTTGCCGAATTCGTAAAAAAGTTTCTGAGATAGAGTGTATTTCTTCCTGAGGTGATGGCCCAATTCTTCCTGAATGAGTGTACGAGTCTCTAGTAGTTCTACGAGGGTTTGCTGGGCCAGGTTTCGTTTGTGTAGTGCTTCTAGTTTATTAAGTTTGGAAAAGAGATCAGCCAGTTTGGCCCGTTTTTCCTTTCTAATTGCGGCCCCCAGGGAAATCAATTTCCCTCGGACAACACATTTGTGAGCCGCCCACTGAGTAAGTTTAGAAATGTCCGGGGTGTTGTTCTCAGTGAAATAATTGCTTAGGCAAGTTTGAATCTCTAATTCTTTGGTTTTGTCTGTCAGGATGGAAGGGTCTAGTCTCCAAATTTGCGAGCGGTATACTTTTTCAGGGAAAGTGAGGGTCATTGAGATAGGGTGGTGGTCCGAGAAGGTCATCGGTTCGACGGTTGCTGCTTTCAGGGACGGGAGATCCTGTTGGGTAAGAAATATGTAGTCTAGTCGTGAATATTTGTTATGTGGGGCGGAGAAGAATGTAAAATCCTTTACGTTCGGGTGTAAGGTGCGCCATGTGTCGTGGAGCAAGAGTTCTTGGAAACATTTTCTGATTTGTCGGAGCGCCCTGTATGGTAGGTGGGATTTCCCCGACGAGGTGTCTAAAAGGGGGTTCAGGGGTACATTGAGATCCCCTCCCAGTATAAGAATACCCTCTTGGAAATTGGTTAGGTGTCTTGTTACAGCCCTAAAAAAGGGAACTTGGGACGAGTTGGGGCTGTATATGTTAGCCAAAGTGATTGGTTTGTTCCTGAGTGTCCCTTTTAGGAAGATATACCTGCCTAGTTCGTCAAGGTGAGTGTCTGTAATTTGGATGGGAAGGTTTTTGGAAATGATTATGGAGACTCCTTTGGATTTCGAGATAGGTGAGGTGGCATGGAAACTATGGGGGAAGAGGCGATTAGTCATGTTGGGAACTGATTTCTTACAAAAGTGGGTTTCCTGTAAGAAGATTATGTCAGCTTTCATGCTGCGCATGAGGGAAAAGAGTTGTGTTCGCTTTTCAGGTATGTTCAGTCCTTTGGCGTTAAGGGAGACTACCTTTAAGGACAGGTTGGCGCCTCGGACATTATCGGGGCTCATGTTGGTAGTAGAGGTTTAAGCGAGTGGGGGGCGGGAGGATATGGGGAAGTCAGAGACGGGAGGAAAAGAAAGGGGGGGGTTATGCGGATGGGGAGAAGGGAAGATGTGGGGTAGGTGAGGTTAGGACGTTGAGGAGGAAGATAACCAGGGAGGAAGGAGGGGACAGGTAGGGGGATGGGGTATTATACCGGGTGTGGGACTTGACCTGCAAGCCCACCAATTAGGAGTGGGGGTACCGGTGAGGTTCAGCGGTGTCTACCAGAGTCCGCTGTGTGTGAGAGCGGTAGGTGGAGTTCAACTAGAGAGAGGTGAGGTCTGCGTCTCTCTATGAGGTCTTAAGGATAACAGACGCTGCTGATTGTTAGCGTCATCTATGGCTCATTTTGGTGTCAGAGGAGTAATCTTGTTGTGTAGATGACGGACAGGTCATCCTATAAGGACATGGTGAGAGGGTGATTCTTAGGTGACGTCAGGGCTGTGTGTAACGGCTTATTCTCATAAAGCATGAAGGCTGTGGAGTTGTAAGGGCATTTATTCGGCAATTAGAGGAGGATGTTTAGCATTGTGTAATCTGGGGGTTTGTGTGGAAGAGGGGGATAAGAAATTAAGTGTATTGCTCAAATTTCAGATGTCACATGACAGAGAATAGGGGGCATATACTTTGGTTTAGAGGAATATGCAGGGAACAGAGTCAGTAACATGGTGAATTAGTTAAAACAGAACAGAACAGAACGTACAGCTTGCGTTACCGTGAACAAGTATGCATCTGCAGTTATGGCTGACATCAAAAATCCAAATATGGATAACATAGCAAACAAAACATAGTAAACAAAAACATAGTAAACAAAATCATACCCAGGGGTTAAGGGCAGGCTGTCTAAATCTGAGGGGGGCACGCCCATTCCCAAACCTGAGAATGGATTCTACCCGACATCCACGTAGGCCACACACCTGTGCATGTCCCCCTCGGATCCCCGACCACCCTCAGTGCTGTAAAGCAGAAAATTCAGGAGCTAGGAGCTAGTAGGGCCTGTGGGGAGAAAGACAGCACATAATGCAATCGGGGGATTATATATCGACATGTCATTAGCTGCATTGGAGTAGATAGGAGAATGTAGGAAGAAGGCTTCAATAGAAAAAGGGTACAGCCGATGAGCAAGAGTGAATACAGTGTGAGGAGAAGGAGGAAAAGACAATCAGTGCGGGAGAAGGTAGTCTCTGACCCGACATAAGGAAGTTAGGGCGACCGGGGAAACCTTCGGGAGTTGTCCAAGAGGGAAAGAGGGTACCAACCGTTCTGCCAGTGTTCCCTAGGGATTGCTGTATAAAGTTACCTGCGAATTGGAGTGGTCCAGAGTCCAGCTGTGAGGTGGAAACAGAAGGACGGTATTCATGTTTCTTGTTAGGCAATGCGTGCTTTGCGGGGCACTGGAGAAGCCGTCGGGCTACCATTACGCGGGGCTCTTTGATCCTTTGAAGGAGTGTGGGGAGGAGGTGGGTGAGAGCGTCGGCGGCCGATACTAAAGTTGCCTGCTTCTGCGATACCTTCCATGGAGGTGACTCTTCTGAGTGGCGGTATACGGAAGTCGCTGTACCAGTCTGGTACTTCCACATACGGTATCTCCATGGCCGTGCAGAAGTGGTCTAAATCCTCCGGGACTTTTAGATTGGCTGTGCGGCCTTGGTGAGTTGCTGTCAGGCAGAAGGGGAACTTCCATCGGTAGATTATGGATCTGGCCCTCAGTGTTTCCAGGAGGGGACGTAGCTCGCGTCTGCGCTGCAGGGTGATGTTAGATAGGTCCTGGTAGATTCTGATATCCGTTCCCTGGAAAGACAGTTGGTTGCGGTGTCTGGCCTTGCGTAATATTTCCTCCTTCAAGGGAAAGTCTGTGAGGCAGCAGACTGCATCCCGTGGGGGATCTGTGTCCCTTCCCCGCGGGCGCAGTGCCCTGTGGAGCCGTTCGAACGCGATCGGGGTATCAGGGGCTCTTTCAAGTAGATCGTTAAAGATGGTAGTTACTGCCACTGGGAGCTGGCTGGCATCGATCATTTCTGGAATACCCCTCACTCTAAGGTTGTGACGCCTTCCGCGATTATCTAAATCTTCCATGTGGCGATTGATCTCCCTGAGGTGGATCGCATGCGACTCTGTTACCTGTTGAACGTGACAAATCGCTGTGTCTTGGCGGGCTTGAGCGTATTCCACCTCTTCCACCCTAAGCGTCATGGCGTGTATGTCCGACCTCATGTCCAAGATGGCCGCCATGAGGGTGTTTTTAATATCCGTAGCGACGCTGTGCAGGTCATTAAGGCTCACTGCCGGGGGGTGAGTCATCCCCGTTGCCAGACCTGGGGATCTCTGCTCCTCGGGTCGCTGCGGGCTGGAGCTCTGGGCGCGTGGCGCTTGGGAGGAGGCTGCTTGCGAGGCCTGCATCCTGGCCGTAGGCCGTGACCGGAATATCTCGGGGATTTGCTGACTCAGCGGGGTGTCGGTGTTCAGCGGGGATCGGGAACGGGTTGCCGAGGCACTGCGAGCGGTTCTCACCATGTCCGGTGGAGCAGGTAAGCTGATAAGCTGAAGTTGCTGGACCTCGGGACGGGAGCTCGCACACTACACGTCCATCCTGGAACGGCACCAGACCACGCCCCCAACATCTCTTAATCTCTTACCAGTATTGGTCAAATAGCAAGGCTCCCGGGAATGTCACCTTTCCCTTAATATCTCTTTTTTTTTTTCGTTCTCTCATTCTCCCCAACCCTTATATCTCCCACCACCCCTAATTTCCTAACTGCTTTTTCCCTTCCTCTAATACCCAACACCTTTCCAGCTCCTACTCCAAACCCCACCAAACCTAGTGTAGGGTTGATTTAATGAAGGCAAATATACTGCTCACTTTGCAAGGGAAGTTTCAACGTACAAAAGACTTATTTCCAGAGCTTAGTAAATGTGGTGAAATTTTACTTAGCAAAAAATACCAAATCACCTGCAAGGAAAATAAAAATATACAGTCTATTTGCTTGCACATGCTTTGATGATGGAAGTCAGCAGAGCTTCACCTCATTCACCAAGCACCCTTGCAAAGTGAATTGTCAATTTGCCTTTAGTAAATCAACACCCATGACTCCTTCCTGACCCTTTTCTAGTCCATAATGCAGGCCATGTTGGTATTCAGCTTAAATGATTTCAATAAATTCACACCCTGTACCAGTGGCGGCTGGTGGTTTTTTCTATTGGGGGGGGGGGTGGCAAACAGCCACCCCCCCCCCGGGAGGACGGTCGGGACATCAAAGCCCCACTCTTACACCAGCTAGGAAGTGGGCGGGTAGCATGTCTGGCGAGTGGCAGCTTTTTATCTTCCTCCTCCTGTGGATCACGTCGGCTCCCGTCATTCATCTCCCTTCTCCTTTTCCTAGGCGCCCGTGCGCCCTTAATGGACAAGCCGCTCCTGCCCTGTACCATGCAAAAGAAACAAATAAAACTCAAGTGGACAGGGTAAAATGTGAGATCATGATTCCTTATCCTTTTCATGACTAGGGTACCCCAGATGTCACCAATCCTGTACTGTAGTTCCCACATATACTGTACCTCCCCCACTTATATCTCGGAACAAATGACGACGACACCAAGCTATAACATTCCTTAAAACAGAAACAATATACTTAATCCAGTACCCGTAACATAAAAGGTTGCCGGTCTTGGGAGGCACCAAAGAACCAAAATCAGGTTATGTATGTGCATTACTAGATAACTATCCCCAGCCACGCAACACCGACTCATGGGAAAACATACTTCTCCACATATACCTCACTGTTGCCACTTCCCAGTTATACCGCCATTTACTGGGATCCAACAGAGGATGCCACACTGTGAACTGTTCAAAAAATGTTACAGCCTCCAAAAGACCCCAACCGCCAAGACTTTAAAAACAGAAGTTCAACCAATGCAATCCAGGGCGGGAGGGCGAGAGGGCGGGAGATTTCTGCTCAGCTGTTGCTCCAAAGAATTTGCAGAGATTTCAGATCTCCCCCTGCCTACCCCCCAGCAGCCCCACCTACACAGCAACCACCAGACAATAAGGTAAGGGACCACCCATCCAGCCTTATACAAAAAATAACCCTCTCCTTTCATGTTTCCCCTGTCCCCCTTGTCATAGGGCCCTTTGTCTATTTTTTTTATTTTTTTTGCTTCGGGCCTATCTTTTTCACTATGATTAGAAGACTGGAATTTTTAATGGTATTTTTCAGAACTACAGCATATGCCACTGTATAACTGTCCTGTCTGATTGTCTAACCCAGCCTTTTTCAACCAGGGTGCCTTGAGGTTTCTTCAGGGGTGCCTTGGCAAAATGCCTAAAAAAAGGCCCAAAAACTGTATACAAGCCAGCGTGTGGATGAAAGTTGCCTTTTAGTTACACTAAGTCACAGGTTTTCATTGTGCACCATTACAACACTTCTAGCTGCCGGCGTCCTAACGACCAATGGCATCATCAGTTGATAAGGAGGATGTCAGTTACCTGCATAGCATCCTTGTTTGACCCTCGCCTGCCTTTCTCCATCAGCGTTGGGGTCACATTAGCTGAGTGATGGAGAAAAGCTGAGGGAGACAAGAAACACTGGAATACTTGTCAGTACCAGTTTGCAAAAGTGTATTTGCCCTGGTTCACACTGGTGCGACTGACATGCGATTTGACATGTCAAATCGCATGTCAAATCGGTGAAATTTGCCGTAAATTGCGGCCAATGGCACCGTCCTAATCGGTGCGACGCCGCATCTGCGGCGCTGCACCGATTACAAAAAGTAGTTTCTGTACTACTTTTTGCGATTTCAGCCGCGATTTACATTGACATCTGTTTCAGATGTCTTTGAAATCGTGGCTGAATTGGGACTGCCAGCGGGAGTGAAATTGTGCGAGTTCAGCTGAACTCGCAGGCTTCACTCCCGCAGCCCCAGTGTGAACGTGGGCTTAGTTTTGGAAGAATAAATCATCTCTAACGTTGGGTGTCCTGAAAAAAGGTTGAGAAACACTGGTCTAACCCCTGTATCTTTCTCCGTAACCATTTAAATAATAAATATATTATAATATGATGAAAAAAGTGATTAAAAAGTGATGATAAATAGGATGATACGTTTTTTAGACTTACGGCAAGCTAAGGAGGAGTAGAAAGCCCAACTCCAGCCAGATTATGTTTTTTAGATAAATGTATATTTATTAGTTATCAAAAAAACAATACAAATAAAAACAGATAAAGTCTGCCTTATCTCAGGAGAAAACTGGACTAGTTACAACAATCCATAAACAAAATATCCTGATACTGAATACTCAAAATTATATGTTTTAGCTTTGTTTAGAAAGGGGAATGATTAGACCCTCTGCCAGATTTTTATTGTTGTGTGTGGGAGCCTCCATTGTTGACAAGGTAAAGCTATGTGTTAATTTTAAAGCTAGCCCATCACCAGCTTACCCTTACCTTCCCAATGCTCCCCTGGTGCTCCATTCTAATCACCCAGTATCAGCACTCTTACATGGGAAACAGAGGAGTGAGTCACATGCTCCCCCATACTCTAAAGTACCAGCTATTTCTCTTCAACCCTGGCATCAAAGAGAGTGGCAAAGGAGCAGAGAATGAGAGTATGATGCCGCGTACACATGGTCGGAATTTCCAAAAACAAGTGTTCGATGTGAGCTATTCATCGGAAATTCCGACCGTGTGTAGGCTCCATTGGACATTTGCTGTCGGAATTTCTGGCAACAAATGATTGAGAGCAGGTTCTCTATTTTTCAGACGGAAAAAGTTCTTATCGGAAATTCCGACCGTGTGTAGCCATTTCCGACGCACAAAAGTGCTACGCATGCTCGAAATCAATTCAACGCATGCTCGAAATCATTGAACTTAATTTTTCTCGGCTCATCGTAGTGTTGTACGTCTCCGCGTTCTTGCCATCGGAATTTCCGAGCAACATTTGTGCGACCGTGTGTGTGCAAGACAAGTTTGAGCCAACATCCGACGGAAAAATGAACCACGGTTTTGTTGTCAGAAATTCCAATCATGTGTACGCGGCATGAGCCTACAAAAGCGGGCATTAAATTGGACCATGCTGTGTAAGGGCAAAGCACAGATTCACTTTTAGCGTTACTTCTATTTACACTTCCTGATATACAGCTGACCACTGTATTAAAGGATATCTAAATGCAAGAACTAAAATTTAATATAGTACAGCTTATTCATCCTTAGATATAGTGGCTGCAGTAGTGTTAATTTTTCCGGCTACAAACATTTTTTTTTTTGCAAGTACACAAAATACCTGTTGATTTTGCCAGGAATTCAGTGTCCATGTCACTTCATGTCAAATTAACTTAAAAGAGAAGTATGGGTTTCCTTTTTTTTGCTTACATCTATTCCATGTGAGCTGCTGATATCTATAAACCCTTCCAGCCCTCTCAGACGTGCCCCCATTCTGTTAAAATCAAGATAAATACCTGTGGGAGGTTCTACAGTCTTTCATACAGCATCATCCAGACAATGGTGTGAATATAGAGTCTGGATCCACCCCCTTTCCTGTCATTTTGCTTGATTGATGTTGGCTCTCCTCCCTCTGCTTGTTTCTGAGACTTCACAGAGCGTAGCTGCTCCCCTCTCCCTTCTCCCTCCTCCCACCTCCCTCCTCCCCCTCCCTATCTATCAGCATAGACACGTCTCCTAGGGGAGGGGGGACAGAGGCAGGGGTTGGTGTGTTGGTGAAGATGTACACACCCCCTGAGAACTTTTCAAACTGAAAGTGGACCGTTTTGCCAGTTGAAGGAAAGTTCATGTGCACATGCTGTAAAAACTAAAAGAGGTAGGAAAAAAAGATTAGCTGATATGTGACTAATGTGATATGTACTAGTTATTTAACCCATCCCATACTTCTCCTTTACCTGCTTGCTGATCAGCGCACGACGATATACGTCGGCAGAATGGCACGGACAGGCAGATGGGCGTATATATACGTCCCCTTTAAGAAGCGGTATTGTGGACGCGTGTGCCGCGAGCTCCGTGAGTCCGACCGCGGGTCCCGCGGCTCAATGTCCACGGGGATACACGCGATCATCTCACGGAGAGGAAGAACGGGGAAATGCTGATGTAAACAAGTATTTTCCCATTCTGCCTAGTGACAGGACACTGATAACAGCTCCCTGTGATCGGGAGCGGTGATCAGTGTCGTGTCACACACAGCCCATCCCCCCTACAGTTAGAAGCTCTCCCTAGGAAACACTTAACCCCTTCAGCGCCCCCTACAGGTTAACCCTTTAACTTCCAGTGTAATTTTTACAGTAATCAGTGTCCGATGTGTCCGCCATAATGTCGTAGTCATGATAATCGCCGCCGCCATTACTAGTAAAAAAAATATATTAATAAAAATGCCATAAAACTATTCCCTAGTTTGTAGACGCTATAACTTTTGCGCAAACCAATCAATAAACGCTTATTGCGATTTTTTTTTACCAAACATATGTAGAAGAATACCTATCGGCCTAAACTGAGGAAAATTTTTTTTTTTTAATATATTTTTTGGGGATATTTATTTTTGTTTATAGCGAAAAAAATTAAAACTGCAGAGGTGATCAAATACCACCAAAAGAAAGCTCTATTTGTGGGAAAAAAAGGACGGAAATTTTGTTTGGGAGCCACATAGCATGACCGCGCAATTGTCAGTTAAAGCGACGCAGTGCCGAATCGCAAAAAGGGGCCTGGTCTTTGGTCGGCCAAATGGTTCGGGGCTTAAAGAGGAAGTAAACCCTGTCTAAAAAAAAAAAAAAACACCCTGCAAGACAAAGGCATAATGAGCTAGTATGCATAGCATACTAGCTCAATATGAATTACTTACCTGAGATCGAAGCCCCCGCAGCAACCCTCGTTCATCTCTTCCGTCACCGCCATCTCTCCTGGAGTGACTTCCGGGTATCGCTGCTCCGGCGCTGTGACTGGCCGGAGCAGCGATGACGTCACTCCCTCGCATGCGCGGGGGAGCCAGCAGCGACGGCATGATTGCCTTTACTAACGGCACGCTCAGTGCGCCTGCGCCGTTGTCTACGGCGCGCATGCGCCGTAAACATCAGTGCCCAATTTGGGAAAATATCTCCTTAACCATGTAGGTTAAGGAGATGTTTCTTGCACCTACAGGTAAGCCTTAATCTAGGCTTACCTGTAGGTTAAAGTGGTCTGTAAGGGTTTACAACCACTTTACACTTTAAGTGGTTAAACTGATTGTAAACCTTTATTTAAAAAAAAAAAAATTAAATAACAAACATATCATACTTACCTCCACTGTACAGCTCATTTTGCACAGAGTGGCCCGATCCTCAACTTCTGGGGACTTCTAGGGTCCCTCGGCGGCTCTCACGGCTCCTCCTCACATCAGATAACCCCCTAGGAGAAACGCTCTCCTGTGGGGTTACCTTGCAGGCACGCTCCATAGACACAAAAGCCGGACTCGGCCCTGCCCCCCCGGGAGCCAATGGCTGCACTGCTATCAATCTATCCAATCAAGAGCCGGGACCCTGTGCAGAGAGGGAGAGCGCGTCTCCGTTGAAGGAAATACGGGGCTCAGGTAAGTAAAATAGAGGGGCTAGGGGGCCGGTTACTGGCAGAAGCTTTTTCACCTTAATGCATAGGATGCATTAAAGCGGAGTTCCGCCGAAAAAAATTAATATTAAAAGTTAGCAGCTACAAATACTGCAGCTGCTGACTTTTAACATATGGACACTTACCTGTCCTGGGCGCCCGCGATGTCGGCACCCAAAGCCAATCTGTCCCTTGGCTCTCGGGTGCTGCCACCGCCATCTTCAGTAAGGGAATCAGGAAGTGAAGCCTTGCGGCTTCACTTCCTGGTTCCCTACTGCGCATGCGCGAGTTACGCTGCATGATCCCACTGGTTGCTGCTATCTTCTGGGACCTGTGTGTCTCCCAGAAGACAGCAGGGGGACGGAGTAGGCGCCGGACGTAGCGTATGTCACCGCGGTGATCTATGCCCGGAAGTGGGAGCAAAAACCTGGATTACATAGGTATCTGCTCCCTCCTCCCCCTGAAAAGTGCCAAATGTTACACCGGAGGGGGGAGGATTCCAAAAAGCGGAAGTTCCATTTTTGGGTGGAACTCCGCTTTAAGGTAAAAAAACAGGAGGGTTTACAACCCCTTTAACACACTAGCTATGTTATCTTTTGCTGGCAATACATGGAGTACATTTTTTCACAGTGAACTAGCCACGGGTGACCCGGTCAGCACCTGCTTGCCAGACTTCCTTTAACATGAAAATTGAAGGAACCGGCTAAAAATTGTCATCTGAACAGAATCTGCATCTGATTGTTCAGATATTCTGACAGCCATGGGTGCCAGCAATTACGAAACACTAACAGGCAAGGGAGAGTCCTTCATCCATGCCCCCCTCCCCCTTCATGTAATAGAATGAAAAGAGAAAACATTTTTTCTGTTCCTTTCATTGAAGAAGAAAGCCAGATCTTCAGTTCTTGATGGATGGGTTTGATTACGCCGCCTGCAGGAGCAGGACGCTAGGTGCAACAGAAACAAATGTAACTAATATAATGATGCACTTGCACCAACCTTCTGCGTCTACACAGTGAACTCACACCTCATGCATAAATTATAAATACAACAATAACAAAGTGCTGCGTGACAATGTAAAATATAAAAGTGCTCTGTGCTGGTTTCACAGTGTTCATAAATGAAGTGCTAATTACTCAAACAAATGAACAGAATATATGCGATACAATGTGGAATATACGGCAGTCCCAACCACATAACACTGCTTCCACTCAGATGCTTGGCCCCAGGTGGGCATTCAGAACAATTCACAAGTTGCTGGATACACAATCCAAACACATATACCAGCCAATCTGTTTAGCTGATTGTGGTGAGATCGCTCAGAAAAACTTTTCCTTAGTTGCCACCGGGAACCAAAGGTTTATATGTGGACATGAAAAGAGAATTGCAAGGAAAACAGATCATTGCGCAGTATCGCCACACCACAGTTTGCTAATCAGCTGTGTGCGTTTCACTCACATATCCTGGATACAGACAGCGCTTTATTCAGCTCAGTGGGACGATATCCTCATCAGGCTGCTGGAAGCGTCACTTGTCTCCTCCCCCTATGCGTTTCATCATCGACATGTGACTTAATCATGGATACCCATGATTAAGTCACTATAATAGACTGGACTGTTTTATTTTTATACCGCTATGTTATATATATTGTGACAGCAGGAAGGTAAAGTCACCTGGTTGCATCCAGGGGGGTAGGTATATTTCTCCCAGATTCAGGCTTTATGCCGACTTATACAACTAGGGAGAGAGTTGATGAAGCCCAGCTGAGGCTAGTGGGCTCATGGATGATTCATACCTCTAGGGAGAGTGCTGGGCGTCGTGCAGGCAGGGAGTTGATGAGACCAGCTGAAGCTTGTCAGCTCGTTTAAGGCCTCTATAAAAACTCCCAGCTTCATTAGGTGTTTGCTCATGCCTGGACCCAGACCTGTGTGGACTGTCTAGGGAGAGTGAACCCCTGTGCGGTGAGACAAAGCCTGTGTGGCTATTTGTTTGGACATTTACTAAACCAGGGACTTAGGGACTAGGACAGCACCAGGCTGATCCCAGTTGTTAGTTAGGGAAACCTGCATGTTTAGTCAGAGGTCAAGCTGACCAGGATTTATTTTGTTTATGTTTCTTTTTGCTTTGCTGTGTTTTTGTCACTGTAAATAGAGAAATAAACCGCACCTTTTGATCTTGAAAACCACAACCTCCGTCTGCTGGGCCTGTTTTTGTGTGGGGAGCCCATCCAGGGGGTCACACACACCCGCTACCGAGCTAACCCCCTCACAGTTGGTGGAGAATGCAGGCAGTTTTTTTTAAGCCAGCATGGAGGAGATACTGAAACAGCTGGCTCTAGCAAATGCCAATCAACAGCAGACAAATGCAGGTTTGCAAAAGAGCCTTGCAGCTCAACAACAGAGCTTCGCAGCCCAGCAACAAGCCCAGCAGCAATCTGAGGCCCGCTTCATAGACCTGTTGCAGAAGCAAGAGCAGAGACTACAACAACAGATGGAAGCAGTAATGCAGCAACGTCCGCAGACCAGTGAGGAAAGCCGTCCCACTAATACCGCGTCCTTTGGGGTGAGTCGTTTATTGACAAAAATGACTGGAGAGGATGATCCAGAGGTATTTTTGACCACATTTGAAAGGACTGCTGAAAGAGAAAAGTGGCCTGAGGAGCAGTGGGCTGGACTGGTGGCTCCTCTGTTAACTGGTGAATCGCAGAAAGCTTACTATGACCTAGAGCCTGACCAAGCAAAAGACTATGTGATGCTAAAAGCTGAAATATTGGCAAGGCTGGGTGTCACCCTGGCTGTCCGGGCTCAGCGTGTGCATAACTGGACTTTCCAGCTTGGAAAACCCCCCAGGTCTCAAATGTATGATCTCATTCACCTGAGCAGGAAGTGGCTACAGCCAGAGACTTTGTCCGCACCGGAGATTGTGGAATGTGTTGTGATGGATCGTTTCTTGAGAGCTCTTCCTACCGCCATTCAAAAGTGGGTAAGCCATGGAGACCCAGAAACGGCCGGTAAACTTGTGGATCGTGTAGAGAGATACTTGGCTGCAGAGAACCTGACGGCCTCTTCCAGAGACTCTCGGACTTTCCACCCTAAGACCAGACCATCCCCAGGGGCGGATAAGATGATTCCAAGGGGTGAGGGTGGAGAGAGTGAGAGGGTGGGAGCTCTGCCCAGGGTTTGGCGAGAACAGCCTGGGAAGTCGGGGGCTCAAGAGGCAGCCAAAAGGATTGTTTGCTACCGCTGCCGGCAAGCGGGACATATTGCAGCAAATTGCCCGGTTGTGGAGGAACCCATGCAATGTGACTTTCTGACGGACAGACGTCAGTCGCTGTGTGCGACAGTCGCATGCACTGCCATTCGGGGAACTGAGAAACATTTATGCAAAATGTGTATTAATGGTAGAAATGTTGTGGTATTACTGGATTCAGGTAGCCTTGTGACCCTGATAAAGGCTGAATTAGTTAAAACAGAGGTCTCTGGGAATAGCAAGGTAGCTGTTATTTGTGTGCATGGGGACACCCGAGAGTATCCAGTGACTACAGTGTGTTTCAAGACCCCCAAAGGTACCCTCTCTCATCCAGTGGGGTTAGTATCTCAACTACCGCATGATGCCATTGTGGGAAGGGATTTTCCGAAGTTCTGGGAACTGTGGGATGATCCTGAGCCCCCCACTGGTGCCCCTATGTACCAGGAAGGTGATAGCCAGAACTCCTCTGAGAGTGGTGAGGACTCTCCAGAATTTCCCTTGTCAGTATTGGCAGGCGAGACTCAAGAAACTGGAGAGGAGCCCACCTCCTCAGACGAAAACCTACCGTCTGTGGAGTTTTCTGATCTTGAGGTTCACAGGGAAAATTTTGCCACAGAACAGTTAAAAGACCCCGCCCTGATAAAGGCACGGGAAAACGTAGTGGAAATAGATGGCGAGTTAGTGAACCCAGATAATACCTGCACTTACCCATACTTCAGCGTAGAGAAGGACCTACTGTATCGGGTGGCAAAAAGGGCAGAAGAAACCGTTGAGCAGCTTGTGGTGCCCAAACCTTACAGGAAGTTGGTGTTGGAGTTGGCCCATGGGCACATTCTTGGAGGTCATCTGGGGACAGAGAAAACCCGAGAGAGGGTATTACAGAGATTCTATTGGCCTGGGGTGATGAAGGACATAGAAAATTATTGTTCCTCCTGCCCTGTGTGTCAGAGGTCGGCCCCGATGCCACATTTCCGTAGCCCGCTGGTCCCTCTACCCATCATTGAGGTCCCGTTTGAGAGGATCGCAATGGATTTGGTAGGTCCTATAATCAAGTCCGCTAGGGGGCACCAGTACATATTAGTTATAATGGACTATGCCACCCGTTATCCAGAAGCGATCCCTCTCCGAAATACCTCGGCCAAAACCATAGCCAAAGAGCTATCTCTTGTTTTTAGCCGGGTGGGTATTTGTAAAGAACTGCTTACGGACCAAGGTACACCCTTTATGTCCTGGGTTATGAAAGAGCTGTGTAAATTGTTCAAAGTGACGCAATTGCGTACGTCTGTGTATCACCCCCAAACCGATGGGCTGGTTGAAAGATTCAACAAAACCCTAAAACAAATGTTGAAGAAAGTGGTGGATAGAGATGGAAAGGATTGGGACTGTCTACTTCCTTATTTGATGTTTGCTATTAGGGAGGTGCCCCAATCCTCTATGGGATTCTCCCCCTTTGAGTTACTGTATGGGAGACACCCAAGAGGGCTGTTGGATATTGCCAAGGAAACTTGGGAAAGTGAGAGTTCTCCCCACAGGAGTGTGATTGAGCATGTCGCCCTGATGCAATATCGAATTGCACAGGTAATGCCCATCGTGAAGGAACATTTGGCCCAAGTGCAGTTGGCACAGCAGAGAGTGTACAACCGTGGAGCCAAGACCCGTACCTTTTCCCCGGGGGATAGGATATTGGTACTTGTCCCTACGGTTGAAAGTAAATTCCTTGCCAAATGGCAAGGCCCCTACGAGATAATGGAAAAAGTGAGCGAAGTGAATTACAAGGTCAGACAACCAGGAAGGCGAAAGCCCGAACAGATCTATCACGTTAATCTGTTGAAAGCCTGGAGGGATAGAGAGTCCCTAGTCGCAGAAACTTGGTCACCAGCTCAAACTGGTTGCGTGATTCCGGAGGTTGGAATAGCAGCCACCTTGTCACAACCCCAACAACAGGAGGTTAAGGAGTTTGTGCTTCGCAACAAGGAGGTGTTCTCTGAGCTGCCGGGACAAACATCTGGGGTAGAGCATGATATTATTACCCCGCCCGGTGAAAGGGTGAAGTTAAAACCCTATCGGATCCCAGAGGCCCGACGGGAGGCAATACGGGAGGAAGTACAGAAAATGCTGAACTTAGGGGTGATAGAGGAGTCCCAAAGTGATTGGTCTAGTCCCATTGTGTTGGTGCCTAAACCGGATGGGAGCTGGCGATTTTGTAACGATTTTCGTCAGTTGAACAAAGTTACAAAATTTGACACCTACCCCATGCCACGTATAGATGAGTTGATCGACCGGCTGGGAACAGCCCGATACATGACGACTCTTGACCTCACAAAAGGGTATTGGCAAATTCCCCTGGCCAAGTCGGCCAAAGAGAAAAACGCATTTGTAACCCCAGACGGGGCGTTCCAATATAAGAGAATGCCGTTCGGGTTACAGAATGCGCCGGCCACATTCCAGCGGAAAATGGACCAGATACTGAGGCCCCATCGCAAGTATGCTGCGGCTTACCTGGATGACGTAATTGTCCATAGCACAGATTGGGCCTCACATCTGCCAAAAGTGCAAGCAGTCCTAGACTCTATCCGGGAAGCGGGGTTTACGGCTAACCCCAAGAAGTGTACCATTGGGCAGGAGGAGGCCAAATATCTTGGGTACACCATTGGCAGGGGAGTAATAAAACCCCAACTCAACAAAGTCGAGGCCATCCAGAGTTGGCCACGTCCCAACAGCAAGAAGCAGGTACGAGCCTTTCTGGGAATCGCGGGTTATTATCGGCGCTTCATTCCCCACTTTGCTTCTAAGGCTGTGCCCCTAACCAACCTGACGAAAGGGAAAGGGTCGGTCATGATTAAATGGACCCCCGAGGCTGAGGCAGCATTCCAATTCTTGAAACAAGCCTTATGTAGCCAGCCAGTGTTGTACTCACCCGACTTCTCTAAAGACTTTGTCGTACAAAGTGATGCGTCAGATGTGGGGTTAGGAGCAGTATTGTCCCAGGTCTGGAACGGGGAAGAGCACCCAGTCATTTACCTCAGCAGGAAGTTGAAGTCCCATGAGGTAAATTACGCCACGGTTGAAAAGGAGTGTTTAGCGGTGAAGTGGGCTCTAGATTCCCTTCGGTACTATCTGCTAGGTAGGCACTTTGACATGGTTACGGATCACGCTCCGTTAAAGTGGATGGCTCAAAACAAGGAGACAAATAGAAGAGTAAATAGGTGGTTCCTGGCCCTACAGGAATTCAACTTCACAGTAAAGCATCGCCCTGGCGTTCAAATGGGGAATGTGGATGCTTTGTCTCGAGTACATGAATGCCTGATTGCTGGTGTTCCAACCCCAAGGTTAAAACAAGAGGGGGGGGTATGTGACAGCAGGAAGGTAAAGTCACCTGGTTGCATCCAGGGGGGTAGGTATATTTCTCCCAGATTCAGGCTTTATGCCGACTTATACAACTAGGGAGAGAGTTGATGAAGCCCAGCTGAGGCTAGTGGGCTCATGGATGATTCATACCTCTAGGGAGAGTGCTGGGCGTCGTGCAGGCAGGGAGTTGATGAGACCAGCTGAAGCTTGTCAGCTCGTTTAAGGCCTCTATAAAAACTCCCAGCTTCATTAGGTGTTTGCTCATGCCTGGACCCAGACCTGTGTGGACTGTCTAGGGAGAGTGAACCCCTGTGCGGTGAGACAAAGCCTGTGTGGCTATTTGTTTGGACATTTACTAAACCAGGGACTTAGGGACTAGGACAGCACCAGGCTGATCCCAGTTGTTAGTTAGGGAAACCTGCATGTTTAGTCAGAGGTCAAGCTGACCAGGATTTATTTTGTTTATGTTTCTTTTTGCTTTGCTGTGTTTTTGTCACTGTAAATAGAGAAATAAACCGCACCTTTTGATCTTGAAAACCACAACCTCCGTCTGCTGGGCCTGTTTTTGTGTGGGGAGCCCATCCAGGGGGTCACACACACCCGCTACCGAGCTAACCCCCTCACAATATATATATATATATATATATATATATATATATATATATATATATATATATATTATATTATATTTATATTATATATTATATTATACACACACACACACTTATAAATAAATGTTAACAAACATTTTAAAATGTATTAAAGCATTTTTAATTAAAAAAACATTTATCAATGTAAAAAAAAATAGGATTTTTATAACAGCTTACCTGTAAAATCCTTTTCTTGGAGTACATCACGGGACACAGAGCGACATAGTCATTACTAATGGGTTATATAGTTACCGTCAGGTGCTGGCACTGGCAACTTCCAAAACCGGAAGTACCCTCCCCTATATAAGCCCCTCCCATCCGGGAGCACCTCAGTTTTGTAGCAAAGCAATAAGTGTCCCCAAAGAGGGGCGGGAGCTCTGTGTCCCGTGATGTACTCCAAGAAAAGGATTTTACAGGTAAGCTGTTATAAAAATCCTATTTTCTTTCTCGTACATCACGGGACACAGAGCGACATAGTCATTACTAATGGGATGTCCTAAAGCAATGCCAAATGAGGGGGGGGATACACCATATATAAGCTGAGCGCTATCAGACATGAGGATCTTTTGCGGCCTGCAACACACTGCGCCCAAAGGCGACATCCTCCTGACTTCTAACGTCCACCTGGTAGAACCTAGTAAACGTGTGTACTGAAGACCATGTTGCGGCCTTACAGACTTGAGCCAGGGAGGCCTGGTGATGCACTGCCCATGAAGTTCCAACTGCTCTCGTGGAGTGCGCCCTAACTTTGAACGGAGGCGGTCTACTTCTCAAGCTATAGGCTTGTATTATGACCTGTCGAATCCACTTGGCTAAAGTAGATTTTGACGCTGCCTGACCCTTTCTGGGGCCTTCCGGCAGAATAAACAAAGTATCCGTTCTGCGAATCTGAGCAGTGGCTTTTAGATAAGCTTTAACTGCTCTTACTACATCCAAAGAATGCAATAACTTTTCCTCTACCGAAGTAGGCTTGGGGAAAAAAGAAGGAAGAACCACATCTTGGTTCAAATGAAAACTCGATACCACCTTAGGAAGAAAGGCTGGATGAGGACGTAACACTACTCTGTCCTTATGGATAACCAGATATGGCTCCTTACAGGACATAGCTGCTAATTCCGATACTCTTTTAGCCGAACAAATGGCTACTAGAAAAATCAATTTCCTGGTGAGAAGCACTAAGGAAATATGCTGTAATGGTTCAAATGGTTGTTTCTGTAGAACCGACAGAACCATGTTTAGATCCCATGGACATATGGGAATATTAACCGGAGGACTAATACGCATCACTCCTTGTATAAAGGCTTTGACTAGTGAATGCGAAGCCAAGGGCCTTTGAAAAAATATTGACAAGGCCGAAATCTGACCTTTGATAGTACTCAAGGCAAGCTTCCTATCTACAGCCCATTGTAGGAAGTCCAGAATTCTAAGTAGATCTGCCTGGATACCGGTTTCCTGGCATTGATCATGGTAGACACCACAGCATTAGAGAGCCCTCTCCTTTTTAGAATGTGGGCTTCAATAGCCAGGCCGTCAAACCTAGGGCTGGTAAGGAAGGGTGGTATATCGGTCCCTGCGAAAGCAGGTCCGGACGATGTGGGAGGGTCCAAGGACTCCCCACAGACATTTTTACAATCTCCGCGTACCATGCTCTTCGGGGCCACGCTGGAGCCACCAGAATCACTGGTTTCTTTTCTACCCTGATTCTGCGGAGTAATCGAGGTAACAATTGTGGCGGTGGGAATGCATATATCAGCTTGAACTGATCCCAAGGGAACACTAGGGCATCCGAGCCGCACGCTAGGGGATCCCTTGTCCAAGAGACAAACCTGTCCACTTTCGTGTTGAACCTGGATGCTAGCAGATCTACATCCGGTGTTCCCCACCGCTGACATATTGTCCGGAAAACCTCGGGATGAAGGGACCATTCCCCTGGGCATAATTGTTGGCGACTTAGAAAGTCCGCCTTCCAATTCTCCACCCCTGGAATGAATACCGCAGATATGGCTGGGACATATCTTTCTGCCCATCTCAGGATGTAATTTACTTTCCTTTGGGCTGCACGACTCCTGGTGCCCCCCTGACGATTGATATATGCCACTGCTGTGGCATTGTCTGACTGAACTCTGACAGGGGACCCTTGGAGTTTGGATGTCCATGCTACTAGGGCATACCGGGCTGCTCGTATCTCTAAGAGATTGATGGGCAGGGCCTTTTCCGCATCCGACCATCTGCCCTGGAGAGACCATTGCTCCAGTACTGCTCCCCAGCCTAAAAGGCTGGCATCTGTAGTGACCACCTTCCAAGAAATCGGACTGAAGGATTTCCCTCTTTCCAGATTCCGGGGAACCAACCACCAACGGAGGCTTCTGCGAACGGAAGGGGACAAGGACATTGGTACGTCCAGAGCCTGAACTTTTTTGTTCCAGGCTGACAGTATGGCCCTTTGCAACTTCCTTGAATGGAATTGACCGTAGGGTACTGCTTCGAATGATGCCACCATTTTTCCCAGCAGCCTCATGCACAGGCGTATGGATGGCTGTCTTTTTGAACCCACTAAGTGGATCAAATCTCTCAAAGACGACCCCTTTTCTCGAGGCAAGAAATTTTTTCTCTGGTCTGAATCCAGCCTTAGCCCCAAGTATTCCAGACTTTTGACTGGTTTTAGGGCTGACTTGTCTCGGTTGATAATCCAACCGTGATATTCCAGATACTTGATTGTCTCGTGAACAACCACTTCTAGTTTTTCCACTGAGTGGTCTATCAGCAACAAGTCGTCTAGATATGCCATTATCGTTACACCTCGTGTTCTTAGATTGGCCAATAATGGGGCCAGAATTTTTGTGAACACTCTTGGTGCTGTGGCCAGACCGAAGGGTAAGGCTCTGAACTGAAAATGGCGCCCTTCTATCGCAAAGCGTAGAAATTTTTGGTGGGCTGGAAAGATGGGGATGTGCAAATACGCATCTTTGATGTCGATCGAGGCTAACCATTCCTCCCCTTGTAGGGCAGTGGCTACCGATCGGATCGACTCCATCCGGAAAGTCCTGATATGTAGGAATTTGTTTAGCCCTTTTAGATTTAATATGGGCCTCACGTCCCCGTTTGGCTTCGGAACTGTAAAGAGGTTTGAGTAAAACCCGAACCCCCATTCTTCCAGGGGGACCTCTATAATTACTGCTTGAAGCAATAATTGTTCCACTGCCAACAGGAGGGATCCTCTCTTCTGGGGATCCCTTGGCACGTTCGACCTTATAAAGCGGGAAGGAGGGGAGTTTTTTAACTCCAATTTGTATCCCAGATTTACTGCGGAGAGCACCCATCTGTCTCGGATCGTGTCCCGCCAGGTTTCTGAGAACAACTGAAGTCTTCCCCCCACCCGATTGGGTGGGGGCAACCCTTCATGCATTTGACTTTGGGGGAGGTTTTGTACCTCTCCTGCTCCAGGGCTTCTTGTTACCCTGCAACTGTCCCTGATTTTTACCTCCGGGATTTGACCGGGGAGGCCGTCGGAACTGTTTCACAGCCGATGTCCTAGGGACTGGAGAAGCCGGCCTCTTAAAAGAGGGACCTCTAACTCTATTTTTGACCGGCAAGAGTGTACTTTTACCGCTGGAAATTCTCTGGATATACTTGTCCAGGTCTTCCCCGAATAAGCGCTCCCCATGAAATGGGAAGCTGACCAGCAATTTTTTACAGGGAGCTTCAGCAGACCAGTTTTTGAGCCATAGAAGCCTGCGCATATGTACTACAGACAGCGTAAGGCGGGAGGCCTGATGGATTGAATCCTTTATAGCGTCCACCGCAAAGCATAAGGCTCTAGGTAGATCAGCTAGAGCAAGAGCCTGCTGATCTGGCACGTCCCTTAAGACCTGTTTCAACTGATCCTTCACTGCTTGGCAGACCCCTATAGCTGCCACTGCTGGTTGTGTCACCAATCCTGCTGTAGAAAAAGCAGATTTCAATAAGGACTCCAATTTTTTATCTATTGGGTCCTTGAACATTTGGACATTTTCCACCGGACATGTCAGTGATTTATTCACACAAGAGATGGCTGCGTCCACTGTAGGGACCTTCCATTTTCTGACGAACTTATCCTCCATAGGATAGACCACCGGAAATCTCTTGGGGGGAGTAAATATTTTGTCAGGATGCTCCCAATCCTGGTAAATGAGCCCCTCCAGTAAAGGATGGATCGGAAAAGAACAAACAGTCTGGGGAGCTTTTAGCGACCCCAACGAGGAGACAGAAGAGGAGGATGGCTCCGCAAGTGGCATTTTAAATGCTGATCGGACCATATTAGTCAGGGACTGCACCCATAACCTCTCAGCATGCGATGCTGAGAACGGCTCCTCCACTGTTGATTCCTCTACAACTGAATCAACCTCATCCTGATCCCCCTCAGGTAGGTCGTTCTCTGTATGGGACTGTTGCTCTGTTAACAGGCACTCTGAGGGAGGAGACGGAGATCGAGCGCTTTTCTCCTGTGACAGGGAAGCAGCAATTAGTGCTGACAATCTCTCTTCCAGCCCTCCCAGAGCTGAGGAAAAAACCTCCTCTGTTACATACACAGGAGCAGGTGAACTGGGGACAGCCACAGTACCAGGTACTCCTGGGGGTGCCCTACGGTCACTAACCTCTGATTCTTCAGGGGAGACTGGTGCAGCCAAAGCATGCCCAAGATCCTCAGAGCCCGATGGAGACCCCCTATTCCTCCTGGAATTTCTAGTCCCGGAGTTTTTAGACGGCATATTCCTAAGCCACAAAGCTGAGGTATTCCAGCTGAAAATACACCAGTTACTGATAATAGTCTAGCATAAATGCTGCTATAATAAACAGTTGGTGTCTACTAATGTGCCTTTCTAGGGGATGCCTGTATCAACCGCTTGCTGTATGCCTTTAAATGTTGCCAGCTCTGTCTCTGTACTTCATAGCCAGCTTACTGCAATAATGTGGCTTTTTAAAAACCTGCTGGGACGCCCGCACATGCGCAGAAGCGCTGCGGCGCGCACAGAGCGTCATCCCCCAGGCCCCGCCCCTTTTTCCGGCCACCTCTATATATAGAGGCGCGTGCACGCGCACGCGCGCGGCCACGTGCGCCTCGGCGCTAATTTTCAAACATGGAAACCAGGGACAGGAGCCAGGGCCCCCTTTGCCGCAGGCCGGGGGATAGACGAACACTGCAACATGGCAGAGGAAACAGTTTCCTGTAGGAGAACTCACCAGCTGCCTGGACTTTGCTCTCTGAGAAGAAACTAGTCCATATGACAAGAAAAACATTCCACAGCGGCCTCTAGTGGACAAACACAGGTACCGCAGTTTAATATACTAAACATATATAAAAAAACATTCTTTTTTTTTTTTTTTTTTTTTCTTGACCACCATTAAAAATTATTACATTTTTTTTTTTTAGTAGTTACAGGCATGCACAGATATTAGCGGGAATACCGTTAGGTAACAGACAGAAAGACAAATTAAGCTTGGGGGTCCCCCAATAGAACCAAGTTCCTGGGGGCCCCCACTTACCTGTTCCCCGCCGCAGGACTTTGTTTGGTCCACAAAAGCCCAAACTTCACCTATCACGGCAGGCATTGTAATCAAACCTTCAGGGACCGGGTTCCCAAGGATTCCACTCCCCTGGACCTGTATAGCACCCTGCACAGAAAACATCTTGGTCGTGGGTATGACCAGAGCTCTGGATCCCAGGGTCCAGCTCTCCTAAGAGAAGCATTACAGGCAGAACCTTGCTCTTCTCTGCAAGGCCCGGGTACCGACCGTTTAGCTATGAAGCTTTTTTGGTCGGATCCGGAATAGCTTACTGAGGCCCAAAAGAACCTGTACGCAAGCTCAGTGAAAAACACATGTTTCTTCTTGGCCAACACCTTAGACACTGGCAAAAAACTGAGGTGCTCCCGGATGGGAGGGGCTTATATAGGGGAGGGTACTTCCGGTTTTGGAAGTTGCCAGTGCCAGCACCTGACGGTAACTATATAACCCATTAGTAATGACTATGTCGCTCTGTGTCCCGTGATGTACGAGAAAGAAAACATAATTTTTTTTACTTATTAATTAAATAATTTTTTAACATAAACAAAGCTTTTAAATAAATCTCTAAAGTGTAATGTTTTAATATCCTGAATTGTAGTTACTGCTTTAAATAAATTTGTTAGATCCCCCAGCAACAATAGATACCCTCAGCAACAATAGTAAATCCCCCAAGAACAAGACATCTCCCCAGCAACAATAGATTCTCCCATCAACAATTGACCCCCAAGAAACAATAGATCCCACCAGCAGTAATAGACTTCCCCAGCATCAATAGGTCACTGCAAACATAGTACTGGTGTGTAAGTTCACTGGGGCCTATGGGTGGCGCTGTTGCCATGGGCCCATGTTGAACCGCAGTACAAGGTTGTGTCCTTTTTGTCCCCTCTCGGCAGCAGTACGGCGGGGCTGGGAACCTGCTGTGCCTGTCAGGAGAGTATATAAAAGGGGGCCGCCATCTTCCAGAGGGGTCGTCGGTTCGCGCTCAGGCACCTTAGGCCTGGGTGCGCATGTGTCGCCTCTGGGTGCCCTAGGCCCGGAGGCCTGGTCGGGTTGTCTCTGGGTGCCCTAGGCCCGGAAACGGAGCTGCTGTTCCATCTCAGACACCTTCAGTCTGGGGTGAGTTACTTTGGAGGAAGGCTCGGAGCCCAGCGGCCTTCGGCTGGGATCCGCCGGGGACCGAGACTCCCAGGGATCTGCCTTGCGAGGGGACCCATATCCAGGACGAGGAGACCAGGGAGGTGACCCTTTCTGAAGACCCAGTGCAGAGTCGTGGTGACTAGTGATGAGCCGAACACCCCCGGGTTCGGTTCGCACCAGAACCCGCGAACGGACCGAAAGTTCGAACGAACATTAGAACCCTATTAAATACAATGGATGCGAACGTTCGAATTCTAAAGTGCTAATTATAACAACTATTATGCATGTTATTGTCATAAATAGGGTTTGGGAACCCGGGTTCTGCACCAGGGGACATGTATCAATGCAAAAAGAAGTTTTAAAAACGGTCGTTTTTTGGGAGCAGTCATTTTAATGATGCATGAAGTGAAAAAAAAAAGTCAAATATTCCTTTAAATATCGTACCTGGGGGGTGTCTAAAGTATGCCTGTGAAGTGCCACGTGTTTCCCGTGTTTAGAACTGTCCCTGCACAAAATGACACTTCTAAATGAAAAAAAAGCCATTTAAAACTGCTTGCGGCTTTAATGTAATGTCTGGTCCCGGTAATATGGATGAAATTCTTTAAGAAAAATGGCATAGCTACCCCATGACCCCCCCCCCTACCCCAGCCCATTACCAGCCCCTTTGGGTCTTGTATGGATATTAAGGGGAACCCCGCACATAAAATAAAAAAGGCCCTATATACTCTGAACAGCCGTATACAGGCGGTGCATACAAGACAGGGACTGTAGGTTTGTTCTTATGTAGAATCTGTTTGTAATTTTGAACAGGTACATTGTTGAAGTGTAGCTCCAGCCCAAAAATCTATTTTTAAACTTTTTGGGAAACATAGGTAAGGGTTATCACCCCTGTAACATTTGTTTTGCTGTCTGTGCCCCTGTTCTGAACATTTCACCTCACTTTCCGTCCCAATGACAACTGTTTTTGAAATGTGGTGTTTTTCTTGAAACAAGGATTGCTGATAAAGCATCAGTACAGATGAGACCCCTTTCTCCCATATTTATTCTTACAGGAGAGAATTTTCCTTTCTAGGGGTAGATTTCCTCTCACTTCCTGTTGTCTTCTTTCGTTTGCAAGTAGGAGTCGTTTGTAAGTTGGATGTTTGAAAGTAGGGACCTGCCGTATATACTCTGCAGAAATAGGCCCCTTAGTTGTTGGTGTTGGCACAACACTGTAAGCACTCAGTTACTCTTGGTTGGTGCTGGAACGCCCTGCTGTCAACTATTATATCAGGAATTTTAATTACATATAATTGTTGAACAGTGGTAGTAAAAATTGGGGCTTTGATGGTGGTGCTGGTGCCACAACACTGTAAGCCCTGACAGTTACTCTTGGTGGGTGCAGCAATGGGCCCTGCTGTGAATTATTAGATCAAGAATTGTAATTACATGCCCCTTTTGAACAGGGGCTGAAAAATTGGGCCTTTCGTGGTGGTGGTGGTGGTGGCGTTGCCACAAGACTGTAAGCCCTCAGAGTTACTCTTGGTGGGTGCAGCAATGGACCCTGCTGTGAATTATTAGATCAAGAATTGTAATTGCATGCCCCTGTTGAACAGGGGCTGAAAAATTGGGCCTTAGGCACTGGTGGCACAACACTACAACCCCTCACAGATACTGTACTTGGAGCACAGCAATGAGCCCTGTTGCAAAGTATTGCTTCAAAAATTGTAATGACACGCCCCTGTTAAACAGGGGCTGAAAAATTGGGCCTTAGGCACTGGTGCCACAACACTCCAACCCCTCACAGATACTGTACTTGGAGCACAGCAATGAGCCCTATGGCAAATTATTGCTAAAAAAATTGTAATTACACGCCCCTGTAAAACAGGGGCTGAAAAATTGGGCCTTAGCCACTGGTGGCGGCACCCATAAACAAAAATGATCTTCCAAGCTATCATCATCAATCGTATCATTGAGGACTCGGAGGAGGAGGATAGCCAGTCAACATAACAGCACAGGCACTCAGCATCAGCATCAGTCTTGAAGGGATGTGACATGTTAAAATCAATTAGTCTGTTATATCAGCATCAGGTGTGTGGTAGCTGGTGGTGATCCAAGACTGGTTCATCTTGATGAAAGTCAGTCGATCAACCGAGTCGGTGGACAGGCGCACCCTGTGATCCGTGACAAATCCTCCAGCAGCACTGAATGTGCGTTCCGAAAGAACGCTGGATGCAGGACAGGCCAGTAGCTCAATTGCATACTGTGCAAGCTCTGGCCAGTGATCCATCCTCAAGACCCAGTAAGCCAGAGGATTTTCGGTGGGGAAGGTGTCCAAGTCTGACCTTGCCCCTAGATATTCCTGCACCATGTTTATCAGACGCTGGCGATGGTTGCTGGAACCGATCATACTTTGGGGCTGCGGACTAAAGAATTGTCTGAACGCATCGGTCAGACGGCCACCTTCCCCACCGCTCCTTCTTTGACTGGCCGAAGCCTTAGCAACTCGTTGTCCAGGACCAGGAGTTTGTAACCTCCCAGTCTCTGGGAACGCGTTGCACAGACCTTTCTGCAAGGCCTCCCGGAGTTGTCTCATCCTCTGCTCCCTCTGCGACGGTAACATAAGGTCCGCAACCTTACCCTTGTACCGTGGATCAAGGAGAGTGGCCAGCCAGTAATGGTCCCTCTCCTTGATCCGAAGAATACGAGGATCCTTCCGCAGACTTTGCAGGATCAGGGAGGCCATGCAGCGTAGGTTTGCTGAGGCATTCGCTCCGGAGTCCTCTGGGTCACTAAGGACGACATGATCCGCAGCCACCTCCTCCCAGCCACGTACAAGTCCACTGGTTTCTTGGGACTGTAAATCATCCCTAAAAGACTGCTGCTGATGATGCTGAGTGCCAGCCTCCACCTCCATGCTGACACAATCCTCCTCCTCCTCCTCCT
The DNA here is from genome assembly GCA_029206835.1 of Rana muscosa. Taxonomy (NCBI): domain Eukaryota; kingdom Metazoa; phylum Chordata; class Amphibia; order Anura; family Ranidae; genus Rana; species Rana muscosa. The sequence goes on along the minus strand of CM055122.1, from coordinate 940,084,202 downwards.
CCTCCTCCTCCTCCTCTTCCTGTGCGATGGGTGGGACAGAAGGAACACTGTCTGGGTAAAGGGGGCCTTGAGAGGCAAGGAAGTCCTCCTCTTCCTGCCTCTGTTCTGCCTCAAGTGCCCTCTCCATTATTCCACGCAGCGTGTGCTCCAACAGGTGGACAAGAGGTACAGTGTCACTGATGCATGCACTGTCACTGCTCACCATCCTCGTGGCCTCCTCAAATGGTGCCAGGACAGTGCATGCATCCCTGATCATGCCCCACTGGCGTGGAGAAAAAAAAACAAGCTCCCCTGACCCTGTCCTGGTGCCGTAGTCGCACAGGTACTCATTGATGGCCCTCTGCTGCGTGTGCAGCCGCTGCAGCATGGCCAACGTTGAGTTCCACCTGGTGGGCATGTCACATATAAGGCGGTTCTTGGGCAGGTTCAACTCCTTTTGCAGCTCAGCCAGGCGAGCACTGGCATTATAAGATCTGCGGAAATGCACACAGACTTTCCTGGCCTGCCTCAGGACATCCTGTAAGCCCGGGTACCTGCCCAAGAACCGCTGCACCACCAGGTTAAGGACGTGAGCCACACAGGGCACATGGGTCAGTTGTCCCTGTCGGAGGGCGGAGAGGAGGTTGGTGCCATTGTCGCAAACCACCATTCCTGGCTTAAGCTGGCGTGGCGTCAACCACCTCTCGGCCTGGCCCTGCAGAGCAGACAGGACCTCTGCCCCAGTGTGGCTTCTGTCCCCCAAACACACCAGCGCAAGCACGGCATGGCATCTTTTTGCCTGCGTACTTGCGTAGCCCCGTGAACGGCTACGGAGCACCGCTGGTTCATAGGACAAACCACAGGAAGAGGCCATGGAGGAAGAAGAAGAGGAGGGGGTGGAGGAGAGAGGTGTGTCACAACCAGTAGTAGCATTTTGGAGGCGTGGCGGTGGGACAACCTCCAACACTACTGCACCTTGTCCTGCATCCTTCCCAGCTGCCAAAAGAGTGACCCAATGGGCCGTGAAAGAAAGGTAACGTCCCTGTCCATGCCTGCTGGACCATGAGTCAGCGGTAATATGCACCTTACCGCTGACCGCCCTGTCCAGCGAGGCCAAGACATTGCCTTCCACATGCCGGTAGAGAGCCGGAATAGCCTTCCGTGAGAAAAAGTGGCATTTGGGAACCTGCCACTGAGGAACCGCACATTGCACAAACTCACGGAAGGGGGCCGAGTCTACCAACTGAAAAGGCAGCAGTTGAAGCGCTAGCAATTTAGCCAAGCTAGCATTCAACCGCTGGGCATGTGGATGGCTGGGAGTGAACTTCTTTCGACGGTCCAGCAGCTGGGGCAGGGAAATTTGCCTGCTAGAATCGGACGTCGGTGTACTGCTAGCAGAGTGGCCGCAAGTACTTGGCTGTGACACACCTAATTCTACACCTTCATTCCTCTCAGTGCATGTTTCAGAGAGGACTGAAGTTATAGTGGGGTTGGAGATCCCAGCTGATGCGGTGCAAGGAGAGGTCCGCTTTGTTCTTTGGTGTGGGTCTTTGAGGTAGGCTTGCCAACGAGCTGCATGGCAGGTCAACATATGTCTGGTCAGGCATGTGGTACCCAAGCGGCTGATGTTTTGGCCACGCGATATACGCTTGAGACATATGTTGCAAACAGCAGCTGTGCGATCTGATGCACTAGCCTCAAAAAAGGCCCACACCAAAGAACTTTTTGAATGACGGGCAGAGGCAGCGCCCTGCACAGGCGGAGCTCTGCGGTGTGATTCCGTCGGTGTACTGCCCTTACGCTGGCCACCAAAGGGCATCCTGCCTCGTTGGAGATGTGCCTCCTCCTCATCCTCCTCCTCCTCCTCTCTCCTATTAGGCACCCACGTGGAGTCAGTGACCTCATCATCACCTCCCTCCTCATCACTGGAGCCAATCTGGCAGTATGCTGCAGCTGCTGGAACATGACTGCCAGATTGGTGTCCTTCTTGAGCATCCCCTCTGTCTGCTCTCACGCTACTGCCTTCCTCTAGCTGGGTTTCATCATCAGACCCTTCGAAACGCTGGGCATCCTCCTGGAGCATGTACCCAACACTGTGCTGAAACAGTTCGGGGGACTCCTCAGGAGGAGGACATGGTGGGTCTAGGGAAGGAGTGACTGATGATGAGTCTGACATTGATACCAGGAAAGAGGACGCTTTGGCAGCTGCTTTTCCAGTACCCTGAGCCTGGGTGAGAGAGGATGAGGAGGAGGAGGAGGGCTTGGTCATCCACTCTACCAAGTCTTCGGCATGATGTGGCTCAACATGTCCAGCTGCCGAAAAGAAGGACAAGCGTGTCCCATGGCCATGTGCTGATGACAATGCACCGCGTCCACGACCAGCACTGTTGCCCCCAGACACAGAGCCTGCTTGCCCTCTTTTATTGCCTCCTGACTGTCTGCCTCTCCTTGTTTGCCTTCCAGACATTCTAATAGATGGCCTGCAGGGAGATGGGAAAAAAGCAATAAGGGCTACCTTCAGGTGTCCTTCTCTGTCCCTTGAAACAAGGACTTTGACAGTGAAAGAAACTGACACACTCTCCCTACCTACAGTTTTCTGTCCCTAGAAAAAATGTTTTTTTTAAGCACAATTTAGCACAAGGAGAATTCACTCACTGTCCTTCCATGTCCCTGGAAACAAGGACTTTGACAGTGAAAGAAACTGACACACTCTCCCTACCTACAGTTTTCTGTCCCTAGAAAAAATGTTTTTTTTAAGCACAATTTAGCACAAGGAGAATTCACTCACTGTCCTTCCAGGTCCCTGGAAACAAGGACTTTGACAGTGAAAGAAACTGACACACTCTCCCTACCTACAGTTTTCTGTCCCTAGAAAAAATGTTTTTTTTAAGCACAATTTAGCACAAGGAGAATTCACTCACTGTCCTTCCAGGTCCCTGGAAACAAGGACTTTGACAGTGAAAGAAACTGACACACTCTCCCTACCTACAGTTTTCTGTCCCTAGAAAAAATGTTTTTTTTAAGCACAATTTAGCACAAGGAGAATTCACTCACTGTCCTTCCAGGTCCCTGGAAACAAGGACTTTGACAGTGAAAGAAACTGACACACTCTCCCTACCTACAGTTTTCTGTCCCTAGAAAAAATGTTTTTTTTAAGCACAATTTAGCACAAGGAGAATTCACTCACTGTCCTTCCAGGTCCCTGGAAACAAGGACTTTGACAGTGAAAGAAACTGACACACTCTCCCTACCTACAGTTTTCTGTCCCTAGAAAAAATGTTTTTTTTAAGCACAATTTAGCACAAGGAGAATTCACTCACTGTCCTTCCAGGTCCCTGGAAACAAGGACTTTGACAGTGAAAGAAACTGACACACTCTCCCTACCTACAGTTTTCTGTCCCTAGAAAAAATGTTTTTTTTAAGCACAATTTAGCACAAGGAGAATTCACTCACTGTCCTTCCAGGTCCCTGGAAACAAGGACTTTGACAGTGAAAGAAACTGACACACTCTCCCTACCTACAGTTTTCTGTCCCTAGAAAAAATGTTTTTTTTAAGCACAATTTAGCACAAGGAGAATTCACTCACTGTCCTTCCAGGTCCCTGGAAACAAGGACTTTGACAGTGAAAGAAACTGACACACTCTCCCTACCTACAGTTTTCTGTCCCTAGAAAAAATGTTTTTTTTAAGCACAATTTAGCACAAGGAGAATTCACTCACTGTCCTTCCAGGTCCCTGGAAACAAGGACTTTGACAGTGAAAGAAACTGACACACTCTCCCTACCTACAGTTTTCTGTCCCTAGAAAAAATGTTTTTTTTAAGCACAATTTAGCACAAGGAGAATTCACTCACTGTCCTTCCAGGTCCCTGGAAACAAGGACTTTGACAGTGAAAGAAACTGACACACTCTCCCTACCTACAGTTTTCTGTCCCTAGAAAAAATGTTTTTTTTAAGCACAATTTAGCACAAGGAGAATTCACTCACTGTCCTTCCAGGTCCCTGGAAACAAGGACTTTGACAGTGAAAGAAACTGACACACTCTCCCTACCTACAGTTTTCTGTCCCTAGAAAAAATGTTTTTTTTAAGCACAATTTAGCACAAGGAGAATTCACTCACTGTCCTTCCAGGTCCCTGGAAACAAGGACTTTGACAGTGAAAGAAACTGACACACTCTCCCTACCTACAGTTTTCTGTCCCTAGAAAAAATGTTTTTTTTAAGCACAATTTAGCACAAGGAGAATTCACTCACTGTCCTTCCAGGTCCCTGGAAACAAGGACTTTGACAGTGAAAGAAACTGACACACTCTCCCTACCTACAGTTTTCTGTCCCTAGAAAAAATGTTTTTTTTAAGCACAATTTAGCACAAGGAGAATTCACTCACTGTCCTTCCAGGTCCCTGGAAACAAGGACTTTGACAGTGAAAGAAACTGACACACTCTCCCTACCTACAGTTTTCTGTCCCTAGAAAAAATGTTTTTTTTAAGCACAATTTAGCACAAGGAGAATTCACTCACTGTCCTTCCAGGTCCCTGGAAACAAGGACTTTGACAGTGAAAGAAACTGACACACTCTCCCTACCGACAGTTTTCTGTCCCTAGAAAAAATGTTTTTTTTAAGCACAATTTAGCACAAGGAGAATTCACTCACTGTCCTTCCAGGTCCCTGGAAACAAGGACTTTGACAGTGAAAGAAACTGACACACTCTCCCTACCTACAGTTTTCTGTCCCTAGAAAAAATGTTTTTTTTAAGCACAATTTAGCACAAGGAGAATTCACTCACTGTCCTTCCAGGTCCCTGGAAACAAGGACTTTGACAGTGAAAGAAACTGACACACTCTCCCTACCTACAGTTTTCTGTCCCTAGAAAAAATGTTTTTTTTAAGCACAATATAGCACAAGCACAAAACACACTGACACTCTCCCTACCTATCCTTCTCTTTCCCTAAACTAAAGGAATCCAGGTTAAGCAAGAAAGAAATAAAAGTCACTGTCCCTGCCTATGCTGCTCTATCCCTGCTCCGGAACACACTACACTAGGCCGCCGTGCTGGCGGCCTTTTATAGTGTGGGGCGTGTACTAAACACCCTCAGCAATAATTGGCCACAGGCATCCTGCCTGTGGCCAATCATTGCTCTCCTCGCTGCCGGCGCTGTGATTGGCCAAGCATGCGGGGTCACAGTGCATGCTTGGCCAATCACAGCGCCTGGATGACACTGCGATGGCGTAGTGCATTGTGGGCCGTTCGCGTCACTCGAATTTGGCGCGAACGGCCCAAATCGTTCGATCTTCGTCGAACGATCGAACAGCCGATGTTCGAGTCGAACTTATGTTCGACTCGAACACGAAGCTCATCCCTAGTGGTGACAGATGGGGCCTCTGGTAACTGAAGGAAGTGCGTGTTCTTTAAATCACAGTGGCAGTGATACTACGCACCCAAGGTCAGTAGCAGTGGCTTTCATATTTTTTCACCCGGTCAGTGGCAGTGACCAACCTCATGGTCTGTGGCAGAGACCGTGCGCCCAGCCTGTTCGTGCTGATCAGAGCAGGAGAAACCCAAATTCAAGTTTGTGCCTGGACCTCCTCCCACCTTATCTGACCTGTGTCTTGTCCCAACCTGTCTGCTCTCAAAGAGACTGTTTATTGTGCAAGAAGGAATAAATAAGTGTTGGACCTTTCAGTTGGTGTGGACAGTTGCTTACTGGGGAGAATTAAAGACTTGTTTCTGACTACTGCAGAAACGAGGTCAGCACTGGGGGCTTTTTGACACTGGCTGCAAGCAGGCCCGAGAAACTAACACCGCTCAACCTCCCTATTCAGGAGGGTACGGGCTTGTGGTGCGGTGTGCCTCATTATTTTGGGGTTGGTGCGCTACATATGCATGAGGTGTGAGTTCACTGTGTATAGGCAGAAGGTTGGTGCAAGCGCATCATTATATTACAAAAAAGAAAATTATGGTGACCAATATCAAGAACCTTATTATTCACAACACACCCCTATTCGTACTCATAATAGGTTCTCACCCCTTAGAGAGGGTCCATTACGGAACAACCAAGAACCTTATCATCCTTATATGCAAAGAGAATATGATCAATATGTTAGATCACCATATACCTACAATGATACATACACTGCTCCCCACTCGGATTTTCCCAGAGCTCTTGCGGGTCCCAAACGAAGAGGAGAACCAGACGAGGCAGCCGAGGTGGGAGGCGGGCCAGGAAAAAGAAGGAAAGTCTAATATCCAATATGAGTGGTATTTTCAATTTGAGTAAAGCCACGTTTTCAGAAGCTGAGATGCGTATCTTGGACAAAGGCTTAAAATACGCACCCTCTAAGACTTTGAATAAATTTAATACATTTGTGGACGTACATAAATATGTCCGCAAATTGAATATACAGAGGCACTTCATTGCTAACCCATCCCTACCCAGAGATATTAGTGGAGGGACTGATTGTGTCATTCATACTGGCTTGTCTAATCCCTCCTTATTTAACCCTCCTAATGTCTCTGCTCCATCTATTAGGGTGTTTAGAGATTTGGTCCTTAGAGACCTTGAGGCATTACCTAAGGCCAAAATCTATGATCATCCAGACATTAAGGCAGGTTTAAAAACCTTATGTGAACGCAAGGACATCATAATCCGCCCTGCCGATAAGGGGGGTGGTCTAGTTGTGTTGGATAAATTAGACTATCACACCGAAATGTGCAGAATCCTTGATGACACTAGCACTTACATGCCCCTGAATAGAGATCCCACTAAAGTATTGAAGAAAGATCTGAATAATTTGCTAGATAAGGGATTCCAGTTAGGAATTCTGGACAAAAAGGAGAGTGACTTCTTGGTGCCGATCGCACCTAGAATTCCCATTATGTATTATCTCCCGAAAGTCCATAAAAACATTTTACACCCTCCTGGCAGACCCATAATAAGCGGGATTGACTCTGTGACGTCCCGCATTGGTCGTTACATTGACTTCCATCTACAACCGCTTGTTCAATCCACTCCATCTTTTCTAAAAGACACGGGAGCCACTATACGTCTTTTAGAAGATGTTGATTTTAGTGGAGATTGCATTCTTGTTACTGCAGATGTAACATCACTATATACGTGCATACCGCACAGACTAGGATTGCACGCGGTGAAACATTTCATGGCCATGTCTGGTCTGATACCTCAGGTCCAACAATGCTATATTATGGATTTGTTAACATTTGCCACTCAGTCCAATTATTTCTGGTATCATGGCCAGTTTTTTTTACAAACCAAAGGTGTCGCAATGGGCGCCAAGTTCGCCCCTAGTCTTGCGAACCTTTTTATGGCCCTGTGGGAGGAGGATGTCGTCTATGCCTTGCAACGCCCAGAACTAGTTCTGTGGGCAAGGTATATTGACGACATCCTCCTCCTATGGAAGGGTGATGAGGAGTCTTTACATGACTTCATGGTCACCCTGAATGATAATGATATGGGCATTGTGCTTACCTATGAGATGAGTCGTAACACTATCCATTTTTTGGATTTAGAGATTTCAGTTGTGGACCAAAGATTGGTGACAAAAACTTTTTTTAAGCCAACAGATCGTAATGGGTATATCCCAATCGACAGCTGTCATTACAGCTCTTGGCTCAAATCTGTACCATTTAGTCAACTACTTAGAGTCAGGAGAAACTGTACACACCTTGACGATTTCTACATACAAGCAGACACCCTCAAGTCAAGATTTGTTGAGAAAGGATATCTTCCGTCTGCTATTGATACAGAAATCGCAAAGGTGTCTTTGCTAGACAGACAGTCTCTAGTTGTTGAACGTCCTAAACGTCCACCGGATCCACGATTTAGGTGGTCCTTTGTGACCCAATTCTCTATACAGCATAGACGGATCAAGCATATTCTGAACCGACACTGGGGAGTTCTTAAGAACGATTCCCTGCTGGGCCCAGTGCTCCCAGATCGGGCAGGTGTTGTTTATAGAGGAGCTCCATCTCTCCGCAACCAGATTGCTTCTAATGTAGTCGACCCTCCGGACAAATCATGTCCGTCTCTTTTTCCTGATATGAAGGGCTACTATCCATGTAGACGCTGTAATGTGTGTATTCACAATGTCATTGGGCGTAGTAGAAGTGCCAGTTTTACATCCTCTACTACCTCCACCATATATCATATGAAACAGTTTACCACATGCACTACAAGTTTTATTGTATACCTTATTACATGTCCATGTAATAAGCAGTATGTGGGACGCACTATTCGTAACTTCTCTATTCGTGTTAATGAACACATTACCGGCATCAAAAAAGGTCGCACCAACCATAGTGTACCTAGACATTACCTTCATGTTCATAATAAGAAGGTTATAGGTACCAAATTCCAGGTGATTGACCACTTTGTCCCTCACTGGAGAGGGGAGTCTCGCGTCAGGGGTGTTTCCCAATTGGAAACTTTCTGGATTTACCAACTTCGATGCTATTCTCCGTTTGGGCTTAACATCGATTGGGACATTAATTCCTTTATTAATAAGGCCTAATTTAGATTAATCTATCTCCATGTCTTATTTTTATATTGATGTGGGGGCGTTCATCCATGCCTTTCTTCTACTTGTAATTTACCGTCTACTTTCCTGGTTCCGTTTATGTTATAGATCATCTCATTTTAGGATTCATTATTTCAATATTCCATTTACCACTGCTAGCTAGAGTATACTTCTGGCTCATATATCCTCATATAGATACATGATTTTTATATTATTATTCATATATATTATGTATGGTTATTTTTAACATTTTATGTTTTTCATTCCTGCTACACATCTCATGTCTATTTATACGATGTGGATGATTATCTGTAGTGGGTTATTTGCACCTAGTGGTACAATAGTATATTGATCCACATTTCTTTGGTATTAATGACTTTTTTTTACATTTCTGTATAGCTGTCATATATTGCCAATATTGTACCCTTTTTTAAGTACATTCTTTTTATTTTCACTCTTCAGAATGTTTTTACATTTATTTGTACAGATCTCATTTGTGCTATGAGTGATCCCTGCATTGTACTGGTGCTATAGACCAATACTTTTCAGTGTATATCAATTATGTCTGCCCCCTTTTATGTCCGTCATTTCTACTAGCCAAGCTCTGCTTGCGGTTGTGCTGACTTTGAAAGCGCTGAGGGGCTGTTATCGGTGCTGTTACTTGGCTGTCTGTCTCTGGACGCACTTCCTGTTGCGGTTCATGATATGGACCTCACGACGGAGATATGGAACGCAAGCATTTCCTGGAGGAGTTGCGTGATGACGTTCCCCAGCGCCAGTATGATGACGTCATTACGTGCGTCGCTTACATGATACGACGCACGTGGGACAAGGAACGCATTCACTCCTCGGATTGGCGGCGTGATGACGCATGCCAGCTGAGACGTCATGTCTCATCTCCGTGTGCGGCCCCTTTCGCTTGGTCAGTCTGGGTTGAATGACGAATACATAGGTGGGTAACTCTTGTTTGCGATTGGATAGCCTCTCTTATGGGGAGGTCACACATCAACTGTGATGAGTCCAAGCAATTATGTTACATGTATATTATGGCGTGGTATTTTCCTGCAGGTTCATGCCCCAGTTGATGCATTCCTTATGCGAAACATGTCGGGTACATGAACCTGCTTTGATGCTACGCCGTTATTTGAAACCATTTCTGTGATCACCATATTTGCAAGTCTCTGCATGGAAGCCTGCATGTTTTCTTGTTTTATTTTTTACACCATGTGTGTTTTGTGACTTGTTCCTGAATAAATGTGATTTTTATCTTGCCATCTGATCCTGCACTATGAGGAGCCTCCTCTGTTCCATTTTTTTTATATGATCTTTGATATACTGACGTCTTGGAAATTTCGTGCCTGTATCCTGGAGAGGATTGGATTCCCTGAGTTTGCTTCATCTGCTGCTGCTCCAGGAGGACAGATCCAGTGTGGTCTACACTTATATCTTCTGCCTGTTTGACTCACCACCGCTGGTGTGTGCGTCCACATATAGGGGTAAGAGTATCCATTTCTTTCCCCCATCCCTGGTGTTTGAGTCACGTCCCCGGGTGCTATGGATTTATGAACATACGTGTCCTATGATCTCGAAGTCTCGTTGGATTTCTTATATGGGGACAATGTTCTAATGTTTCAACATTCATGTAACATTTCTGTCATCCATTTCCAGTCCACACATTGTCACTCTCATTGGACTTTTATATTAGTTTACTGTACACATTTACATATGAGTTTTTATATATATGTGTAGGTATTATCTGGAGTGAAGCACAGTTGGAATTTATTATTCTTGGCCTCTCTGTGGGCTGTATACTTTTTTCACTGTTTGTTGTCTGTCCCAATCCCTTTGTGTGTTTGGGCCTTCATACACTTTTTGGGCGCTGCATTTTTTGTTTTTATATGCATCATTATATTAGTTACATTTCACATTGGAGGTCACAGATTCTCTCGAATGATTGCAGCTGTCACTATTTAGTTATCTTTTGTTTATTACATTCACATTTTTATTACATATTAGCGCTTTAGTATTTTCACTGCAACAGAAAAGAAGATGCCATTGGGGCGGCCCCCCATCTGCAAAAACAGCTCAGTTTTTTTCTAGCATTTAGGAGGTAGGACCTATGATTTTTTTTTCGGCTTACTTGTTTTCAGAATTTTTTGCTCACACTTTTTCCAAGTTCTACAAGGTTGACATGGCTGCTTTTGAAAATGCCAATTTCAGTTGTAAAGTTTTGCAGGAAGCAGTTTGAGCTGTGCCGGGATGTGGTTCCTTGTTCTGCTTGGTTCTGTAGTTCTGAGCCCACCCTTTTGTCTCCAGAACTGCTTTGGGATGTCCCATCAGTCAACATCTGAAGATCTGGCTGCATCCTTCAATAAACAGAAGAGAAAATTTGATTTTTGTAGCGCCATAAAATCCTTTTTCAGCTCTGTCCTATGATGGCAACAATGGCTCCCTCAATAGATATAATGTAACAAGTGATTGTAGCCACCCTACTGGCAGGATACTGTTAAATCCGAATTGGGGGTCTGAATCAAGACATTCAGATGAGATAGTAGATCCAGATCTTAAGATAAGATAAGTAGATGCTTTATTGTATACAATCGCTGCAGTGGAGAGACACAACACAGACCGACTTCCATCTCTACCAGGCGGAACGAAGCAGGAAGTGTCTCTGACTTAAAAACATCAAGTTTAACAATATATACTCTACGAATATGCATAAGCACTAGGCATGTTATAGGTGTGATCGTATAGTTTAGTCCAATCAATGTCTATATCTTATTAGTAGTGTAGCGGGGTGTCACTTTATGGTGTTCATAAGAGACTATATTCCACCAAGTGAATCCGGATCTCCCTTGGTCTCCTATTGGATGATCTACTGACTATTGCTTGATTATGAGTGGGGAAGTGCATGGTGGGATTTGTGGTACCGGGAGAGTTGGACTCCAATGGCAAGGATACTGCATAGACTACTGTAACGGCACCCCAAATATGAAAGGGGTTAACGCCGTCTAAGACCTTCCCTCTCCTGGACACACATTCGCCACCGATCCTCCACAGTCAGGCGACCACTTCCCATAGGATTAATCCTTCCAAAGAACGAGACAACGCTATGTATCTTTCCAGAATAGACTGACCCTTTATTGCAAAAGTACTACAATTTTTATACACACAGAAAAGCTTCTGACCCTCCTCCCATCATACACCTCTGACCAGACCCAACTTACATTTCAGTTTAAATGGTTATGCATGACCTTTTGTGTTTAGCTTTTGTCTCCCAATCCACATCATCAAAAGACTTCACACAATGAAAGGATCTGTAGCCTGTCTGTCTGCCAGATTACAATACCTATAATTACAGACTTAATTACCACAAAGCCACACTAGACAGTAGAATGTAAATCACCCCCCACCTCATCACAGCAATGTTTACACAACCCCCACACACAGTATACATCCAATCTATATACAATATATATACAGCATTGAATCTGATTAGCACAGATCATAGTGGGGTTTTCCTTCACCCTGTGCCCCTAATAGGGACACAGGGTAGTTTACACATAAGAGGCATTGGGGAAGCTGAAGCAAGGGTATCTCATACTTTTTAAGGGATTCTGGGTTCCCTGGGCCTTCCCGTTACATCTCTCCCCTTTCGGCAGGAGACTAACACAGGAGGCGACCCCAGACGGGTTGACTCCGAAGTTAGTCCACAGGTCCATTCTTCTAATGCCGGTATCCACACAGTACCACAAATAAATTGCTCCAAACAGAGCATTACTTACCCAGCCAACCTCTGCCTCTCTCAGAGAACATACCCACCGCTGGGGAGAGGCCTGGACTGGCCCTTCTCCCTGGTGTCCTTTCAGCTGCTGGAGAGACGACAGGGTGAATGGGCTCAGTCCGTCATGCTGTTGGGGATCTGGGCCGACTACCCAGCATCCCTGGGGTATACAAGTGGAGACTGAAGTCCCATCCACTTGTGGTAGGTGAAAATCCCCCAGTGCTTGCAAAGCAAGGCTGACATCCTTCTGTCTCAGTGTCACACCATTTTCTGGGGTTGTGTCAGTGAAGACCAAAGTCCCATCCAGTCCCACAGGAACTCCCTCTTCTGTTAGTTGAGAGCAGAGGCCCGCGTCACTCTGCTCTGTTGCCAGCTCTTCCGCTGGGTTGCTGTGAGTGGAGACCGCAGTCCCATCCACCGATATCAGCTCAAGTTGCAGTTGTGTGCAGCGGCCAGTAGTATTCTGCCCCGCTGCCAGTGATTCAGCTGGGGGTAAAAGCTTTACCCCCTCAGCTTGTTGCTGGAGAGAGGGGCCAACTGCCCCGGCTCCCTGAAACTCCACAGTTGTTTCCGGTGCTGGGCAGAGGTTGGTATCACTCTGCCCTGTTGCCAGCACTTCTGCTGGGGACTTCACACCATCTGTTCTGGCTAACTGTTGGGGAGGGAAAATGGCTGCTTCTCCTCCCTGCATCTCTGAAATCCACTGGGAAAGAGGAACCATCACCTTCTCACCTTGGGCCTCCAAAACTGCCACGGGTGTAGAGCAGGGGTCTGCAGTACTCTGTCCTGCTGCCAGTACTTGAGCAGGCGGTGCATAATCCATAACATCCTCTGAACAGTCCTTTAAGTCCATACCTTCTGTAATCTGTGGCTGGGGAGATGAGCCAACTGCCCTAGCTCCCTGGAACTCCACATCATCCACTTCGGCTTTAGGGATGGCAATCTTCAGATTTTCCACTGCCGATTCTCTGGCATGCTGCTGGACAGGTACATTCCTCCATCCAAGGTCATCCCAAGCAGAAACAGGATCATTCAGGTCAGTCAGCACTTCAGCTTTAGGGATGGCAATCTCCAGATTTTCCACTGCCGATTCTTCAGCCAGGATTTCATAGTTGTCAACTGGTATTTCCTGATAGTCCCAGGCCAAGGTAGCACCACCCTGCTGCTGAGCAGATTCTAGCAGCTGTCTGTAGGCGATCTCCGATTGTCGTATTTCCGCCATTCTCCACTCATGTTGCCGCTCTAGTTCTCTTTTTTGTCGCGCATCCTGCAGCTGGATGCCTTTAATGGCTTCCTGTATGGCGGTCTCTGATGGGTTAGCACCATATAATGCCAACCGTTGTCGAACTCGTTGCTGAAACAAGTCTTCAACTGACCGGGGTCCTGCATCACCATCCCTCTGATCCATCTCTGCTAGCTTCCCTGATCAAGGTGACTCTGTTCTTTGTCCCACTGGTCCCTCCACGGCTCTCAAGTAGGTCTTTTAGCGTGGCTTTCCTGCATGCTGCATAGCTGGTCATTCACTGTGGTGGTTTGGAGTGTCCCAGGAACTGGAGGGAAAAAATCCCGCTGCTGCCAACCAATGTAACGGCACCCCAAATATGAAAGGGGTTAAACGCCGTCTAGGACCTCTCCTGGACACACATTCGCCACCGATCCTCCACAGTCAGGCGACCACTTCCCATAGGATTAATCCTTCCAAAGAACGAGACAACGCTCTGTATCTTTCCAGATTAGACTGACCCTTTATTGCAAAAGTACTACAATTTTTATACACACAGAGAAAAGCTTCTGACCCTCCTCCCATCATACACCTCTGACCAGACCCAATTTACATTTCAGTTTAAATGATTATGCATGACCTTTTGTGTTTAGCTTTTGTCTCCCAATCCACATTATCAAAAGACTTCACACAATGAAAGGATCTGTAGCCTGTCTGTCTGCCAGATTACAATACCTATAATTACAGACTTAATTACCACAAGCCACACTAGACAGTAGAATGTAAATCACCCCCCACCTCATCACAGCAATGATTACACAACCCCCACACACAGTATACATCCAATCTATATACAATATATATACAGCATTGAATCTGATTAGCACAGATCATAGTGGGGTTTTCCTTCACCCTGTGCCCCTAATAGGGACACAGGGTGGTTTACACATAAGAGGCATTGGGGAAGCTGAAGCAAGGGTATCTCATACTTTCTAAGGGATTCTGGGTTCCCCGGGCCTTCCCGTTACAACTACTATACCCACAGTGCAACTGAACACCCATCGTGTATTGCCCGGCACAAGGTCTGCTGGGGATGGACTATTTAAGGGGAGGAGGAGCAACGCGCGGTCTCTTTGGACATCGCCCGCCCAGCAACTTGGTGCCTGTTCAGGCCTACCGTGTTGGTCTAGGCCGGAGAGTCTGGGCCTACTGAGCTGGAGAAAGCCTGCTGGTCAGAGAAGGAGAGATACCTCATCCAGAGAGCTTGCTGACATCTCGGAGTTCCCAAGAGTCGAGTCACCTTCACCTGCCCATCGGTTTTCCGGAAGATCGGAGACTACGGGTGACCGGGAGTTCGTGTGCTGGAGTCTAGCAGCGGGATCGATTAAACGGATTGGTCTGGTCGGGTGAGAGAGCACTTGCTCAGGACTCTTAAACTGTTTGCTAGGCCTGAGACCCCTTCGCATAGAGCCCTCCGCCATTACAGCAGTATGTTGCGCAGTTAGAATTGACGCCTAGTTGCTTGTGACTTTAGGCCCTAAACTATAGCAGGATCACAGCTAATGGTGGACACCCCTTTGGATTACAAATATAAAAGTGTACCAACGTTTCTAGCGAAGATCCCTTCTATCAGAATAACTATGTGTGTGTGTGTGAGGTAGTCAGGCCTAACTGTAACTCACAGAGACATTGTTTGGGCGCCATACTGCCCACGAGGGTAAAGCTTGCGAGCGTAGTTCTTTTAAAGACATTTTAGAGTGTATAAGATTTGTATATCTAGATATTGGTTACATTGTGCCTAACTTTGACTTTGCAGGGCCCTGCATATGTAAATGCTTGTCTGTTAACCTAACCTCTTTTCTATCTAGTAAAGATATTTTATGGTTAAGCAAACACATTGTGTGGAGTATTAACTGTCCCGGAGAGAGAGACTGCCAGCACAGGTACTCTAGTTCTGAATGGTGAATGTATACTGCGTTGTGGTTTATTTATTACCAGTAGGTTTCACAATCTCATTTGCTTAACCGCTGTGCCAATGGAGGGTCAGAGCCAGTTTATTGGGGGTTGACAGCAGTAAGGTACAGGCCCAAATTAATACCAGCAGCTCTCTTAACTGGGGGTGTGCTACAGTAGCAAGGAAGCAGTTAAATGGGTGCTTACAACTTGTGACTGATAAAAAGTGAAAGAAAAGATGGGCTCCGCCATATTCATTCTGGATCAAACCAGCCAGATAAGACTGTCCATTTCTCTGAGCAAAAAGGGAGTAAGCTGCTGCTTCTTATCTGGCGGTGAAGGTCATCGTAGACTGAAAACTTCTGTGTCCAGAGAAAAAAGCAAGAAAGTGTATTTACAAATTCTTAAAGTGATAGACTCATATATATATATATATATATATATATATATATATTTATATATATATGCTCAACATTATCAGACCCCTATAATGCTACTCATTTCCCTCCTCTTGACCCCTATGGAGGGGTCACTACCATATCTTCCCTACCTAGTATGATACCAGAGGGTCCACAGTACTACTTCACGTCTAAGTAGAGTAGGGATGAGCCGAACACCCCCCGGTTCGGTTCGCACCAGAACCTTCAAACGGACCGAAAGTTCGCAGGAACGTTAGAACCCTATTAAATACAATGGACGTGAACGTTCGAAATCTAAAGTGCTAATTATAACGACTAATATGCATGTTATTGTCCTAAAAAGGATTTGGGGACCCGGGTACTGCCCCAGGGGACATGTATCAATGCAAAACGAAGTTTTAAAAACGGACGTTTTTCGGGAGCAGTCATTTTAATGATACATAAAGTGAAAATAAAAAAGTGAAATATTCCTTTAAATATCGTACCTGGGGGGTGTCTAAAGTATGCCTGTGGAGTGGCATGTGTTTCCCGTGTTTAGAACTGTCCCTGCACAAAATTACATTTGTAAAGGAAAAAAAGCCATTTAAAACTGCTTGCGGCTTTAATGTAATGTCTGGTCCCGGTAATATGGATGAAAATCTTTGAGAAAAATGGCATGGCTACCCCGATCACCCCCCCCCCCCCCCCTACCCCAGCCCATTACCAGCCCCTTTGGGTCTTGTATGGATATTAAGGGGAACCCCGCACCCAAAATAAAAAAAAGGCCCTATATACTCTGAACAGCAGTATACAGGCGGTGCAAACAAGACAGGGACTGTAGGTTTGTTCTTAAGTAGAATCTGTTTGTAATTTTGAACAGGTACATTGTTTAAGTGTAGCTCCAGCCAAAAAATATATTTTTAAGCTTTTTGGAAAACATAGGGAAGGGTTATCACCCCTGTAACATTTGTTTTGCTGTCTGTGCACCTGTTCAGAACATTTCACCTCACTTTCCGTCCCAATGACAAATGTTTTTGAAAAGTGGGGTTTTTATTGAAACAAGGATTGGTGATAAAGCATCAGTAGAGAGGAGACACCTTTTTCCCATATTAACTCTTACAGGAGAGAATTTCCCCTCCTAGGGGTAGATTTCCCCTCACTTCCTGTTGTCTCCTTCCGTTTGCAAGTAGGAGTCGTTTGTAAGTTGGATGTTTGAAAGTAGGGGCCTGCCTTATATACTCTGCTGAAATTTGCCCCTTAGATGTTGGTGTTGCCACAACACTGTGAGCCCTCACAGTTACTCTTGGTGGGCGCTGGAACGCCCTGCTGTGAACTATTATATCAGGAATTGTAATTACATGCCATTGTTGAACAGTGGTAGGAAAAATTGGGCCTTTGGTGGTGGTGCTGGTGCTACAACACTGTCAGTCCTCA
The DNA here is from genome assembly GCA_029206835.1 of Rana muscosa. Lineage (NCBI taxonomy): Eukaryota > Metazoa > Chordata > Amphibia > Anura > Ranidae > Rana > Rana muscosa. The sequence continues at coordinate 940,066,900 of CM055122.1, read as the reverse complement.
CAGTTACTCTTGGTGGGCGCATGAATGGGCCCTACTGTAAATTATTAGATCAAGAATTGTAATTGCATGCCCCTGTTGAAGAGGGGCAGAAAAATTGGGCCTTTGGTGGTGGTGGTGTTGCCACAACACTGTAAGCCCTCACAGTTACTCTTGGTGGGCGCAGGAATGGGCCCTGCTGTGAATTATTAGATCAAGAATTGTAATTACATGCCCCTGTTGAACAGGGGCAGAAAAATTGGGCCTTAGGCACTGGTGCCACAACACTGCAACCCCTCACAGATACTGTACTTGGAGCACAGCAATGAGCCCTGTTGCAAAGTATTGCATCAAAAATTTTAATTACACGCCCCTGTTAAACAGGGGCAGAAAAATTGATTCCTTCGGACGTCTTCCGGGTCAGGCAGAGGGCAGGAAGTGGAGACGCCAACGCCGACGGAGACACAAAGGGGAGAGAAGATCGTTAAAGTGGCCGAAAAAACGAGCATGGAGGTAGGAGAAATTAAAGCTATGTTGGCGGGGCTACCCACATGACAGGACATTGCGGCACTACCAACTCGACAAGATATACAGGCGTTAATCCTGCGCGTTAAAGAAACGCACCGTCAAGAGATCCAGCTGGTAAGGGCCGATGTTAAAGTCCTGGCAGACAGGGTGTCTATGGGAGAGAGCTCTATGGCATCTTTAGAGCAGCGTGTGGGCTCCGTGGAAAAGATGCAATCCAAACAGGCAGAAATAATAATAGAACTACAATTACAAACAGAAGCCCTCGGAGACAGAAACCACCGAAATAATTTACGACTTAGGGGGATACCGGAACCGTCAGAAACAGAGGACTTAGATTGCAAAGTGAATGATGTGTTTCAGACTATCCTAAACTCACCACATATTAAAATTGAATTAGATAGAGTGCATAGCGCACCAGGCCCTAAATCTCAAAACCCGGATAGACCCAGAGACGTAATCTGTCGCCTACACAGATATTACCAAAGGGAACAGATCCTTAGGGCAGCATGGGATCGAAGAGACATTCTTTCTGAGGGCGCCCATATAAAAATTCTACCAGACATATCCCGGGCCACTCTTCAGCGCAGAGCTTGTATGCAACCTATCTTAGATCTTGCCAGAGAACAGGGGTATTCATATAGATGGGAATATCCACTGGCGGTTACGTTTCGAAAGGCATTAACTCTGTTTACCCTTAGGTCACCAGCAGATCTACCAGAACTTTTTCTCTACCTTGAATCTACTCCCATTCAGATCCCAAACTGGTTATCACCCTTTATCTTTACGGGAAATCGGTGGGGCCTACCAGATACCCAGGGACAGCGAAGAAATCCCCAAGAAGGCCGACGGCAACAACTGGGGCAGACCCCACAGGGAATAGATGGGGAATCAAGTCAAGGGATTGGGCCTATAGTCGCAAGCAATGAATAGAGACGATTAGAGACGAAGATGATGGATTTCTAGAACCCCTCTATAAACTTTTGAATGTGATGAGACTAAACTCCTTGGGTCCACCTTTTTCCTTTTTTTTTTGTGTTTCCCTCACCTTCCCTTATTTCTCACCATTAGTAGGGAATTTGAAGCGACCGGAAGTCAGTAGGAAATAACTAATAGATAGCTGCCCTTGTTCATGCCTTCACAAGATATCCTTCCCCTTTTTTATAGGGGCGCTGGGCTGCCTACATGCATGAATTTAGGATTGCTCAGCATATGACGAGTACTTATAGATCCATGTCCCTTTTTTTATTTTTTTTATTTAGGGGAATTGGGGGTATCTTGGGGGTATTTTGACTTTTTTTTGGGGGGGTTCACGTTTTTTTCTGGGGGAGCTTCACCTCCTACCCTAATCTAATAATTGAATGAATATATATCAATTATTGGTTTTGTGGTACATATTTTCTTTTATGGTTTTGTTATTTTTTTTTTTTTTTGGGATGCGGGGGGGGGGGGGGGTTTATTAATATAAAACACATAGCACATTTGTAATAAATCACTCTCTTTTTTGGAAAATCTCTCCTTTAGGAATAAGAGAGGACGGGAAATGGTTCACAATTTTTCTAGTTTTTTTTTCTTTCCCCCTTTTTTTTTTTTCTTTAATAAGACTTGCACAAAGAAAAAGAATCGCACAATTGTAATTGTCAGTCACAACTAAGGGGGATTCACCCCACCTAATGTATATACTATTAAGAAATATGAATTTACACTAGGACACAAGTGGGGGGTTTTTGGGGGGCCCTTTTATTTTTATTATGGGGGAATTTTAGAAGGTAAGCTGAACATAGGCCAGTCTAGAAGAATTTTTTTTTTCCTTATACTGCTATAAGCTATAGGGTTGACTCAATATACCTGGCCCTTTAAAATACTGACAACCGTGGACTTAGAGTGTTCTGTCCATGCATGTCTCTCCACCCCCCCTTATGTGGGAGACTAGAATACCACTGTGAATGACCGTGGAATTGGAGAGTGTTGGATGCATGGTGAAAACACACAGATCCTTAGATATATAGGCTGAAATTTACCCAGCAGATGTGACTGGATATAAACTAGATATTTAAGAGGGGGGAGTAATACGACGATAGGAGACATTCCCCCCCCCCCTACACTATATTAGTACATTATTAATTATAATTAAAAGAAACGGAGACTGGGTATATATTGACACTGTATGCACATTTTGTGATATTATGCTATGTTATGTTAAGTTTTCTTTTCTTTTTCATTTTTCCCGCCTCCATGAGAAATAAGAATGGAAGGGTTATGGGGGGAATTGAGCCTTAGACTTTCGGGTTAATAAGTGGACCCAAAAGGTGGAAGGAGGGAAGGGTTTCAAGGGTACAAGAAATTTACAGGTGATATATTATGGAGAAGACTTTGTTTTAAATTGTTTTGAAGAGGAATGTGGCACATATTTGTTTTTTTATTTTTGGAGAAGCAGAGAGTCGTTTTATATAAGAGCCAGAGGCAGTGATATGTTAGGTAATGTCAATAAGTAAGTCAATGAGACAGGTACTGGTTACTGCCTACTATCTACTACCTATTCTTGTCCTACTCCCTGTCCTCCTGGCTCTTCCTCTCTTTCATTCATAGTCTTTTTCCTTTTTAAATCCACCGCTGCCTTTATTTTATATTTTTGAGTCTGCAGTTCTTGGCACTAAAAGTAAACCAGGGACAACGGAGGGATCTGGAGCTCAGATTTTCTCCTTTTGTTTTTTTTTTTGTTCTTTTGTTGATCTCTCTGGCCACACCAGACACATGCACCCATATAGGTAGACGCTCAAATACCGGCTCGCCGGTGAGCGTTCTTTTTATTAGCATATAGCTAATTCCATTAGTTGAAAGGGTTTTTTTTCTTTCCTCCCCCCTTTTTTTTTTTCTTCTTTCTCTCCCTCTCCTTTCTTCTTCTTTCTAGTATCTCTCTCTCTTTTGGCATTGAACCAGAATGAAGTCCTTAGAGGTACTATCATTGAACGCCAAAGGGCTAAATATACCAGAAAAAAGGAGGATGCTCCTGCATAGTATGCAACGCCAGGAGGTGGATGTCGCCTTCATACAGGAGACACACTTTAAAGATGATAAAATACAGATATTAAAAAAACGGTTCTTCCCAACAGTATACCATTCGACCAATCAAATAGCCAAGTCCAAAGGGGTCTCTATTATTTTAGCAGGAAGAGTTCCATGGACCTATATTGATTCTATGAAAGACCCAACAGGGCGCTACCTGTTTGTAAAGGGTAAAATAGGCGATATAGGGGTTACACTAGCGACACTATATGCCCCTAATTATCACCAAGAGGTATTTCTGGGGAAAATGTTTAAACGATTGATGGGATTCGTAGAAGGACAACTGATCCTAGGGGGAGATTTGAACATCGCATTAGCTCCTGAAGAGGATTCCTCTTCGGGTGTGACATCTATTCCCTTTAGTGCGTTAAATCGAGTTAGACAAACCATGCACGTAAACCAACTGATTGATATATGGCGGCTCCTCCATCCCAAAGAAAATGACTATACGTTTTATTCCTCCTCTCACAAAATTTACTCGCGGATAGATTATTTCCTTGTTCCACACGCTCAACTTCATTCAGTTAAAAGTGCTAAAATAGGTTCAATAACGTGGTCAGACCACGCACCTATTTTCCTGACATATGCACTACAAAATCCCTCTACGATTAGATCTAATCGGTGGAGACTAAATGAAAGTCTCCTTCAGGATAAAGAGGTACTGGAAGATGTGACTAATGAACTCAATTTCTACTTTAACACTAACGACACCCCAGACTTTGACCCAGGAATCATCTGGGAAGCTCATAAGGCCGTTATTCGGGGGGTGTTGATCAAACATGGAGCAAAGAATAAAGGGAACGCACAGAACAGTTAAAGCATTTATCAGAGGAATTAGCCAAACTAGAGTTTAGACATAAACGGACACGTTCAATATCCTTAGAGAAAAAACTTAACGCCAAAAGAACACAAATCACAGACCTCCTCTATTATAAACCTAAAGCAGCAATACAGATATGCAGGAAGTTTTCATATGAATCAGGGGACAAATGTGGGAGACTACTGGCCAGAACGTTAAGAGAACAGAAGTCAGGTAACTATATACCCTATATTATTTCACCAAATAAATCTAAGGCAACAAAACCACAGGAGATACTGTGACAATTTCAAGAATTTTATCAAACCCTCTATAATCTAAAAAGTAAACCTCCCAGTCAAGAGCAGATAGATACTTACCTCTCGGCATCACAGATGCCGAGACTTTTAGAAGCAGATAGAGATAAATTGGAGGCCCCTATAACTAGGGAAGAACTGGAGGAAGCGGTAGGAGCTATGAAATCAGGGAAAGCCCCGGGGCCAGATGGCATCACAGCCCAATACTATAAAACACTATTTCCTTCTCTATCTGACAATATGGTGAAGCTATTTAATGCACTGGGGACTTCAGCAATCCTAACGAAAGAGACTTTATTAGCATATATTGCAGTGATACCAAAAGAGGGAAAAGATCCAGCATCCTGTAGAAGTTACCGTCCAATATCTCTATTAAATACGGATCTTAAACTTTTTTTTCTAAGGTCCTGGCGAATAGGATCCAGCAGTACGTTCCGAATCTGATACACCTAGATCAGGTGGGATTTGTTCCCACAAGAGAGGCCCGTGATAATACTACGAAAGTTATTAATCTATTACAGATAGCGAACAAAACACAGACGCAATGTGTATTCTTGAATACGGACGCAGAGAAGTAGACATGTGCACACTGAAATATTTCGTTTCGGAATTTCGTTTTCGTCCGAAAAATACATTTATTAAGTTACTCCCGAAATTCGTTTTTATTTATTTCGTTTTTCGTTAAAAATTGCATTCGTCCGAAAATCTGAATTAATTAAGGTCGAATCTGTCATTGAAGGCTTATGGTGTCTGTCGAATGTTCAAAGAAAATTTGACGGAGCAGCGAAACTGTACGACTCTGCAATCATAAATTTCCGGTCGAATGTTCCGCCCACAAGCAGTGATCTTTTCTCTCTATGTCGAATCTTTTCTCTCTATAATAACGAATCTTTTCTCTCTATAATGTCGAATCTTTTCTCTCCTATGTTGAAACTTTTCTCTCTATAATGTCAAATCTTTTCTCTCTATAATGTCAAATCTTTTCTCTCCTATGTCGAATCTTTTCTCTCTATAATGTCAAATCTTTTCTCTCCTATGTCGAATCTTTTCTCTCTATAATGTCAAATCTTTTCTCTCCTATGTCGAATCTTTTCTCTCTATAATGTCAAATCTTTTCTCTCTATAATGTCAAATCTTTTCTCTCCTATGTCGAATCTTTTCTCTCTATAATGTCAAATCTTTTCTCTCCTATGTCGAATCTTTTCTCTCTATAATGTCAAATCTTTTCTCTCCTATGTCGAATCTTTCCTCTCCTATGTCGAATCTTTCCTCTCCTATGTCGAATCTTTCCTCTCCTATGTCGAATCTTTTCTCTCCTATGTCGAATCTTTTCTCTCCTATGTCGAATCCTTCTCTCCTATGTCGAATCTTTTCTCTCTATAATGTCAAATCTTTTCTCTCCTATGTCAAATCTTTTCTCTCCTATGTCGAATCTTTTCTCTCCTATGTCGAATCTTTTCTCTCCTATGTCGAATCTTTTCTCTCCTATGTCGAATCTTTTCTCTCCTATGTCGAATCTTTTCTCTCCTATGTCGAATCTTTCTCTCCTATGTCGAATCTTTTCTCTCTATAATGTCGAATCTTTTCTCTCCTATGTAGAATAATCTTGGACTAATAGAGTTAAGGTTAGGCACATTCGACCACAGGTTCGATAGACACAGATTGTTATTGTCAGCGTCACGTCGAATCTCCTATCTATATCGAACTGTTGTAGCAACGAAAACGAAAATAAAGCATTTGTTTATGTCGGATCTTTCGGTTTTCGGATTCTGTGCTTTCGTTTTCGTTTGTTAAAACGATAACGAAAATAGCTGAAATTCGGACGAAAATGCATTCGGACGAAAACGAATGCACATGTCTACAGAGAAGGCCTTTGACAGGATGAATTGGGAGTTTATGCGGGCAGTTCTAAAACATGGAGGTTTTGGGAGTAAGATACAACAGTGGATAGCTTCCATCTACTCCCACCCATCGGCCCAGATACGGGCGAATGGAATACTATCAGAGCCTTTCCCCATCACAAACGGGACTCGACAGGGGTGTCCCCTGTCCCCTCTCCTTTTCGCCCTGTCATTGGAACCGTTTCTCAGCACATTGCGACTAAACCAGGATATCACAGGGATACAAATAGGGGAAATTCAATGCAAAATATCAGCCTATGCGGACGATATGATGTTTACCCTTACAAATCCCCTGATTACGACCCCGAATTTGATGAGGGAATTTGGGAAGTATGGGACACTTTAGAATCTTCGTATCAACTTTAACAAATCCGAAGCCATGGGGGTTAATCTACCACATACATCGATAACACAGCTGAAACAAAATTTTACGTTTAAATGGACAGATAGGGCTTTAACATACCTAGGTACTTTACTTCCAAGAAATGTAGCAAAGATTTACGAGTTGAACTTCCCCCCTTTATTGCAAAGGGTTAAGATTCTACTAGATAAATGGGGTTTAGGCCTTCATACTTGGCTAGGACGTTGTAACATCATTAAGATGAGCATACTTCCCAAATTCCTTTACCTACTGCAGGCATTGCCAATATATATCCCTTTAAGTTTTTTTAAACAGAGCCAGAGGTTAATATCGGAATTTATATGGGCACATAAACAACCTAGGATACAATGGAAACAACTAACGTACACAAAGAGGCAGGGAGGATTGGCGGTACCGGATATACGGAAGTACTATCATGCAGTTCATCTAAATAGAGTTATCGATTGGAATAGACACATAGATACCAAACTGTGGGTACAAATCGAGAATGCCCAGTCACCTGTACCCTTGAGAGGAGCACCGTGGTGTTATGCAGCACTTCCCAAGGAGGTGACTGCGAATCCGGTGTTGGGCAATACGTCCAGAATTTGCTCGATGTTGTTCCCCACGCTGGATTTAGAACCCAGGACTTCCCCTTTATACCCGGTACTAGGTAATCCTCTCTTCCAACCAGGATGTGAAGGCAACACATTTAGACATTTAGCGAGTAGGGGATACACTCAAGCATTTAACTATATCCATACAGGAACGTGGTATACAATAAGGGAGTTGATGGAACAGGGAAATATCTTTAGACTAAAATTCTGGAACGCCCTACAGATCACACATTTCCTGGGCACCCTTCCGAACCCGGGTCGGTTTGATAGACCCCTTACCACTTTTGAGAAACTTTGTAATGGGAAGGGAGTAATATCGCACACATTATCCGTAAGTTATGGATTATTGATCACACAGCCGGAATCTTACCCTCTGAAATACGTTCTGGAATGGGAAAGGGAATTGGGGAGGACCTTCAGTTTTGAAGAACGACAAAGGATGCTTAGGTTTACACACAAAATATCAATGTGTGTTAGAACACAAGAAACCAATTTTAAGATCTTATCTAGATGGTATAGAACACCAGAGAATCTTGAGAAAATATTTCCGGATACTTCAGATCAATGTTGGAGATGTCAGGAAGGAAAAGGTACTATGTTACACATCTTTTGGGACTGTACCAAGTTAAAGCGGTTTTGGTTGCGGATTAAACAGATCCTCCAACTCTGTACAGATTTAACAATACCGGAAGATCCAGCGTTCTTTCTCTTACACGTAAATCAGGTACCAGTAAGAGTATATAAGGAATCATGTATTCCCCATCTCTTAGATGCCGCAAGGGCATAAAGTGGAAATCACCATCACCACCGACAATAGAGATGTGGAGCCGTAAGGTGAAAGAGGTCAGCAAATTGGAGGAACTAGTCCTCTCCACGCGACATCAACATGGAAGGTACTCTAAGACTTGGTCTGCTTGAAGTGCCTTTTTGGCTTTGGAAGAGGGAGACTCCAGCCTTGAGAATGAAATGATGAATGAGAGGGTGAATGAACCCTAAGTCTATCTATCTTGGTAAAGTTTAGTCATGGAGAGAGAGAATGGGGAGAGATATCTTCCTTCTTTCCCCTCCCCCCTCTTTTTTTTTTTTTTTTTTTTTTGTGTATCGAATGTCTGTGTGATTTATGAAATAATTTATATGTAATCTGGAGCAGTGTGTATTTGTTTTATGTGGTATTCTTTTGTAATGAAAAGGAAAATAAAATGATAAATTTGAAAAAAAGAAAAGAAAAATTGGGCCTTAGTCACTGGTGCCACAACACTGCAACCCCTCACAGATACTGTACTTGGAACACAGCAATGAGCCCTGTTGCAAAGTATTGCATCAAAAATTGTAATTACACACCCCTGTTAAACAGGGGCTGAAAAATTGGGCCTTAGGCACTGGTGCTGGTGCCACGACACTGCAACCTCTCCCAGATACTCTAGTTGGAGTGCAGGATTGAGCCCTGCTGCAAAGCATTGCATCAAAAATTGTAATTACATGCCCCTGTTAAACAGGGGCTGAAAAATTGGGCCTTAGCCACTGGTGGCGGCACCCAGAAACAAAAAAGTTCTTCCAAGCTATCATCAAGAATCGGATCATTGAGGAGGAGGAGGATAGTCAGTCAACATAACAGGACAGTCACTCAGCATCAGCATCAGTCTTGAAGGGATGTGACATTTGAAAATAAATTATTCTGTTATATAAGCTTCAGGTGCTTGGTAGCTGGTGGTGATCCAAGACTGGTTCATCTTTATGAAGGTCAGTCGATCAACCGAGTCGGTGGACAGGCGCACCCTGTGATCCGTGACAAAGCCTCCAGCAGCACTGAATGTGCATTCCGAAAGAACGCTGGATGCAGGACAGGCCAGTAGCTCAATTGCATACTGTGCAAGCTCTGGCCAGTGATCCATCCTCAAGACCCAGTAAGCCAGAGGATTTTCGGTGGGAAAGGTGTCCAAGTCTGACCTTGCCCCTAGGTATTCCTGCACCATGTATATCAGACGCTGGCGATGGTTGCTGGAACCAATCATACATTGGGGCTGCAGACTAAAAAATTGTCTGAACGCATCGGTCAGACGACCATCTTCTCCACCGCTCCTTCTGCTACTGACCGAAGCCTCAGCAACTCGTTGTCCAGGACCAGGAGTTTGTAACCTCCCAGTCTCTGGGAACGCATTGCACAGACCTTTCAGCAAGGCCTCCCGGAGTTGTCTCATCCTCTGCTCCCTCTGCGACAGCAAGATAAGGTCTGCAACCTTACCCTTGTACCGTGGATCAAGGAGAGTGGCCAGCCAGTAATGGTCCCTCTCCTTGATCCGAAGAATACGAGGATCCTTCCGCAGACTTTGCAGGATCAGGGAGGCCATGCAGCGTAGGTTAGCTGAGGCATTCGGTCCGGAGTCCTCTGGGTCACTATGGACGACATGATCCGCAGCCACCTCCTCCCAGCCACATACAAGTCCACGGGTTTGTTGGGACTGTAAATCATCCCTAAAAGACTGCTGCTGTTGATGCTGAGTGCCATGCTCCACCTCCATGCTGACACAATCCTCCTCCTCCTCCTCGTCCTCTTCCTGTGTGATGGGTGGGACACAAGGAACACTGTCTGGGTAAAGGGGGCCTTGAGAGGCAAGGAAGTCCTCCTCTTCCTGCCTTTGTTCTGCCTCAAGTGCCCTGTCCATTATTCCACGCAGCGTATGCTCCAACAGGTGGACAAGAGGTACAGTGTCACTGATGCATGCACTGTCACTGCTCACCATCCTCGTGGCCTCCTCAAATGGTGCCAGGACAGTGCATGCATCCCTGATCATGCCCCACTGGCGTGGTGAAAAAAAACCGAGCTCCCCTGACCCTGTCCTGGTGCCGTAGTCGCACAGGTACTCATTGATGGTCCTCTGCTGCGTGTGCAGCCACTGCAGCATGGCCAACGTTGAGTTCCACCTGGTGGGCATGTCACATATAAGGCGGTTCTTGGGCAGGTTCAACTCCTTTTGCAGCTCAGCCAGCCGAGCACTGGCATTATATGATCTGTGGAAATGCACACAGACTTTCCTGGCCTGCCTCAGGACATCCTGTAAGCCTGGGTACCTGCCCAAGAACCGCTGCACCACCAGGTTAAGGACGTGAGCCACACAGGGCACATGGGTCAGTTGTCCCTGACGGAGGGCGGAGAGGAGGTTGGTGCCATTGTCGCAAACCACCATCCCTGGCTTAAGCTGGCGTGGCGTCAACCACCTCTCGGCCTGCCCCTGCAGAGCTGACAGAACCTCTGCCCCAGTGTAGCAGAGGAAGAGGCCATGGAGAAAGAAGAAGAGGAGGGGGTGGAGGAGAGAGGTGTGTCACAACCAGTAGTAGCATTTTGGAGGCGTGGCGGTGGAACAACCTCCAACACTACTGCACCTTGTCCTGCATCCTTCCCAGCTGCCAAAAGAGTGACCCAATGGGCCGTGAAAGAAAGGTAACGTCCGTGTCCATGCCTGCTGGACCATGAGTCAGCGGTAATATGCACCTTACCACTGACCGCCCTGTCCAGAGAGGCATGGACATTGCCTTCCACATGCCGGTAGAGAGCCGGAATCGCCTTCCGTGAGAAAAAGTGGCGTTTGGGAACCTGCCACTGAGGAACCGCACATTGCACAAACTCACGGAAGGGGGCCAAGTCTACCAACTGAAAAGGCAGCAGTTGAAGTGCTAGCAATTAAGCCAAGCTAGCATTCAACCGCTGGGCATGTGGATGGCTGGGAGTGAACTTCTTTCGACGGTCCAGCAGCTGGGGCAGGGAAATTTGCCTGCTATAATCGGACGTCAGTGTACTGCTAGCAGAGTGCCCGCAAGTACTTGGCTGTGACACACCTAATTCTACACCTTCATTCCTCTCAGTGCAGGTTTCAGAGAGAACTGAAGGTGCAGTGGGGTTGGAGATCCCAGCTGATGAGGAGCAAGGAGAGGTCCGCTTTGTTCTTTGGTGTGGGTCTTTAAGATACGCTTGCCAACGAGCTGCATGGCAGGTCAACATATGTCTGGTCAAGCATGTGGTGCCCAAGCAGCTGATGTTTTGGCCACGCGAGATACGCTTCAGATATATGTTGCAAACAGCAGCGGTGTGATCTGATGCACTCGACTCAAAAAAGGCTCACACCAAAGAACTTTTGGAATAACGGGCAGAGGCAGCGCCCTGCACAGGCGGAGCTCTGCGGTGTGATTCAGTCGGTGTGCTGCCCTTACGCTGGCCCCCGGAGGGCATCCTGCCTCGTTGGAGATGTGCCTCCTCCTCATCCTCCTCCTCTCTCCTATCAGGCACCCACGTGGAGTCAATGACCTCATCATCCCCTCCCTCCTCATCACTGGAGCCAATCTGGCAGTATGCTGCAGCTGCTGGAACATAACTGCCAGATTGGTGTCCTTCTTGAGCATCCCCTGTCTCTGCTCTCATGCTACTGCCTTCCTCTAGCTGGGTATCATCTTCAGACCCTTCGAAACGCTGGGCATCCTCCTGGAGCATGTACCCAACACTGTGCTCAAACAGTTCGGGGGACTCCTCAGGAGGACACAGTGGGTCTAGGGAAGGAGTGACTGATGATGACATTGAGGACCCTTTGGCAGCTGCTTTGCCAGTACCCTGAGCCTGGGTGAGAGAGGATGAGGAGGATGAGGAGGGCTTGGTCATCCACTCTACCAAGTCTTCGGCATGATGCGGCTCAACACGTCCAGCTGCTGAAAATAAGGACAAGCCTGTCCCATGGCCATGTGCTGATGATGATGCACCGTGTCCACGACCAGCACTGTTGTCTCTAGACACAGAGCCTGCTTGCCCTCTTTTATTGGCTCGTGACTGTCTGCCTCTCCTTGTTGGCTTTCCAGACATAGTAATGGCCTGCAGGGAGATGGGAAAACCAGCAACTGGGTAGTGTATATTGTGCTGGAGGCACACAACACCCACTAACTCCAGCAGATGCCTTTATTAGAGAACAGCAATGACGGGTATATACAGGTGTATACTGTGCCACTAACTCCTGCAGATGCTGTATTTGAGAACAGCAATAAAGAGTCCCGGAGCAAGAAAGAAACAGATAGGCGCAGGGACGGCATGACAGGGTGGGACAGTACAGGACAAAAGGAAAGCAGGTAGTTTTCCCTTTAAGAAAAGGGGGGTGTCCTGGGGGTTGGAGGTGTTCCCTGGTGTAAGAGTCTGAGAGCAGGAAGTGAGGTACAGTCAGTCCTGCAGCAGAAGAGGAAGAAGCTTGACACGCAGCCCCTGGGCCCTGAGCAGGCATCCTGCATGTGGCCGAGTCCCGGGGCCTTGCCCAGCTGCGGGCAGCGGCGTCCCCCTGGGAGCCGACTGGGGAAGAGAGCAGGTTAGCGGCAGGCATGGGGGGCACAAGATGCGGCACCAGCCGCAGGGGGGGCGCAGTATCCCACGTGTGTGGCGGTATAGGCCGCTGGAGTACATGCAGCCCTGTGCCTTCAACCTGAGGGTGGCTGAGTCCCGGGTTTGGCCCAGCGGTGGGCAGCGGCGCCCGTCCTGGGAGCCGTCTGGGGGAGGGAGCTGGCAGCGGCGGGCATGGGGGGAACAAGAAGTGGCACTAGCCGCGGGGGGGGTGCAGTATCTCACGCATGCGTCGGCATAGGCCGCCGCCGTCACGCAGTCCCTGGGCCCTGTGCGTTTCAACTGAGTGTGGCTAAGGCCCGGGTTTGGTCCCAGCTGGGGGCACCGACGTTTGCCCTTTCAGCTGTCTGGGGCAGAAGTTGGCTGCAGCGGTTAGGGGGGAACTACAAGCGGCCCCAGCGAGGGGGGCGCATGGGCCGCGGGTGTGCAGGGACCCCTTACTTCTCCCTGGGAGGTCAAAGTCATATTCTGTGACTTGACAGGGGCCCTCCGGCTTCCTCTTAGCAGCGAGCCTTTCCTGGGAATAGGGGGAGGCCAGGAGACTCCGGCATCCAGGCGGCCAGGGGTCCGATCGTGCACAGGGTGAGGAGCGTGGTGACAGCAGCGGTGATGGCGGTGGTCGTGCAGGGGTGCCCGAGCCAGGGAGTGGGTCTGGAGTCCGTCAGTGGCATCACGAGCGGGCTGGTGTTCCGGGTCGGGAAGGACGGAGCAAGCAACAACACGGGCCCTCAGCATCCAGGTCTCGTCCTCCGGGGGAACTGGCTGTGATCATTCGCCAACGGAGAGTCGGAGGGTGAACTGTCCGAGTCGGAGGGTGAACTGTCCGGGTCGGAGGGCGGCGAGGACCAGGGACATCCAGCAGCGTGGGATTCCAGTTTGGCGGCTGTTGGACCCAGCTCTGGGCAGCCTGGTAAGTGCACTTCATCTAACCTTTGCGCAGTGTTACTAGTTTTTTGCTGGGTCAGTGTAGAGGGGGGGGCCCTGTTACGGTTGGCAGTTGCATTAATAGGGAAAATGGGGGGGTTATCATCTGGGGCTGGTGAAGGCGGAAAAAAAAAAAAAAGGGTGATATATGCCTGGGGTCTCATCTTACGGTGGAAATTCGGGAGATGATTGGGAAGGGTGTGTATGGTTAGATATTTTCGTTAATGCCCCGGAAGAGGTTGATCTGGATAGATTACAGCCGGGGGAGTGAAAAGAGGTCTATGGGGGGAATCACTGTTATCGGTTGAACCCCTGTATCTTCAACATCTGGTGCAGGCTTCTGCCTTCCTTGCAGGGTCGTAGGAATAAGGTTCATTTACGGGTAGGTCATTAGCTATGCTCGCCGGATGGATGGAGGTGTGGCGTGGCAGAGATATGAGGTGCAGTTCCGTCATCGGATGGGCATCAGACCGGCTCTGCGCTGGGATCATATGGAAATCAGCTTGTGGATGAAGCTTATGACGTCGGCGCGGGCTCCCAGTCAGTTTTCCCGGGGGTACACTGGGTACCTTTTGCTAAGGTTTTGTCACAGGACTTAGTGGTTTTCTCACTTGGGGGGGGTCGGAGGTGCCCCGGCCGCCGGTCAACCGACCGGAACACGTTGGGCCACTGCTGGCAGCTTAATTGGGACAAATGCAATTTTGGCGCAAACTGATGATTCAGGGCCGCATGTGTCGCGGGGGGGGGGGGGGGGAACGCATGCCCTGGTATGGTGTTTTCATGCAAGGAAAGAGAAGTGCCGGGGGGTCAGAGGGACGACGTTTGTCCAAGTGGACTGGGTACTCCCCCTTTTCTCTAGAGGTATCCCGACCGACGGGCGGCTGGGGTGTTAGTGACGGGCTTTGCTAGCGGTTTTGTGAGATCCCCCGTTTACTCTCTGCTGTTCCTCCGTAGGCTGGTAATCTGAGACACACCTGTTGCGGCCTTCGGTGGTCTTTGAGACGCTGTCAAAGGGGGGGGCCAAGAGGGAGCCGCACAAGTTAGCTTTATTTACCACCTTCTTTTTCAAAGCAGGCTTGGTTACTTATGCTATCGCACCAGGGGAGGACACGGTGACGTGCGCCTCCTTTACGCGGCGGTAACATGTTCCGCAGGTGCGGGTGGGCCCGGGACGTCTCGGGGCTTGGCTCGGGCATTCATTACCTGGCTGGGTTTGTATGTAAGGGCCCTCTGTGGGCTAACGTTTTCTCTGTGTTGTCGGGGAACGTTGCAGTATGTAGCGGAGCATTTCGGGGTATGTTGGCACTGGGAGTGTACGTAAGGCCCTACGTCATCCATTGTCTTCTTGGGCATGGTTTGGTTTTCGCTGCGTTGGTAAGATCGGCTGCCGGAGGACAAGCCATAGAGTCTCAAGGTGGAAGTGCGTGGGATTTTTGGTAAGAGGAAGATCCAGCGGCGCCAGTTACAGCTGCAGTGGGGTAAGTTGAATTTTCCGGGCGAGATAAGTCTCAGGGACTGGGTTCTTTTGTCACAGGCTGTCCGCTGCGACAGCAGGGGTGGTATGAGGCAGGGTTCCTGTAGTACTTGGTAATCAGGCGGCTTCCCGATTGGGGTAGTAATGGAACTTTGGGGGGTACTCCTTCCTGTGAGTTTATGGTTCGCCTCAATTTAGACGACCGGGGCGTGGTCCAGATGGGTAGCCGGGTTTCGGCTGTTTCGCAGCCGGCGGTGTGGTTTGCTGCGTCATTTGGTACTGGGCTGTCTGCGATGGCAGGTGTTCACTTATGCTTAGCACCTTCTGGGGGTGGATAACACTTTGGCTGACGCCTTGTCTCGTTTTCAGTGGGACAGGTTCAGAGAGTTGGCACCGGATACGTAGCAATATGGGGTTGCCTGTCCCGACTGGTGGGGGAGCATTGCTGTGACAGTGCATCTCGGTGGTTGCGGCAATCACGGTAGGCCTACGCCAAGGCATGGTGGGAATGGCTAGCAATTTTGCAGGGGCTGGGGATTTCTTCGGTGGGTCATGAGGTGGGCACTTCCGGCTTTTGCCAGACTTTGAGAAGGGGACTGGGGGTCTCCGTATCTGCTGTCGACTGTACGTTGGCGATTTTGTCATTTCTGTTTCAGGGGCGAAGTTGCTGGATTATGTATATTACAGAGTTTTGGTTTGGTTCCTGGAAGAGGAGGTGAAAGTGGACGTTCTGGATAAAAAGGGGGTACCCATAGGTGGTATCGGGTTATTGGGTACCTTCCGGTCAACAAGGGTTAACCAGGAAGGGGAAACATTTTTAGGGTACTGCGGACATGTGTACCGCCTTCGAGTCGGTGTCTTGCGACTGGAGGCCTAGGGGATATAGTTTGGTCCCAGTGTCCAAGTTGTGAGTTGTGGTCTCATATTACGGAGCTTTGGGTATGCAGGCGGTTAGGGGGTACAGGAGTTGCTCTGGTGCTGGGACGGGTGCCGTCCGGTTTCGGTGGGGGATGTTGCACATTTGATTTGGCTATGGCAGTCTGTGCTTTTCGGTGCCCGAGTATTCACTAGTACGGGCAGCCAGTTCACATGCCTGTTGCAGAGCATTTAGGGTTGGCGAGCTGGTCAGTTCTTCCATACTGGCAAAAGGGGCCTGTTGGTACATGAGGTGGAGTGTGCGGACGTTGTGTTGTTCGGGGGCCTGAAACGGATCGGGGGTTTAGGGCATGCGACTCGTTGTGTTTCGCATCCCGTAATATGTCCTTTGCGGGCGGGGTAATTATTTTCTTTCCATGCGTCTAGTATTGGGGGGTGGTCAAGTTATGATCCAGTACGGGTCAGCCCGGCCGGGTTCCGTTGGTGGTGGTGTTGTGGAGATGTTTAATGGCGACAGGTCGCCACCACAAGGTTCAGGCCTTCCACTCAGCCCGCATAGGGGCGGCCGCAGAGGCGGCTCGGGCGGGCAGGTCTGTCAACAGGGATTGGCTGCTGGTATGCTGACAGGGTTCGGCTTTCCATTTGCCCACACTCTGGGCACGAATAAGGGTTTCCACGTGGGTTCCAGGCTCTTTTCTGTATATGGGTGTGGGGGGGGGGGTGATTCCATATCATTAGATGCCTTCTGTTTCATTGTTTCAGGTGGAAAGGTCGGCCAGCTTGGATTCTGGGTCACTCTTCTGTGTTTGGTGGCCATACGGGCTGGTGGACTTCCAATGGGGGCAGCAGGGTTTTTTCCCTGATATGAAGCTCAGGTTCGGTGTTCGGGGTGCCGGGGCGGGGATGTAGTAGAGTCATTTCCGGAAGTTTATATGGTTCTCTAGCCTCGCAGGGCACCGGATATTTTAGTGCCGCATGTGGGTTGGAATGACAGGGGGGCCATGTCTATGCATCCGCTGATATGCGAGGTGAAGTTTAACTTCCTGCGAGTACGCACTTCCTTCCCGGGGATGCGGATTGTTTGGTCAGGCATGGTGGGCAGGACAGCTGGGCGGTGGCATGGTCAGTGGAAACGGTGAACAAGGCTCGAGTACAGGTGGAAAGCGAAGTCGGAAGATTGGTTACTTGTGATGGGGTCCTAGTGGTGAGTCATACGGAGCTGCTGAGCTATGGGGTTTACCTCATGGCTGTCGGCATTGATCTCGGGGCCCCGGGTTTTCAGGAAGGATTCCGAGGGTTTTGGGGTTTGGAGGTGCGCGCAAGTGTAAGGTTTTACCCCTTGCGTGCTGTGGCAGTGCTCGGTCTCTGGAAGAGGAGAAAAAGGCTGGAATAGTTAGTAAAATGGTGGTACCCATCTGTGGGATGGGGTTATCGGTAGTAAAATGGTGGTACCCATCCGTGGTATGGGGTTATCGGTAGTAAAATGGTGGTACCCATCTGTGATATGGGGTTATTGGGTACCTTCCGGTCAACGAGGGTTTAACCAGGAAGGGGTAAAATTGTAGGTCACTGCGGACATGTGTACTGTCTCCGAGTCGGTGTCTTGCGACTGGAGGCCTAAGTTAAATAAGTTTTGTCCCAGTGACCAAGTTCTGTGTCGTGGCCTCCAAGACTACCAAGATATGGAAAAAGTTTGTCTGATGTTATGTAAAATGGTTATTTATTTTAAGTTTTGAAATGGTTAAATAAATAGGCCGCAAGGCCAATTTTACTCCACAACTTTGTCAGTTGTTTTATTGGGCAATTGGGAGTTGGGGAGGTTTAGGTCTATCAGGTGGGTCACTACTGGGCATCTGTCCTTAACATGTCATGGATATACAGGTGTATACTGTGCCACTAACTCCTGCAGATGCTGTATTTGAGAACAGCAATGACGGATATACAGGTGTATATTGTGCCACTAACTCCTGCAGATGCTGTATTTGAGAACAGCAATGACGGATATACAGGTGTATACTGTGCCACTAACTCCTGCAGATGCCTGTATTTGAGAACAGCAATGACGGATATACAGGTGTATACTGTGCCACTAACTCCTGCAGATGCCTGTATTTGAGAACAGCAATGACGGATATACAGGTGTATACTGTGCCACTAACTCCTGCAGATGCCTGTATTTGAGAACAGCAATGACGGATATACAGGTGTATACTGTGCCACTAACTCCTGCAGATGCTGTATTTGAGAACAGCAATGACGGATATACAGGTGTATACTGTGCCACTAACTCCTGCAGATGCTGTATTTGAGAACAGCAATGACGGATATACAGGTGTATACTGTGCCACTAACTCCTGCAGATGCCTGTATTATAGAACACCAATGACGGGTATATACAGGTGTATACTGTGCCACTAACTCCTGCAGATGCCTGTATTTGAGAACAGCAATGACGGATATACAGGTGTATACTGTGCCACTAACTCCTGCAGATGCTGTATTTGAGAACAGCAATGACGGATATACAGGTGTATACCATGCCACTAACTCCTGCAGATGCCTGAGAAAATAAAACAGAACATAGAACACACTGTCCCTGCCTATGTATCTCTTTCCCTGCACGCCAACTGTGCCACTAACTCCTGCAGATGCCTGTATTTGAGAACAGCAATGACGGATATACAGGTGTATATACCGTGCCACTAACTCCTGCAGATGCCTGAGAAAATAAAACAGAACATAGAACACACTGTCCCTGCCTATGTATCTCTTTCCCTGCACACCAACTGTGCCACTAACTCCTGCAGATGCCTGTATTTGAGAACAACAATGACAGATATACAGGTGTATACTGTGCCACTAACTCCTGCAGATGCCTGAGAAAATAAAACAGAACATAGAACACACTGTCCCTGCCTATGTATCTCTTTCCCTGCATGCCAACTGTGCCACTAACTCCTGCAGATGCCTGTATTTGAGAACAGCAATGACGGATATACAGGTGTATACTGTGCCACTAACTCCTGCAGATGCCTGTATTATAGAACACCAATGACGGGTATATACAGGTGTATACTTTGCCACTAACTCCTGCAGATGCCTGTATTTGAGAACAGCAATGACGGATATACAGGTGTATACTGTGCCACTAACTCCTGCAGATGCCTGAGAAAATAAAACAGAACATAGAACACACTGTCCCTGCCTATGTATCTCTTTCCCTGCATGCCAACTGTGCCACTAACTCCTGCAGATGCCTGTCTTTGAGAACAGCAATGACGGATATACAGGTGTATACTGTGCCACTAACTCCTGCAGATGCCTGAGAAAATAAAACAGAACATAGAACACACTGTCCCTGCCTATGTATCTCTTTCCCTGCATTCCAACTGTGCCACTAACTCCTGCAGATGCCTGCATTTGAGAACAGCAATGACGGATATACAGGTGTATACTGTGCCACTAACTCCTGCAGTTGCCTGAGAAAATAAAACAGAACATAGAACACACTGTACCTGCCTATGTATCTCTTTCCCTGCACGCCAACACACTACACAAGGCCGCCGCGCTGGCGGCCTTTTATAGTGTGGGGCGTGTACTAAACCCCCCTGAGCTATAATTGGCCCTCCTCGCTGCCGGCGCTGTGATTGGCCAAGCATGCGGTGTCACAGTGCATGCTTGGCCAATCACAGGGCCGGGATTGCACTGCGATGGCGCAGTGTATTGTGGGCCGTTCGCGTCACTCGAATTTGGCGTGAACGGCCCAAATCGTTCGATCTACGTCGAACGATCGAACAGCCGATGTTCGAGTCGAACGTATGTTCGACTCGAACACGAAGCTCATCCCTAAAGTAGAGTAAAGTTCTTCTTAGGGTGCATGTGGATACATATCTTTACTCATTTGTATCACCCATCTTGGCATCATACAAATCTGCTAATCTGATAACACTCTATCTCTTCCTTGGGGTCATCTTCCTCAGTTGTAACTATCATTGTATTTCTTATTTAGCACTCCTAAAAAAACAAATAAACAAGCAATCCTATAACGATGATTCCTATGAGGGCAAAACAAATATCTGTTGAATCCATGAAAATTCACCATATCTAAACAAAATGTAATCTGAGTTTGTCATATTTCCTATCATAATGTCACATTGTATACCTCTTTCCCTTACTAAACAAGTAGATATTCCAAAAGGCCTTAAAGCGGAGCTCCGCCGGAAAAAAAAATATTAAAAGCCAGCAGCTACAGCTACAGCAGCTGCTGGCTTTTAATATTTGGACACTTACCTGTCCTGGAGTCCAGCGACGTCCGCAGCAGAGGACGAGCGACCGCTCATCGCTCTGCTGCTCCCTCCGCCATCCTCGCTGAGGGAACCAGGAAGTGAAGCCCTGCGGCTTCATGCCCGGTTCCCTACGGCGCATGCGCAAGTCGCGCTGCGCCGTTCTGATTGGTGCTCCTGTGTTCTGGGAGCCGAGTGTCTCCCAGAACACCAAGGGAAGTCTGCGGGAAGTGACGTAACTCCCGCAGATTCCCGGAGAGAGGACTCCCGGATGTGGGTGAAAATACCTGTCTTAGACAGGTATCTTCACCCCCCTCCCCCCTGAAAGGTGTCAATTGTGACACCGGAGGGGGGGAGGGTTCCAAATAGCAAAAGTTGCTATTTAGGGTGGAGCTCCACTTTAAGTTATATTTAGCATAAAATGTATTTCCACAATATTAGAACATTTGTGATATTCTTGACATACTGTATATACTCGAGTATAATCACACGATCGTTTTTCATGCCGTTAAAAATGCAATTTTTTAAAATGGCCATTAAAAACGATCGTCTGTAGGCTCCAGAGCATTTTTAACGGCGTGAAAAACGGGCATTAAAAATTTCGAACATGCTCTATTTTTTCACGTCGTTTTTCATGTCGTTTTTTTTTACGACGTGAAAAACGATAGTGTGTATGCTTTTACGAGGGGAAAAAAAACGCGCATGCTCAGAATCAAGTATGAGACGGGAGCGCTCGTTCTGGTAAAACTAGCGTTCGTAATGGAGATAGCACATTCGTCACGCTGTAACGGACTGAAAAGCACGAGGCTGAAAAGCGCGAATCGTCGCTCAACAAAGTTTACTAACATGAAGCGTGGCGCCATTCGAACGGAACTTCCCCTTTATAGTGCCGTCGTACGTGTTGTACGTCACTGCGCTTTGCTCAAGCGTTTTTTTTTAATGATCGTGTGGATGCAAGACAGGCTTGAGAGGAAACATGAAAAAAAACGACGAGAAAAACGTTGGTTAAAAAAATGGCATGAAAAACTATCGTGTGTACGCCGCATTAGCCGAGTTTTTTGCGCCTGATCTCCCGAATTTTGGGGACCCGGTACTTGGCACACATGTAGCCCCACTCTTCCTCTACAAGTGTGCAAAGTTTGTTGTCCGGGGGACCTACGGTCGGGGAGCACCGATTTTTCAAACCCGGGCACCCCTTCCATAGACTCCCATGTTAAACGTCAGTCTAGTCATGGACACAGTGAGGCATGGGCACAGTAAGGCATGGGCACAGTGAGACATGGACACAGTGAGGCATGGGCACAGTAAGGCATGGGCACAGTGAGACATGGACATGGACACAGTGAGGCAAAGTGAGGCACAGTGAGGCATGCAGATGGACACCCTAGGCTTATACTCGAGTCAATAAGTTTTCCCATTTTTTGTGGTAAAATTAGGTGCCTCGGCTTATTTTCCGGTCGGCTTATACTCTAGTATATACGGTACTAGTTTTGGGCAGCCTTGTATTGCTTAAACTCAAAATGAAAGTAAACGAGTACTAAAACGGTGTGTGCCTTTTTTTTTTTTAACTGTCTGGCCTATGTGAACATATCTAGCAATTACTCAAATTACTCCTTATGCCTGTTAGCATGTGTAATTTGTACAGGTAATTCTTCCTCTATAGCAGTGGTTCTCAACCTTTTAGTGCCGTGACCCCTTGATAAAATTTCCCATGTTGTGGGGACCCCTAACAGTATAATTATTTTCGTAGCGTGGGTTGTCAGCAGCCAAGGCAAAACAAGTAATTTGCGCCCCTAACCCATGGAAATTTAGCGCTCCCTGAGCTCCTCCACTTGTACAATATAAAAACCCCTTATGGTACATTTTAGGATGTACCACTCTTTCTCTTTGTTCTCCTTTCTTTCCCTTTTATCTCTCGCTATCCTAATTTCTTTTTTTTTTTCCCTCCTACCCCTCTCTAGCCTTCTTTCTTGTTTTTTCTCTTATTCATTCTCTCCCTTTTTTCTTTCTTCCTCCCCCTCTTTTCCTCTCCCTTCCATGTATTCTCTATTTTTATTCCTTCTCTTACTCCTTGGTGGGGGGGAATGGGATGAGTGACAGTGCTAGGGGGGGGGGGTTTGATCACCCTTAGGTGCTCTTGATCAAGGTCATCTGCTGATCTGAGAACTGTAGTGGGGACTTTTAATGGCAACTCTAATCACAGGTCGTGTTACCCACAGTGTCTCCGACTTTGTGGTGTCTCATAGCAGTGACACCTATGCTGAAATCAGGAGATAGGGTCTCCTCCAGCCCTTCCCACCTCACATTCCTCATCAGTCAGTGGACCTCTAGTCTCTGCCCCCCCAGCCATGCCGTGAACTGAATGGGCGGCTGCGAAGAGGCTGAGTGGGCTCCAGGAACAGCCCAGCTGGGCAGCCGCAAAAAGGCTGGGAGAGCAGTGTGGGCTTCAGGAACAGCCCAGGATTTGGTGACCCCTGGCAAATCTTCATTTGACCCCCGAGGGGGTCCCGACCCCCAGGTTGAGAACCACTGCTCTATAGCCTTGACTGCTAAGATCAAGCAAAGGCATAACAGTAGTTTACTCATCTTTTGAAATTAGCTGTACTTTTTTGCAATGGCTGGCATGTATCCACGTCTCTTTACAGCTGTAGCAGTTGTCAGGGACACTTGGTAGGGTCCTTCAAACTTTGGTCCCAAAGCATAGGCGTGCGCACAGGGTGTGCCGGATGTGCTCAGGCACACCCTAATCACCCCATGCGCATTAGTGTTATCTCTCTGTGTAGCAACAGGAATATGGGAAAGATCTCCTTCTTACCGGTTCTGCCATTAGAGAAGTGTTTATGCTCTTCTCTTTCACTGTGCCAGCAGGGAGATCAATGTGCCAGGGTCATATATATGTAAATACATACACATGCATGTGTGTTTGAGCTTAAGGGTGTACACCCTAATGCATTAGGCTGCGCACACCTATGTCCCAAAGGTACTTTCACATGTTCTTTTACTAGGACCCAATCATCTGGCTGTAAATCATGTGTTCCAGTTACTTGACCTGGAATCAAAAACAATGGAAAATACAACCCTGTCTTAGGTGGGCCCAGAAAACAAAATCTCATAAGGGCTCAAGTTCTCTGACCTATGAGTAGGGGTAATCCTGATGTTGTAAATAACCTGAGGCAACAGTTCTGGCCATTGTTTCTTTACTGACCTGTCTTCCCTTTTCCTGCATTAATTTAGTTAGCCTGTCTTTAATGATTTAATTATATTTTTCTACTGTAACACCACCCTCTCCTATTAGGGGAAAGGAGAGGCACCCATGCCACAAGCCAGTGTCCTCTAATTTAGAGGTCAGGCGGTGTATATGTACCTGGGTCCCGCAGCGAGTTACCTCCTCCCACTGGTTCCCATCTCCAGAGTGTAGAGACGAGTCTGTACTTTTCCCTGTTCAATAAAGTCAATGTCCAAACACTTAAACTCCAACGTTGAGTTTATTTTGTATCTTTTGCTTGATAGGTAGAGAAAGTAGATGAGAGAGATAATAGTTGAACTAAACGCAGATTCAGACACAGAACTCCCAGATTTATCACCCCTCGGTCCCGAGTGGGCACAGCTCACCCGGACAGTCCCTCAATGGTCCTAGCAGCCGATGTGGAGCTCGAACAAACAATTTAAATCCTCCAAGGACAAGTTCAGTATGTCCTCGAAGAGCAGCAGCACTCCGCTTGGTCAGTTCTGCGGAGCATAGGATCCTTCCCTCCGACAGGTCACCAGGCCTTTCCCGAGACAGCAATCTGACTATCACTCATCTCCTGTTATGTGACCGATCCTCCCCCAGCTTCCTCTTGGTCGGAGCGGATACCCTCACCCGGGCATCCTAAGACTCCAAAGCTCTGCCTGTAGACCCAGTTGAAGGTACTGGGCCTACCCGGAACATTGCGGTCTCGGGCCGAAGGTGCCCGAGACTCTTCAGTCGGTGTACGCACCCCACTCCTTAGGGGGCGCACTCCTCCGGGTACTTGTCCCCGGGTCTCTCCTTGAACAAATGGCATCTGCCTCTTTTATATCCTCTCCCGGCATGCACAGCAGGCAGAACCAGCCCACTGCATGGTAGCGGAGAGAGGACATCCAATTGCGCCAATGCAACCTATGGTTCAACCTTGACCCAACATGGCAGCGCCACCTGCAGGCCACAAGGAACTCCACATAGGCACACAGCAACAAAGCAGAGTCCAGCACAATTAGAAGGCCCGAGCCATACTAGTGATCGGGTCATCCCCCTAAATTTGGACCTAGAGACCCCACTTAATTTGGAGTACCCGCTACACACACCCCTCTCTTTAATAGACACTGTCCCCAGTGTCTGGAGAAGGTCAGAAGACCCCCCTCAATCCTGAGTGGGTTCTGGTCTTTTCCAACTATGTACAATAGGATTGGTTCGGTGAGTGAATCAAAAGGATTTCCCCCTTTTTTTTTTAACAAAAGAAAGAAAGAACCAGTAAGTTATATACATTACAATCATTTTACATAACAATCCCCTTTTTTTTTTTTTCCTATCCTATCTTTCCACCCACTGTCCGATGTACTTGATAGGCGATCACCTGCAGAGGGAAAGAAAAAAACACAGCACACAAATAACATCTCCTAACTTTCTGGAAGTCAGAAACGAAGCATTCCTCCTAGAAAGAATGACTTGCTTCCGCAACACAAATTTCTGCAGACCACCACCACCTAGTGGCAGCACACATTACTACATGACCTAGGTACTCATGGACACAATCTTAACACAGGAACCCTCCTCCTTGTTCACGTCGGCTTCCTACTTTGCCCTAACTAAATCTACCCAAAGTTCAGTTATTTTTGCGGAACAGCAGAGGGGAAGAAAACATAAACAGTTCCCCAAAGTCTCCAAAGAGTAGATTTTCCCTTGGGCGGAAGGTCAAGGTAATAGTTCAGGCAATGTCCCTGAAGTGGAATAATAATTAAAAAAAAACTAGCTCCCACTTCAGAGGTAGTACTGGGGATCAGGGAGAACCAGAGTTTTCCAGTCTTTGTCCAGAGTCTCTATAGAGCAGGGGTATTGAACTACAATTCGCCGAGGTCCGGTCAGTAAAATTTTCTTATAGCAGAGGTCCGAATATCATTTTGGTTCCCTGTCATGCATTCAGTCCCGTCACATTACAGTCCTCAGTCCCGTCACATTACAGTCCTCAGTCCCGTCACATTACAGTCCTCAGTCCCGTCACATTACAGTCCTCAGTCCTGTCACATTACAGTCCTCAGCTCCCCCACACTACAGTCCTCAGCTCCCCCACACTACAGTCCTCAGCTCCCCCCACACTACAGTCCTCAGCTCCCCCCACACTACAGTCCTCAGCTCCCCCCACACTACAGTCCTCAGCTCCCCCCACACTACAGTCCTCAGCTCCCCCCACACTACAGTCCTCAGCTCCCCCCACACTACAGTCCTCAGCTCCCCCCACACTACAGTCCTCAGCTCCCCCCACACTCCAGTCCTCAGCTCCCCCCACACTCCAGTCCTCAGCTCCCCCCACACTCCAGTCCTCAGCTCCCCCACACTCCAGTCCTCAGCTCCCCCACACTCCAGTCCTCAGCTCCCCCACACTCCAGTCCTCAGCTCCCCCCACACTCCAGTCCTCAGCTCCCCCCACACTACAGTCCTCAGCTCCACCCACACTACAGTCCTCAGCTCCCCCCACACTACAGTCCTCAGCTCCCCCCACACTACAGTCCTCAGCTCCCCCACACTACAGTCCTCAGCTCCCCCACACTCCAGTCCCCCCCACATTACAGTCCTCAGCTCCCCCCACACTACAGTCCTCAGCAAACCCCACACTACAGTCCTCAGCTCCCCCCACACTACAGTCCTCAGCTCCCCCCACACTCCAGTCCTCAGCTCCCCCACACTCCAGTCCTCAGCTCCCCCACACTCCAGTCCTCAGTCCCCCCACATTACAGTGCTCAGCTCCCCCATATTAAAGTCCTCAATCCCCCCACATTACAATGCTCAGTTCGCCCACATTACAGTCCACAGCTCCCCCACATTACATTCCTCAGCTCCCCCCACATTACAGTCCTCAGCTCCCCCCACACTCCAGTCCCCCCCACATTACAGTCCTCAGCTCCCCCCACACTACAGTCCTCAGCTCCCCCCACACTACAGTCCTCAGCTCCCCCCACTCCAGTCCTCAGTCCCCCCCCACTCCAGTCCTCAGTACCCCCCCACTCCAGTCCTCAGTACCCCCCCACTCCAGTCCTCAGTACCCCCCCACTACAGTCCTCAGTACCCCCCCACACTACAGTCCTCAGCTCCCCCACACTCCAGTCCTCAGTCCCCCCACATTACAGTGCTCAGCTACCCCATATTAAAGTCCTCAATCCCCCCACATTACAATGCTCAGTTCCCCCACATTACAGTCCACAGCTCCCCCACATTACAGTCCACAGCTCCCCCACATTACAGTCCACAGCTCCCCCACATTACAGTCCTCAGCTCCCCCCACATTACAGTCCTCAGCTCCCCCCACATTACAGTCCTCAGCTCCCCCCACATTACAGTCCTCAGCCCCTCCCCCCCCCCCACATCACTGCAATCCTGAGGCTCTGCATCCTCCCCACACATTCAGTTGTTAGCTCTAGACTTCACCCCCCTCACTGTCCTACCTTACACAGGCAGATCGGAGGGAGGCACAGCGTGTCCGGATAGGGGCAGGAGAGGAGTTGCAGGGAGGGAGGCGGGACAGTTCTGGATGGAGGGCCGAGGTAACAAACAGGTGATTGGCTGCTAGGATGAAGGACAGTCCTAGCAGCCAATCGCCTGTTTGATAACCTCGGGCAGCTCCGCCCTCCACCCAGAATTGTTCCGCCTCCCACTGTCGGCTCTGTGAGGATTACAGAGCAACGGCAGGAGGAAGAAAAGGCTCCTACATGGCGGTACCGCGGCGGTCCGAATGGCGGTCCGCCATTTAGTGATGCCCGCTATAGAGTATATTACATCATCTTGATCCCTGCTACAAATCACTACCCGGTCAGCATGAATGTGCCGACCAAGAGTCCAGTCTTTCCCGCAGCCCTTTTATCGCTCAGTCATCACGGCTAAACACTTGAAGTAGTGGTGACCTTTCTTTACCTCTAAGCGGTCCCACACAAAGTCTGCATACCATCGTTCTCGGGAGGCTTCTATTTCAAACAAAAGGTCCTTGGGAACATATGGGTACTCCGAACCATATTCCGCTGCCACTTTCTGGTGCAAAAGCCGCTGTATTCGGGCCAAAGGCGGCATGTTCGCACAATCTCCATTTCCAGGGAGGACAATCGCATCTGGAGATCTCTTTATTAGTGCGGGCTCCAACTGTAATATAGGGGGCCGCAAAGGAGGGAACTCCACATAGGCACACAGCAGCAAATCAGAGTCCAACACAATTAGAAGGCCCGAGCCATACTAGTGCTCGGGTCATCCCCCTAAATTTGGACCTATAGACCCCACTAAATTTGAAGTACCCGCTACACTACCTTCCCTGAACTCTGAGGATTATAGAGGCATGGAATGCCTGCTCGATTGACAAATCCTTGCATGTAATTTGCATGATCTGTCCAGTGAAATGTGTTCCTCTGTCATTCTCTATGGTTTCAGGGTTTCAAGCGGCATATTCAGGCTTCTATTCAGCTTGAAAACATGTCTACGCATAGCAAAACATTTTGATATTGGCCTGATTTGGGCAATTGGATTAAATTAATCTGAAGTCTTTGGAAAAGGAATAGTGACTTGGCCAAATGTCTTTGTGTTACTCTGGTCTGTTTTTCTGAGTTATTTATAGCACAGATTATGCATCCCTCAACGAAGTTTTGATATGCATTTCTGGAGTATCGAATAAATCATCCAGCCTTGCTTATGTTTCTCTCCATTGCCTTAGGGCATACATGACTGGGGACATTGGCTAGTTGCATGATCTTCTCCGTTTGAGGTGGGACACATATTCCTTTTTCCTTGTGTAGCGCCCACCCCATTTAGGGGTGCTATATACCTAAATTTAGGGGCTGGTCTGAGATAGTAGTTAGGCTCAAACCGTTCTTAATTTGTAGGTTGTGCTGTTTTATTTTCAGGATGGTATACTGGTGTGCAGTTCCCTGTGGCCTGTGAGGTGGCACTGCCATAATGGGTCAGGGTCAAACCACTGGTGTTAGTGCTGTGCCTTAGGGTGTCCTCTCTCGGTAGAGGTACAGTGGGTGTGGTCAACCTGCTGTGCATGCCGGGAGGGGGTACATAAGGGGCAGACGCCGCCTGGGAGGGGTCTTCGTTCCAGAGTCGGAGTCCTGGTGCGTGGCGCATGGCCCTCCAGGCCATGGGGCCACATGTGCATCAGTCCCAGGCACCTTTAGTCCTGGGGCTGCATCTTCAACATTGGGCCCAGCACCTTTAGCTGGAGCCCGCTTCGAGGAGAAGTCCCAGGGTGTCCCTCCCGAGGGAGCCCACTTCTAAGAAGAGGAGGCCGGGGGAGGACCTTTCTGATGAACCGGTGAGAGTTCACGGTGAAGGAAGGGGCCCGGTAACTCTCTGGAGGGATTCTTATATCCACCAAGGGCCTAGTAATGTGCTGCTGCTGGCACCTGCCCTTGGATACCAGAAGTTAAGAGGTTCGGGGTCTGATAGATTCTGTGGCAGAGAGTCTCCCGATCGCATCTGGGAAAAGAACTTGATCAAACGTTCGAGCATCACTTCGGCTGCTAGGATCCACTTTGTAGGAAACTATCTGGGTGAGCTAAACCTACTCAGGGGTAGAGTAGCGATTGGGCTATCCATTGTGCCTGGACTAACCTCCCAAACCTGCTGTCCTGTCTCTCTTCCACCCTTTTCTATCTGCTGAACATTGAGAAAATAAACTCAACGTTGGAGTTTAAGGTGGTGTGGACATTGGAATTATTGGGGGGACAACAGAGACTTGTCCCTATATCCTAGGAGACGAGAACCAACTGACAGAAGAACCTAGCTGTGGCACCCAAATACATAACACTGCTTAACCTCCTCAACCAGGAGGGTACGGGCATACAGTACGGTGTGCCTTTTTCCTGCAAATTGAGCCAAAGCAAGGGAAAAGGGTCCGTGTGCTACACGTGGGGGCTCGGGTCCGGGATTCTGCAGCTTTACTACCCCTGAAGTTGGACTTTGTTTCCCCGTGTAGTTCCGAGGAGGTCGGCCATTTTGGTGAATTTAAACTACGCCACTGATGTGAGTGATGGAGGTGCAGGCCTAAACTGTATTTCTGGCTGCATAGTTCGTGGGCGTGTCTCAATAAGAAAAGCCCGTGAGTTGAGTGCAGCAGGAAAAAGAAAGGGGAGGAGACCCGACATATCGTGAGTTGCACGTGGTGACCTTGGCGTTAAGTGGACAGTGCGTGCTGGAAAACTGAGTGTACAACATGTCTGCTGTTCCATGGAGTTCGGTGTCTGCTTCCACCATGGACGTTGCCTCACTAGCTGCCCCCTTGACAGATATGGGAATTCGGATGAAGCCTTGGGGCCGCTTTGCACTGTATACATGCCGAGATGCTGAGATCTTGGGGATGATCTGTCCCGCATGCCAGGGACTAGTGGTGCACCTTCGACCTTTCGGGAGATGTACCAGGTGTGGGGAGTTTCTCTTCGAGGTGGAGCAGCCTAGGGAAAAGCCCCGGGCTTATCGGATGAATTGCTTGACGGGCGCCACCACTCTAGAGGAGGAAACCTGCGTTTCCACAACCACCCCCACGTGCACCACTGTGACCAAGAGGGAATTCGAGCTCGAGGTTCTGGTTGCTGTGAGGCCAGAGACGGAGAAGCCGGCAGATGCTGCCTCTGTGGCTACAGAGACTTCCCTTCCACCTCCCAAGCGGAGAGTGGGCTACGTAAAGGCCTCCCGCGGCTGCGGTCGAGGTACACCCCAGCGCCTGCCTGAGCCGGAGCTCCAACCCGGAGGGACCTCCAGGAGATCCACGACAGGCCACGGTAAGGAGGCTGGGGCCATGTCAGTAAAGAGTTTGCCGGGGAAAGGGAAGAAGCTGAGTGTCCGTAACCAGGGATGAGCCGAACACCCCCCTGTTCGGTTTGCACCAGAACCTGCGAACAGACAGAATGTTCGTGTGAACTTTAGAACCCTATTAAATACAATGGACTCGAACGTTCGAAATCTAAAGTGCTAATTATAAAGGCTAATATGCAATTTATTGTCCTAAAAAGTGTTTGGGGACCCTGGTCCTGCCCCAGGGGACATGTATCAATGCAAAAAAAGGTTTAAAAAATAGACGTTTTTAAGGGAGCAGTGATTTTATTAATGCTTAAAATGAAAAAATAAAAGTGAAATATTTCTTTAAATTTCGTACCTGGGGGGTGTGTATGATATGCATGTAAAGTCGCGCATGTTTCCCATGCTTAGAACTGTCCCTGCACAATGTGTAATTTTTGAAGGAAAAAAAGTCATTTAAAACTCACTCGCGGCTATGAATGAATTGTCGACTTTTATCAATACATAGAAAAGTCATTGATAAAAAATAAAAAAAAAGCGTGGGGGTTCCCCCAAATTCAATTACCAGGCCCTTTAGGTCTGGAATGGATATTAAGGGGAACCCCGCCGCAAATTTAAAAAAAAAATGGCGTGGGGTTCCCCCTAAATATCCATACCAGGCCCTTGAGATCTGGCATGGATTTTAAGGGGAACTCCACCCCAAATTAAAAAAAAAATGGTGTGGAGTCCCCCCAAAAATCCATACCAGACCCTTATCCAAGCACGCAACCTGGCCGGTCGCAGGGGAAGAGGGGGGGACGAGAGAGCGGCCCCCCCTCCCTCCTGAACCGTACCAGGCCACATGCCCTCAACATGGGGAGGATGTCCCCATGTTGATGGGGACAAGGGCCTCATCCCCACAACCCTTGCCCTGGGTTGTGGGGGTCTGCGGGCGGGGGGCTTATCGGAATCTGGAAGACCCCTTTAACAAAGGGGACCCCCAGATCCCGGCCCCCCTATGTGAATTGGTAAGGCGTGCATTGTACCCCTACCATTTCACGAAGAAAGTGTCAAAAAATGTAAATAAAAACACACACACCTTGGAAAAGTCCTTTATTAAAAAAAAAAAAACTTTCCAGCGATGAAATCCAGTGTCCCGCGGCGATCCCGTTGTCCAGCGCTGTCTGTCATTGGTTGTGCCTGTGCGGACCTGATGGGGAACTTCCTCCGCTGTGTTTTAAATGTATAGACCCGCCCCTTCTAGAGTTCCCCATCAGGTCCGCTCAGCTTTTTTTATTATTATTATTTTTTTTTTTAATAAAGGACTTTTCCAAGGTGTGTGTGTTTTTATTTACATTTTTTGACACTTTCTTCGTGAAATGGTACCCCTTACCAATTCACATAGGGGGGGCCGGGATCTGTTCCCCTTTGTTAAAGGGGTCTTCCAGATTCCGATAAGCCCCCACCCGCAGATCCCCACAACCACCGGGCAAGGGTTGTGGGGATGAGGCCCTTGTCCCCATCAACATGGGGACATCCTCCCCATGTTGAGGGCATGTGGCCTGGTACGGTTCAGGAGGGAGGGGGGGCCGCTCTCTCGTCCCCCCTCTTCCCCTGCGGCCGGCCAGGTTGCGTGCTCGGATAAGGGTCTGGTATGGATTTTTGGGGGGACTCCACGCCATTTTTTTTTAAATTTGGGGTGGAGTTCCCCTTAAAATCTATGCCAGATCTCAAGGGCCTGGTATGGATATTTAGGGGGAACCCCGCCGCAAATTTAAAAAAAAAATGGCGTGGGGTTATTCATTCCAGACCTAAAGGGCCTGGTAATTGAATATGGGGGAACTCCCACGCTTTTTTTTTTTTTTTTTATGAATGACTTTTCTATGTATTGATAAAAGCCGACAATTCTTTATAGCCGCGAGTGAGTTTTAAATGAATTTTTTTCCTTCAAAAAATGACACTTTGTGCAGGGACAGTTCTAAGCACGGGAAACATGCACCACTTTACATGCATATCATACACACCCCCCAGGTACGAAATTTAAAGGAATATTTCACTTTTATTTTTTCATTTTAAGCATTAATAAAATCACTGCTCCCAAAAAAACGGCAGTTTTTAAAACTTTTTTTTGCATTGATACATGTCCCCTGGGGCAGGACCCAGGTCCCCAAACACTTTTTAGGACAATAACTTGCATATAAGCCTTTATAATTAGCACTTTAGATTTCTCCCATAGACTTTTCGAATTTGCCACGAACACCCCAAATTGTTCGTTGTTCGGCGAACAAGCAATGTTCGAGTCGAACATGAGTTTGACTCGAACTCGAAGCTCATCCCTATCCGTAACATATGGGACACTTGAGTGCCTGACCCGCGGGAACTTTTGAAGGAAAAGGAGTCAGTGTTGATCAGGAACTGTCTGCCAGCAGAGGAGTATGATACCTCCGATTTAGAGTCGTCTTCTGATATGGGAGACGACTTTGAGGTAGATTAACTTTTTGCCAGGAAGGGATGGGACAAAACCCTGTTGTCCGCACCCCGAAGCATAAAAGAGGGATCACCCATGGATTCTGGGGAGACTGCACCCCGGGTGGAAGCCCCTGTATGTGAGGAAGGAGATGTCTCTGCACCTGTATTGCCAGCGCCTGCTGCTGTGGCTGAGCGTGCGCCACTGCGGGCCCCTTTACCAAAACTTGAGGCAGTGAAAGTGCCCAGGTCCCCGGATGCCATTGTTTTACCAGGTGCAGGAGACAGTGCCACCCTTCCTCCCCTTTCGAGACTGCAGCGGCTCTTTAACAAGAGAGTGGCTGTTGAGTACGGCTGGGAGTACCCCAATGTTCCCAGGGACTTGTTGTTTGAGGTTGAGGCCTATAGAGAAAGGTGGTATGCGGACTTTGTGTGGAACCACCTAAAAGTGCCTAACGCCCGCAGATACTTTGAATGCTCTGCTAATATGACTGAACGGTTCAAGGGATGCAAACAAGAGTGGAGCTATGGGCGACACATCAATGCGGATCGGGTGGTTGTTTGTAACAAGGAGCGAGAAGATTCCGTGTACTTTGTAGAGACTTTTGATGCAAAATGGAAGCTCCTTGTTTTGCCCGATCCTCACTTCTACCTCTAAAAGACAAAACTTTGTTTTTTTTGTCCTCTGGAAGTTGTTCCGTTTGGAACTCAAGAACTTTTCCCTTCACTGTTGGGGTAATCTGCTCTACCAAGAGTCAGGAGAGCTGCTGTTCCTCTCCGCTTGCAGCTCCACAAGAGAACTGAACTTTTGGGGTAGAGATAGTAAGGTTCATCGGTGAGATCATCGTGCTCAAGATGGAAAATGTATGGCAGTGTTACTTTACCATGTTAGGTAGTGTCAGTGCTATGACGGTCACACTACCACCAGGTGGCGGTGATTTGTAGGACTTTTTATTATGCATCTCCCTTGAGGAGCGTTATTCCATATACTAGGCCTAGTGTATGCAATCTTAGTTAAAGGGGGTCGTCTTTCCTCGGGAAGATGATTGACTGACTCTGTACATGTAGATATTAGTATGATGTTATTTGTTTCTGTGTGTTTTCTCTCCCTCTGCAGGTGGACTACTAGCAACCACTGGAGATTGGGTGGAGTAGTTAGTCTAGAGGGGTGGGATTGAAAATTTATAATGCTATGTGAATGTGACATTGAGTATGGGATGTCCTGTTTGTACTCTTGTTAACCCTTTCTTCATTTCTTTATTTCATGTCCCTTCCCCATTATGTTGGATCTGGCACAAGGATTTCAAATTGTACATAGTTGGAGATAAATTTGCGCTGGCTCAGGCTTGAGGAGCGTGAGTTTATCCCAGACACTGGGGACAGTGTCTCTTTTAGAGGGGGGTGTATGTAGCGCCCACCCCATTTAGGGGTGCTATATACCCAAATTTAGGGGCTGGTCTGAGACAGTAGTTGTAAGGTATGAGAAAATCATGAACCAATATATTCAGGATAAGAAATTCTTCTTAGGTGTATATGTTGTAAGGTATATTGAGACAGAATATTGAGACAGAATATGTTTCTCTGAAAAATATGTGTAAGCAGGATGTGACTTTGTGGTCAAGCCTGTTCTGAGAAAATGTTCTTATCTTTCTTCTTCTTTAACTGTCAGTCATATGTTTAGAGTGACCACAATGCCCCCTTACGTTCTTATCTTCCTGTTTCAATTGTCAGTCATATGTTTAGAGTAACCGCAATAACGCCTAATGTCCTTATCTTCCTGTTTCAAATATCAGACACATGTTTAGTATGACCGCAATGACGCATGATATTCTTATTTTTAAATGACTAATTCTGCAAAAGCCTAAAACCTGTTAGAGTCTATTTTTGTTTAACTCATGATGTTTTTGCTTATTGCTGATTGGTTCATATGAGGGAGGCAACTTTCCTTGTTATGCACAAAAGAGATATGTTGCCAATAAACCAATATATTCTTGTATATCCATTCACTGTGTATGGTGTCTTGAATATCTGACCGGTCATAGAGTTACTTCCACAGATCCTGAGTCCAGCTCGAGCCAAGAGGGTCCAACAGAACCAGAACCAGAACCTTTCAGTGGTGTCAGAAGTGGGATGATCCAATTGAACAGGTAAGACCCACTTTAATTATTATTGGGAACAATAGTCTTGCCTTGTCAATTGGTTCATCATAAAATAGACTCTCGAGAAAACTACAAGTTTTCTGGGACTCTGTTAAGATCGTAAGGTAGATTTAGAATAGAATGAAAATATTTGATTACAATTGGCCCTCAGGTGGTAATCTACACCTATTGGTAAGGAATGTGCCACATCCTATAAGAA
Source organism: Rana muscosa (assembly GCA_029206835.1). Classification (NCBI taxonomy): domain Eukaryota; kingdom Metazoa; phylum Chordata; class Amphibia; order Anura; family Ranidae; genus Rana; species Rana muscosa. The sequence goes on along the minus strand of CM055122.1, from coordinate 940,031,601 downwards.
CTGAACAAGGGATTGTGGAAAGAATGGACTTTATAGGCACACGTAGTTTTAGAAAAATAATACAATTTTAATTACATACATACATACATAACATGAATTTGACCTACGTCACCAGGACAATTGCAGGTACATAATAAATGGCATGTAAATAGCTAAATAGACACAAATACATAAATTACAACACATGTAGTGTGGACATTGCCAAGGAGATACCCCACAAGATTGCGATGGTTCCTTGGATAGAGGTTCACTGTGTGTTGATGCACTTTAAAACTTGGAGCTCGACATGTTTCGCGATCTGATCGCTTCCTCAAGAGCTTCTAAATATACAAGGAAAGATTTAATTGTTTTGGTACAAAAAACATTTATTTATTCATTACACATAATATTGATATACAGTTAATGAACACTAATCACTCACCACAATTCGTCTGTAGGGAGTGAGTGTGATAAAGTTGTTGCGACCCTCTAAACTCTGTGTAAACTACACGTGGAAAAGGGTGGCCCCAAGAGGAAAGGCCTAAACTCCAATGTGGAGCGCTGCAGCTAAACAGCCAGCCATGTACCAACACGTGAACAAATACGGAGATGCTCACAGTAGCTGTAGAAAAAGTAATTGCATCGATTAGAAAAGACTAAACGGGCCATTGCTTACAGTGTACATGGGAGTAGCAAAAGCTGCCCCATATTCATTTACGAATCGATGAACATAAACCAATTGGTAAAGAGTATATATAGATATATTGTAAGGCAACCTACTTTTCAAGAAGATATCCAGAAAAGCATTTAAACTGGACCGGAACTCAACGAGTGATATGAAGCCTGGACAGGAGGCTAAAATAGCGACCACAAAATTAGTTAAAATAACCCCCATGCAGTATGGGGCATAGAAAATTATAAAGAAATATAAATATAAAGAAATATAATTTCCATGGAACCATCGCAATCTTGTGGGGTATCTCCTTGGCAATGTCCACACTACATGTGTTGTAAATTATGTATTTGTGTCTATTTAGCTATTTAAATGCCATTTATTATGTACCTGCAATTGTCCTGGTGACGTAGGTCAAATTCATGTTATGTATGTATGTATGTAATTAAAATTGTATTATTTTTCTAAAACTACGTGTGCCTATAAAGTCCATTCTTTCCACAATCCCTTGTTCAGATTTAGAATAGATACAGAGGGTCTCGCTAGGTTGGCCAGACCAGGTTATAAGATTGAGGAAGAATCTTAAATTCTTCTCTACATAGGACGGATCTGTGGAAACTCTATATCTAAAGGTGTACACAAAAAGGGTTACTTTTTTAAATGTCAACTGTATATTGTTGTCCTGAATGTAAAACTGGTTTATTGTTTGCTTACAAAGGGAAGACCACGTCATTAGTGGCAATTGTTCCAGTGGGGTATCATGTCAAAATTGGCAAGGGTCCTATGTTCCAGGGATCAAAACAACATATGTTAAGGTTTAATATACACAACATACTACCCCCCAGTCCGGTGTTCGAGGGACTAAGTGTAGCAGAAATACAGTGTCTGGTTGTATTTAAAAAAGGAGAACACTGGGTTCCTTGTCATAAATCTATAAATTGTCATAAGGTAGAGGACATTTTCCGCCCCTGGAACGAAACAGAGAAAGCACGACAGAAATTTTTTCATTTTAAAGTATAAGAATAAAATATTATTGTTTGTTAAAATGGGTAATCAGTCAGGAAAAGGTGATGATGAAGGTAAGCATCAACCCTCCCCGATAGATTACATGAAAGGCAATTATGGAAATCATTGTACTGATCCGTTCTGGTCTCTGGCCTTAAAAAGAGCACATCAGTTAGAAGTGCCATGTTTGGGGGAATACGGACCATGTTCCGAGGAAGAGTGGGAGGAAGTGACCAGAATATGTGGCCAACATAAACAGTATAATTATCCCATAAAAGACCTTGACAAAGATTACATGACTAAATGTTGTAAGATTTGGGCAAAAGGTATAAAGGAATATAGAAAGAAATATACAAGTGTAAAAATGGAAAAGAAAGAGCAATTAGAAGACGCAATAGGAAGTCCATCAGCTCCCCCTAATTTTTATCAAGAAAAACCACCTCCATATGCTATGGTAAAAGATGAATCCCTTGTCCCAAAGAAAATATACCCCTCGTTAGATCCAAATGTTATAGCAGGAGTATTAACCATAGCTAAACAAAAGAGAACTAATTGGTTACGAGAGGGGGAAGATAGAAGACAGATACAGGAACGTTTAAGTCAATTAGTAAAGGAGGAAGAACAGTGTATTAAAAAAGAGGAAGATGAAGAAAAAGTGATAGAAGGAGATAGAAGAGAGTTACAGGAACGTAGAGATAGATTAGGAGAAATAAAGGGGATAATACGTGGATTTAGAAACTCGGGCTACCCAGAAACCAATCTAGTGAAGAAGGCTGATTATATATCTGGAGATGGGTTAAGTAAGGATTTTCAGAGTAGCTTCAGTAGAACCCCTCAACACCAGGCACCCACATCATCAGATGATGAAAATGATCTGACAGCTTCAATTAGTCAGGCTTTTCCTTTCATTACAATGGGAGATACACAGGTACAAATACCATTACCATTGGGTACGGTCAAGGAAATTAGAGACACATGTCCCAAACCAAGAAAGGACCCCAGACAGGCGGTGACCTTTCTGCAAAGATACTGTTCAGGAACAAGAATGTCTCCTGAATATCTTAATACCATAATTCAAAATGTAGACCCCGATTCCCAAGCTGACATAAATATAGGTCAATGGGCCAAGGACGCAAAGTTATATGAGGATGGGGAGGATTGGAATATTTTTTGGAACACATTGTTACAGGCTTGGCTCAAGGCATATAAAAAACATGGAGCCCCTTTGGAGAGGGAGGATTCGGGGGTACAGGTATTCTTTAATTTCTCAGACAAATGGCTATAACAGTAGTAATGGTGTTAATCTTCATTCTACTGTTATATTTAGTATTTAAATTAATTGTCTGGGTAATTGGAAAGATCACTAGTAAAAAGAGAAAGAGACAGGGTTCTAAGGAAACAATCTTGATGATGTCCATGGTACATACTAAACAAAAATGGTATAATAAATAATCTAATGATCTATGGGCTTAAATTCTTGAAGCCATGATCAAAAGAAGGGGTTGTAAGGTATGAGAAAATCATGAACCAATATATTCAGGATAAGAAATTCTTCTTAGGTGTATATGTTGTAAGGTATATTGAGACAGAATATTGAGACAGAATATGTTTCTCTGAAAAACATGTGTAAGCAGGATGTGACTTTGTGGTCAAGCCTGTTCTGAGAAAATGTTCTTATCTTTCTTCTTCTTTAACTGTCAGTCATATGTTTAGAGTGACCACAATGCCCCCTTACGTTCTTATCTTCCTGTTTCAATTGTCAGTCATATGTTTAGAGTAACCGCAATAACGCCTAATGTCCTTATCTTCCTGTTTCAAATATCAGACACATGTTTAGCATGACCGCAATGACGCATGATATTCTTATTTTTAAATGACTACTTCTGCAAAAGCCTAAAACCTGTTAGAGTTTATTTTTGTTTAACTCATGATGTTTTTGCTTATTGCTGATTTGGTTCATACGAGGGAGGCAACTTTCCTTGTTATGCATAAAAGAGATATGTTGCCAATAAACCAATATATTCTTGTATATCCATTCACCGTGTATGGTGTCTTGAATATCTGACCGGTCACAGAGTTACTTCCACAGATCCTGAGTCCAGCTCGAGCCAAGAGGGTCCAACAGAACCAGAACCTTTCAGTAGTTAGGCTCAGACCGTTCTTAATTTGTAGGTTGTGCTGTTTTATTTCCAGGATGGTATACTGGTGTGCAGTTTCCTGTGGCCTGTAGGTGGCACTGCCATAATGGGTCAGGGTCGAACCACTGGTGTTAGTGCTGTGCCTTAGGGTGTCCTCTCTCGGCAGCGGTACAGTGGTCATGGTCAACCTGCTGTGCATGCCAGGAGGGGATACATAAGGGGCAGACGCCGCCTGGGAGGGGTCTTCGTTCCAGAGACGGAGTCCGGGTGCGTGGCACATGGCCCTCCAGGTCATGGGGCCACGTGTGCATCAGTCCCAGGCACCTTTAGTCCTGGGGCTGCATCTTCAACATTGGGCCCAGCACCTTTAGCTGGAGCCCGCTTCGAGGAGGAGAAGTCCCAGGGTGTCCCTCGCGAGGGAGCCCGCTTCTAAGAAGAGGAGGCCGGGGGAGGACCTTTCGGATGGACCGGTGAGAGTTCACGGTGAAGGAAGGGGCCCGGTAACTCTCTGGAGGGATTCTTCTATCCACCAAGGGCCTAGTAATGTGCTGCTGCTGGCACCTGTCCTTAAGTACCAGAAGTTAAGAGGTTCGGGGTCTGATAGATTCTGTGGCAGAGAGTCTCCCGATCGCATCTGGGAAAAGAACTTGATCAAACGTTCGAGCATCACTTCGGCTGCTAGGATCCACTTTGTAGGAGATTATCCGGGTGAGCTAAACCTACTCGGGGATATAGTAGCGATTGGGCTATCCATTGTGCCTGGACTAACCCCCCAAACCTTGCTGTCCTGTCTCTCTTCCGCCCTTTCCTATCTGCTGAACATTGAGAAAATAAACTCAACGTTGGAGTTTTAGGTGGTGTGGACATTGGAATTACTGGGGGGAATACAGAGACTTGTCCCTATATCCTAGGAGACGAGAACCAACTGACTGAAGAACCTAGCTGTGGGACCCAAATACATAACACTGCTTAACCTCCTCAACCAGGAGGGTACGGGCATATAGTACGGTGTGCCTTTTTCCTGCAATTGAGCCAAAGCAAGGGAAAAGGGTCCGTGTGCTACACTTGCACAAGAGTCCATCTTGATCCTTCTTTGCTCCGTTCCTTTACATGTTTTTATACCAATCATCAGGTGCAGATTCTTGCAATTTCTTAATCAGTTCCTTTACTTTCAGTATTTGTTCTCTTCTTTTCCCTTTAATCTGTTACAGGCTTCTTCTTATTCCTTTGCAAAATCAGTGATTAGGGTCATGATTGCTTCCATTGGTATTTCAGCAGTCCTCCTGGCAGTATGATCACACAACTGGTTTAATTTTTCTTCCATGGGTTGTCCTCCAGTATGTGCCTTGACTTTCAGGATGGTCATCGTAGAATGAAAATTTCTGTGTCTAGAGAAAACAGCAAGAAAGTGTATTTACAAATTCTTAAAGTGATAGACATATATATATATATATATATATATATATATATATATATATACTCAACATTATCAGACCCCTATAATTCTACTCAATACCCAGGTGAAAATAAAGGGAAATAAGAAAACGAATGAAGCCACCACACCTAAGGACTGATATGCTGCAATATATTGCTTTAAGTATTTACAAATCAGTGTTTTTAAGTAAAGGTTAGAAAAAAAAATAGAACCACAAGTACAACAAAGGGTGAAAGTCACATCTGGTAAATTAATAACTTAAAACTCGTGCTTATTGAAATTGCATCCCTTACATAAGCCCTGTTTATTGCGATCCTGATCCTTTATACAAAGCGCATAGGAGAAATTTCCATACAGTATAAAAGTTCTTAATCAGCTATCCTTGAATTTGAATGTCACCACTCACTAATCAAATTCCACACTTATAAAGGAATTGTTAACATTTCTGAACCTTATAAGTAGTGCAGCTGTTACCTTGAAATTCCATAATGTGTTTTTGTATATCACAATACACACAATACACACAGTTGTGCAATGTGTTTTTTTTTCATCTACCTTTTACATGGATAGAAAGAGATAGACTTCAATATTATTATTGTACTTTAACTCCTTCCAGAGAAATGATAACATATTTTCACTGAGTATACAGATCTAAACCATTCCATTGTAGCTCTGGCTGTATGTTTAGGGTTGTTGTCCTGCTGGAAGGTGAACCTCCGCTCCAGTCTCAAGACTTTTGCAGACTCTAACAGGTTTTCTTCTAAGATTGTCCTGTATTTGGCTCCATCCATCTTCTCAACAACTCTAACCAGCTTCCCTGTCCCTGCTGAAGAAAAGCATCTTCACAACATGATGCTGCCACCACCATGATTTACAGTGGGGATGGTGTGTTCAGGATGATGTGCAGTGTTAGTTTTATGCCACACTAAGCGTTTTGCTTTTATGCCAAATTGTTCAATTTTGGTCTCATCTGACCAGAGCAGCTTCTTCCACATGTTTGCTGTGTCCCCCACATGGCTTCTCGCAAACTGCAAATGGGACTTCTTATGGCTTTCTTTCAACAATGGCTTTCTTCTTGCCACACTTCCATAAAGGCCAGATTTGTGGAGTGCACATCTAAGAGTTGTCCTGTGTTCAGATTTACCATGGACCTCTTGGCTGCTTCTCTGATTAATGCTCTCCTTGCTTGGCCTGTTAGTTTAGGTGAATGGCCATGTCTTGGTTGGTTCGCAGTTGTGCCATACTCTTTTCATTTTCGGATAGAAATGGATTGCCTCATTGTTTGGACAAGAATAGGGGTAGGTACCATCATCCTAAATATGAATTAGAAAGGGGGAAAGGAGATAAATCAAGGATCACTCCAAAATAAGGCCCTGATCGCCAGTGGTGGTTGGACTATTATGGCACCCAGATAAAACACTTGGTTTATGTGGCAATTATGGGACAACCAAAGGGGTGTTCCCCCCGGGGGCGGACACTGGAGGACGTTGGACGGTACTAAAAAAAATATATATATATATAGCATAAGGTGAGCCGCAGTTAATAAATATATGGGTATAGAGAAACATAGAAAGAAAAAGAGGGAAGAGAAAAAAGAAATTGTATAGATCATAGGAGCAAAGGGGGGGGAGAGAAAAAGGGGGTGAAGTGGAAAAAGAGGAAAAGAGGGGGAAAGAGGGGAAACGAAAAAGGAGGAAGAAAAAGGAAGAGAAAAGAAAAAAAGAGAAAAGAGTGAAGGGGAGGGGAAGGGGGGGAGGAAGGGGGAAAAGGAAAGGGAAAAAAATGTGGGAACGAGGGGGGGGGGACGAAAGTGAAAAACAATGTGGGAACGGGGGGGGGGGGGGGATGGGTTGGTAGAGGGGGGTGGGCGGAGGGGGAGAAAGATTGGATTGAAAGAAAAGGGGGGAAAAAATAATTAGGTTGTGAATGGACCGGGAAAACCAATGTGTGCTGTTGAAAAAGAAAATGTGAGGACATCTAAATGATCCCAAGGAAAGGAACAGCATTGGAAAGTGTGGATCTACCCACCCTCTACTGCGGTCTATAAAGTTAAATGACAAGATTGTCCACAGATTCAGCGCTCACTAGAACGATAGATCAGTCCCAACACACCAGGCAGTATGTGAACTTCAATCCAATGGATCTAGGACATGGATACAAGAACCATAAGTAAAATATCAAGAAGCCATCCTAGTGCATAGTGAGCCACACATCCCAGGGGTACAGGGGGGGCACCACAGCTAAAGCATTCTGGGATCATGAAGCATGGATAAAGGTGCATTGGTAGGGAGTGCATACCTGGTTGTAGATTAGATCACGCAGGATCCTGGGTGTCCGCCGTCCACCCAGAGGGTGATCAGTGATCGCCCTTTGTATCATCCGACCCGAATGACGTCACTGCGCATCCGGCAGACGCCGGGTGCCTGCGTCATCAGGCCCGTCGCTCCCACTGCGCATGCGCTAAAGAAAAACAAGCACGCGCGCAGGACTCTCACTTACATGATGCTGGCTGTGTCATAGGGGGGAAATGATGGGAGATACTGACTGGAAAGAGAGTCCACCCATCAATGGAGAGGCGCTAGTCCGCGGCCAGGGGGAGAGAATTAACCCCTCAAGCCGCAAAACCAAGGGCAAGTCAGGTTAATCTTATATAGAGAATTAAACATTGCATAACAACCTTAAAAATATTGACAGTGAGTATGGTGAATCCGGGTGGGCAGTAGGGGTCTTCCAACAACTGGAATCAACAGTTCACTGTACAGATAACCTAATGCAGCTACACTCATATATATACAAAGTTTAATTTTACAACAGTCATGTGAGTCTCACCACAAAGGGTCAAAACAGGATTAAGGGTTTAACCTGTAAGACAAAGATATTTAAATACAACAAGCATAGCCTATATATTTACTGTGCCCCAATACTCTAGCAGGATTTGCTGGCCAGCCATAGACCAAGGATATATGGTGTGCGGGCAGATGACATTCTCAGCATGGGGCAGATTCATGAAGGTTATGATCAGGGCAGTATAATCAAATCATCGAGGGAGGGAGGGAACTAGGTTAAACATAGTAATAGGAAAATAACCTTCTACAGAAAATATTTGTATGAATGTGCTTCGTTGAGTCCCGGGGTGTGAGAGCACTGAGTCGTTCAAACCAAAGAGACTTATGTCTTAGGATTTCACAATCCCAGTATCCACCCCGCGGGTCTTCCTAAACAACCTTGACGACATAAAATTTTACTACATCAAATTCAAATCTATGGTGAATACCCACATGGCGTCCCACCGTGGTGAGTTTGCCATTGGTTGAGTGGTACAAATGATCACCTAGTCTCTGACGCATCTCTCTTCTCGTTTTGCATATGTAGAAAGCCTTGCAGGCAAAAGTCATAAGGTAAATCACCCCTCTAGTGCCACAATCTGCAAATTGTCGGGGGGAGAAGATTTCGCCATTGGGAAGTGTACATGTAGGTCCTTCTAGAATGCAGGGGCAGCGATCACATTGACCACATTGGTAGGTACCACAAGGGCCATCCGGCCATCTGGGGTGGACCCTATAGTGGCTACTTGTTAACTTGTCCCTTAGGGTGGTGGTCCTCCTGAAGACAAGTTCAGGGGTAGGCCTGACATGTTTACCCAAAATGTGGTGATCGGTCAGTAGGTGCCAATGCTCAGATAATATATTAAAGGCCTTTCTTAGATTCTTAGATTAGTGCTACTATATCCCTGACTCAGCAGCCGGTTATGAAGTGCATCAGCCTGTTTGAAAAAATCCCCGTCCTCCGTGCAGTTATGCCTCAATCTCAAATATTGGGTGTATGGAATACTGCGTACTAAAGGACGGGGATGAGAACTGGAGGCGTGAAGCAGTGTGTTGCCCGCTTGTGGAACAAATCCGTAATAAGTTGGCCACAGCTGTTTTTGATCATTTGGAGGTCAAGAATTGAGATACTACAAAAATCAAAGGTGAAAGTAAAATGTAAATAAAATTAATTGATATTGAGGAGTCCAATGAATTCCTTGAGGAGCTGTTCAGTGCCAGTCCATATGACGAATAGGTCGTCTATGAACCTGTGCCAGCAAAGCCCGTGGTCAAGGTAAGGCTGTAGAGACTTATCTCCAAAAATGGACCTTTCCCAGCCACCCAAATATAAACTTGCATACGAGGGAGCGCAGGAAGTACCCATTGCTACCCCTTGGGTCTGCAAAAACATTTGGTCCATATATGTAAAGTAAAGAATAAAATTGTTTAATGGCCAGGTATTACGGTCTTGCTCCATGAGGAAGGTACCAGCCATCCGGACGCCCTGGCCGTGGGGGATGCTCGAGTACAACGCATCAACATCAATAGCCACGAGCAGGGCGTCCGGAGGGATCTGGACTCCCTCAATGTGGCGCAGGAGATCCGTAGTATCCCTAATGTGGGAGGGGAGGCTGAGAACGTGGGGCATTAGGAAAGAGTCAACGAGCTTGCTGGCATTCTCAGTCAGTGACCCCATGCTAAACACTATCGGACGGCCCGGTGGTACTTGCAGGTTTTTATGCGTTTTTGGTAAAGCATAAAACGTGGGTACCCTCGGAGTTTGAGTGTTAATAAATTTAAAAGTGTCCTCGTCAATCAAACCCTCCCAATAGGCCCCTACAACTAAAACTCGAAATTCATTGGTAAATAGTTGTGTCACTGAATGATTGATGGGAGAGTACCAGGCTGCATTGTGCAGTGCATTAACCACTTGTCAACCACCCGCCGTCAAATGACGGCGGGAGGAGGACCCTCTTGTTCTGGGCGGACGTCATATGACGTGATCGCCTTCAGAAGCCACTAGGAGGCGCGCGCGCCGCGTCACTGGGGACCCAATGCGCGTGCCCGGCGGCCGCGATGGCCGCCAGGCACCTGCGATTGCCCAGTAACTGAGCAGGACCGTGGATCTGTGTGTGTAAACACACAGATCCACATCCTGTCAGGGAGAGGAGACCGATGGTGTGTCCCTTGTACATAGGGACAACCATCGGTCACCTCCCCCAGTCAGTCCCCTCCCCCCACAGTAAGAATCACAACCTAGAGAACACATTTAACCCCTTGATTGCCCCCTAGTGTTAACCCCTTCCCTGTCAGTCATATTTTTACAGTAATCAATGCATTTTTATTGCAGGGATCGCTGTATAAATGTGAATGGTCCCAAAAATGTGTCAAAAGTGTCCGATGTGTCTGCTGCAATATCGCAGTCACGATAAAAATCGCTGATCGCCGCCATTACTAGAATTTTTTTTTAAAAAATGCTATTAATCTATCCTCTTTTTTGTAGCTGCTATAACTTTTGCGCAAAACAATCAATATACGCTTATTGCGATTTTTTTTTACCAAAAATATGTAGAAGAATACATATCGGCCTAAACTGAGGAAAACATTTGTTTAAAAAAAAAAATGGATATTTATTATAGCAAAAAGTAAAAAATATTGCTTTTTTTTCAAAATTGTCGGGTTTTTTTTTTTGTTTATAGTGCAAGAAATAAAAACCGCAGAGGTGATCAAATACCACCAAAAGAAAGCTCTATTTATGGTGAAAAAATGATAAAAATTTTCTTTGGGTACAGTGTTGCATGACCGCACAATTGTCATTCAAAGTGTGACAGCGATGAAAGCTGAAAAATGGCTTGGGCAGGAAGGGGGTGAAAGTGCCCTGTAGGCAAGTGGTTAAAGCACATGGTCTGGTACTGCTGGTGCGTCATGAGCACCAAGTTCCCACCTTTATCAGACGGTTTGATAACCAAGTCCGAATTTGTTTGTAATTTGTGAATGGCTCGAATTTGTTTGTTGGTTAGGTTAGGCGAAACTGTTGGCCATTTTTGTTTAAGTGATTTGATAGATTCGTGTAGGAAGGCCCAAATTGGAGGACACGTCATCAAGTCTGGAAAAGATCGAGATTTAAGTTTGAATTTATTAGGCTTTCTGACTGTTTCTGCTAAACTGTCAGAGATTTGTAGACTTGGGGTTGGCTGAGAGTGTTCACCGCCTATAGGGGGCTCTGTAGGGTCGACTGCTCCCTCCTCGTAGAGGAGCATTAGATCACGGAGAGCCCTAAATTCCCTCATTGAAAAGTGTTTGATTCTTTCTGCTAATTCCCTCTCGAGGTTCAATTTTTTCTTTTCCTGATCAAAAACTATAAGTAATGTTACGTGCAAATAAATATAAGTTCTTAATGGTCTCATAGATATTGATAGTTTCGGATGGGCAAAAGCCCAGGCCTAACTGAAGAACAGATTCCTCGTCGGTAGTCAAAACATGTGGGGTGAGATTGATTATATTCAAAGTGTGAGTAGTGTCAAGGGAAACTACAGCAGTAGATTCTGAGAGGTGCTGGGCAGTGGGGTTTTTTACACAAAAGCGTCCAGGCTGCCCCGTCGCATAGGTTCGGGGGTCCTTGGAACTAAAAAATCAGAGGTGGGAAATAACGTGTGAGTATTGGACTGTAATAATTTAGGAATGATGTTATGGAGTGTAGAGTTAGCATTATTCTTGGGGGTATGAGCCCCCAATTGTGGTAGCTGTGCTGTTTTAGAAGCTTTTTTTCGGTTCCTTAGTGGGGTGTCCATCCCCAGTGAGTGAACGTTTCCAGGCTGTGCCCGGTGCACGTGAATTCGAAGGATGTGATGCAGCCTGTGAAGAAAGTGAGGAATTTTCGGATGGTGGATTGAACAGTGCTCTGTGAGATGTTCAAAGCTTGGGGTATCTTTTTATAACCTAACCCTGCTTTAAACTTCTCAACAACTTTATCCCTGACCTGTCTGGTGTGTTCCTTGGCCTCCATGATGCTGTTTGTTCACTAAGGTTATCTAACAAACCTCTGAGGGCTTCACAGAACAGCTGTATTTATACTGAGATTAAATTACACACAGGTGGACTCTATTTACTAATTTGGTGACTTCTGAAGGCAATTGTTTCCACTAGATTTTAGTTAGGGTTATCAGAGTGAAGGGGGCTGAATACAAATGCACGCCACACTTTTAAGACATTTGTAAACAAAATTGAAAACCATTTATCATTTTCCTTCTGATGCCACTAGTGGGCGACCTGTATTTCAACATAGTCACATTGACTTCTGTGTTAGCAAATGTTAAAATAAGTTAAATCGTCTTTAAAGCAATTAACTGCAACAATTTAAAATAATCAGCTTTTTTGGGAGGTACCTCATCCATTTCCATCAACATCTACACAAAACCTTTTTATATTGGACTTTACTGGTACCAGAGAGAGACGGCCACAAAAAAACGTATAAAATATAATATTTATTACAAAATTCCATATAACATGTTTAAAGCCATAGACAACATATTTTTATATGCAATATAGGCCATATCAATAGACTATCACAATTTATCATTGCTATGTGATCCAAGAGGTTGGCGTGTTTTTCGCAACTACCAGCTTCCTCAGGACCTCCTTTACTTGGCAGCAAAGTGAAATTGCCCATCACTTTCAGAGTATAACTCTAGGATGGTGATAGAATGTGCAGTGTGGCTAGAACACTAGGTTTAAAATGCAGCAAATTGAAGATGATAAATATGTGGACCTTATGACATATAAACTTCCAAGAAAGATATCGAAAACAAACCCCTCAGTAGGAGATTCTTGGAGATTGTTCTCCGGGGTTGCTGAGTGCTGGCCCCATTGTGGATAAAAACAACAATACAATATACATATAACATTCTCTCCTACTGAGGGTTTTTTGGGGGATATTTTGAGAGAGATCGTTCCAATGCAGCCATTTCCCGGATCTCCCCATACATCCTCCCCACCCCCCGGTACCGGCCAATATGATTGCTTCTTCCCTTGGCCAATCGGGTCTCCTGATCTGCACCCCGAGCCCACCCTTTTTTGAAGCCAATTAGAGTCTCGGGCTCTAATCATGTGCTTAAAATAAAAACACCACTGGAATCCATGCGTCCGGCACCCTGCATGTAGATTAGGGGCCGGACGCATGGAAAAGGGAGACGGCGCCCCTGCGTCCCATATGGAGCAGCTGCCACTGAGTATATTGCATATAAGAATATGTTGTACATTGTTTAAACATGTTTTATGGAATTTTATAATAAATATTATATTTTATAAGCTCTCTTTGGCTGTCTCTCTCTTGTACCAGTAAAGTCCAATATAAAAAGGTTTTGTGTAGATGTAAAGGAATTAAAAAAAAAAAAAAAAACACCTCTATACTTAGATGCTCTGTGCAATAGAATTGCACAGAGTGGGCCCGAACCTCCACTTCTCGGGTCCCCTGCCGGTGCTCCTGGCTCCTTCTATCTGTCCAGTGCCCCCATGGGAAGCCGCTTCCTATGGGGGCACTCGTGCTTGCTCAATCCGGAGCCCCGCTGCTGTGTGAATTAACACAGATAGCGGGACTCGGTCCAGCCCTCCGCTCCCTCGTCACTGGAGTTGATTGACAGGAGTGGGAGCCAATGGCTCCCACGCCTATCAATCTGCCCAATGAGGATTGAGACAGCGATGAGATCTGCTGCTCTCATGCACATCGCTGGATTGGTTCATGCTCAGGTAAGAATAATGGAGGCTGGGGGGAGCCTACAGCCAAGAAGTTTTTTTTTTACCTTAACCACTTCAGCCCCAGAGGATTTGGCTGCCCAATGACCGGGCCATTTTTTGCGATTAGGCACTACGTAACTTTAACTGACAATTGCGCGGTCGTGCGACGTGGCTCCCAAACATAATCGACGTCCTTTTTTTCGCACAAATAGAGCTTTCTTTTGGTGATATTTGATCACCTCTGCGGTTTTTATTTTTTGCGCTTTAAACAAAAAAAGAGCGACAATTTTGAAAAAAAAGCAATATTTTTTAATTTTTGCTATAATAAATATCCCCAAAAAATATATAAAAAAAACAAATTTCTTTCTCAGTTTAGGCCGATATGTATTCTTCTACATATTTTTGGTAAAAAAAAAATGCAATAAGCGTATATTGATTGGTTTGCGCAAAAGTTATAGCGTTTACAAAATAGGGGATAGTTTTATGGCATTTTTATTATTAGTATTTTTTTATTAGTAATGGCGGCGATCTGCGATTTTTATTATGACTACGACATTATGGCGGACACATCGGACACTTTTGACACAATTTTGGGATCATTGTAATTTATACAGCGATCAGTGATATAAAAATGCACTGATTACTGTGTAAATGACACTGGCAGTGAAGGGGTAACCAGTAGGGGGTGAGGAAGGTGTTAAGTGTGTCCTAGGTAGTGATTCTAACTGTGTGAGGGCTGGGCTACCAGTGACGCGACATTGATCACTGCTCCCGATCACAGGGAGCAGTAGATCAGTGTCCTGTCACTAGGCAGAACAGGGATATGCCTTGTTTACAAAGGCATCTCCCCGTTCTGCCGCTCCGTGACACGATCGCGGGACACCGGCGGACATCGAGTCCGTGGGCACGGTCACGGAGCTCGCGGCAGGTGCCCGCGCGACCGTACAGCGGCCTTTTTAAAGCAACGTACCTGTACGTTGCTTTGTCCACAGGAGCCATTCTGCCGACGTATATATGTGTTACGAGGTCGGCAAGTGGTTAATGCACAGAATGCATTAAGGTAAAAAACCTTAAGGCTTTAGAACCACTTCAAATGATTCAATTTGTTTTTGGTGTGGTGTGGTGTGCAAAAACACCAAAGTTTACCAAATAAGTGCATGTGAATAACAATCAAAAGAAATCTGAAATTCGCTGCAACAATTCACCTTTATTTGTCAAATATTTTATTTAAACCACAAAAGGTGAGTCCAGGTTACCACAGTAACCATGTGTAAACAATAACACTACAGGTACATTGAAATGGTAGAACAGAAATCCGGATATTAAGTTAGATCATGCATAATATACTCAATGTACAATCAATGTGAATTTAATTCCTGTATCGTAGCAACCAAGGGATAAACCCGTAGTAACAAGTCCCAGAATCGCCTTATCCACTTTCCGTTTTCTAAATTGCAAGAGAGAGAGAAGAGAAAAGATAACTGAAAATAGCACAGAAAGAAGAAAAGAGAGAAGGAAGGGGATAAGAAAAGAGGGGGAGGGGGAGAAAGGGAAGAGGGAGGCCTGGGTAGGTGGTGGTTATCAAGTTATCGGGTAGCAAGTTATGATACCTATGCTCGGCAATCATGAGTTAAGCAGGGTCAAACCCTCTTCAGAGAAGATAAACATATTCCACAATCTCTCTTTTGTGCTGAAAGTGTGAGATCTTCCATCTTATTGATCTCTTCCACTTTATGGAGCCAGCATCCGACAGTAGGGGGCAGGGATGGACTGGCCATAGGGACTACCGGGAGTTTCCCGGTGGGCCGATGGCTCAGTGGGCCGTTTAAAAAAAAAAATATATATATATATATATATATATGTATATATATTTTTTTGGGGGTCCGTTTTTTTATGCAGTTCGGCGGGAGCGTGGCAGCAAACAGCGGCGAGGATTCGGGGAAGGTGGCCAGCGAGGAGGGCAGCTGGATGTAAAATTCCGAGGAGGGAGAAGAGCTCCACCCCCTCCCTGACCACCGAAGATGCAGACAGTAGCGAGCGCGGTAACCCCGGCGCTCCCAGAACCTCGATTCCTCCACCTCCTCTCTGCTCCAGGAACCATGCGGCCTGGGCCGGAGGGCAGGCTGACTGGGAGCCCGGAGGAAGAGAACATGCGCCGCTGTAAGGAGCAGAGCAGCGAGAGCACCCCCCGGATCAAGAGGGAGACTCGGCGCTGCCGCTGCTGGCCATCAGGTACCTGGCATCCTACACAAACATGTCAGAACACTGAGACAGCGGGGAGGTGAGCAGAGGAGGGACTGCAAAAAGGGACAGTGCTATGTGGTCTGTCTCAGCCCTCCCCTCTGTCTCTCTGCCCCCTCTGTCTCTCAGTCCCCCCCTCTGTCTCTCAGTCCCCCCTCTTTCAGCCCCCTCCTCTGTCTCTCAGCCCCCCCACTATCTCTCAGACCCTCCTCTGTCTCTCAGACCCCTCCTCTGTCTCTCAGACCCCCCCTCTGTCTCTTAGACCCCCCTCTGTCTCTCAGTCCCCTCCTCTGTCTCTCAGACCCCCCTTCTGTCTCTTAGACCCCCTCTGTCTCTCAGTCCCCCCCCTCTGTCTCTCAGTTCCCGTGTCTCTCAGTCCCCCTCTTTTAGCCCGTCCTCTGTCTCTCAGCTCCCCTCTATCTCTCAGACCCCCTCTGTCTCTCAGACCCCCCCTCTGTCTCTCAGACCCCTCCTCTGTCTCTCAGACCCCTCCTCTGTCTCTCAGCCCCCTCTATCTCTCAGCTCTCCTCTCTGTCTCTCAGCTCCCCCCTCTGTCTCTCAGCCCCCCTGTCTCTCAGCCCCCCTGTCTCTCAGCCCCCCCTCTGTCTCTCAGACCCCTCCTCTGCCTCTCAGACCCCTCCACTGTCTCTCAGCCCCCTCTATCTCTCAGCTCCCCCCTCTGTCTCTCAGCTCCCTCCTTCTGTCTCTCAGCTCCCCTGTCTCTCAGCCCCCTATCTCTCAGCCCCCTCTGTCTCTCAGACCCCTCCTCTGTCTCTCAGACCCCTCTATCTCTCAGCTCTCCTCTCTGTCTCTCAGCTCCCCCCTCTGTCTCTCAGCCCTCCTGTCTCTCAGCCCCCCTCTGTCTCTCAGACCCCTCCTCTGTCTCTCAGACCCCTCCACTGTCTCTCAGTCCCCTCTATCTCTCAGCTCCCCCCTTCCTCTCTCAGCTCCCCCTCTGTCTCTCAGCTCCCCCTCTGTCTCTCAGCTCCCTCCTTCTGTTTCTCAGCTCCCCCTGTCTCTCAGCCCGCTATCTCTCAGCCCCCCTCTGTCTCTCAGCTCCCCCCTCTGTCTCTCAGACCTCCCTCTGTCTCTCAGCTCCCTCCCATTGTCTCTTAGCTCTCCCCTCTTTCTCTCAGCTTACCCCTCGGTCTCTCAGCTCCCCCTCTGTCTCTCAGCTCCCCCTCTGTCTCTCAGCTTCCCCCTCTGTCTCTCAGCTTCCCCCTCTGTCTCTCAGCTCCCCCTCTGTCTCTCAGCTCCCCCTCTGTCTCTCAGCCCCCTCCTCTCTCTCAGCCCCCTCCTCTGTCTCTCAGCCCCTCCTCTGTCTCTCAGCTCTCCTCCTCTATCTCTCAGCTCCCCCTCTATCTCTCAGCTCCCCCTCTATCTCTCAGCTCTCCTCCTCTATCTCTCAGCTCGCCCCTCTGTCTCTCAGCTCCCCCTCTGTCTCTCAGCTCCCCCCTCTTTATCTCTGCACTTTCCTCTGTCTCATTCACTCCCTGACTCTTAGGCTGCTTTCACAATGGGGCGGGCATTGACGGTAAAACACTGCTAGTTTTAGCAGCACTTTACTGTCGTTTTAGCTGCGCTATTCGGCTTCTAGCAGGTGCTTTTAACCCTGGCTAGCAGCCAAATTAAAGGTTAAATGCGCCCGTGTAGCACTGCTGCCAAAGTGCTTTGCAGGTGCTTCAGCAGTGGTGGCCATTCATTTCAATGGGCAGGAGCGGTGTGTACACCGCTCCTCCACCGCCCCAAAGATGCTGTTTGGAGGACTTTCACACTGGGACTGCAGCGGAGGCATTTTTCAGGCGCTTTACAGGTGCTATTTTTAGTCCAAAAGCGCCTGAAAAACACCTCAGTGTGAAAGGGGTCCTACACTCACCCCTTCTCTTTTACACTCACTCCCTCTCTCTTACACTCACCCCCCTCCTCTCACCCCCTTTCCCTCAACCCTCCCTCTCTCTCTCTCTCTCTCTCTCTCACCCTCTCATGATATACAATAATGGATGTAGGGGCCTTTTGGTGGGAGTGATTTTTTGGGGGGTGGGGGCAGAATTTTATTGAATTAAAGTGGGCCAGTCTGGATGAAGTCCAGGGCCAAATTTTTGTCCCAGTCCAGCCCTGGTAGGGGGTGATGCATTTCACTTCACCTTTATTAATCCTTTATGCAAAAGACATCACAGACAGTGTGGGGTACAGTAAAAGTATATGCAGTATATGCAGTGTATATGCTGTAGTTAGCACGTATGCATAACCTCATACACAAAAATTCAATGAATCAACCTTAAAAATTCTATACCACCATAAACCCAATTACGCTGATTAGAAAATTCCTCCCACCCTCCAGGCTTGACATTGACATCCTTACATATTTTCCTGGACTTTGCTTCTTAGCTGTTTTAGTTCCTTAAATATAACCAATGCCACTGTTGTCTTTTATTTGTTTGACAATATGGGAAGCCTAAAGCCTCGTACACACGACCGGTTTTCTCGGCAAGAAACAGCAAGAAAACTGCTGGGAGAGCCTTTTGCCAAGAAAACCGTTCGTGTGTATGGTTACCTGTCTCCAGGTAAACCCGCGCATGCTCGATGAGACTTTGACGCATGCACGGTAGCATACAAGGGTAGTGTAGGGTGAAGCAAGATGGCGGCGATGGCATCGAATGTGATGAGCGCATGCGTTCTTGCCATTCAAAAGAACGTTGGTTCTTTTGAATGTGCGTGTGTACACAGGGCTTGGCAAGAAAATCTTGCCAGGAATCCCGTTGAGAAAACCAACGTTTTGTTTTCTACAGGATTCTCGCACGTGTGTACAGGGCTTTACTCTGAGTTATGCTGCCATTCTAAAATCCTGCGTGGGCAGATTGGATGCTTCTTTGTTCTTGATTTTCATAAAAAAAGAAAAATGTAATAAAAATATTTGTACCAGAAAATTCCTCCAATTCCTCCCAGCAGGATATGTGGGAACTACTTACAACTCGTTCAGGTACCGTTGTTGAGCATAGCGAGTCTTACTTGTGTAGCGACCCCCTCACCCCGTCCTCTTTAGCTAGGGGTATGTCACGCGACAGGGTGGGGTGCGCTACGGCCCATGTCCTCCCCGCAACGGCGGGCGAGGTGAAGGCCAATACCTGATGTTTCCTCGGGCCGGTGTGTCCTGAGCATGAACCGAGTCTATCGTGCAGAAACCACACTTTGCTCCCATTAACAGAGTCCATACACCGATCACAGTCCCACTGTTGGTTTATTTCGTATCTTCACATACAGGCAATGCGATGGCATGATACGGTGGGATGAGCAGGTCGAGGCACTATATTGATCTGGGTCCCCACACCCCCTGTGCTATGACCAAGGGTTGTAGGAGTCTTGACATGAATACCTCCGTTGCGTTGCGGCCTCTATCAGGGGAAGATGTCCTCCAAGGGAATTACCGAAGGCCCATCCGTCACCGGGCTGACACTACACCGGGTCTTCGAACGGGTGACCTCTCCAGCCTCCTCACCTCAGATGCGGGCCCCCTCGCAAGGGGCGCCCTGGAGCAACTCCACCCTCGCGGGACCCAGTCGGAGTCACCGGGTCCCCAGGCCTCCTCAATAGTACCTCACCCCAGGCTGAAGGTGCCTGGGATGGACCCCATCTTCATTCCGGCCAGGCCTAGGGCGCCTAGGCCGGAACCTTGAACTGCCCGCACCCAGGCTGAAGATGCCTGGGTGCGTGAAGAGATGATCCCCGAAGACAGACCTCGTGGCGAGGGCGTCTCCCCCTTTTATCTCCTCCCGTCGACACCACGGCAGGTTCCCCGCCCCGGCCGTACCATCTCCAGGAAGGGACAAAGAAGGGTAGCACTCCGGTAGTGATTCTACCCTGAGCCAGTAGGTACACTGACACCCACTGGTCAAGGAGAATATTACACCACCCAATCCTCCACGAATAACAAAAAGGGGTCTGAACCCTAACACAATTACACACTTGGGTCACACTACCCCCAAGTGTATCCCACTAAATTGAGGACCCCGCTACAAACTCCCCCCTGTGATTTGACGCTGGTCCCCAGCGTCAGGTGCACACCCATGTCTCCCAAAGAGTGGTGACATGAAGTGGGCCCCAGAGGCTATCTCTCAAAAAAATTTTTGAATACTAAATGTGCCAAGACCTGCTCAAAAGGGAAAGGGGAAATATAAAACGATAAACATTTGTATAAGACATCTATTCTGTACACATGTACAATCCCTCCCATCGCTGTCTAAGAACCACCCCACTCTCAGTAGTCTTGACCGACGAATCTCCTGCAGAAGGGAAACAACAAAAAAGAAAACACATCCTAACACTCTGTGTTAAATTGGCATGAGTGGGTCCGTCAGCCGAGAGACCCGCTCACTCCAATAAGTAAGTAATGCATGTGTAGTATTTCGAACAACCGTTGCACAACACTGCCACCTGGTGACAGAGCCGCGGTAATGACACTTGGTGAGATCTTCATTCTTCCTGCTTTCCTACTCTGACTCTACCCCAAAAGTCTCTGCCTTTGGCACATGAAGAAAAGGGAGAAAAAAAAACAACAGCTCCCAAGTCTCCAGTGAGTAAAAGAAAAGCCCAAATCAAAACAAAAGTAGGGCACAGTTCTAGGCGTCTGGGAACGTCTCATCCAGAAAGTTTCAACAGCAACAAGATAGGAGCTCACTCCTCCTATAAGTAGAACCTTGGATCTGGCAGAAACAGAGGCTTCAGGTGCCCGTCAAACACTTCCACTGAATACTCGACATCCTCTCCTTCTTTCCTACAGATGAGCACCTTATCAGCATGAATATGGCGCCCAAGTCTCCAATCAGCTCTGCAGTCCTTGAACTTTTTAGACACAGGTGGCGAACATGACAGGTATCGCCTGGCATGGGGTACTTTAAGCTTTTCCCATACAAACTCGTCATACCACCTTGGTCGCAGGACCTCAACTTCATACAATAAGTCCCGAGGCAAGTAGGGGTACTCCCACCCATATTCACGGGCGACTCTCTGGGAGAAAAGTCTCTGCAATCTGGCTAGGGGCGGCATCACATCTCGCTCACCTTCTCCTGGCTGTACGATGGCCTCCGGGTGCCGAGGTACCTTCACCATCTCGGGTTGCTTTGTCTTTGGTGCATGCAACGAAGCACGCTGCGTCCCCACCATCAGAGCGGGTGATGTAGTTGAATGAGGAAAGTTGGTCAGAGGGTTAGATTTCCTCGGGAACTCCGGGGCCTGCGCCCGGAGCGTACTGTCTTCTATGGACATGGGGGAATCCTGTGGTTTACTCAGCACAGGTAGCGGGCGTCTGTCCCAGCCCTTCCGGTGAAACAGCTTGTCTATTTCCCCGTCATCCCCACAGTCTGACAACGACTCTAGGTCGGAGGTGTCATACATCTCGGCGGGAAGGTAGTCTCTAGTAGACGGAAGGCCACCCTCCCTTTCGGGCTCCACCGGCTGTGAACTCCCGACACCTCCAACCAACACCACAGTCCCAGCCCCTAGCTCACCTGGACCTACTGAAGAACTGGGATGTCCGGGACTCTCTTCTCTACCGGCGCCATCCAGGCCAGGCAAGCGGCGGGGTGAAGCTCGACCACGACCACAGGAGGCCTGCACCAGGCCTATCTTCCTCTTCGGGGATGGCAGCAGGGAGTCTGTGGTGACCGAAGCAGTGTCTTCGGATTTTTCTCTCTCAATCTCTGGTTGGGCAGTCACTTCGCCCTGGTCAGCGCATACGGGGACCTCCGCAGAGGCCTGGATCTCTCCCTCCAGGGTGGCGATTCCTGTGATGCAGTTGAGGCGTAGGGCCCGGGGCCTTTCCGTGTATGGTTCAACCTCAAAAAGAAACTCTTTGCACGCTTCACATCGCCCGAATGGCTTTAGTTGGACCACCAGTCCCGAGCATCCGGGACAGATCACACCGAGAGCCTCCGTGTCTCTGCGTGAATACAGAGCCAACTGTCCTCGGGGCCTGAGCCTTATTCCCGTGTCTGTCAGGGGAGCAGCAAATGCAGTCATTTTCGTGGGGTAAGATACCGGCATCCACGGGGAGCTTGAGGCCATTCCGACCACTTGCTGTTCCATCACGCGCTGACCACGCATCGGAGTCTCCACGTGTATCTCCACACGTGGCCAGACTCCTCCCACAACTTGTAAGTTTTCGCGGGCTTCCGCCAGCCTCCGCCCACGAATTGTACAGTCATGGGGTGCCTCGTGGCGCAGTGCATTAACAGTCCCCACATGTAGTACTTCACACGGCTGGACCTCTCCCTTTTTACGCTCCTCTGCGTGGGCCTTTCCCGACTTAGGGTCATGTCCACAACTCCGAGCAGGGATGCACTTTGGCCAATCACATGGCCGACCTGTTCGGAACTCCTCCGGGCAGCAAAGTTCGAACACAGACGTTCTCAGTTCCATCGCCAAGACACACACTATCCCGGACGAGCCCCCACGTGTAGCGACCCCCTCACCCCGTCCTCTTTAGCTAGGGGTATGTCACGCGACAGGGTGAGGTGCGCTACGGCCCATGTCCTCCCCGCAACGGCGGGCGAGGTGAAGGCCAATACCTGATGTTTCCTCGGGCCGGTGTGTCCTGAGCATGAACCGAGTCTATCGTGCAGAAACCACCCTTTGCTCCCATTAACAGAGTCCATACACCGATCACAGTCCCACTGTTGGTTTATTTCGTATCTTCACATACAGGCAATGCGATGGCATGATACGGTGGGATGAGCAGGTTGAGGCACTATACTGATCTGGGTCCCCACACCCCCTGTGCTATGACCAAGGGTTGTAGGAGTCTTGACATGAATACCTCCGTTGCGTTGCGGCCTCTATCAGGGGAAGATGTCCTCCAAGGGAGTTACCGAAGGCCCATCCGTCACCGGATCGACTCGAACATTGGCTGTTCGATCGTTCGACAAAGATCGAACGATTTTGGCCGTTCCCGCCAAATTCGAGTGACGCGAACGGCCCACAATGCACTACGCCATCGCAGTGCAATCCAGGCGCTGTGATTGGCCAAGCATGCACTGTGACCCCGCATGCTTGGCCAATCACAGCGCCGGCAGCGAGGAGAGACATAATTGGCCACAGGCAGGATGCCTGTGGCCAATTATAGCTCAGGGGGATTTAGTACACACCCCACACTATAAAAGGCCGCCAGCGCGGCGGCCTTGTGTAGTGTGTTCCGGTTCAGGGAGAGAGAAGGATAGGCAGGGACAGTGTCAGTGCTATTTGTTCATTTAACTTGTGTGCAGGGAGAGAGAAGGATAGGCAGGGACAGTGTCCGTGATATTCTTTGCTAAACCTTGTGTGCAGGGAGAGAGAAGGTTAGGCGGGACAGTGTCAGTGATATTCTTTGCTAAACCTTGTGTGCAGGGAGAGAGAAGGATAGGCAGGGGACAGTGTCAGTGTCATTTTTGCTAAGCCTCCTACACAGTATACACCTGAAGCTAGCCCTTATTGCTGTGTTTTCCTGTTGTGTAACACAGGCAGGCATCTGCAGCACTTACAGCGGGTGTAGTGTGCCTCCTGCACATTATACACCTGAAGCTAGCCCTTATTGCTCGTGTTTTTTTTCTTTTGTGTTACACTAACAGGCATCTGCAGCACTTACAGCGGGCATAGTGTGCTTCCTGCAAAATATACACCTGAAGCTAGCCCTTATTGCTGTGTTTTCCTGTTGTGTAACACAGGCAGGCATCTGCAGCACTTACAGCGGGTGTAGTGTGCCTCCTGCACATTATACACCTGAAGCTAGCCCTTATTGCTGTGTTTTCCTGTTGTGTAACACAGGCAGGCATCTGCAGCACTTACAGCGGGCATAGTGTGCTTCCTGCACAGTATACACCTGAAGCTAGCCCTTATTGCTGTGTTTTCCTGTTGTGTAACACAGGCAGGCATCTGCAGCACTTACAGCGGGCGTAGTGTGCCTCCTGCACAGTATACACCTGAAGATACCCCTTATTGCTGGTTTTCCCATCTCCCTGCAGGCCATTAGAATGTCTGGAAGGCAAACAAGGAGAGGCAGACAGTCAGGAGCCAATAAAAGAGGGCAAGCAGGCTCTGTGTCTAGAGACAACAGTGCTGCATCGTCATCAGCACGTGGCCATGGGACACGCTTGTCCTTATTTTCGGCAGCTGGACGTGTTGAGCCGCATCATGCCGAAGACTTGGTAGAGTGGATGACCAAGCCCTCCTCATCCTCCTCATCTTCTCTCACCCAGGCTCAGGGTACTGGCAAAGCAGCTGCCAAAGCGTCCTCTTCCCTCGTATCAATGTCATCATCAGTCACTCCTTCCCTAGACCCACCGTGTCCTCCTGAGGAGTCCCCCGAACTGTTTGAGCACAGTGTTGGGTACATGCTCCAGGAGGATGCCCAGCGTTTCGAAGGGTCTGATGATGATACCCAGCTAGAGGAAGGCAGTAGCGTGAGAGCAGAGAGAGGGGATGCTCAAGAAGGACAGCAATCTGGCAGTCATGTTCCAGCAGCTGCAGCATACTGCCAGATTGGCTCCAGTGATGAGGAGGGAGGGGATGATGATGTCACTGACTCCACGTGGGTGCCTGATAGGAGAGAGGAGGAGGAGGATGAGGAGAAGGCACATCTCCAACGAGGCAGGATGCCCTCCGGGGGCCAGTGTAAGGGCAGCACACCAACTGAATCACACCGCAGAGCTCCGCCTGTGCAGGGCGCTGCCTCTGCCCGTTATTCCAAAAGTTCTTTGGTGTGGGCCTTTTTCTTGAGTCGAGTGCATCAGATCGCACCGCTGCTGTTTGCAACATATGTCTGAAGCGTATCTCGCGTGGCCAAAACATCAGGCGCTTGGGCACCACATGCTTGACCAGACATATGTTGACCTGCCATGCAGCTTGTTGGCAAGCGTATCTTAAAGACCCACATCAAAGAACAAAGCGGACCTCTCCTTGCTCCTCATCAGCGGGGATCTCCAACCCCACTGTACCTTCAGTTCTCTCTGAAACCTGAACTGAGAGGAATGAAGGTGTAGAATTAGGTGTGTCACAGCCAAGTACTTGCGGGCACTCTGCTAGCAGTACACAGACGTCTGATTCTAGCAGGCAAATTTCCCTGCCCCAGCTGCTGGACCGTCGAAAGAAGTTCACTCCCAGCCATCCACATGCCCAGCGGTTGAATGCTAGCTTGGTCAAATTGCTAGCAATTCATCTGCTGCCTTTTCAGTTGGTAGACTCGGTCCCCTTCCGTGAGTTTGTGCAATGTGCGGTTCTTCAGTGGCAGGTTTCCAAACGCCACTTTTTCTCACGGAAGGCGATTCCGGCTCTCTACCGGCATGTGGAAGGCAATGTCCATGCCTCGTTGGACAGGGCGGTCAGTGGTAAGGTGCATATTACCGCTAACTCATGGTCCAGCAGGCATGGACAGGGACGTTACCTTTCTTTCACGGCCCATTGGGTCACTCTTTTGGCAGCTGGGAAGGATGAAGGACAAGGTGCAGTAGTGTTGGAGGTTGTTCCGCCGCCACGCCTCCAAAATGCTACCACTGGTTGTGACACACCTCTCTCCTCCACCCCCTCCATGGCCTCTTCCTGTGCTTTGTCCTCGGAACCAGCGGTGCTCCGTAGGCGTTCAAGGGGCTACGCAAGTACGCAGGCAAAAAGATGCCATGCCGTGCTTGCGCTGGTGTGTTTGGGAGGCAGGAGCCACACTGGGGCAGAGGTTCTGTCTGCTCTGCAGGGGCAGGCCGAGAGGTGGTTGACGCCATGCCAGCTTAAGCCAGGAATGGTGGTTTGCGACAATGGCACCAACCTCCTCTCCGCCCTCCGACAGGGACAACTGACCCATGTGCCCTGTGTGGCTCACAGCCTTAACCTGGTGGTGCAGCGGTTCTTAGGCAGGTACCCAGGCTTACAGGGTGTCCTGAGGCAGGCCAGGAAAGTCTGTGTGCATTTTCGCAGATCATATAATGCCAGTGCTCGGCTGGCTGAGCTGCAAAAGGAGTTGAACCTGCCTAAGAACCGCCTTATATGTGACATGCCCACCAGGTGGAACTCAACGTTGGCCATGCTGCAGCGGCTGCACACGCAGCAGAGGGCCATCAATGAGTACCTGTGCGACTACGGCACCAGGACAGGGTCAGGGGAGCTCAGATTTTTTTCACCACGCCAGTGGGGCATGATCAGGGATGCATGCACTGATCTGGCACCATTTGAGGAGGCCACGAGGATGGTGAGCAGTGACAGTGCATGCATCAGTGACACTGTACCTCTTGTCCACCTGTTGGAGCATACGCTGCGTGGAATAATGGACAGGGCACTTGAGGCAGAACAGAGGCAGGAAGAGGAGGACTTCCTTGCCTCTCAAGGCTCCCTTTACCCAGACAGTGTTCCTTCTGTCCCACCCATCACACAGGAAGAGGAGGAGGAGGAGGAGGAGGATTGTGTCAGCATGGAGGTGGAGCATGGCACTCAGCATCAACAGCAGCAGTCTTTTAGGGATGATTTACAGTCCCAACAAACCCGTGGACTTTTACGTGGCTGGGAGGAGGTGGCTGCGGATCATGTCGTCCTTAGTGACCCAGAGGACTCCGGACCGAATGCCTCAGCTAACCAACGCTGCATGGCCTCCCTGATCCTGCAAAGTCTGCGGAAGGATCCTCGTATTCTTCGAATCAAGGAGAGGGACCATTACTGGCCGGCCATTCTCCTTGATCCACGGTACAAGGGTAAGGTTGCGGACCTTATCTTGCCATCGCAGAGGGAGCAGAGGATGAGACGACTTCGGAAGGTCTTGCAGAAAGGTCTGTGCAATGCGTTCCCAGAGACTGGGAGGTTACAAACTCCTGGTCCTGGACAACGAGTTGCTGAGGTTTCGGTCAGTAGCAGAAGGAGCGGTGGAGAAGGTGGCCGTCTGACCGATGCGTTCAGACAATTTTTTAGTCCGCAGCCCCAAGGTATGATCGGTTCCAGCAACCATCGCCAGCGTCTGATATACATGGTGCAGGAATACCTAGGGGCAAGGTCAGACTTGGACACCTTTCCCACCGAAAATCCTCTGGCTTACTGGGTGTTGAGGATGGATCACTGGCCAGAGCTTGCACAGTATGCAATTGAGCTACTGGCCTGTCCTGCATGCAGCGTTCTTTCGGAACGCACATTCAGTGCTGCTGGAGGCTTGTTTGCACCGCCTGTATACTGCTGTTCAGAGTATATAGGGCCTTTTTTATTTTGTGTGCGGGGTTCCCCTTAATATGCATACAAGACCCAAAGGCAGGGCCGATCCTAGACGGGGTGCGAGGGGTGCAGTTCACCCAGGCGCCACAGAAGTGGGGGCGCGCATGCGCCAGAGTGCTTCCCTCCCTCCTTCTCCTCCTTGTTGGTATCCAGAGGCCGCTCTCTCTGACTGAGAGAGTCCCGCGGTGACGTAGTGGGGGGGGGGGCGGTCTGTACTGAAGGCGCTCGGACAGGCAAGGATGGCTTCCTAGAGAATGTATCAGCTAATGCTGCGGGCGGCTCCCTGCTCTGCCTCTGTCCCCCCGGACTCTGAACCTCAGCAGAGCCTGCACCAGGACCATGAGCGCCGGCGAGTTAACTTCATCCTCCTCCGCGCATAGTGCTCTCCACCATGCTGGATGACCTCTTCTATCTTCTGGCAAGTGACACTGCATCTGGGCTGGGTGTCAGTGGGGGCCCCACTCACGGCATCCCAAAGAAGAGTCTCTGCTACTTCCAGTCTCCACGGGGATCTCTACTGGGCGACTGACCCTTCACAGCACAGAGAAGCACAGAGCAGCTGACACCAGCGATGTTCCCCGATCACACTGCACAGTGAGTATTATTCTAGTAGGGGGGGAGCTGCCAGCCTTTGCCCACACCATAAGGAGAACCTCCAGGGCCACACTGGATTGTCAGAGGGAGTTGTAGGAGTTCTATAGAGCTGTTTGTTAGATGGATGAGCCTGTCCCTTCTTGTCATCACTTTCTTCCCCTCCCCCCTCCCTAACCTGCTAGCTTGGAATGATCCGCGGTGGCAGTGCTAGAAGAATCATAAATCACTGTGAGGAGACCATGAAGGAGTGCTCAGGAGGGAGGGGGGAATGTACAGCTGTCAGTGTGTTTGTTCATCTCTACTGCCTGTGTGTGCTACACTGAGACATGAGACAACAGTGGCTGTGTGCAGAGAGACTGCTTGACCACTCACAGCATGTCACTGTACACAGAGAAACAGTCCCTGACCTGGAGACCAGTGCCTCTCCTCCCCCCACTACTGTGTATGGCATTATCCCTGATTAATAGGGACAGTCCCTGTTTTATAAACCAGCCCTTCTGTCCTTTTATTGTCTTCTGTCCCTCTACCAAGTGTAACTATCATAGTTCTAATCCCTGTTTGGTAAGCAGTCCCTGATGTATAGAGAAGGTCCATGTTATAAACAGTCCATTAAAGAAACGGTCCTTATTATCCACTTGCTGTCTGGAAGATTTACCCCTCCTTAATGACCAGGCCATTTTTTGCAAAACGTCACTGCATTATTTTAACTGACAATTGCACAGTCAGGTGACACTGTAACCAAATAAAATTGATGTCATTTTGTACCCACAAATAGAGTTTTCTTTTGGTGGTATTTGATCACCTCTGCGGGGACCGACAATTTAAAAAAAAAAAAAAACGTACTGCTATAAAACATCCAATAAAAAAATTGAAAAAAATTGAATTTCTTCATCAATTTAGGCCAATAAGTATTCTGCTACATATTTTTGGTAAAAAAAAAAAATCCCAATAAGCGTATATTGATTGGTTTGCACCTATATGGTTATAGCAGCTACATGGAACATTTATGGAATTTTTATTTATTTTTCTTCTACTCGTAATGGTGGCAAACAGCGACTTATAGCGGGACTGCAATGTTGCAGTGGACAAATTGGACACTCTGCATCTGGTGGCAAGCTCAGGGTTCCCACTGATTCAGCATTATGGTGAGTTGAACTATTTCATTATATGTTACAATGTAGTAACAGAAATAATGTGATTTGATCATCCTGACACCATATCAAGCATGGTGTCAGGATGATTAAAGTGCTAACACCAGCCATTCGCCCAACAAATCACCCGCTGACAAATTCCCCGTCAACTCCAGAGACTACATTCCACCTCGCACACCACCACCCATCTGCCAGTTGCCTCCACCCCCTCGGTCATTGGCAAAAGTTTGTTCCACGAAACGGCCCCTCAAGAAGGGGGGGGGGTGTCCCTGAATGGCAGTTTGGAAATGTGGTCACCCTACCAGCGGTGAGTGTGTCTCCCTCCCCTGTGTGTGTTGCTCCCTCAGTGCAGCACCTGAGAGATGCGTGTACCTGTGTGTGGCCCATGAATGGTGTGTGGATGTAGGGGACATAGTGGCCCCTGTGAAGGGCAGAATCCGGGTCGTTGTAGGTGACTTGGCGGTAAATTGGGGGGTGTCACTGAGTGAGGCGCACACAGGCCCCGCCCCTCAGCACGTACTGCACTGCTGCTCCAATCCCAGTGACTGGGAGGTGAGCTCGTGACCCCGGCTACGTCTAATACATGGGACCGCGCAGTGTGACCTTGTGTACGGTGCAGTGCATCAGCCTGACATTTGTTCTCACTGTCACGATCTTCTCCACCTGGGCGGCGCAGCTGCACACTGTCCTCTCCAGCTGCCGCCCGGGTGGGGTTTGCGTTTGTCCAGGGGGGGTCTGTACTAATGGAGGGGGGATAATTTGTGGGGGGTCTGTACTAATGGAGGGGGGATGGTTTGTGGGGGCCAGGGGGGGTCTGTACTAATGGAGGGGGGATGGTTTGTGGGGGGGTCTGTACTAATGGAAGGGGGTGGTTTGTGGGGGCCAGGGGGGTCTGTACTAATGGAGGGGGGATAATTTGTGGGGGCCGGGGGGTCTGTACTAATGGAGGGGGGATAGTTTGTGGGGGCCAGGGGGAGTCTGGTGTGTGGGGGCCAGGAGGGGTCTGTACTAATGGAGGGGGGATGGTTTGTGGGGGGGTCTGTACTAATGGAAGAGGGTGGTTTGTGGGGGCCAGGGGGGTCTGTACTAATGGAGGGGGGATGGTTTGTGGGGGCCAGGGGGGTCTGTACTAATGGAGGGGTGATGGTGTGTTGGGGCCAGGGGGGGTCTGGTGTGTGGGGCCCAGGGGGGGTCTGTACTAATGGAGGGGGGATGGTTTGTGGGGGCCAGGGGGGGTCTGTACTAATGGAGGGGGGATGGTTTGTGGGTGGTCTGTACTAATGGGTGGGTGGTTTGTGGGGGGGTCTCTACTAATGGAGGGGGTGGTCTGTACTAATGGGGGGTGATTTGTCCTGAGGGGGGGTCTGTACTAATTGAGGGGGGGTGGTCTCTACTAATAGAGGGGGGGTGTTCTGTAATATATGTCGTCTGGACTCTCTGGTTATCTGGTTTCAGCAGGAGGCCTTTTGAAGGCATCTATCCCTTTTGATGGAATGGTGTATGTGCCTATTACTATACTTGCTTTGTAAGTATTAATGATCTTTTAATTTACTTTTAATAAACCTAGCCATTGGTAATGCACTAGGTCGGTGCGCCCTTTTTTTTCCTTTTACTAATGGGGGGGTTTGTGGGGGGGTCTCTACTAATGTGAGGGTCTCTACTAATGGAGGGGGGTGGTCTGTCCTAATAGGGGGTGGTTTGTGTTGGGGTCTGTACTAATGGGGGGGGTGATTTGTCCTGAGGGGGGGTCTGTACTAATGGAGGGGGGGTGGTTTGTGGGGGGTCTCTACTAATGGAGGGGGGTGGTTTGTCCTGGGGGGTCTGTACTAATGGAGGGGGGTCTGTATTGAGGGAGGGGTTTATACTTAGTAGGGAGTCTATACTTAATACAGATCTGGACTTGGTGGAGTCAGTACGGGCAATTCAGAGTGAGCTGACTCCTGATCAGAGGAACCGTTGTTGCTGTATCGCTGGGTCAGGTGAGAGGGCCGATCAGCCATTATCTCCTATATTATGTCTGCAGTCTCTGACCATCTCCTGTGTTATATCTGCAGTCTCTGACCATCTCCTGTATTATATCTGCAGTCTCTGACCCTCTCCTGTAATATGTCTGCACTCTCTGATCATCTCCTGTATTATGTCTGAAGTCTCTGACCATCTCCTGTACTATGTCTGCACTCTCTGTCTCCTGTACTATGTCTGCACTCTCTGACCATCTCCTGTAATATGTCTGCAGTCTCTGACAGTCTCTTGTATCATGTCTGCACTCTCTGACGGTCACCTGTAATATGTCTGCACTCTCTGACCATCTCTTGTACTATGTCTGGGGGCTCTTCCTAACAGACTCTCTAACAGAAGCCCTCTCTGTGTGCATCAGAGAGACTCCCCTCCAGGTCTCATTAGTGTATGCTCTTCCTGTATTTTCTTTATTGTTAAAAGATCATGGGAGGATCCTAGGGTAACGACGACTTCTTAGGGGAGCATCTCTGTGTTTGAATCGTTGCCATAGAAACGTGTAAAGGGGAGGAGTTTGTAGGATGACCACGACCACGTGGGGGCGCCAGAAATATTTCTGCACCCAGGCGTCTGTGACCCTAGGATCGGCCCTGCCCAAAGGGGCTGGTAATGGGCTGGGGTAGGGGGGGGTGGCTGGTGGGGTAGCCATGCCATTTTTCTCAAAGATTTTCATCCATATTACCGGGACTAGACATGACATTAAAGCCGCAAGGAGTTTTAAATGGCTTTTTTTCCTTTAGAAATGTCATTTTGTGCAGGGACAGTTCTAAACACGGGAAACACATGGCACTTCAAAGGCATACTTTAGACAGTCCCCAGGTACGATATTTAAAGGAATATTTCACTTTTTTTTTTCAATTTATGCATCATTAAAATGCCTGCTCCCGAAAAACGGCCGTTTTTAAAACTTTGTTTTGCATTGATACATGTCCCCTGGGGCAGAACCTGGGTCCCCAAACCCTTTTTAGGACAATAACATGCATATTAGTCGTTATAATTAGCACTTTAGATTTCAAACGTTCGCGTCCGTTGTATTTAATAGGGTTCTAACATTCGCGCGAACTTTCGGTCCGTTCGAAGGTTCTGGTGCAAACCGAACCGAGGGGTGTTCGGCTCTTCCCTAATGGGTAGTCCTACACTGCTCTTCCACAGCAAGTGCTATGGTGGACACAATGCCAACGTGGGGCAAAAAAGACACAAAATGAGGGAGAGCTACATGGTTGGCATTGTGTCCATAGTAGCATTTGCAGTGGCAGAGCAGTGTAGGACTGGCCATAAGTGGGATTACTTTGTCGCAGTTGGTCGGCTTAAGCCGCTGGTGTTACAGAATGTCCTACGATGACACAGGCAAAGTTAGCCAGCACCTGGCTACATCAGAATAAAAAATAAATATATAAAAACAATCCTCATAAATATTTAACATTAGATGTATAATGTGTAATCAATATCACATGGCCATATTACCAGCCTGTCTTATGTGAATGTAAAATAAGCTGGTCCTCACAAAAAAATCTCCATTACAGACTGCAGCACTCATGGAAACTCCACATCTCTAATAATGTGTTTGTATTCATAACCTCACTGACAGTGATGAGCCGAACACCCCCGGGTTCGGTTCGCACCAGAACCCGCGAACGGACCGAAAGTTCGCACGAACGTTAGAACCCTATTAAATACAATGGATGCAAACGTTCTAAATCTAAAGTGCTAATTATAACGACTATTATGCATGTTATTGTCCTAAAAAGGGTTTGGGAACCCGGGTTCTGCACCAGGGGACATGTATCAATGCAAAAAGAAGTTTTAAAAACGGCCGTTTTTCGGGAGCAGTCATTTTAATGATGCATACAGTGAAAAAAAAAAAAATCAAATATTCCTTTAAATATCGTACCTGGGGGGTGTCTAAAGTATGCCTGTGAAGTGCCACGTGTTTCCCGTGTTTAGAACTGTCCCTGCACAAAATTAAATTTCTAAAGGAAAAAAAGCCATTTAAAACTGCTTGCGGCTTTAATGCAATGTCTGGTCCCGGTAATATGTATGAAAATCTTTAAGAAAAATGGCATAGCTACCCCATCACACCCCCCCCCCCCACCCCAGCCCATTACCAGCCCCTTTGGGTCTTGTATGGATATTAAGGGGAACCCCGCACACAAAATGAAAAGGCCCTATATACTCTGAACAGCCGTATACAGGCGGTGCATACAAGACAGGGACTGTAGGTTTGTTCTTATGTAGAATCTGTTTGTAATTTTGTGCAGGTACATTGTTTAAGTGTAGCTCCAGCCAAAAAATCTATTTTTAAGCTTTTTGGAAAACATAGGGAAGGGTTATCACCCCTGTAACATTTGTTTTGCTGTCTGTGCAGTGTGCACCTGTTCAGAACAGTTCACCTCACTTTCCGTCCTAATGACAAATGTTTTTTGAAAATTTGGGTTTTTTATTGAAACAAGAATTGGTGATAAAGCATCAGTGGAGAGGAGACACTTTTTTCCCATATTAACTCTTACAGGAGAGAATTTGCCTTCCTAGGGGTAGATTTCCTCTCACTTCCTGTTGTATCCTTCCGTTTGCAAGGAGGAGTCGTTTGTAAGTTGTTTGAAAGTAGGGGCCTGCCGTATATACTCTGCTGAAATTGCCACAACACTGTGAGCCCTCACAGTTACTCTTGGTGGGCGCATGAATGGGCCCTGCTGTGAATTATTAGATCAAGAATTGTAATTGCATGCCCCTGTTGAACAGGGGCTGAAAAATTGGGCCTTTGGTGGTGGTGGTGTTGACACAACACTGTAAGGCCTCACAGTTACTCTTGGTGGGCGCAGGAATGGGCCCTGCTGTGAATTATTAGATCAAGAATTGTAATTACATGCCCCTGTTAAACAGGGGCAGAAAAATTGGGCCTTAGGCACTGGTGCCACAACACTGCAACCCCTCAGAGATACTGTACTTGGAGCACAGCAATGAGCCCTGTTGCAAAGTATTGCATCAAAAATTGTAATTACACGCCCCTGTTAAACAGGGGCTGAAAAATTGGGCCTTAGGCACTGGTGCTGGTGCCACGACACTGCAACCTCTCCCAGATACTCTAGTTGGAGTGCAGGAATGAGCCCTGCTGCAAAGCATTGCATAAAAAATTGTAATAACACGCCCCTGTTAAACAGGGGCTGAAAAATTGGGCCTTAGCCACTGGTGCTGGTGCCACGACACTGCAACCTCTCCCAGATACTCTAGTTGGAGTGCAGGAATGAGCCCTGCTGCAAAGCATTGCATAAAAAATTGTAATTACATGCCCCTGTTAAACAGGGGCTGAAAAATTGGGCCTTAGCCACTGGTGGCGGCACCCAGAAACAAAAATGTTCTTCCAAGCTATCATCATCAATCGGATCATTGAGGAGGAGGAGGATAGTCAGTCAACATAACAGGACAGTCTCTCAGCATCAGCATCAGTCTTGAAGGGATGTGACATTTGAAAATAAATGAGTCTGTTATATCAGCTTCAGGTATTTGGTAGCTGGTGGTGATCCAAGACTGGTTCATCTTTATGAAGGTCAGTCGATCAACCGAGTCGGTGGACAGGCGCACCCTGTGATCCGTGACAAATCCTCCAGCAGCACTGAATGTGCGTTCTGAAAGAACGCTGGATGCAGGACAGGCCAGTAGCTCAATTGCATACTGTGCAAGCTC
Organism: Rana muscosa; assembly: GCA_029206835.1. NCBI lineage: Eukaryota > Metazoa > Chordata > Amphibia > Anura > Ranidae > Rana > Rana muscosa. The sequence goes on along the minus strand of CM055122.1, from coordinate 939,996,940 downwards.
TGGCCAGTGATCCATCCTCAAGACCCAGTAAGCCAGAGGATTTTCGGTGGGGAAGGTGTCCAAGTCTGACCTTGCCCCTAGGTATTCCTGCACCATGTATATCAGACGCTGGCGATGGTTGCTGGAACTGATCATACCTTGGGGCTGCGGACTAAAGAATTGTCTGAACGCATCGGTCAGACGGCCACCTTCCCCACCGCTCCTTCTTTGACTGACCGAAGCCTCAGCAACTCGTTGTCCAGGACCAGGACCAGGAGTTTGTAACCTCCCAGTCTCTGGGAACGCGTTGCACAGACCTTTCTGCAAGGCCTCCCGGAGTTGTCTCATCCTCTGCTCCCTCTGCGACGGTAATGTACCATAGGTCAAGGAGAGTGGCCAGCCAGTGATGGTCCCTCTCCTTGATCCGAAGAATACGAGGATCCTTCCGCAGACTTTGCAGGATCAGGGAGGCCATGCAGCGTAGGTTAGCTGAGGCATTCGGTCCGGAGTCCTCTGGGTCACTAAGGACGACATGATCCGCAGCCACCTCCTCCCAGCCACGTACAAGTTCACAGGTTTCATGGGACTGTAAATCATCCCTAAAAGACTGCTGCTGATGATGCTGAGTGCCAGGCTCCACCTCCATGCTGACACAATCCTCCTCCTCCTGGTCCTCGTCCTCTTCCTGTGTGATGGGTGGGACAGAAGGAACACTGTCTGGGTAAAGGGGGCCTTGGGAGGCAAGGAAGTCCTCCTCTTCCTGCCTCTGTTCTGCCTCAAGTGCCCTGTCCATTATTTCACGCAGCGTATGTTCCAACAGGTGGACAAGAGGTACAGTGTCACTGATGCATGCACTGTCACTGCTCACCATCCTCGTGGCCTCCTCAAATGGTGCCAGGACAGTGCATGCATCCCTGATCATGCCCCACTGGCGTGGTGAAAAAAAAAACGAGCTCCCCTGACCCTGTCCTGGTGCCGTAGTCGCACAGGTACTCATTGATGGCCCTCTGCTGCGTGTGCAGCCGCTGCAGCATGGCCAACGTTGAGTTCCACCTGGTGGGCATGTCACATATAAGGCGGTTCTTGGGCAGGTTCAACTCCTTTTGCAGCTCAGCCAGGCGAGCACTGGCATTATAAGATCTGCGGAAATGCACACAGACTTTCCTGGCCTGCCTCAGGACATCCTGTAAACCCGGGTACCTGCCCAAGAACCGCTGCACCACCAGGTTAAGGACATGAGCCACACAGGGCACATGGGTCAGTTGTCCCTGTCGGAGGGCGGAGAGGAGGTTGGTGCCATTGTCGCAAACCACCATTCCTGGCTTAAGCTGGCGTGGCGTCAACCACCTCTCGGCCTGCCCCTGCAGAGCAGACAGAACCTCTGCCCCAGTGTGGCTCCTGTCCCCCAAACACACCAGCGCAAGCACGGCATGGCATCTTTTTGCCTGCGTACTTGCGTAGCCCCTTGAAAGCCTACGGAGCACCGCTGGTTCCGAGGACAAAGCACAGGAAGAGGCCATGGAGGAAGAAGAAGAGGAGGGGGTGGAGGAGAGAGGTGTGTCACAACCAGTAGTAGCATTTTGGAGGCGTGGCGGCGGAACAACCTCCAACACTACTGCACCTTGTCCTGCATCCTTCCCAGCTGCCAAAAGAGTGACCCAATGGGCCGTGAAAGAAAGGTAACGTCCCTGTCCATGCCTGCTGGACCATGAGTCAGCGTTAATATGCACCTTACCGCTGACCACCCTGTCCAGCGAGGCATGGACATTGCCTTCCACATGCCAGTAGAGAGCCGGAATCGCCTTCCGTGAGAAAAAGTGGCGTTTGGGAACCTGCCACTGAGGATCCGCACATTGCACAAACTCACGGAAGGGGGCCGAGTCTACCAACTGAAAAGGCAGCAGTTGAAGCGCTAGCAATTTAGCCAAGCTAGCATTCAACCGCTGGGCATGTGGATGGCTGGGAGTGAACTTCTTTCGACGGTCCAGCAGCTGGGGCAGGGAAATTTGCCTGCTAGAATCAGACGTCTGTGTATTGCTAGCAGAGTGCCCGCAAGTACTTGGCTGTGACACACCTAATTCTACAGCTTCATTCCTCTCAGTGCAGGTTTCAGAGAGGACTGAAGGTATAGTGGGGTTGGAGATCCCAGCTGATACGGTGCAAGGAGAGGTCCGCTTTGTTCTTTGGTGTGGTTCTTTAAGGTAGGCTTGCCAACAAGCTGCATGGCAGGTCAACATATGTCTGGTCAAACATGTGGTGCCCAAGCGGGTGATTTTTTGGCCACGCGATATACGCTTGAGACATATGTTGCAAACAGCAGCTGTGCGATCTGATGCACTCGACTCAAAAAAGGCCCATACCAAAGAACTTTTTGAATAACGGGCAGAGGCAGCGCCCTGCACAGGCGGAGCTCTGCGGTGTGATTCCGTCGGTGTGCTGCCCTTACGCTGGCCCCCCGAGGGCATCCTGCCTCGTTGGAGATGTGCCTCCTCCTCATCCTCCTCCTCCTCCTCCTCTCTCCTATTAGGCACCCACGTGGAGTCAGTGACCTCATCATCCCCTCCCTCCTCATCACTGGAGCCAATCTGGCAGTATGCTGCAGCTGCTGGAACATGACTGCCAGATTGGTGTCCTTCTTGAGCATCCCCTCTCTCTGCTCTCACGCTACTGCCTTCCTCTAGCTGGGTATCATCATCAGACCCTTCGAAACGCTGGGCATCCTCCTGGAGCATGTACCCAACACTGTGCTCAAACAGTTCGGGGGACTCCTCAGGAGGACATGGTTGGTCTAGGGAAGGAGTGACTGATGATGACATTGATACCAGGGAAGAGGACGCTTTGGCAGCTGCTTTGCCAGTACCCTGAGCCTGGGTGAGAGAGGATGAGGAGGATGAGGAGGGCTTGGTCATCCACTCTACCAAGTCTTCGGCATGATGCGGCTCAACACGTCCAGCTGCCAAAAATAAGGACAAGCGTGTCCCATGGCCACGTGCTGATGGCGATGCACCGCGTCCACGACCAGCACTGTTGTCTCTAGACATAGAGCCTGCTTGCCCTCTTTTATTGGCTCCTGACTGTCTGCCTCTCCTTGTTTGCCTTCCAGACATTCTAGTGGCCTGCAGGGAGATGGGAAAACCAGCAATAAGGCCTAGCTTCAGGAGTATATTTTGCAGGAATCACACTACCCCTGCTGTAAGTGCTGCAAATGCCTGTTGGTGTAACACCCCAGGAAAACACAGCAATACGGGCTAACTTCAGGTGTATAATGTGCAGGAGGCACACTCTGCCCGCTGTAAGTGCTGCAAATGCCTGTTGGTGTAACACACCAGGAAAACACAGCAATACGGGCTAACTTCAGGTGTATAATGTGCAGGAGGCACACTCCGCCCGCTGTAAGTGCTGCAAATGCCTGTTGGTGTAACACACCAGGAAAACACAGCAATACGGGCTAACTTCAGGTGTATAATGTGCAGGAGGCACACTCCGCCCGCTGTAAGTGCTGCAAATGCCTGTTGGTGTAACACACCAGGAAAACACAGCAATACGGGCTAACTTCAGGTGTATAATGTGCAGGAGGCACACTCTGCCCGCTGTAAGTGCTGCAAATGCCTGTTGGTGTAACACACCAGGAAAACACAGCAATACGGGCTAACTTCAGATGTATAATGTACAGGAGGCACACTCCGCCCGCTGTAAGTGCTGCAAATGCCTGTTGGTGTAACACACCAGGAAAACACAGCAATACGGGCTAACTTCAGGTGTATAATGTGCAGGAGGCACACTCCGCCCGCTGTAAGTGCTGCAAATGCCTGTTGGTGTAACACACCAGGAAAACACAGCAATACGGGCTAACTTCAGGTGTATAATGTGCAGGAGGCACACTCTGCCCGCTGTAAGTGCTGCAAATGCCTGTTGGTGTAACACACCAGGAAAACACAGCAATACGGGCTAACTTCAGATGTATAATGTACAGGAGGCACACTCCGCCCGCTGTAAGTGCTGCAAATGCCTGTTGGTGTAACACACCAGGAAAACACAGCAATACGGGCTAACTTCAGGTGTATAATGTGCAGGAGGCACACTCCGCCCACTGTAAGTGCTGCAAATGCCTGTTTGTGTAACACACCAGGAAAACACAGCAATACGGGCTAACTTCAGGTGTATAATGTGCAGGAGGCACACTCTGCTCGCTGTAAGTGCTGCAAATGCCTGTTTGTGTAACACACCAGGAAAACACAGCAATACGGGCTAACTTCAGGTGTATAATGTGCAGGAGGCTTAGCAACAATGACACTGACACTGTCCCCTGCCTATCCTTCTCTCTCCCTGCACACAAGGTTTAGTAAAGAATATGACACTGACACTGTCCCCTGCCTATCCTTCTCTCTCCCTGCACACAAGGTTTAGCAAAGAATATGACACTGACACTCTCCCTGCCTATCCTTCTCTCTCCCTGCACACAAGAATAGCACAAAGAATATCAACACTGTCCCTGCCTATCCTTCTCTTTCCCTGCGCCGGAACACACTACACAAGGCCGCCGCGCTGGCGGCCTTTTATAGTGTGGGGCGTGTGCTAAACCCCCTGAGCTATAATTGGCCACAGGCAACCTGCCTGTGGCCAATTATGGCTCTCCTAGCTGCCGGCGCTGTGATTGGCCAAGCATGCGGGGTCACAGTGCATGCTTGGCCAATCACAGCGCCGGGATTGCACTGCGATGGCGCAGTGTATTGTGGGCCGTTCGCGTCACTCAAATTTGGCGCGAATGGCCCAAATCGTTCGATGTTCACCGAATGGTCGAACAGCCGATGTTCGAGTCGAACGTATGTTCGACTCGAACACCGAGCTCATCCCTACTCACTGTATAGGAACCTGCTATGATGGAAATAGAAAGAGATATTGTATTAGTGTATTAGTGTATTACGGTATTACATGTGTCTATTTCCACAGCGCTTGGCCAAAATCTATCGGCAAAAGCCCATAGTTCATTCATGGGCGTCCGCAGGTAGGGGCAAAGGGGGTCAAGTAACCCCCCTGAAATCAGGGATCGGATCGGCACATTTAGCACAGTGGTGTCGCTATGGGGGTGCTGGCAGCCACCGGGGTGACACCTTAAAGGTGCTGCCAAGCCCCCCCTCATCAATGTAGTGTGACTGCGGGCTCTTTTCCCTGCTCAGTCCAGCAGAGAACTCAGCGGCGCTGTGTCAGGAGAAAGGCGAGCTGCGGGCTGTCAGAGGTTTCCCCGGCTCGCCCCCCTTTCTCCTGTCAGGGAGAAGAGACTGGGGCTCTCACCAGGTTCCCCGCCCAGCTTCCTGCCCCCTCAGTTTCTTCCCCATTGGCCATAACTGAGGGCCAATCAAAAGAGACTAGGAGAGGAGGGCATCACGGGACATGTAGTCCTGAAGATTGGCGGCCCCATTTTCCACAGGGAGGAGGCTACAGCTCGATCAAGAGAGAGATTGAGAGACTGCAGCCTGGAAAAAAGCTGAGGGAGTGAGTGCTACAGGACAAAGAAAGAGGCATGTGCTGGGCGGAAGCCAAAGAGAGAGCCACGCTACCCAGCGTCAGAGAGAGAGACACGCTACCCAGCGCCACCAGAGAGAGAAAGACTGAGCAACTGCCAGGGTACAGACACGCTACACTACTGACCAGAATCGCCCCCGGGGAACCCAGAGGGATCACTGCTGTAATTTCGATGGGTCTGGTAAGAGGGCCTGTTGGTCATTATCCATTACTTATCCTAGTGACTGTACTATGCCTACAGTCTCTGACCATGACAATGTGATAATGACATTGTCGAAAAGGGGTGGCGCATGGGTGATCCTAAAATGATGTCCCTCCTGAAAAAAGTTCTGCTGACGCCCATGAGTTCATTCCTCTATCATGACCTGAATGTCTATGTGTAAAGGAAACTAAGGCTGTATATATCCCAATGCATTCATTGGGTGCAAGTCAGAAACACCGCAATAGTCACGTCACCACTCTGTGTGTAGACATATTGTCCACACACAAGACGATTGGCATGTACAACTTTAATCTGGTTGACCTCTATATAGATCCAATTTCATTCCATTTGTCCTCAGCAGAGCAGGGTTAGAGGGTGAACACCCTCACAAACCGTTAGAGGGAGCAGCAATATTGTTTCTGGTCAATTGTTCAATGACATCCCGACATTGGGGTAAACTATTGCTGATATGAAAGAACTGTATACCAAAAGCATTGTGCAGAAACAAAGACAAAAAAATATTACTATTTAAAAAGGCTATACTCCAAATGTCGGATCCTGCATATCCACATTTCTAGCCCCTGCTCTGTATATTTGCACAATCAGCAACCATATTCAGAGCAATTGGAGCATACATTCTGAATCTGACACAGTATGGACAAACCATGTTCACATCTTAACAGCCAAAGTATGGTCCTATTGTACAACGGCAAAATAACATGCAATAAGTAAAATGGAATCCCACACCCGCTACATGGCTCGCTCTGAGTATGGATATGGGTCAGACACCCACACACACAGAACAACTAAAAAATTCTGCGGACACGAGACTCAACTCATTCAAATGTAATTTCAACATTATTGTCTAAGAATGACCAAATAAACTGGACTCATATAAAAGGGACATACTTACAAATACTATAAACGTCCCATATTTCTATACTCACTGCAGCAATACGTATAATATATGTTCTAAGGACATATGATGAAATGTTTATTACTCCTCCTTAACTTATTGGTACAAACTGGCCCCACAGATAGAACAATGCGTACACCTGTATTGACCTATACCTCTAGTAAAAGGCCAGAAATCACTCATTATTAGACGTCTAAGCTTATACCATGTCTATTCCAGATTACTCATAGAAATGTGTGAGATGCCATTGAAAGTTTAAACATTCTGGTATCCTAGTTTTCAAGTGTAATATCCAATGCACTTAGCGCTTACATAACAATCTAAATGCATCGCCTCCTCTCCTCTGGGTATTCACTTTCTCAATGGCTTGTATACGTAGAAACATGGCATTACCTCCATGTGCCTCATTAAAGTGTCTCGCTATGTTTGTGTCATGTTTCTTAAACATATCATACATGTGGTCTCTAAGGCGGTCCCGCGACCACCCTGTCGTGCGTCTAACATACTGTATAGCACATTTAGTATACATATAATTATATATACCACATTACGTGTGTTACAATTCATGAATTACTTCAGTTCAAACACCTTGCCATTGCTAGTGGATCTAAAACTATTACCCTCCATGATCCTTGGGCAGCATGGGCAATTATCACTAGCACATTTTAAATTCCCTTTAAATGTCAACCAGTGACAGTGTGTGCCCCCAGTTAAATTACTGGAAAAATCATTAGTGGACAAATATTGACTTAGAGATGGAGCTCATCTAGAGACTACTCTAATGCCTTTGTTCAAGGCCTTCATATAAATTTCATCTCTAAATAGCAGAGGGATATACTGTTCAACTATATTTCTGTCTTTAGATATCTCCAAACTATATGGGGTAGAAAAGACTGGTATGTGCTGTTCCTTTTTCTTCCTCTTTTTCTCTTCTAATAGGGATACTCTATGTGTGCTTCGGGTTGTGATTAGCCTCGCCTAATAAAACTGTGGTACATCTGACTCCTGTATAAAGTCCTTGTCTTCTGAACACATGCAATAGACTCTTAAAAGTTGTCCCACCGGCATCCCACTAATAGTATGCCTGCGGTGACCTGAATCTGCTCTAAGGGCTGCATTGTCCAATGATGGTTTTCTATATAGGCTAGTCATGACTACCATTTATTTCAGTTAATTGAACGTCTAAAAAGGATACCGTATGCTCATCCGCATTTTCTGTGAACCTCAGGTTACGTGTGTGTTGTCATTAAGACATTCAACAAAGCGTTCTAATGAAAGCTTGTGACCTTCAATAACACAAATCAAATCGTCTATAAAACGACAAAAAAACTTTAGCTGTTGGTGGAAAGGGTTCCTTTCGCCATAGATATGTGTCCTCTCTCACCAATCCATGTACAGGTTGGCGAGAGAGGGGGAGAATTTAGCGCCCATTGATGCTCCCCACCGCTGGCGGATGAACTCACCATCAAATTGGAAAGAATTATACCTAAGAGGGTAACCCAAACTGTCTAAGATTAGCTCTTTTTGGTCGCAGGTAAGGCCACTATATCTATCCAGATAGAAAGTGATAGCTTCCAGTCCTAATTTATGAGGGATGCATGAATATAACCCAGTTACATTACATGTTACCCATATGTAATTTTCTTTCCATTGGAAGGAATCTAAAATGCCCAATAGCTGCTTGGTATCGCTTAGAAAACTGGGTAGATCTTTTACCAGGGGTTATAACTGGGTGTCGACCCACTGGTGGGGTATAAGGACCTCAAATGCATGTGAATACACTCAAAAAAGCACTCCCCCCCCCCCCACCCGGGGCACAACACTTCTCAAGGCACACTCAGGATCACCTAGTCAAAAGGTCCAGTGGACCCTTCTACTTATGATTAGCTGAAGCCAACCAACGAGTACTAGGTGAGGGCTCTTCTGAAGAGAGACCCCACAAGGCAGGGAAGAAAGGAACCTAACACATCCTCTCCCTAGACTAAATGGTAGGCCCAAAGACCCACACCCTACAATCCTTGAATGAAAAGACACACATATAAGTGCAAAATGACATACACATGAAGAAAAATAAATAAAAAAATTAAAGAGTGCCAGCGCATATGCAATGGTTAGGACGCACAGCCTTGTAACCAAATTTGCCTAGCCCATGAGGCATGATGCAGGAAAAAAAACAAGTGGTGTTGTGGCCTAGTGCCCTTTCTCACAGTTAGGTCCCAAACCTGTAGTGATATCAGGAGCACACCCTGGGCACCACTTCCAGGGGGTGCTTAACACTGCAGGCTCTGCCTCCCTGTTCCGTGGCCAGATAAGGCAGCACTGCTCAAATCAGGAGGCATCCTTTGCACTGAGGAGGTCCTGCTGACCCACACCTTTCGGAGTGGACTCTTTTCTTCCCTCCCACAAGGAAGATCCTCAGGGTCCCCATCATACAAGCAAGGATACTATACAGTCAGCCATCCCAGTATGATGATAAAACACCTCTAATAGACACTGATAAGAACAGATATTACACTTGATCTTAGCCAAAAGGCTCAGAAGGAATAAATGGTTAAATGCTAAAGGTACAGCTTTTTTATTTTGGATAGAGTAAGGAAGAGTTATAACCCCTGACAGTTTTATTTTTTGCCATCTGTGTCCCATGGGGGAAGATTCCCTTCACTTCCTATGTCATAGCTAAAGCAGGAAGTGAAGAAAATTCCTCCAAAGTGAGGGAATCTATGGTTGTCACCCAGGGGCGTACCTAGAGCATTTGGCACCCGGGGCGGATCCTATATATGGCACCCCCCCACCTTAAAATGTAAAAACACCACACTGTGCCCCGGCATACCTCTGTATCCTTCAATATCTCTTTGTCACTACTGTGTACCCCCTCTCCACAACTGCACCTCTTGACCCCTTTACATTACACAGCACCTTGCACCTCTGGACCCCTTTATATTACACAGCACCCTGCACCTCTGGACCCCTTTACATTACACTGCACCCTACACCACTGGACCCCTTTACATTACACAGCACTCTGGACCCCTTTATATTACACAGCACCTTGCACCTCTGGACCCTTTACATTACCACTGCACCTTGCATCTCTGGACCCCTTTACATTACACAGCACCCTGCACCTCTGGACCCCCTTACATGAAACAGCACCCTGCACCTCTGGACCCCTTTACATGAAACAGCACCCTGCACCTCTGAACCCTTTTACATTAAACTGCACCTTGCATCTCTGGACCCCTTTACATTACACAGCACCTTGCATCTCTGGACCCCTTTACATTACACAGCACCCTGCACCTCTGGACCCCTTTACATTACGCAGCACCCTGCACCTCTGGACCCCTTTACATTACACAGCACCCTGCACCTCTGGACCCCTTTACATTACACAGCACCCTGCACCTCTGGACCCCTTTACATTACACAGCACTCTGGACCCCTTTACATTACACAGCACCCTACACCTCTGGACCCCTTTACATTACACAGCCCTTGCACCTCTGGACCTCTTTACATTACACAGCCCTTGCACCTCTGGACCCCTTTACATTACACAGCACCTTGCATCTCTGGACCCCTTTACATTACACAGCACCTTGCACCTCTGGACCTCTTTACATTACACAGCACCCTACACCTCTGGACCCCTTTACATTACACAGCACTCTGGACCCCTTTACATTACACAGTACTCTGGACCCCTTTACATTACACAGCACCCTACACCTCTGGACCCCTTTACATTACAGAGCACCTTGCACCTAAGGACCTCTTTACATTACACAGCACCCTGCACCTCTGGACCCCTTTACATGAAACAGCACCCTACACCTCTGGACCCCTTTTCATTACACAGCACCTTGCACCTCTGGACCCCTTTACATTACACAGCACCCTGCACCTCTAAACCCCTTTACATTATACAGCACCATGCACCCCTTTACATTACACAGCCCCCCACAGACACCCCCCTACAGTGCAGACCCCCTTCCCCCTACAGTGCAGACCTCCCACAGAGCAGACCCCCACAGTACAGGCACCCCTACAGTGCAGACCCCCCCACAGTACAGACACCCCTACAGTGCAGACCCCCCCAGTACAGACACCCCTACAGTGCAGACCCCCACCCCCCCCACAGTACAGACACCCCTACAGTGCAGACCCCCCCCCAGTACAGACACCCCTACAGTGCAGACCCCCCCAGTACAGACACCCCTACAGTGCAGACCCCCCACAGTACAGACACCCCTACAGTGCAGACCCCCACAGTACAGAGACCCCTACAGTGCAGACCCCCACAGTACAGAGACCCCTACAGTGCAGACCCCCACAGTACAGAGACCCCTACAGAGCAGATCCCCACAGTACAGACACCCCTACAGTACAGACCCCCACAGTACAGACACCCCTACAGTGCAGACCCCCACAGTACAGAGACCCCTACAGTGCAGACCCCCACAGTACAGAGACCCCTACAGTGCAGACCCCCACAGTAGAGACACCCCTACAGTGCAGACCCCCACCCCCCCCCACAGTACAGACACCCCTACAGTGCAGACCCCCCCAGTACAGACACCCCTACAGTGCAGACCCCCACAGTACAGAGACCCCTACAGTGCAGACCCCCACAGTACAGGCACCCCTACAGAGCAGACCCCCACAGTACAGACACCCCTACAGTGCAGACCCCCACCCCCCCAGTACAGACACCCCTACAGTGCAGACCCCCACAGTACAGAGACCCCTACAGTGCAGACCCCCACAGTACAGACACCCCTACAGTGCAGACCCCCACCCCCCCCACAGTACAGACACCCCTACAGTGCAGACCCCCCCAGTACAGACACCCCTACAGTGCAGACCCCACAGTACAGAGACCCCTACAGTGCAGACCCCCACAGTACAGACACCCCTACAGAGCAGACCCCCACAGTACAGACACCCCTACAGAGCAGACCCCCACAGTACAGACACCCCTACAGAGCAGAACCCCACAGTACAGAGACCCCTACAGAGCAGCCCCATAATGTACCTCAGTCAGATAAGCGCGGGACATGCACAGAACTGGTCAGGTGATGGTCCGGTCCCCTCCCCCTGTGTAGGGAGGAGGAGGGGAAGGCAGCTTCACTGAGCACTCTGCTCGGCTGAGACAGCCGAGACTGAACAGAGCCGCTCAGCCGCGGTCATGAGAGAAGGGGATCGCTGCGGGTCCCGGGTGTCACTCGGCTCGCACCCCCCCTCCCCCTCCTTGCAAAGCCACTACAGGCTCTTCCTGTCACCGCCGCAGTGCCGCGGCTTAAACCCACCCGCCCCGCTGTCTTTGCTTCAGCTGCAGAGGGGGGGGGGCGCCGTCCTGACACCCCCCCCCAGTGTGTGTCACCCGTGGAGGCCCGCCCCCCACTTAGTACGCCTCTGTTGTCACCTGAACTAGTGTCCTCATTGGAAAATTTCCCCTCTATTCCTGTTCTAGTGACAACCCCAAATTAGAATTTTTCTTTAACTTTCACTTCAGATGATAACAGTAAACAGGACAAATATAGAGTGTGAATCTCCCTAACGGGGCTACAGACAGCAAAACAAAAGCAAAAACCTGACAGGAGTTCTAATCTCTCTCCACTCTATCCAAAAATGTTTTGCTTTTCGTTATATTAAGCTTAAAGTAGAACAGTGCTCAAAGATAATTCCTGGTAGATATAAAAGGCAGAATTTTTCTCATTAAATCCATACATGACTGTGGGGGGGAGGGTTTCCAACTAAACCAATATTACAAGAAAATATGAGTAAATGTATATAATCTGAGAATGATGATTACCGTATATACTCGAGTATAAGCCGACCCGAATATAAGCCGAGGCACCTAATTTTACCACAAAAAAATGGAAAAAACGTATTGACTCGAGTATAAGCCTAGGGTGTCCATCTGCATGCCTCACTGTGCCTCACTTTGCCTCACTGTGTCCATGCCTCACTGTGCCCATGCCTCACTGTGTCCATGACTAGACTAACATTTAACATGGTAGTCTATGGAAGGGGTGCCCGGGTTTGAAAAATCTGTGCTTCCCGGCTGTAGGTCCCCCAGACAAAAAACTTTGCACACTTATAGAGGAGAAATGGGGCTACATGTGCGCCAAGTTTTGGGTCCAGGGGACCTATAACCAGTCGGTACCGGGTCCCCAAAGTCACCAGAGAAATTACCGTTTAACATGGGAGTCTATGGAAGGGGTGCCCGAGTTTGAAAAATCGGTGCTCCCCGGCCGTAGGATCCCCGGACAAAAAACTTGTAGAGAAAGAGGGTGGCTACATGTGTGCCAAGTTTGGGGGCAAGGGGACCTACGGACGGCCGGTACCGGGCCCCCAAAGTTTGGGAGATTAGGCGCAAAAAGGTGACTCGAGTATAAGCCGAGGGGGGCATTTTCAGCACAAAAAAATGTACTAAAAAACTCGGCTTATACTCGAGTATATATGGTAATTATAAAAATGATGATAATAATATATAATTTTAGAATTAAATTAATTGATTTAGAAATATTATTATTATACACAATTTATATAGCGCCAACAGTTTACGCAGCGCTTTACAATGTAGAGGGAGGACAGCACAATTACAGTACAGTTCAATACAGAAGGTACAGGAGGGCCCTGCTCGTAGAGCTTACATTCTAAAGGGAGGGGTGGTGGTACAAAAGGTAATAGCTGCAGAGAAGGATTTGATGGGGGTGGTTAGGGGGAGAATGAAATTAATTCTTTAAATTGCAAACCCAAATTTGATTGTAAAATTAAGAGATTGTAATTGTTTAACTAAATTCTAAATAACAAAATTAACTGCTAACATTTTTAATAGGTACTCATAGTATAATAAGATAAATCAGTCAGAGCAGGTACGTCCCTTTGTGCAGCCGTGCCATTCTGCCAATGTAAATGTACATGCGGCAGTCGGCAAGTGGTTAATAAAGAATAAAAAACCCAGTGGTGATCAAATACCACCAAAAGAAAGCTCTATTTGTGTGATTTTTTTTATTTATTATTATTTTTTATTATTTTTATTATTTATTAATTATATTATATAAATGTAGTTTGTATACAGTGTTGCATGACCGCTCAATTGCCAGTTAAAGTAGCGCAGTGCTGAATAGCAAAAAATTACCCTATCATGAAGGCGGTAAAACCTTCTGGAGTTCAAGTGGTTAAACAGCGTAATATAGCTGTTTATGGCTATTTATGTCTAAAAATATAAGTGTCCTTTATGTAGCTGGCATGTCTGGAATTCTTTACAATTCCATACAGACTGCACTGTAATTGAATTTGTTGTGTGTTTTGAAATTTATAAAAGGATGACATTATTTTTAATAATTCAGCATTCCAAAAAATCCAATCATTTAGCACTCCGCTATACTAATGAATAGCTCCGTGGTGGGTGCCCTTAGATGACCCGAGTGTTGGGTGAAGGTAATGAAGTGTCGGGGTATACAGCTTGTACCTATGTGAAGGCCATACATACACATCTGTTCATTCACTGCCATGATGAACTTAGAAAAACCTTTGGGGTCTTTTCATAAAGGAAAAAGAAAGGAAAAAAAATTCACCATTTGTGTTATTTGTGCAGCGAAACTGCATGTACATACTTTCTGTGTTAAAGGGTAACTCCACTTTCATGGGGAAAAAAAAACTGCAAATAAAAAATAATAATATAGCATATACAACTGCGACACAAGTCATGTTGTAATTGAATGTTATTAAAAATGACCTTTCCTTTTCTGTAAAGTGGAATGCAAAAGTCCAGGGAAAAAGAAACCGCTGCTCCAGGTGCATACAGTGGGTACGGAAAGTATTCAGATCCCCCTTAAATTTTTCACTCTTTGTTACATTTCAGCCATTTGCTAAAATCATTAAGGCTTCATGCCCACGGACGTTTTTACAGCTGCGTTTTTTACAGCTTAAAAACGCCTGTCCATGTTATTGTAAATTTTTTTTTTTAAACGTCGGAGCTAAAAAACGCGACCGCGTTTTTGCGCGTTTTTTGACGCTCGCGTTTTTTTTCTGCCTAACTCCGACGCTGGGGAACGCACTGGTCCTGGGTTTTTGCTTAAAAACGTCTATGCTATTTGCAGCTCAAAAACGTCTGAGTGGGCATAAGCTATAGACTAACATGGACAGGCGTTTTTAAGCTGTAAAAAACGCTCAAAAACTCGGCTGTAAAAACGTCCGTGGGCATGAGGCCTTAAGTTCATTTTTTCCTCATTAATGTACACACAGCACCCCATATTGACAGAAAAACTGAGAATTGTTGACATTTTTGCAGATTTATTAAAAAAGAAAAACTGAAATATCACATGGTCCTAAGTATTCAGACCCTTTGCTCAGTATTTAGTATTTGCACCCTTTTGATCTAATACAGCCATGAGTCTTTTTGGGAAAGATGCAACAAGTTTTTCACACCTGGATTTGGGGATCCTCTGCCATTCCTCCTTGCAGATCCTCTCCAGTTCTGTCAGGTTGGATGGTAAACGTTGGTGGACAGTCATTTTTAGGTCTCTCCAGAGATGCTCAATTGGGTTTAAGTCAAAGCTCTGGCTGGGCCATCCAAGAACAGTCACGGAGTTGTTGTGAAGCCACTCCTTCGTTATTTTAGCTGTGTGCTTAGGGTCATTGTCTTGTTGGAAGGTAAACCTTCGGCCCAGTCTGAGGTCCTGAGCAATCTGGAGAAGGTTTTCGTCCAGGATATCCCTGTACTTGGCCACATTCATCTTTCCCTCGATTGCAACCAGTCGTCCTGTCCCTGCAGCTGAAAAAGACCCCCACAGCATGATGCTGCCACCACCATGCTTCACTGTTGGGACTGTATTGGACAGGTGATGAGAAGTGCCTGGTTTTCTCCACACATACTGCTTAGAATTAAGGCCAAAAAGTTCTATCTTGGTCTCATCAGACCAGAGAATCTTATTTCTCACCATCTTGGAGTCCTTCGGGTGTTTTTTTTGCAAACTCCATGCGGGCTTTCTTCCATCTCCCGACTGCATCTCTGGAACTCAGCCACAGTGATCTTTGGGTTCTTCTTTACCTCTCTCACCAAGGCTCTTCTCCTCCGATAGCTCAGTTTGGCCGGACGGCCAGCTCTAGAAAGGGTTCTGGTCGTCCCAAACGTCTTCCATTTAAGGATTATGGAGGCCACTGTGCTCTTAGGAACCTTAAGTGCAGCAGAAATTTTTTTGTAACCTTGGCCAGATCTGTGCCTTGCCACAATTCTGGCTCTGAGCTCTTCAGGCAGTTCCTTTGACCTCATGATTCTCATTTGCTCTGACATGCACTGTGAGCTGTAAGGTCTTATATAGACAGGTGTGTGGCTTTCCTAATCAAGTCCAATCAGTATAATCAAACACAGCTGGGTTCAAATGAAGGTGTAGAACCATCTCAAGGATGATCAGAAGAAATGGACAGCACAGAAGTTAAATATATGAGTGTCACAGCAAAGGGTCTGAATACTTAGGACCGTGTGATATTTCAGTTTTTCTTTTTTAATAAATCTGCAAAAATTTCAACAATTCTCTGTTTTTCTGTCAATATGGGGTGCTGTGTGTACATTAATGAACTTAAATGATTTTAGCAAATGGCTGCAATATAACAAGGAGTAAAAAATTTAAGGGGGTCTGAATACTTTCCGTACCCACTGTATATCAAGCCTGAATGGGGAACCTCTCTCAGAGTGCCAGCCCCGACCCTCCTCCATTGTAGACTTAAAGAGAAAAAAAAACGGCTGCACATCCAGAGGTACCCAGAAGTTTGCACTAAGATACAAATTAGATTTTTGGCAGAATGCCAAAAGACAGGGATCTGCAACAAAGTTTGTTAAAATCCTTGCAATGTACATAGATCACCCAGAGGGGAATGTTTTTTTCTCAACAAAAGTGGAGTTGCGCTTTAATTAACCCGCATTTTCTCATTAGCTTTGGGGATTTTTTGCACAAGGTGGCTTTTTTCAATATTCTTTGAGTATTTTCTCTTCTGATCGCAATGTTCTCCAAATATCATCTCCTCTCATTCTGGGCCTATTTACATCTTTTCATTGGCAAGCCAACACACTAAGGCAACACAAATGTGGAGCAGCACACTGCAATGGATGGCAACACACCCTAGTCCACTACCTGGTTTAGGTAGCAGATAAGATGAAGGTTTTAACGACACCCCAAATATGAAAGGGGTTTAACGCCGTTTAAAGATATTCCCTCTCCTGGACACAAATTCACTGCCGATCCTCCACAGTCAGACGACCACTTCCCATAGGAATTAATCCTTCCAAAAGAACGAGACGCACTCTGTATCTTTCCAGAATGAACTGAACTTTTTATTGAGAAAACACAGGTCTTTTATACACTCAACGAATCCTGCATTAATCTACATGAACAATGGTCCAACTCCACCCACAACATAACAAGGCCCAATACACATTATTTTGACACCTCTTATGCTCGTACACACGATCGTTTTTAATGTCATTTTTTAAACCAACGTTTTTCTCCTCGTTTTTTTTCATGTTTCCTCTCAAGCCTGCCTTGCGTACACACCATCATTAAAAAAAACGATCAAGCAAAGCGCAGTGACGTTCAACACGTACGACGGCACTATAAAGGGGAAGTTCCGTTCGAATGACGCCACCCTTTGGGACGCTTTTGCTAATTCCGTGTTTCCGCGTGTTAGTAAAAGTTTGGTGAGAGACGATTCGCGCTTTTCAGTCTTCGTGCTTTGAAGATCGTTTTCGGGAGTTCAGATTGCGCCTGTGGGTTCGTATCTGTTTAGCACTGCTTGTAGTCAGTTCGTATCTGTTTATTCAGTGCGGCCTGCTCTGCACGTTCGTGTTTTTCAGCTTGTTCTTCATAGGCCTTGCTGTTCTTCCGTGCGTTCTTCTAGTACGTTCTGTTCAGCCGACCGTTATCTAGCCATGTTGCGGCTACGTACTCGTCGTAGAGTTCGTGCTGTAGTTGGTGCAGGGGTTCATGCTGTATCCCGACTCCATGCCATGAGCAGGGTCAGGAGGAGTTCATGGACCAAGAATTGGTTGCTCCAGCGGCACCAATTCTGTCACATGCCTTTGTTGCGGGAGATCAGGGAGAATAATTCTGATGATTTCAAGAATTTTCTCAGGATGTCTGACCCCGTATTTCAGCAGCTGTTGGCTTTGGTGTCCCCCTATATTACCAGGCAGGACACCGTTATGCGGGAAGCCATCAGTGCTGAGCAGAGGCTCATCGCCACGTTGCGATACCTGGCTACTGGGAGAAGCCTGCAGGACCTTAAGTTCTCCACAGGCATATCCCCCCAGGCTCTGGGGATCATTATACCAGAGACTTGTTCTGCCATCCTTCAAGTTTTGCAGGAGGACTATATTAAGGTAAGTGTTCTTCTTCAAAAATTCACATTGTATGGTTTTTATTTTGGGATATTTTTAATTTGCTTTATTTGCAGTCCCTAATTCACATGATTCTTAGCTGCAGGGAATGTCCCCTTTCTTCCCATGTTTTATTATTTAAAGTTTGGTGTTTGAGGCCTACCTGTAAATTTGGCTTACCTAACCTCTCCAGCATGCTATCCTGGGGCCATACCTACCTTGCCTAGTCATTTCCATGTTTTTTATTATATGTTCCATCGTAGTGCTTTACCCAAAACGCACTCTAAATTTTGCCTAGGAATGTTTCATTTTTGTTAACTTCAATACAGAGTGCTACAGCCTTCATGTGTGATATTCCCAACTCATCTTCAACCCTTCCCCCCCCCATAATTTTTTTTTTTTTTTTTTCCTTGCTTCCAATTTTTTATGTTTTTAACAGTTTCTACCAATGTTGGCCATGAATGTGTGTATGAAATCAGCTTTCAATGTTTCTGGCTCCAAGTATTAATTTGTTATTTCTTTAATTCCACAGTTCCCTTCTTCGCCACATGAATGGCAGAATGTGGCTTCCGAGTTTGCCCAGCGATGGAACTTTCCGAACTGTGGAGGAGCCATCGACGGCAAACATGTTCGGGTCGTCCCACCACCCCATTCGGGATCCTTTTATTATAATTATAAGGGGTTCCACAGCGTTGTGATGATGGCAGTGGTGTCGGCCACCTCCGAGTTCCTCTATGTGGACGTTGGCAAGAATGGCAGGATGTCTGATGGAGGAGTTTTTGCCCAGACGGAGTTTGGAGAACGGCTCCTTTTTGATCTGCTGGCCTTGCCACCCGCGGAGCAGAATGTGGAGGGA
This sequence comes from Rana muscosa, assembly GCA_029206835.1. NCBI lineage: Eukaryota > Metazoa > Chordata > Amphibia > Anura > Ranidae > Rana > Rana muscosa. The sequence continues at coordinate 939,978,081 of CM055122.1, read as the reverse complement.
CTACCTTTTGTGTTTGTGGCGGATGAGGCGTTTGGCCTGGGACCCCATTTGATGAGGCCATTCCCGCAACGCACCCTCACCCCTGAGAGGAGGGTTTTCAATTATCGGCTGGCCAGAGCCAGAAGGGTGGTGGAAAATGCGTTTGGGATCATGGCCAGCCGATTTCGCCTCTTCCTTACCTCCATCCACCTTGCCCCATACAAATGGAACCATGTGGTTATGATGTGCAGTGTGCTGCATAATTTCCTAAGGGTGCATTCAACGAGTTATATATCTTTGAGTGGGCCTGAGGCCTCTTTAATCAATGCAGAAACTTTGGTGGACCTGGAACCTGGCCGTCCTGGCTTGGCCCCCCCAACCGGACGTGAGGTCCGTAACCAATATGTGGACTATTTTATGGGTAGGGGGGCCATTGAAATGCCAGACAATCTCTAATAATTTTAGACCAAAAAAATAAAACTTTTTTAAAAAGTAAAGATTGGTTTGTCATTTTTATTGTATAATGTTTGATGTTTCTGGTAGGTTTACCTAGTGCATTTGTTTTGCCATGTGGATTAAAAAATCTTTTAATTAGCCTTCATTGTCAGTGTAAACACCAAACATTGATTAGTTCATTCAGCACCACATTTACATAATGAAGCCACAATGATTTGTTATGTAAAAATACCTTTATTTTTTTTGTTTAGGTGGGCAACTTCCATAGAAATGTGGATGTTCCCTTAATTTCAGGTGTATTAAAACGCATGCCCAGCCATGCATAAACAAACTATAGTTCTCCAAATTTTGAAAAAGCTAAACATGTGCTAGTCATTAAAGGGTAAAATAACCAAAAAAAATAGAAATCTCTGCAAGTAAAACGTTATTTGGTGTAAAAACATTAGACACGCCCAAGCACAGCCATGATATTTTGGAGCCTTTCCTCCACCCGCTTTGTATTTGCCCTGATCTCTCGCAAATCTCCCTTAATTTTTTCGAGGTCACGACAGCAGACCATCAGGTATTGGATCAGGATCTGGGCACTGTGATGTGACAACTTATTGGGGTCTTCGGCCAGAACTGCACCTAAATGTAAAAAGAAATATGTAGGATAGAATATGTAGGCCTACATCTATTTAACATGCATGTGTCTGGTTTCTCTCTGACCTGTGGTGGTGCCACTTTCAACTTCCACAACATCACATTCCTCTCCATCCTGGGGTTCTGGGGGTATTGTTGTAGGTATTGCAATTCTCGTCTCATCTGAGGTAGCTTTTCGAATCCCTAGGGAGATTGAAATAAAAGGAATAGTTTCATTAGTAGCGACTCAATTTTGCTAAAATAAGAAACATGGAGAAAAACTTTTTAATCATTCTTTTGAAGCATGCTCCATTTTAATTTTTAACCCCTGTGCCAACCGGGACAAATGATTGGATACATAGGCCAAAACAGAGCATATACATTTTGTGAACAAATTTGAAACATTGTAACACCCCAAAGTATCTACACTGGATCACCTGTGTGTGACTCCCTCAAGCTTTTTGGCTTTAGGCCAACACTTGTACTACTGTGTTCAGATGTTTCATCAGCTGCTGAGCATTCACTCCCTTTAACATTACCATGCATATCGTTTTTCAAAATGAACAAATCTCCTTTGGATTAGCACACCAAAAATAAGTGTGGCCCAAATGTACTCCCCCAAATAAACAAAAAAACATGGGTGTTCACACTGGATGATCCTAAAACATCGTTTGAGGAACTGTACGGAGAAAGAGGTAAAATACGTCCGTTTACTATGCGGACGAACCTAAAAAAGATGGTATCTTTCAGTGTACTATATGAAAGTTAAAAATACACGACAGAATACAAGAAAATAATATGTACCATGGAAACTCAAAAAAAACAACTTACTTTTTAATATAACTTTCTTGATTCTTTTATATTGGTCGGCCTCCCGCAACTTCAGATCTGACCATCGTTTTCTGAGCTGTTCCTTCGTTCTGCACACCCCGAATTTTTGGTGGAGACTTTTGACCACTTTGCCCATAATTCTGGACTTGACCAGATTAGGCCTTTTATACGGACCATGCTTGGCATCATAATCCTCCTTCTTTAAAATGGCGACCATCTCCACCATTTCCTCGAATGACATGTTGGATGCCTTATATCTCCTGGGTCTTGATTTGGGCTCCTCTGTAATTTCATCCTCTGTAGAGGTAATCTCAGCCACCTGTGTCTCCGCCATGTTTTGTTCAGCACTACGAGCGAGAAGGGGCGGGGAAATTACAATATCGAACGTCAGGGGCGGGGAAAGCGTGCAGAGTTTCACGCATGCGCTGTGTATATAAAGTGAAGATCCATGTCTGGGAAATACGTTCATTTGTCGGGAGAGGGAGTTAGCAACGAACGTCGTGACCAAGGTACCTAACAATTTTACTTTTTGAGGTTCATCAGACGAGGAGATTTGTGTGCTCAAAATATGTAGACAATGCACAGTTGAGGAATGTTGCCTGAAATATATTTTTATTTTGGTTTCTCGCTTTTACAGATATCATGAATACTTTTAAAAACCCAGACTTCATGGGGGAGTTCATCGACAAATGGCAAGAGCTCCCTATATTATGGCAAACCAAAAGTGGCGGAAATAAAAATAAAGACGCCAGGAAAGCAGCACTGGGGAGCCTGCTTGCATTTGTGCAAACAAAGATACCCATAACAACTCTCCAAGATGTCAAAAACAAAATTGGGACCATCAGAGGGACATACAGGACCCAGAGGACTATGGTCCTGAGGTCCCAGAGGTCAGGTGCACCAGCAGATAAGGTTTATAAACCCAGTCTGTGGTACTACAGTAAGCTTGCTTTTCTGGATGACCAGCTGGAAGTGCGGGAATCTCTCTCCACCCTTCCCCCCAGAGGTCAATCCAGCCTTCCTTGTACCCAACCCTCCAGCCTTCCCTGCAGCCAGTCCTCCAGCCTTCCTGTCAACCCTGCTCTGGCTTCCTCTGAGGATCAAGATCAGGGCCTTGAGGAGGCAGATTTGGAGATATGGAGCCAGGTAAAGTTTTGCTATCTATATTTCTATCGTACAAAATTGTAGATTTTAAATAGATGTTAGTATTGTTAAAGGTATGTACACTTCTACCAATAAAGTTTGTGAAGAGCAAGATACAGTAGTGGCCTAATTTTATGTGTCCAAGACAACAAAACCAGGATGCGTAATCAATGAAAAGGACATAACTTTTGGCATTGATTTCAACAATGTCTAGAGGTGAACAATGTCTGTGAATGATGATGTGGCAAAATAAATAATGTCCCTTTCTTTTTTTACAGCCAGAGCAGAGCCAGGAAGAGGGTGATGTTGGGGATCAGGAGGAGGCTGGGCCCAGTGGCACCCAGGAGGAGGCTGGGCCCAGCACAAGAGCCCAGATGCCTCCCCTGGTAGTTAAACCACGAGGGCCAAGGAGAGGTAGGCAGGTGGAGGAGGAAACCAGGGCCTTCCTCAGAGAGGCAACAGCGGCCCTCAGAGAGGCACCCTCTGTTGAAGAGGGATTTGCCGCAGTCCTCGCCCACAAACTAGGGCAAATGGAGTTGCAGCAAAAAAAATTCAGTGAGACCCTGCTATTGAAAGTCATCAATAAGGGCGTGCTGGGTGAACTCACTAGGTACACGGACATAACGGAGGTTGTCCCTACTCCTCCACCTCCTCCTCCTCCTACTACTACTCCTCCTGCCACAACCTCTCCTCCTGATCCCCAGCCTCCAAGGAAGAAACCAACCAAGGCTGCAGAGAAGGCTGGAGAGAAGGCTACAAGGAAGAGAAGAAAATAATGCCTGCTGTAGTACCACAGACTGGGGACATATAGGACTTATCTGCTGTGGCTCCTGACCTCTGGGAGCTCAAGACAAGATTGGGCTCATTTTTTGGGGGGGATCTAATCTCTATTTTGTTTTGGACATCTTGTATGGTTGTTGTGGGGTCAAAGGGATGCACAAATGCAAGCAGGCTCTCCAGTGCTGCCTTCCACTTTAATTTGTTAATGTTCTGAAATAAAAAAAAATTGAGTGCCCTTTAAATACTTGACTATGTGATTTGTATTTCAAAAGAGAGCTTGCTAGGAAGCAGGCAGGGACATCTCAAATTATATTATTGTTATTATCAGGGGACACAAACCTCCCTGAGGCCAAATGAGACACATTTGGAAGGTTGTTGTGGTAACTTTACACAAGAATAATTTAAGCCAAAATACTTAAAAAAAGGCCAAAAAAAACCCCCAAAAATAATATAAAATTTAAAGAAAAAAGGAGAATTAACTTATTTTATTATTATTAGTATTATTTAGGAGGGAGGTGCGGCTTAAAAATAATATTTTATAATCATTAGAGCAATTTGGAATTACTTTAGAAACAAGTTTGGCATAAAACTCTCAATGTCAAAAGAAGAACGGAATGCGCTGCATTAAAACGATGCTATTAATTCCACCGTGACGAATGTGCCATCTCCATTTCCAACATTAGCTTTACCAAAACGAGCGCTCCCGTCTCATAGTTGCTTCTGAGCATGTGCGTTTTTTTTCACGTCGTGAAAGCATACACACTATCGTTTTTCACGTCGTTAAAAAAAACGACATGAAAAACGACGTGAAAAAAGAGAGCATGTCCGGAATTTTTAATGGCCGTTTTTCACATCGTTAAAAATGCTCTGGAGCCTACACACGATCATTTTTAATGGGCATTTTTAAAAATTGCATTTTTAACGGCATGAAAAACGATCGTGTGTACGGGGCATAAGAAGACAGCAGGTTAGCTTTTGTCTCCCAATCCACATCCAATCCACATTTCAGTTTAAAGGATTATGCAAGACCTTTTGTGTTCCTCCAGCCTGTCTGGCTGCCAGAGGACAATACCTATAATTACAGGCTTAATTCCCACAAGCCACAATAGATACATAACGGCTCTCAATACACATTTCCCAATGAAAGGCTCTGTAGCATAAGTGAGGTTCATTACCATTACACAAGCAGACAGGGAACATATCAGCATCTCTTAATTTAACCTGTTGAGTTCAGGATCAACAGAACAACTATTTACAGATCCTGGGAAATATTGGGGAATAATATTACAGACCCATTTAAAACAATCCAAAACATATTCTCAATGTCCATTATTTCTTTGCTCACCCTGTGCCCAACGTGACCCCTGTCACAGCAATGTATATACAGCATTGAATCTGATTAGCACAGATCATACTGGGGTTCTCATTCACCCTGTGCCCCAAGTGACCCCTGTCACAAAGGTGTATTCCACTAAAGAAACAATAGTTTTCTAGTAGAACAATGTTGTCGAAAGGATTGTTCCATGTCTTTGACTGTGGCAGAAAGATTCTCCATAAGTTTGATCTTGCTAATACGAGCAAACCATTATGACAGTGTTGTGGGCTCCCACCTATGCCAAAATGCCGGGATGCGGAATTTTGCTGCCTTTGCTGTAAAATCTTCCAGAGCCTAACTGGTTATGGAGTGCAGGATTTTAGGGACTCCTTACCATCTTGTCAAAGTTTCTAGTTAGTTTGTTGGCAGCTGTTAATGAGAGAGATTCTACCTGTGAAATAGAGTACGCGTACCAACAATCCGACCGTGTGTACGCTCCATCGGACAAACTTTTTTTGTTTGGTTTTGGATTTCATCTGACAAAAGTTGGGTCTGCAAACGGACAAACTTTTGCCGAACAAAAGTCCGATGGAGCAAAGTCCGACCGTGTGTACAGATAACCATCGGACTTTAGTCCGATGGACAAAACAACTAATGTTAAAATCAACCAACAATAGCAGAAGTTGACCAAAGGGTGGCAGTAAAAATCAGAAAAGAGCAGAAAAAACACGTGATGTTGTAAGAAGTTTTAAGAAAGTTTGCAGAAAAGTCCTGTGGTGTGTATGCTATGGGTGCTCCCAACCAACTCCATTCGGACAAAAATCCACGGAAAAGTCCGATGGAAGTCCGACCGTGTGTACGAGGCTTTAGGTTTCACAGTGAGTATAAAGCCCCGTACACACGGTCGGACTTTTGCCCAACAAACTTCGTTTTGAGCAAGTTGGACCAACAATCCGACCGTGTGTACGCTCCATCAGACAAACTTTTTTCGTTTGGTTTTGGATTTCATCGGACAAAAGTTGGGTCTGCAAACGGACAAACTTTTGCCCAACAAAAGTCAGATGGAGCAAAATCCGACCGTGTGTACAGATAACTATCGGACTTTAGTCCGATGGACAAAACAACTAATGTTAAAATCAACCAACAATAGCAGAAGTTGACCAAAGGGTGGCAGTAAAGATCAGAAAAGAGCAGAAAAAACACGTGATGTTGTAAGAAGTTTTAAGAAAGTTTGCAGAAAAGTCCGAGCGTGTGTATGCTATGGGTGTTCCCAACCAACTCCGTTCGGACAAAAAACCACGGAAAAGTCCGATGGAAGTCCGACCATGTGTACGAGGCTTAAGAAGCATGCTTTACTGCATATACAGACTGATTTACTGGTGTGGGTTTAGAAACACTTTAAGAAAAATACAAAAGTTTAAAAACACAAAATTTATGCAACTGGCTTATAAATGGTTGACATTCATTGATTTATGCATGCTGAGCGGTACTCCCCAAAACTATTTGCATTGAAAAGCTTTGGCGTTTCACATAGTCACTTGTTTAATGAATCGAGTATCCAACGCGTTTCGAGATATATTATGTAACTGGGAGCGGACTACAGTTATCAGACTTTGCAGACTTGCCTCCTATTGTACCAGCTTGCTCCTGTGTCCCCTTAGAGCTGAACTCGGATTACTGACATCACATTTCTGAGCCCAGAGGAAAGCATTGTGGGAGCTGTAGTCTTCTGAATAGGCATTGCTGAATTGCAGAACTGACTATGGAGTACATCTCCCAGCAAGCCATCTGCTCCACGGGAGAATAGTGGGAGAGACTTTAAATGGATCTGCTGACCAGGCCAACGCTCTCTTGCTTCCTGGATCCCATCGTGTGAGCACCATCTTGCCGCTGTGTGAGGAGATCGTGGCCTATCACACAGTACACAGCCTACAGCTCCAGCCCCAGAGAGTCCAGACGTTGCCTGCTTTTCTATGTCATGTGACAGTGGCACTAATATGCAGCACTGATGTGCACTGATAGGTGGTTCTGATGGGTACTGATGAGGCGTGGACTGTGTCAGTCGTTTTTTTTTTACAATTTTTTTAAAATTATTTTTGATATCTCCCCTTTGATTAGGGTGACCAGATTTTTAAAATGAAATCTGGAGACATTTTTATTTTTATTTTTTTACTAGTAATGGCGGTAATCAGCAACTCTCTGCCCGTCGCTGCTGCCGCCCGCCTCACAGCCTGTCAAGTCTCACTCTCCGGGCCCCGGCTACTACTGGGTGGAGAGCAGAAGAAGATCACTCTGCCAGGGAAGGCAAGGAGATAGGCAGGCAGGCGGCTTACCGGGACTTGAGGCAGAAGAACATGCGAGCGGAGCTGGATGGGCATGCGCCCGAAACTGAAGAAATATTCCCTCCGCTCCAACCAGCACATGATCATCAGAAAGGGCCACAGATAATGGAAAAAATATACCCCCCCCCCTAAACTAGTAGGAGCGGCGGAGTGGGGGTGTGTAATTCTGATTTTTTTTAATTAATTCTGCACTGACTGTCTTTGAAATTGCCCCAGCTCCTGTTCAAATCCAATCCGGGGAAAAAACCGGGGACAGACTTGTTCCGGGGACAGTGTCCTCAATCCGGGGACTGTCCCCTGAAACCGGGGATGTCTGTTCACCCTACCTTTGAGACAGGGAAAGGGGCTGAGGACACAGATTCCCCAGTCCCTTTCTCTGCAGCCTCAGCTGCACTGAAATGAATGGACAGAAGACAGCGGCTCCTCTCCCTTCATAGACTGAAGCATTGTAAACACAGTTTACGATGCTCAGTTATGAATGGACAGAGTCACTGACTCTGTCTATTCAGAAAAGTAAGGAGCCGGTAAATTACATATATACTGTTTCCTTCCTCCGCTCTCCATCCTGAAAGATCTGAGACGGGGGGCAAAGGAGTACAGAGGGGGACCGGATGAGGACATCGGGGGAACCGGAGGATGGGGACAAGGGCCTCATCCCCACCACACTTGCCCAGTGGTTGTGGGGTCCCCAGACCCCACCCTCCCCCCTATGTGAATGGGTAGGGGTACATTGTACCCCTACCCTGTCACCAAAAAAAGTGTAAAAAATGTAAAAAACACAAAAGACAGTTTTTGACAATTCCTTTATTGAAAAAAAAAAAGTGTCCATGCTTCGTCAATCACGCCGCCCGACGGACCCGAAAAATAGGGTATCAGTCCAGGACCCTGGCGGATCCAGACTTTATTGTTGCAATGACGTGGTGCCTAGACTGGTTTCTGTGGCGTCAGCAGAGAGCGGACTTCAGACCGCTCTCTGCTGAAAACGGGTCACAGGAGTGCAAAACGAATTGCACTCCTGTGATCCAAAGGAAAAGCCCAGCCAAATGAGCTTTGGCTGGACTTCTCCTTTAAGGATACTCCGAGAGCTGCAATGTGACAATAACTGGAAACAAAGTATCAACTTAAAGTATACTGTATTGCTGCATACACGCGGTCGGAATTCCTGTCAAAAAAAGTGTGATGGGAGCTTTTGGTCAGATACTTCGACCGTGTGTATGCTCCATCCAACTTTTTCTGTCTGAATTTCCGGCAGCAAAAGATTGAGAGCTGGTTCTCTATTTTTCCGACGGAAAAGTTCTTGACAGAAATTCTGTTCGTCTGTATGCAATTCCGACCCGTACTTGGCGCCCAACGAGGAGGGAAACATGGAGGATGTGACGACCACTCCATCACCCTACCCCCTTACAATAGGCCCCATCCAAAACAAAATAATTGTGCTCCAGGCAATATATTGTGCAGTGAGCTATGACCTGGACCTGCTTGTGATGTAACAGGGAGGCTGAATTAAGAAAATGATGTACCGCACTGAGGCCGACCTCATGAGGAATGGAGGTATAAAGCAAGGCTGCATCCAGGGATAACTAGCTGAGGGAAGGTGCCCATCTATAGTGCTAAAGCTTATCAAGAAGGTCCAAAGAATTTCTTATGTAGGAAGGAAGTTTGGTAACCAGGAGTTGCAAAAAACGATCTATATATGTAGATAATTCATTAGTGATACTGTCTATGGCGGCAATAAATAGGTCTTCCTGGGGCATTATCTAGGTATAATGTATCTTGAGCAAATTATAAAAATATGTGTAGCACCCTCTATTGTGCTAGAAGTGGCAGTGGTTAGGGTTTTGTTAGTATAGGTAAACTCTAGGCTTGGCTGGCAGCCAAGTCTGTCATTTGTTTTGATCTGGGTCACCCAGCTGGACGCTGGGTGAGGTCTGATTCTTGATCTAACTCTTTAAGGGGCCTGTTAGTCCGGGGAGGGGCCCCTCCTACCAGGAACTCTAAAGTGAACTGTTCACCTTTCATTTTTTGCTTTTCTGTCAGCAGGACAGTAATCCCCTGTTGACAGAACCTGATACAGATGAAAATAGTGATGTGCTGATGTCATGTAAATTTCTTTCTGTTGGCAGGTTAATAATTCCCCACCTCACAGAAAGCATGTGTAGATAGTTGCTAGAGGTAAGATGTTGTGCTTTTCTGTTTTTCTGCTGCAGGGTTCCAGTATAGACGACTGTCTATTCAGTCCCGGATGGAGTCAAGAAATCCTGCGGGCAGAGGGCCTCCCTTTGGGGGTTCTGTCTCATGTACAATGTTTTATGTGGTTGCTATTAGCTACAGGGATCTGTAGTTAGGTTGTGAATACTGTAATGTATATATGTGAATACAAACAAATGTCTCTATTTTTGTATACTGAAATTTATTTGTGAACAGCCCTGTCCCAGTTGGTTCCCTTTTGCCCCTCCAAAACTGTATTTTTTACAAGATGCCCTTGCTCCTGGGCCCAGGAGACAATTTTTGTAAGTTTCCCAGCTAAGGGACTAGCTGGGTATTAGGGGGGGGGGGGTGTGAGTGTAACACCCTCTAGTGTGGTAGAAGTGGTAGTTGTTAGGGTTTTGTTAGTATAGGTAAATTCTAGGCTTTGCTGGCAGCCAAGTCTGTCTATTTGTTTTGATCTGTGGGTTGGGAGGGACTCAGGCAGAGCTGGATGGCTCACAGGCAGCATCACTGAAACATCCCACTTCTTTCCAGAACATTCTAGAATCTTCTGGAAGGGAAGGAGGAATGGATAGGTGGAGGTGCCTGTGGTGTTCTGAGGAGCCCCGACCATTCCCCAACTAAATACCCAGGGTCAGCTCAGCTGGGAAAGAGTAGTTTTGGTGAAAGCTGGAGATGGAGTACAAGGCTGTGGTGGCCTCTGAGGGAGCTCCCCTGTCTGGGGGGGGGGGGCTTGGGCCTGGGCTAGGGTGCGGACAGGACCCTCTCAAGACACACAGAGGTGTCCTGGACAGGTGGCACAGGAGCAAGGAGAGGACAGCAGGAGAGTACTGCCAGGCAAAGTCTCCAAGGAGGAACTACAAGTTGCAGCCAGGAGGGCTGGTGAGTGTCATACAGTCGGGAGGTCTGGGATGCACACCTGAGAGTACTGGGTGCAAGCAGTCTGGGATGAGTGCAGAGCCTGTGGACTGGTCTGTGATGGCATGGGCAGTGGAGAGAGAGGCAGCTGCAGCCAGGAGGGCTGGCAGGGCCTTAAGATGTGGTACTGGGCTCAATAGCCACGTGGACAGCTATCCCTGGGACTACCTACATTTTTCTACACCCTAGGGGCCCACAGTCTCTGCCTGTAGAGGGCATCTGCTTTGGGCCTGGCGGAGCCAGTGTCGGGCCTATCTATCAGTGCTAGCTGGTTCTGGAGAGTGAGTTCAAGAGTCAAGTAAAGTACTGAAGAGTGAGATCAAGAATTGAGCTGAAGCTGTAAGTAAGGAAGTTGTATATAACAGAGGCAGAGCCGTCTTTAAGGCAGGGCAAAAGGGGCAGCTGCCCTGAGCCCCGTCATTGTTGTGGGGCCAAAAGCAGCTACCCCATACTTGCCAACTATCCCAGTTTAAATTCCCTCATCCCTTGAGGTTGTAGTACCCTGCTGTGTCCTGATATCTCAGTTCTGTTACTAATGCTGCCCAGCTCTGCCCTATTGTTGTGTACAGATGACTCAACTGCAGACCCTGTGTTTACATGTAAATACCGGCATTGATATGTAAATAGCGGTGGCATTCATATGTAAATAGAGGTGGACCGGCAGCATTCATATGTAAATAGAGGTGGTATTCATATGTATATCATGCCCCCCTGAGGTCATATCCACCCATGGGCGTCCGCTCCATAGGGCAAGGGGGGGCAATCGCCCCCCCTGGAATTGAGAAGGTGTTGGCAAAATTGGCAGTATTCTACACCCTCCGCCGCCCTTACACCCACTTCCAGCCCCTCACAGATCTGCACCGCAGCACATGTACTCCCTCCTGCTCCCCCCAGGCCCACCACACCTCCCCGTCGCCACATTAAGGTGGCTGCATCTCGTGGTTTGGCAGTGCTGGCTGGGCGGGGCCTCACGCTGCAATCCGATTGGCCCCGGCTCTTCTCGTTCTCCCGTGCATGGGTCAGCTCCGCCCCTGGCCCTTGCAGCGCGCCTGGGGAGAGAAGAAGAAAAAGAGACGGGGGGAGATGGCGGAGCGGAGGGTGTCTCGAGTCGGTGGACAGTGGTGATAGTACCTCTGGGGCCTGGCCTCCTGCGGGGCGGCCTGCTGCACACACCCGCTGGACCTGTTGAAGGTGAGAAGGAAGAAGAGCCGGGCTGTGTGTGCGGTATGGAGGGAGGAGGAGATGTCCTACAACACGTGTGTGTGTGTGTGACTGCAGAGACATGACGTCATAGGACACGTCATACATATGGTCAGTGTGGTCAGTGTGCAGTGTAGTGGTCAGTAGTCAGTGTGCAGAGTAGTGTCTAGTATGCAGTGTAGTGGTCAGTAGACAGTGTGCAGTGTAGTGTCCAGAGGTGCAGGGTGCTGTGTAATGTAAAGGGGTGCAGAGTGCTGTTTAATGTAAAGGGGTGCAGGGTGCTGTGTAATGTAAAGGGGTCCAGAGGTGCAGGGTGCTGTGTAATGTAAAGGGGTCCAGTGATACAGAGTGCTGTGTAATGTAAAGGGGTGCACGGTGCTATGTAATGTAAAGTGGTGCAGGGTGCTGTGTAATGTAAAGGGGTCCAGAGGTGCAAGGTGCTATGTAATGTAAAGGGGTCCAGTGATACAGGGTGCTGTGTAATGTAAAGGGGTGCAGGGTGCTGTGTAATGTAAAGGGGTCCAGTGATGCAGGGTGCTGTGTAATGTAAAGGGGTCCAGTGATGCAGGGTGCTGTGTAATGTAAAGGGGTGCAGGGTGCTGTGTAATGTAAAGTGGTGAAGGGTGCTGTGTAATGTAAAGGGGTCCAGTGATACAGGGTGCTGTGTAATGTAAAGGGGTGAAGGGTGCTGTGTAATATAAAGGGGTCCAGTGATGCAGGGTGCTGTGTAATGTAAAGGGGTCCAGTGATGCAGGGTGATGTGTAATATAAAGGGGTCCAGTGATGCAGGGTGCTGTGTAATGTAAAGGGGTCCAGTGATGCAGGGTGCTGTGTAGTGTAAAGGGGCCCAGTGATACAGGGTGCTGTGTAATGTAAAGGGGTGCAGGGTGCTGTGTAATGTAAAGGGGTCCAGTGATGCAGGGTGCTGTGTATTGTAAAGGGGTCCAGTGATGCAGGGTGCTGTGTAATGTAAAGGGGTCCAGTGATGCAGGATGTTGTGTAATGTAAAGGGGTCCAGTGATGCAGGGTGCTGTCTAATGTAAAGGGGTGCAGGGTGCTGTGTAATGTAAAGGGGTCCAGTGATGCAGGGTGCTGTGTAATGTAAAGGGGTCCAGCGATGCAGGGTGCTGTGTAATGTAAAGGGGTCCAGTGATACAGGTTGCTGTGTAATTTAAAGGGGTCCAGTGATACAGGGCGCTGTGTAATGTAAAGGGGTGCAGGGTGCTGTGTAATGTAAAGGGGTCCAGAGATACAGGGTGCTGTGTAACGTAAAGGGGTGCAGGGTGCTGTGTAATGTAAAGGTGTCCAGTGATGCAGGGTGCTGTATAATGTAAAGGGGTCCAGTGATGCAGGGTGCTGTGTAATGTAAAGGGGTCCAGTGATGCAGGGTGCTGTGTAATGTAAAGGGGTGCAGGGAACTGTGTAATGTAAAGGGGTCCAGTGATGCAGGGTGCTGTGTAATGTAAAGGGGTCCAGAGATGCAGGGTGCTGTGTAATGTAAAGGGGTCCAGTGATGCAGGGTGCTGTGTAATGTAAAGGGGTCCAGTGATACAGGGTGCTGTGTAATGTAAAGGGGTCCAGAGCTGTGGAGTGCTGTGCCATGTAAAGGGGTCCAGAGGTGCAGTTGTGGAGAGGGGGTACACAGTAGTGACAAAGAGATATTTAAAGATGCAGGGGGCACAGTGGTGTGTTTTACATTTTAACGTGGGGGGGTCGCTTTTAACCCCCGCTAGCAGTCGAAGAAAGGGTAAAATGCGACTGTGTATCGCCGCTGCTGAAGCGCCCCCCCCCCTAAAAAAAATTCAGCGGACGTCCATGTATCCACCATCACCTATACTGAATACTGCCCACTGGGGAGCTACAGGGACATGCTTGTGTGTGGGTGGGGGGGGGGGGGTAGTGTGGAGGGTGAGAGGTAGGCAGATAAGGAATTACAGTTTGGGGTGCACAGGTGAGCAAGGAGGGGATGTATGGAGGTAAGGAAGGTGGGTGCAAAGATGAGCAGAGGAGGCAACGTAGAGTTAAAGGGGAGGGGGGTTGGAGTGAAGAGGATGGGGAAGGTTTGGGGTGCAGAGGTCAGTGTGGGTTTTAGGATGCAAAGGTGTACTGACAGGGTGGATAAAGATGTAGGTCATGCGTAGGGCAGCCCATTAATTTTAATGGGCTGCTCTATGAGCTACAAATGCGGAAGAAAGTCCAAAACCCTTTTTCAAAAGCACGCGGTGCCAAGGCACATATCAGCAGATGCGTGAGGGCGTCATTAACTACTTCCATACCGGGCCTATTCTGGCACTTCTCTCCTTCATGTGAAAATCATATTTTTTTTGCTAGAAAATTACTCAGAACCCCCAAACATTATATATGTTTTTTTTTTTTAATCCAATATTCTTTATTTATTTTCCACATAATAAAAACATTCATCTGTTTTTCCCATATACAATAATACATATATAAATTGACCGTGTATTCCTCGCTTTGACCCTCATTCGCAACTACCCAACCTCCTTACTAGGGATGAGCTCGGTGTTCGAGTCGAACATACGTTCGACTCGAACATCGGCTGTTCGATCGTTCGACGAAGATCGAACGATTTGGGCCATTCGCGCCAAATTCGAGTGACGCGAATGGCCCACAATACACTGCGCCATTGCAGTGCAATCCCAGCGCTGTGATTGGCCAAGCATGCACTGTGACCCCGCATGCTTGGCCAATCACAGCGCCGGCAGCGAGGAGAGCCATAATTGGCCACAGGCAGGATGCCTGTGGCCAATTATAGCTCAGGGGGGTTTAGTACACGCCCCACACTATAAAAGGCCGCCAGCGCGGCGGCCTTGTGTAGTGTGTTCCGGCGTGCAGGGAGAGAGAAGGATAGGCTGGGACAGTGTCTTTGCTATTTGTTCATTAACCTTGTGTGTAGGGAGAGAGAAGGATTGGCAGGGACAGTGTCAGTGATATTATTTGCTAAACCTTGTGTGCAGGGAGAGAGACAGATAGGCAGGGACAGTGTCAGTGATATTCTTTGCTAAACCTTGTGTGCAGGGAGAGAGAAGGATAGGCAGGGACAGTGTCAGTGATATTCTTTGCTAAACCTTGTGCATTTACAGTGTGTTGGCATGCAGGGACAGAGAAGGATAGGCAGGGGACAGTGTCAGTGTCATTTTTGCTAAGCCTCCTGCACAGTATACACCTGAAGTTAGCCCTTATTGCTGTGTTTTCCTGTTGTGTAACACAGGCAGGCATCTGCAGCACTTACAGCGGGTGTAGTGTGCCTCCTGCACAATATACACCTGAAGCTAGCCCTTATTGTTGTGTTTTCCTGTTGTGTAACACAGGCAGGCATCTGCAGCACTTACAGCGGGCGTAGTGTGCCTCCTGCACAATATACACCTGAAGCTAGCCCTTATTGCTGTGTTTTCCTGTTGTGTAACACAGGCAGGCATCTGCAGCACGTACAGCGGGCGTAGTGTGCCTCCTGCACAGTATACACCTGAAGCTAGCCCTTATTGCTCGTGGTTTTTTTCTTTTGTGTTACACTAACAGGCATCTGCAGCACTTTCAGTGGGCGTAGTGTGCCTCCTGCACAATATACACCTGAAGCTAGCCCTTATTGCTGTGTTTTCCTGTTGTGTAATGCAGGAAGGCATCTGCAGCACTTACAGCGGGCGTAGTGTGCCCCCTGCACAATATACACCTGAAGCTAGCCCTTATTGCTGTGTTTTCCTGTTGTGTAACACAGGCAGGCATCTGCAGCACGTACAGCGGGCGTAGTGTGCCTCCTGCACAGTATACACCTGAAGCTAGCCCTTATTGCTCGTTTTTTTTTTCTTTTGTGTTACACTAACAGGCATCTGCAGCACTTACAGTGGGCGTAGTGTGCCTCCTGCACAATATACACCTGAAGCTAGCCCTTATTGCTGTGTTTTCCTGTTGTGTAACGCAGGAAGGCATCTGCAGCACTTACAGCGGGCGTAGTGTGCCCCCTGCACAATATACACCTGAAGCTACCCCTTATTGCTCGTGGTTTTTTCTTTTGTGTTACACTAACAGGCATCTGCAGCACTTAGAGTGGGCGTAGTGTGCCTCCTGCACAATATACACCTGAAGCTAGCCCTTATTGCTGTGTTTTCCTGTTGTGTAACACAGGCAGGCATCTGCAGCACTTACAGCGGGCGTAGTGTGCCTCCTGCACAATATACACCTGAAGCTAGCCCTTATTGCTGTGTTTTCCTGTTGTGTAACACAGGCAGGCATCTGCAGCACTTACAGCGGGCGTAGTGTTCCTCCTGCACAGTATACACCTGAAGCTATCCCTTATTGCTCATGGTTTTTTTCTTTTGTGTTACACTAACAGGCATCTGCAGCACTTACAGTGGGTGTAGTGTGCCTCCTGCACAATATACACCTGAAGATAGCCCTTATTGCTGTGTTTTCCTGTTGTATAACACAGGCAGGCATCTGCAGCACTTACAGCGGGCGTAGTGTGCCTCCTGCACAATATACACCTGAAGCTAGCCCTTATTGCTGTGTTTTCCTGTTGTGTAACACAGGCAGGCATCTGCAGCACTTACAGCGGGCGTAGTGTGCCTCCTGCACAGTATACACCTGAAGCTACCCCTTATTGCTCGTGATTTTTTTCTTTTGTGTTACACCAACAGGCATCTGCAGCACTTACAGCGGATGTAGTGTGCCTCCTGCACAATATACACTTGAAGCTAGCCCTTATTGCTGTGTTTTCCTGTTGTGTAACACAGGCAGGCATCTGCAGCACTTACAGCGGGCGTAGTGTGCCTCCTGCACAGTATACACCTGAAGCTACCCTTATTGCTCTTGGTTTTTTTCTTTTGTGTTACACTAACAGGCATCTGCAGCACTTAGAGTGGGCGTAGTGTGCCTCCTGCACAGTATACACCTGAAGCTACCCCTTATTGCTGTTTTTTCCCATCTCCCTGCAGGCCATTAGAATGTCTGGAAGGCCAACAAGGAGAGGCAGACAGTCAGGAGCCAATAAAAGAGGGCAAGCAGGCTCTGTGTCTAGAGACAACAGTGCTGGTCGTGGATGCGGTGCATCGTCATCAGCACGTGGCCATGGGACACGCTTGTCCTTATTTTCGGCAGCTGAACGTGTTGAGCCGCATCATGCCGAAGACTTGGTAGAGTGGATGACCAAGCCCTCCTCATCCTCCTCATCCTCTCTCACCCAGGCTCAGGGTACTGGCAAAGCAGCTGCCAAAGCGTCCTCTTCCCTCGTATCAATGTCATCATCAGTCACTCCTTCCCTAGACCCACCATGTCCTCCTGAGGAGTCCCCCGAACTGTTTGAGCACAGTGTTGGGTACATGCTCCACGAGGATGCCCAGCGTTTCGAAGGGTCTGATGATGATACCCAGCTAGAGGAAGGCAGTAGCGTGAGAGCAGAGAGAGGGGATGCTCAAGAAGGACAGCAATCTAGCAGTCATGTTCCAGCAGCTGCAGCATACTGCCAGATTGGCTCCAGTGATGAGGAGGGAGGGGATGATGAGGTCACTGACTCCACGTGGGTGCCTGATAGGAGAGAGGAGGATGAGGAGGAGGCACATCTCCAACGAGGCAGGATGCCCTCGGGGGGCCAGCGTAAGGGCAGCACACCGACTGAATCATACCGCAGAGCTCCACCTGTGCCCTGCTGCCTCTGCCCGTTATTCCAAAAGTTCTTTGGTGTGGGCCTTTTTTGAGTCAAGTGCATCAGATCAAACCGCTGCTGTTTGCAACATATGTCTCAAGCGTATCTCGCGTGGCCAAAACACCACATGCTTGACCAGACATATGTTGACCTGCCATGCAGCTCGTTGGCAAGCCTACCTTAAAGACCCACACCAAAGAACAAAGCGGACCTCTCCTTGCTCCGCATCAGCTGGGATCTCCAACTCCACTATACCTTCAGTCCTCTCTGAAACCTGCACTGAGAGGAATGAAGGTGTAGAATTAGGTGTGTCACAGCCAAGTACTTGCGGGCACTCTGCTAGCAGTACACCGACATCCGATTCTAGCAGGAAAATTTCCCTGCCCCAGCTGCTGGACCGTCAAAAGAAGTTCACTCCCAGCCATCCACATGCCCACCGGTTGAATGCTAGCTTGGCTAAATTGCTAGCAATTCAACTGCTGCCTTTTCAGTTGGTAGACTCGGCCCCGTTCCGTGAGTTTGTGCAATGTGCGGTTCCTCAGTGGCAGGTTCCCAAACGCTACTTTTTCTCACGGAAGGCGATTCCGGCTCTCTACCGGCATGTGGAAGGCAATGTCCATGCCTCGCTGGACAGGGCGGTCAGCGGTAAGGTGCATATTACCGCTGACTCATGGTCCAGCAGGCATGGACAGGGACGTTACCTTTCTTTCACGGCCCATTGGGTCACTCTTTTGGCAGCTGGGAAGGATGCAGGACAAGGTGCAGTAGTGTTGGAGGTTGTTCTGCCGCCACGCCTCCAAAATGCTACTACTGGTTGTGACACACCTCTCTCCTCCACCCCCTCCTCTTCTTCTTCCTCCATGGCCTCTTCCTGTGCTTTGTCCTCGGAACCAGCGGTGCTTTGTAGGCGTTCAAGGGGCTACGCAAGTAGGCAGGCAAAAAGATGCCATGCCGTGCTTTCGCTGGTGTGTTTGGGGGACAGGAGCCACACTGGGGCAGAGGTTCTGTCTGCTCTGCAGGGGCAGGCCGAGAGGTGGTTGACGCCACGCCAGCTTAAGCCAGGAATGGTGGTTTGCGACAATGGCACCAACCTCCTCTCCGCCCTCCGACAGGGACAACTGACCCATGTGCCCTGTGTGGCTCACGTCCTTAACCTGGTGGTGCAGCGGTTCTTGGGCAAGTACCCGGGCTTACAGGATGTCCTGAGGCAGGCCAGGAAAGTCTGTGTGCATTTCCGCAGATCATATAATGCCAGTGCTCGGCTGGCTGAGCTGCAAAAGGAGTTGAACCTGCCCAAGAACCGCCTTATATGTGACATGCCCACCAGGTGGAACTCAACTTTGGCCATGCTGCAGCGGCTGCACACGCAGCAGAGGGCCATCAATGAGTACCTGTGCGACTCCGGCACCAGGACAGGGTCAGGGGAGCTCAGATTTTTTTCACCACGCCAGTGGGGCATGATCAGGGATGCATGCACTGTCCTGGCACCATTTGAGGAGGCCACGAGGATGGTGAGCAGTGACAGTGCATGCATCAGTGACACTGTACCTCTTGTCCACCTGTTGGAGCATACGCTGCGTGGAATAATGGACAGGGCACTTGAGGCAGAACAGAGGTAGGAAGAGGAGGACTTCCTTGCCTCTCAAGGCCCCTTTTACCCAGACAGTGTTCCTTCTGTCCCACCCATCACACAGGAAGAAGACGAGGACCAGGAGGAGGAGGATTGTGTCAGCATGGAGGTGGAGCATGGCACTCAGCATCAACAGCAGCAGTCTTTTAGGGATGATTTACAGTCCCAACAAACCCGTGGACTTGTACGTGGCCGGGAGGAGGTGGCTGCGGATCATGTCGTCCTTAGTGACCCAGAGGACTCCGGACCGAATGCCTCATCTAACCTACGCTGCATGGCCTCCCTGATCCTGCAAAGTCTGCGGAAGGATCCTCGTATTCTTCGGATCAAGGAGAGGGACCATTAGGAGGCCTTGCAGAAAGGTCTGTGCAACGCGTTCCCAGAGACTGGGAGGTTACAAACTCCTGGTCCTGGACAACGAGTTGCTGAAGCTTCGGTCAGTAGCAGAAGGAGCGGTGGAGAAGGTGGCCGTCTGACCGATGCGTTCAGACAATTTTTTAGTCCGCAGCCCCAAGGTATGATCAGTTCCAGCAACCATCGCCAGCACCTGATATACATGGTGCAGGAATACCTAGGGGCAAGGTCAGACTTGGACACCTTTCCCACCGAAAATCCTCTGGCTTACTGGGTGTTGAGGATGGATCACTGGCCAGAGCTTGCACAGTATGCAATTGAGCTACTGGCCTGTCCTGCATCCAGCGTTCTTTCAGAACGCACATTCAGTGCTGCTGGAGGCTTCGTCACGGATCACAGGGTGCGCCTGTCCACCGACTCGGTTGATCGACTGACCTTCATAAAGATGAACCAGTCTTGGATCACCACCAGCTACCAAGCACCTGAAGCTGATATAACAGAATAATTTATTTTCAAATGTCACATCCCTTCAAGACTGATGCTGATGCTGAGTGACTGTCCTGTTATGTTGACTGACTATCCTCCTCCTCCTCAATGATCCGATTCTTGATGATAGCTTGGAAGAACTTTTTTGTTTCTGGGTGCCACCACCAGTGGCTAAGGCCCAATTTTTCAGCCCCTGTTTAACAGGGGCATGTAATTACAATTTTTGATGCAATGCTTTGCAGCAGGGCTCATTCCTGCACTCCAACTAGAGTATCTGGGAGAGGTTGCAGTGTCGTGGCACCAGCACCAGTGCCTAAGGCCCAATTTTTCAGCCCCTGTTTAACAGGGGCATGTAATTACAATTTTTTATGCAATACTTTGCAACAGGGCTCATTGCTGTGCTCCAAGTACAGTATCTGTGAGGGGTTGCAGTGTTGTGGCACCAGTGCCTAAGGCCCAATTTTTCTGCCCCTGTTTAACAGGGGCGTGTAATTACAATTTTTGATGCAATACTTTGCAACAGGGCTCATTGCTGGGCTCCAAGTACAGTATCTGTGAGGGGTTGCAGTGTTGTGGCACCAGTGCCTAAGGCCCAATTTTTCTGCCCCTGTTTAACAGGGGCATGTAATTACAATTCTTGATCTAATAATTCACAGCAGGGCCCATTCCTGCGCCCACCAAGAGTAACTGTGAGGCCTTACAGTGTTGTGGCAATACCACCACCACCACCACCAAAGGCCCAATTTTTCAGCCCCTGTTCAACAGGGGCATGCAATTACAATTCTTGATCTAATAATTCACAGCAGGGCCCATTCATGCGCCCACCAAAAGTAACTGTGTGGGCTTACAGTGTTGTGGCACCAGCACCACCACCAAAGGCCCAATTTTTCCTACCACTGTTCAATAATGGCATGTAAATACAATTCCTGATATAATAGTTCACAGCAGGGCGTTCCAGCGCCCACCAAGAGTAACTGTGAGGGCTCACAGTGTTGTGGCAACACCAACATGTAAGGGGCAAATTTCAGCAGAGTATATACGGCAGGCCCCTACTTTCAAACATCCAACTTACAAATAACTCCTACTTGCAAACGAAAGGAGACAACAGGAAGTGAGAGGAAATCTACCCCTAGGAAGGGAAATTCTCTCCTGTAATGCCCCGTACACACGATCGTTTTTCATGCCTTTAAAAATGGCATTTTAAAAAATGGCCATTAAAAATGATCGTGTGTAGGCTCCAGAGCATTTTTAACGACGTGAAAAACGGGCATTAAAAATTCCGGACATGCTCTCTTTTTTCACGTCGTTTTTCATGTCGTTTTTTTTAACGACGTGAAAAACGATAGTGTGTATGCTTTAACGACGTGAAAAAAAAACGCGCATGCTCAGAATCAAGTATGGGACGGGAGCGCTCGTTCTGGTAAAACTAGCGTTCGTAATGGAGATAGCACATTCATTACACAGTAACGGACTGAAAAGCGCGAATCGTCGCCCAACAAACTTTACTAACATGAAGGGTGGCGTCATTCGAACGGAACTTCCCCTTTATAGTGCCGTCGTACGTGTTGAACGTCACTGCGCTTTGCTTGATCGTTTTTTTAAATGATGGTGTGTACGCAAGGCAGGCTTGAGAGGAAACATGAAAAAAAACGAGGAGAAAAACGTTGGTTTAAAAAATGACATTAAAAACAATCGTGTGTACGGGGCATAAGAGTTCATATGGGAAAAAGGTGTTTCCTCTCTACTGATGCTTTATCACCAATCCTTGTTTCAATAAAAACCCCACTTTTCAAAAACATTTGTCATTGGGACGGAAAGTGAGGTGAAATGTTCTGAACAGGGGCACAGACAGCAAAACAAATGTTACAGGGGTGATAACCCGTCCCTGTGTTTTCCAAAAAGCTTAAAAATAGATTTTTTGGCTGGAGCAACACTTAAACAATGTACCTGTTCAAAATTACAAACAGATTCTACTTAAGAACAAACCTACAGTCCCTGTCTTGTATGTACCGCCTGTATACTGCTGTTCAGAGTATATAGGGCCTTTTTTGTTTTGTGTGCGGGCTTCCCCTTAATATCCATACAAGACCCAAAGGGGCTGGTAATGGGCTGGGGTAGGGTGATGGGGTAGCCATGCCATTTTTCTCAAAGATTTTCATCCATATTGCCAGGACAAGACATGACATTAAAGCCGCAAGCAGTTTTAAATGGCTTTTTTTCCTTTAGAAATGTAATTTTGTGCAGGGACAGTTCTAAACACGGGAAACACGTGCCACTTCACAGGCATACTTTAGACACCCCCCAGGTACAATATTTAAAGGAATATTTCACTTTTTTTTTTCACTTTATGCATCATTAAAATGACTGCTCCCGAAAAAATGGCCGTTTTTAAAACTTCTTTTTGCATTGATACATGTCCCCTGGGGCAGAACCCAGGTCCCCAAACCCTTTTTAGGACAATAACATGCATATTAGCCGTTATAATTAGCACTTTCGATTTCGAACGTTCGCGTCCATTGTATTTAATAGGGTTCTAACGTTCGCGCAAACTTTCGGTCCGTTCGAAGGTTCTGGTGCGAACCGAACGGGGGGGGTGTTCGGCTCATCCCTACTCCTTACTCACTTACTTATTCGTCACCCACCCTCTAACATGTTTCCACTTCTAACCATTTTCCCCATATATTATTAAATATATTTTTGTTTTCCTCTCTTAGTGTATATAAATTCTTCTTTTGTCACGGTGTCATCTATCACCCTCCTCCATTCTGTCACTGTGGGGGGGTTTTCCGCCTGCCACTTCTGCGCAATGAGTTTCCTTCCCTGAAACAAACATCTTGTTATTGCTGTTCGTACATCTCCCGAAAGTCCCCTTTCTTCCAGGAGACCCAATACACAGCCTGACTACTGGTTGCAGAGATGTTGCAAACACTGTATTTATCTTTTCAACTATTTGCTTCCAGTATTGATATAGCTTGGGGCACCTCCAGACCATGTGTATTAGGTCTCCCCTATCGTCCGCACATCTCTGACATCTCGAATCTGATCTCATGCCGAACTGGACCATCCTTTGGGGTGTAAAATACACTCTATGTATCAGGTAAAGATGGGAGATTATTTGAGATGATGACAGTGACACATTAGGTCCTATTGCTAATATCCTTTCCCGTTGTTCCTGTGAAAGTGGGCCCACTTCTTTCTCCCATTTAATCTTATTTTTATTGTCTGGTGTCTCCCTCCAATCATCCTTTACTAAGGAGTTATACATATCAGAAATTGCTCCTCTAGAGGCCTCTGCGTTTACTAATTCTTGGAGAAGGAGCATATCGCTCCATTCCGGTGTACTCTGTCCGAACTGTACATACAGCGCATGCCTAATTTGTAAATATCTATAAAAGGATCTGTTTGGGACAGCATAATCCTCCCTTATTTATTGGAATGATTTTATTCTTCCTGCCTTAAAGAGTTGTGCCAATAAATGTATTCCCAATCTATCCCACTCCTCTACCTTCCCCATAACTTTAAGTTCCTGCAAGTTGCTGTTATGCCATATGGGAGAGAATTCAGAGAATCCAGAGAATCCCTTATATCCCAGGATTTTCTTAACCTCTTACCAACATTTAACCATTAATTGGGCCGTCATGCATCTAGAACTAAAAGAGTCTGCCTCCATTACCTCCACCTCTGTGTCATGGCATGTATCGTTCAAAATTAGCCCTTTTTCTCTTCCTTCCATTCGGTTACTGCCACTCATATACCGTACCTGAGCGGCTAAAAAATAGTATCTGGGCCAATCCTCCCTTCTCTTTAGGTTGTTGTAGGGCTCGGAGGCTAATCCTTGCTGCTCCATTCCTCCAAATCAATTCTCTAAACACCCCATCTATTTTTTTGAACCACTGTTTTTGATCCATACTGGGGAATTATGGAGGATATATAGAATTTGTGGCATCCATACCATTTTTACCAGGTTACTCCTGCCAGCCACTGAAAGAGGAAGCCTGTTCCAGACCAGACATTTTTGTCTGAGTTTTGTCAACAGTGGCACTAAGTTTCCATCTATATACTGCCCTGGATCCCTTGTTATATTTATTCCTAGATATCTCATTTGAGTTACCACCTTCACTTGAGCAATCTGCCCTATCAATGGGTCTATCAGCAAGAGCGCCGACTTATCCCAATTAATTGTCAGCCCCAAGAATTTACCAAATTCCCCTATTGTATCTATTGCCATCTCCAATGAGGTTTGTGTATCCCCCAAAAAAAGCAGGACATCGTCCGCGTACATGGCTACCTTCTCTTCCCTCAGTCTTCTCCTGAAACCCTTTATACCCGGGGATGCCCTTATAGAAATGGCCAGTGGCTCCATGGCAAGGGCAAAAAGCAGGGGTGACAGTGGGCATCCCTGCCTTGTCCCCCTCGCCAACTGGAACCAGTCTGAACACTTTCCCTTCTTTCAGTAATACTATAATTGTTGCTTCCGTCATAGACGTGGGTAGTTTTCCTTCCTCTTCTGCCCAGTTAAATACCTCCAGGAGTCTAGGAAGCAGCACCTCACTGTACTTTTTATATATTTCTGTTGGCAAGCCATCAGACCATGGAGCCTTTTGATTTGCCATCTCCGTTGTTGCCTTTTGTATCTCTTCCAGTGTAAGTGGTGCCTCCAGACCCTCCCTGTCTTCCCCTGATAACCGTGGAATCTGCAAACCGGTAAAAAAGGTTCTCATCTCTCCCTCCTCATTACCATGTAGTGTGCTACTATACAGGTTCTGATAGTATTTCTTAAAGACTTCTTTTATTTCTGATGTGCCTCTCCTAATTTCCCCCTCCTCATCACGGACCGCCGGGATGACAGATAGGGGAGCGTTGGCCCTGGCTATTAGGGCCAAGATTCTCCCCACTCTCTCACCCTCCCCATAAAAAGTCTGTTTCTGGAATATTTTTTTATTTTCCGCTTTTCTTAGTACTATTTTTTTATAATCGTCCTGTGTCTCTGACCACTCCTTATATTTCTCTGTAGTTGGGTTTCTTATGTAATTCATCTCTGACCTTTTCGCATTTTCCCTTGCGTGCGTCCTTGAGTGGCAGGAGAATTGTCTCTCTCCCGGGTGCCTCCTTCTCCACACGTCCACCAGACCCACCTCCCCACAAAATTGGCGGAGAGGGCTGCCGGGCGTATGTCCCCTGGAGCCACCCTCTGGGAATCTGCATTTTTTTATCCATAGTCATATTAAAATCCCCCACCACTATTACGGGCACACCCGACCTGTCCATGATGAACTCTATTAACTCCCAAAGCACCTCGGTATCAAACAGAGGGGGGATATATACATTCGCCACTACATATTCCTTTGTTTCTATCCAGCAATGAAGAAACACATAACGTCCCTTGGCATCTATCTTGCTCTGTCTGCAGGAGAACACCACACTGGCATCTATCAGGATACTCACACCCCTTGAATAAGAGATGTGAGTGGAGTGGTATTGTACTTTGTATTTTTAATTTTTTAATATTTTAATGGTTTCTTTATCCAGATGCGTCTCCTGCAGACAGGGCCGATCCGCCCTATACGCGGACTACGCAAGCTGCGTAGGGCCCCGCCGCCGCTAGAGGTCCTCGGCCGGCGGAGATAATGTCTCCGCCGGCCGCCATTTTCCCGAAGACCAGGATGAGAAGAAGGGAGGGATCCTGCCGAAATAGCGCTGCGGCGCCGCCCACCTCCGCCCCCGGTCTGTCTGTCATCTGAGACTGTGACCTGTGGGGGGAAAGGGGTGGGCGGTGCCGCAGCTCACTGTAGCCGGCTGGCTCCACCTCCGCCTCTAATTTGTTCCCCCTCGCCGCTGCTGAGCTATAGAAGGGCTCAAAGGGGGAGGGGGAGGCGTGCTCCTAACTCGCTGAGTGTTACTATCTCCTGAGGTCCGTTTCTCTCATCCTCTCTGTCAGCCGCCCCCCCTCCTCAATGTCAGCCGCCCCCCCCTCCTCAATGTCAGCCGCCCCCCCTCCTCAATGTCAGCCGCCCCCCCTCCTCAATGTCAGCCGCCCCCCCCTCCTCAATGTCAGCCCCCCCCTCCTCAGTGTCAGCCGCCCCCCCTCCTCAATGTCAGCCCCCCCTCCTCAGTGTCAGCCGCCCCCCCTCCTCAATGTCAGCCGCCCCCCCTCCTCCTCAATGTCAGCCGCCCCCCCACCTCAGTGTCAGCCGCCCCCCCCTCCCCAATGTCAGCCGCCCCCCCCTCCTCAATGTCAGCCGCCCCCCTTCCTCAGTGTCAGCTGCCCCCCCCTCCTCAGTGTCAGCCGCCCCCCCTCCTCAATGTCAGCCGCCCCCCCTTCCTCAATGTCAGCCGCCCCCCCCCTCTTCAATGTCAGCCGCCCCCCCCTCCTCAATGTCAGCTGCCCCCCCTCCTTAATGTCAGCCGCCCCCCCTCCTCTCTGTCAGCAGATCCCCCTCTTCTCTGTCAGCAGACCCCCCCTCTTCTCTGTCATCTCTCTCCTGCCTGCCTTCACTCTGGGACACAGCAAATGGCAATCTTCTACATGTGGCAGGTGAAGTGGCAAGTGACAATCCGCAATGTGTGGCAAGTGACGTGACAAGTGACAAAACGCAATGTGTGACGTCATAGCAAGTGACAATCCGCAACGTGTGGCAAGTGACAATCCGCTACATGTGGCAGGTGAAGTGGCAAGTGACAATCCGCAACGTGTGGCAAGTGACAATCCGCTACATGTGGCAGGTGAAGTGGCAAGTGACAATCCGCAATGTGTGGCAAGTGACAAAACGCAATGTGTGACGTTGTGGCAAGTGACAATCCGCAACGTGTGGCAAGTGACAACCCGCAATGTGTGGCAGGTGGCGTTGTGGCAAGTGACAATCCGCAACATGTGGCAAGTGACAATCCGCATCTGGTGGCAGGTGACGTTGGCAAGAGACACGCTCAGGCTCCCACTGATTCTGCATTATGGTGAGTTGAACTATTTTATATATTATATAACAATGTAATAATAGAAATTATGCACTTCACTAATTTTGTTTTGCGATACGGCACTGCGTCGACTTAACTGACAATTGTGCGGTCGTGCGACGGTGTACTCAAACAAAATTTACCTCCTTTTTTCCCCACAAATAGAGCTTTCTGTTGGTGGTATTTCTATATCAGTTTAGGCCAATATGTATTCTTCTACATATGTTTGGTAAAAAAAAAAAAAAATGCAATAAGTGTTTATTGATTAGTTTGCACAAAGGTTATAGCGTCTACAAAATAGGGGATAGACCTATGGCATTTTTATTAATATTTTTTTTTTACTAGTAATGGCAGCGATCTGCGATTTTCAGTGAGACTGTGACATTGCGGTGAACAGATCGAACACTTTTGACACATTTTTGGGACCAGTGACATTTATACAGCGATTTGTGCTATAAAAATGCACTGATTACTGTGTAAATGTCACTGGCAGGAAAGGGGTTAAATGTGTTCCCTGGGAGGTGTTTCTAACTGGGGGGATGGGACTGACTGAAGGAGGAGAGAGATCTCTGTTCCTAATCACTAGGAACAGCAGATCTGTCTCTCCTCCCCTGTCAGAATGGGGATCTGTCTGTTTACATTGACAGATCCCCGTTCTGGATCTCTGTGGAGCGATCGCGGGTGGCCGGCTGACATCGCGGCCACACACAGGTCCTTTTAGACTCCTATATACATGTATGGAGCCATGACAGGTCCTCTTTATACTTCTACATACACGTATAGTGCCATGACCGCTATACTCCTATACATGAATAAAGCCATGACAGGTCCTCTTTATTTTCCTACATACATGTATAGAGCCATGACAGGTCCTCTTTATACTCCTATACATGAATAGAGCCATGACAGGTCCTCTTTATTTTCCTACATACATGTATAGAGCCATGACAGGTCCTCTTTATACTCCTATACATGAATATAGCCATGACAAGTCCTCTTTATACAGCTACATGCATGTATAGAGCCATGACAGATCCTCTTAAGTTATCATGATATAAAATTATATCCTTTTGGTGGGCGTAATTTTTTTTTGGGGGGGGGGCAGCATTTAATTCTTGGTACCAGGCAGCACATTGTTATAGGCCGGCACTGGGGGGGGGACACCTGAAATGTAAGGAAGCACTCCGCTGGCTGGGGACACCTGAGATGTAAGGAAGCACTCCGCTGGCTGGGGACACCTGAGATGTAAAGAGGCACTCCGCTGGGGACACCTGAAATGTAAGGAGGCACTCCGCTGGCTGGGGACACCTGAGATCTAAGGAGGCACTCCGCTGGGGACACCTGAGATCTAAGGAGGCACTCCGCTGGCTGGGGACACCTGAGATGTAAGGAGGCACTCCGCTGGGGACACATGACATGTAAGGAGGCACTCCGCTGGGGACACCTGAGATGTAAGGAGGCACTCCGCTGGGGACACCTGAAATGTAAGGAGGCACTCCACTGGCTGGGGACACCTGAAATGTAAGGAGGCACTCCGCTGGCTGGGGACAGTGACATCAGGGCTCCCACTGATTCTGCATTATGGTGAGTTGAATGATTTAATTTTATATTACAAAGTAATAATAGAAATAATGCGCTTTAATCACCCTGACACCATAACAACTATGGTGCCGGGATGATGGAATTGCTAACACCAGGTGTTTGGAGAATCTTGATCTGCTGATTGTTAAACTTTCTGGAATACTCATATTTCTATTGCGGTGCAGGATCTGGGCCTGCTGTCCCTCCATCCCTCTTTTTTTTCTCTCTCTCTCTCTCTCTCTCCTTGTTTCTCCCTCGTTCATCTCAGACTCTAACCACACCCCTTTGAGTCACGCCCCTTTAAGCCAGTTCAATATTACGCTTAAACAACGCCCATTATTCACGGGTCAGGTAGAGGGCCCCTTTGCAGAATTTTGCTTAGGGCCCCAGGGAGGTCAGGATCGGCACTGCCTGCAGACACAGCACTTTTATATTACTTGTTTCTGCTGTTGAAAAAATTGTCTGTCTTTTAGTTGGGTCCTTAACCCCTCGCACATTCCATGAGCTCACCTTTATGCTTTTACCTTGATTTGGGGTCCCTTTCCCATCTTCTCTATTATCCGTCATCTACCCCTGTTTAGTTTCATCCTTACAGTGCACTTCCCACCTTATCAAACTGTGCATTAATAATATCTGTTCATAAAAACCTATTTTTAGTGGATATTCTTCTTCTGGTGCCCCATACACACATATCTTCCCCACCCCCCCCCCGCCCCCTGTATCCCTCCTCTTCCCTTGCCCTGTTTGGGGCCCATATAGAGGGCTTCTAAAGTAACCGTTTCCTACTTCTTTTGAGGTGAGTACTCCCCCTTTCACTCCTATCAGTTTGTGTTTTAGTGTTTTGACTACTTTAAATATATCCTTCCCTTTCACACATCTCTTCCTAACATTTTGATGTATCTTCTTTTTCTTCCACCTTTGTGCCACTCTCCACAAAAAATAAAAAAATACAAAAAACACATTTACCACCCCTTCCCTCCCCCCCCCCCCGCTCCCATATCCAAAGAAAAGTTTGTTCCTTTATGAAAAAAAACAAAACAAAGAAGGCCCCCCTCCACCCCCCAAAAAGGGGGGGGAAGGGGGAAAAGGGAGGAAATAGAAAAACATTAAGAAATAAATGAATCATTTCCCTTCCCCTTCCTTCCTTTCTCCTCCGAGGGATGGAGAGAAGATAAAGGTGTCTCCGGTTTTTGGAATGTTTATTACTCTTTTCCAACTTGCTATGTCTCCCCTTCTTTTGTATTCATCCAGAATGTCAATTCCGCAGGCGTGTTAAAAAACATGTTTTCCCCTTTTACGGTTATCCGTAAACGTGCCGGATAGAACATTGCATATTTTATCCCTTTTTGCTGTAATCTATGTTTGTACTCAGTAAATTTGGCCCTTTGCCTCTGTAATTCAGGGGAAAAATCCAGATAAATTGAGATTCTTGCACCCTTGACTTGTATGTCTTTCATCTCTCTTGCCTTTTGAAGGATAGTGATTTTGTCCGTGAAGTGTAAAAGTTTAACGAGAATAGGTCTCGGCTGACCTCCCGCAGCAGGTGCCCTAAAGGGGATTGTGTGGGCCCGCTCAATTGAATTTTTTTTTTATAGACAGTCCTTGCCAAACACTTCTATTAAATTTTTTTCCATAAATTCAGTGGGGCGGTTAATTTCACTTTTCTCGGGGAGACCTAGTACCCTTATATTTTTCCTTCGTAATCTATTTTCCATGTCATCAATTTTATTAACTCACAAGTTCAGCTGTTCTCTCATTACTTTCATCTCATTTATCATAGGGTTAACATCATCTTCGACCTGACTAAGTCTCTCCTCCAAAGCGGAGGTCCGCACTCCAATCCCCTGAACATCATGTTTTAGCACTGGCATATCCTCTTTTATCCCCTTTAATTGATCGAATATTTCAGACAGTGAGGATTTGCAGTTATTAATTGCAAAAATAATCTCTCTCATAGAAGGCTCTTCCTCCGACATTAACCCGATCATTGTCCCTGTCAGTTTTTCCTGTGCTTTTTCCTGTACTTTCTCCTTTGGTCCTTGATCGCATGTTGTCTTTCCCGTTGTCCCTGTAGTTATTGTCTGCCCCTGGCTCCTTCTCTGAGTGTTCAGTTGTTGAGCCCCTTGTCCTTTTATGGGTGTTATGCCTGCTGTTTGTGTTGGTGCATGTGCATACTTTTCCAGCTTAGCTGCGGCCGTGGCCTGGCCTGCTTTAGCTCCCCGTGCAGACTGTGTCTGTGCATGGACGTCCGCTGAAATTTTTTCAGGGGGGGGGGGGCGCTTCAGCAGCGGTGATACAGTCGCATTTTACCCTTTCTTCAACTGCTAGCGGGGGTTAAAAGCGACCCCCCACGTTAAAATGTAAAAACACCCCACTGTGCCCCCTGCATCTTTAAATATCTCTTTGTCACTACTGTGTACCCCCTCTCCACAACTGCACCTCTGGATCCCTTTACATGGCACAGCACCCCACAGCTCTGGACTCCTTTACATTACACAGCACCCTGCATCACTGGACCCCTTTACATTACACAGCACCCTGCATCACTGGACCCCTTTACATTACACAGTAGACATGTGCAAAAGGAAAAAAATTGTTTTGTTTCGTTTCGTTTTAATTCGTTAATTAATTAATTTCGTTTAGTTAGATTCGTTAAATTTGTTAAATTCGTTTTCGGATTTCGTTTCATTTTCGACCGAATTCGAAAATCGGTCGCATTCGAAAATATTTCAACCGAATTCGAAAATATTTCTACCGGATTCGAAATTATTTCAACATGATTCGAAATTATTTCAACCGCATTTGAAAATATTTCAACCGGATTCCAAAATATTTTGCGACCCGACTTTGGGTCCACGTATCTCAGGGTCACTTAGTGATAGAAACCCCAAATTTGGAGATGTTGTAGTGCTAGTTCTACTCTGTTTGCATACCAAGAGTGGGGTTTCTAGCTACAAGTGACCCCGACATATGTGGCCCCAAAGTCGGGTCGCAAAATGTCATTCTCTGCTGCAGAAAAGTGCTTGACATTTTGCGACCCGACTTTGGGTTCACGTATCTCGGGGTCACTTAGGGATAGAAACCCAGGAGAACTAGCATTAGAACATCTCCAAATTTTATGGTTTCTATCACCAAGTAACCCAGAGATACGTGGACCCAAATTCGGGTCGCAAAATATTTTCGAATCCGGTTGAAATAGTTTCAAATGCAGCTGAAATAATTTCGAATCATGTTGATACTATTTCAACCGGATTCGAAAATATTTTGCGACCCGAATTGGGTCCATGTATCTCGGGGTTACTTGGTTATAGAAACCCCAAAATTGGAGATGTTGTAGTGCTAGTTCAACTGTGTTTCCATACCAAATTGGGGGTTTCTAGCTACAAGTGGCCCCGAGATATGTGGCCCCAAATTCGGGTCACAAAATGTCATTCTCTGCTGCAGAAAAGTATTTGACATATCGCCCATATCTGGGGGTCACTTGGTGCTAGGAACCCCATAACTTGTGGCAGGTGACAGTGGCAAGTGGACAAATAACCATCTTCCAAAATGTATAATTCAAATAGAAAAGATTAGAACAGAATAGAAAAAATATATAATTTAATAGAATAATATAGAAATTCTTCTGAAATTCGAATAGAATAAATTCGAATTTCGAATAGTATGAATTCAAAATTTTTAATTAATTAATTTTAACTTTGGATAGAAAAGATTATAATAAAATAGAAAATAGACTAGAAAAACAATAACCCCAAATTTGGGGTTTCTATCAGCAAGTAACCCCGAGATACGTGGACCCAAATTCGGGTCGCAAAATATTTTCGAATCCGGTTGAAATAGTTTCAAATGCAGTTGAAATAATTTCCAATCATGTTGATAGTATTTCATTTTTCTTCGTGAAATGGTAGGGGTACAATGTACCCCTTACCAATTCACATAGGGGGGGCAGGATCTGGGGGTCCCCTTTGTTAAAGGGGTGTTCCAGATTCCGAATAAGCCCCCCGCCCGCAGACCCCCACAACCACCGGGCAAGGGTTGTGGGGATGAGGCCCTTGTCCCCATCAACATGGGGACATCCTCCCCATGTTGAGGGCATGTGGCCTGGTACGGTTCAGGAGGGAGGGGGGCCGCTCTCTCATCCCCCCCTTTTCCCCTGCGGCCGGCCAGGTTGCGTGCTCGGATAAGGGGTCTGGTATGGATTTTTAGGGGGACTCCACGCCATTTTTTTTAAAATTTGGGGTGGAGTTCCCCTTAAAATCCATGCCAGATCTGAAGGGCCTGGAATGGATATTTGGGGGAACCCCACGTCAATTTTTTTTTAATTTGCGGCGGGGTTCCCCTTAATATCCATTCCAGACCTGAAGGGCCTGGTAATTGAATTCTGGGGAACCCCCACGCTTTTTTTTTTTTTTTTATCAATGACTTTTGTATGTATTGCCGGGAGCCGACAATTCATTAATAGCCGCGAGTGAGTTTTAAATGACTTTTTTTCTTTCAAAAATTACATTTTTTGCAGGGACAGTTCTAAGCACGGGAAACATGCGCCACTTCACATGCATATCATACACACCCCCAGGTACGAAATTTAAAGGAATATTTCACTTTTATTTTTTCATTTTAAGCATTATTAAAATCACTGCTCCCGAAAAAACTGCCGTTTTTAAAACTTCTTTTTGCATTGATACATGTCTCCTGGGGCAGGACCCGGGTCCCCAAACACTTTTTAGGACAATAACTTGCATATAAGCCTTTATAATTAACACTTTAGATTTCTCCCATAGATTTTTCGAATTTGCCGCGAACACCCCAATTTGTTCGCTGTTCGGCGAACGGGCGAACAGGCAATGTTCAAGTCGAACATGAGTTTGACTTGAACTCGAAGCTCATCCCTACTTGTGGCAGGTGACGTGGCAAGTGGACAAATAACCATCTTCCAAAATGTATAATTCAAATAAAAAAGATTAGAACAGAATAGAAAAAAAATATAATTTAATAGAATAAAATAGAAAGAATATACAACCATCTTCTGAAATTCGAATTTCGAATAGTAGGAATTAAAAAAAATGTATTCATTAATTTTAACTTTGGATAGAAAAGATTATAATAAAATAGAAAATAGACTAGAAAAACAATAGAACAGAATAGAATATATTATATTTTATTCTATTCTGTTCTATTGTTTTTCTAGTCTATTCTTTTATATTCTATTAAAATCTTTTCTATTAAAATCGAAATCATTATATACTACAGTAAATTCGAATTTCGGAAGATGGTTATATATATATTTTTTCCGACATTCAAATTTCGTATAGAATGAATTCAAATTCGAATCAAAAAGATTATAATAGAATAGAAAATATTGGAAAGAATCGAATAGAAAAACAATAGAACAGAATAGAATAAAATACATATATATATTTATTATATTTTATTCTATTCTGTTCTATTGTTTTTCTAGTCTATATTATATTTATATTCTAATATTTTCTAATTGGAATTCGAATTCATTCTATACAAAATTTGAGTGTTGGAACATGGTTTTATATATATATATATATATATATATATTGTGACAGCAGGAAGGTAAAGTCACCTGGTTGCATCCAGGGGGTAGATATATTTCTCCCAGATTCAGGCTTTATGCCGACTTATACAACTAGGGAGAGGGCTGGGCGTCGTGCAGGCAGGGAGTTGATGAGATCAGCTGAAGCTTGTCAGCTCGTTTAAGGCCTCTATAAAAACTCCCAGATTCATTAGGTGTTGGCTCATGCCTGGACCCAGACCTGTGTGGACTGTCTAGGGAGAGTGAACCCCTGTGCGGTGAGACAAAGCCTGTGTGGCTATTTGTTTGGACATTGACTAAACCAGGGACTTAGGGACTAGGACAGCACTAGGCTGATCCTAGTTGTTAGTTAGGAAACCTGCATGTTTAGTCAGAGGTCAAGCTGACCAGGATTTATTTTTTTTATGTTTCTTTTTGGCTTTGCTGTGTTTTTGTCACTGTACATAGAAAAATAAACCGCACCTTTTGATTTGGAAAACCACAAACTCCGTCTGCTGGCCCTGTTTTTGTGTGGGGAGCCCAACCAGGGGGTCACACACACCCGCTACCGAGTTAACCCCCTCACAGTTGGTGGAGAACCAGTGGCAGTTTTTTTTAAGCCAGCATGGAGGAGATACTGAAACAGCTGGCTCTAGCAAATGCCAATCAACAGCAGACAAATGCAGGTTTGCAAAGGAGCCTTGCAGCCCAGCAGCAAGCTCACCAACAGAGTCTGGAAGCTCAGCAATAGGGATGAGCTTCGTGTTCGAGTCGAACATACGTTCGACTCGAACATCGGCTCTTCGATCGTTCGACGAAGATCGAACGATTTGGGCCGTTCGCGCCAAATTCGAGTGACGCGAACGGCCCACAATGCACTACGCCATCGCAGTGTCATCCAGGCGCTGTGATTGGCCAAGCATGCACTGTGACCCCGCATGCTTGGCCAATCACAGCGCCGGCAGCGAGGAGAGCAATGATTGGCCACAGGCAGGATGCCTGTGGCCAATTATTGCTGAGGGTGTTTAGTACACGCCCCACACTATAAAAGGCCGCCAGCACGGCGGCCTAGTGTAGTGTGTTCCGGAGCAGGGATAGAGCAGCATAGGCAGGGACAGTGACTTTTATTTCTTTCTTGCTTAACCTGGATTCCTTTAGTTTAGGGAAAGAGAAGGATAGGTAGGGAGAGTGTCAGTGTGTTTTGTGCTTGTGTTATAGTGTGCTTAAAAAAAACATTTTTTCTAGGGACAGAAAACTGTAGGTAGGGAGAGTGTCAGTTTCTTTCACTGTGCAAGTCCTTGTTTCTAGGGACCTGGAAGGACAGTGAGTGAATTCTCCTTGTGCTATATTGTGCTTAAAAAAGACATTTTTTCTAGGGACAGAAAACTGTAGGTAGGGAGAGTGTCAGTTTCTTTCACTGTGCAAGTCCTTGTTTCCAGGGACCTGGAAGGACAGTGAGTGAATTCTCCTTGTGCTATATTGTGCTTAAAAAAAACATTTTTTCTAGGGACAGAAAACTGTAGGTAGGGAGAGTGTCAGTTTCTTTCACTGTGCAAGTCCTTGTTTCCAGGGACCTGGAAGGACAGTGAGTGAATTCTCCTTGTGCTATATTGTGCTTAAAAAAAACATTTTTTCTAGGGACAGAAAACTGTAGGTAGGGAGAGTGTCAGTTTCTTTCACTGTGCAAGTCCTTGTTTCTAGGGACCTGGAAGGACAGTGAGTGAATTCTCCTTGTGCTATATTGTGCTTAAAAAAAACATTTTTTCTAGGGACAGAAAACTGTAGGTAGGGAGAGTGTCAGTTTCTTTCACTGTGCAAGTCCTTGTTTCCAGGGACCTGGAAGGACAGTGAGTGAATTCTCCTTGTGCTATATTGTGCTTAAAAAAAACATTTTTTCTAGGGACAGAAAACTGTAGGTAGGGAGAGTGTCAGTTTCTTTCACTGTGCAAGTCCTTGTTTCTAGGGACCTGGAAGGACAGTGAGTGAATTCTCCTTGTGCTATATTGTGCTTAAAAAAAACATTTTTTCTAGGGACAGAAAACTGTAGGTAGGGAGAGTGTCAGTTTCTTTCACTGTGCAAGTCCTTGTTTCCAGGGACCTGGAAGGACAGTGAGTGAATTCTCCTTGTGCTATATTGTGCTTAAAAAAAACATTTTTTCTAGGGACAGAAAACTGTAGGTAGGGAGAGTGTCAGTTTCTTTCACTGTGCAAGTCCTTGTTTCCAGGGACCTGGAAGGACAGTGAGTGAATTCTCCTTGTGCTATATTGTGCTTAAAAAAAACATTTTTTCTAGGGACAGAAAACTGTAGGTAGGGAGAGTGTCAGTTTCTTTCACTGTGCAAGTCCTTGTTTCTAGGGACCTGGAAGGACAGTGAGTGAATTCTCCTTGTGCTATATTGTGCTTAAAAAAAACATTTTTTCTAGGGACAGAAAACTGTAGGTAGGGAGAGTGTCAGTTTCTTTCACTGTGCAAGTCCTTGTTTCCAGGGACCTGGAAGGACTTTGAGTGAATTCTCCTTGTGCTATATTGTGCTTAAAAAAAACATTTTTTCTAGGGACAGAAAACTGTAGGTAGGGAGAGTGTCAGTTTCTTTCACTGTGCAAGTCCTTGTTTCCAGGGACCTGGAAGGACAGTGAGTGAATTCTCCTTGTGCTATATTGTGCTTAAAAAAAACATTTTTTCTAGGGACAGAAAACTGTAGGTAGGGAGAGTGTCAGTTTCTTTCACTGTGCAAGTCCTTGTTTCTAGGGACTGGGAAGGACAGTGAGTGAATTCTCCTTGTGCTATAGTGTGCTTAAAAAAAACATTTTTTCTAGGGACAGAAAACTGTAGGTAGGGAGAGTGTCAGTTTCTTTCACTGTGCAAGTCCTTGTTTCTAGGGACCTGGAAGGACAGTGAGTGAATTCTCCTTGTGCTATATTGTGCTTAAAAAAAACATTTTTTCTAGGGACAGAAAACTGTAGGTAGGGAGAGTGTCAGTTTCTTTCACTGTGCAAGTCCTTGTTTCTAAGGACCTGGAAGGACAGTGAGTGAATTCTCCTTGTGCTATATTGTGCTTAAAAAAAACATTTTTTCTAGGGACAGAAAACTGTAGGTAGGGAGAGTGTCAGTTTCTTTCACTGTGCAAGTCCTTGTTTCTAGGGACCTGGAAGGACAGTGAGTGAATTCTCCTTGTGCTATATTGTGCTTAAAAAAAACATTTTTTCTAGGGACAGAAAACTGTAGGTAGGGAGAGTGTCAGTTTCTTTCACTGTGGAAGTCCTTGTTTCCAGGGACCTGGAAGGACAGTGAGGGAATTCTCCTTGTGCTATATTGTGCTTAAAAAAAACATTTTTTCTAGGGACAGAAAACTGTAGGTAGGGAGAGTGTCAGTTTCTTTCACTGTGCAAGTCCTTGTTTCCAGGGACCTGGAAGGACAGTGAGTGAATTCTCCTTGTGCTATATTGTGCTTAAAAAAAACATTTTTTCTAGGGACAGAAAACTGTAGGTAGGGAGAGTGTCAGTTTCTTTCACTGTGCAAGTCCTTGTTTCTAGGGACCTGGAAGGACAGTGAGTGAATTCTCCTTGTGCTATATTGTGCTTAAAAAAAACATTTTTTCTAGGGACAGAAAACTGTAGGTAGGGAGAGTGTCAGTTTCTTTCACTGTGCAAGTCCTTGTTTCCAGGGACCTGGAAGGACAGTGAGTGAATTCTCCTTGTGCTATATTGTGCTTAAAAAAAACATTTTTTCTAGGGACAGAAAACTGTAGGTAGGGAGAGTGTCAGTTTCTTTCACTGTGCAAGTCCTTGTTTCTAGGGACCTGGAAGGACAGTGAGTGAATTCTCCTTGTGCTATATTGTGCTTAAAAAAACATTTTTTCTAGGGACAGAAAACTGTAGGTAGGGAGAGTGTCAGTTTCTTTCACTGTGCAAGTCCTTGTTTCCAGGGACCTGGAAGGACAGTGAGTGAATTCTCCTTGTGCTATATTGTGCTTAAAAAAAACATTTTTTCTAGGGACAGAAAACTGTAGGTAGGGAGAGTGTCAGTTTCTTTCACTGTGCAAGTCCTTGTTTCCAGGGACCTGGAAGGACAGTGAGTGAATTCTCCTTGTGCTATATTGTGCTTAAAAAAACATTTTTTCTAGGGACAGAAAACTGTAGGTAGGGAGAGTGTCAGTTTCTTTCACTGTGCAAGTCCTTGTTTCTAGGGACTGGGAAGGACAGTGAGTGAATTCTCCTTGTGCTATAGTGTGCTTAAAAAAAACATTTTTTCTAGGGACAGAAAACTGTAGGTAGGGAGAGTGTCAGTTTCTTTCACTGTGCAAGTCCTTGTTTCAAGGGACAGAGAAGGACACCTGAAGGTAGCCCTTATTGCTTTTTTCCCATCTCCCTGCAGGCCATCTATTAGAATGTCTGGAAGGCAAACAAGGAGAGGCAGACAGTCAGGAGGCAATAAAAGAGGGCAAGCAGGCTCTGTGTCTGGGGGCAACAGTGCTGGTCGTGGACGCGGTGCATTGTCATCAGCACATGGCCATGGGACACGCTTGTCCTTCTTTTCCGCAGCTGGACATGTTGAGCCACATCATGCCGAAGACTTGGTAGAGTGGATGACCAAGCCCTCCTCCTCATCCTCTCTCACCCAGGCTCAGGGTACTGGCAAAGCAGCTGCCAAAGCGTCCTCTTCCCTGGTATCAATGTCAGACTCATCATCAGTCACTCCTTCCCTAGACCCACCATGTCCTCCTCCTGAGGAGTCCCCCGAACTGTTTGAGCACAGTGTTGGGTACATGCTCCAGGAGGATGCCCAGCGTTTCGAAGGGTCTGATGATGAAACCCAGCTACAGGAAGGCAGTAGGGTGAGAGCAGACAGAGGGGATGCTCAAGAAGGACACCAATCTGGCAGTCATGTTCCAGCAGCTGCAGCATACTGCCAGATTGGCTCCAGTGATGAGGAGGGAGGGGATGATGAGGTCACTGACTCCATGTGGGTGCCTAATAGGAGAGAGGAGGAGGAGGATGAGGAGGAGGCACATCTCCAACGAGACAGGATGCCCTTTGGTGGCCAGCGTAAGGGCAGTACACCGACGGAATCACACCGCAGAGCTCCGCCTGTGCAGGGCGCTGCCTCTGCCCGTCATTCAAAAAGTTCCTTGGTGTGGGCCTTTTTTGAGGCTAGTGCATCAGATCGCACAGCTGCTGTTTGCAACATATGTCTCAAGCGTATATCGCGTGGCCAAAACATCAGCCGCTTGGGTACCACATGCCTGACCAGACATATGTTGACCTGCCATGCAGCTCGTTGGCAAGCCTACCTCAAAGACCCACACCAAAGAACAAAACGGACCTCTCCTTGCACCGCATCAGCTGGGATCTCCAACCCCACTATAACTTCAGTCCTCTCTGAAACATGCACTGAGAGGAATGAAGGTGTAGAATTAGGTGTGTCACAGCCAAGTACTTGCGGCCACTCTGCTAGCAGTACACCGACGTCCGATTCTAGCAGGCAAATTTCCCTGCCCCAGCTGCTGGACCGTCGAAAGAAGTTCACTCCCAGCCATCCACATGCCCATCGGTTGAATGCTAGCTTGGCTAAATTGCTAGCGCTTCAACTGCTGCCTTTTCAGTTGGTAGACTCGGCCCCCTTCCGTGAGTTTGTGCAATGTGCGGTTCCTCAGTGGCAGGTTCCCAAACGCCACTTTTTCTCACGGAAGGCTATTCCGGCTCTCTACCGGCATGTGGAAGGCAATGTCTTGGCCTCGCTGGACAGGGCGGTCAGCGGTAAGGTGCATATTACCGCTGACTCATGGTCCAGCAGGCATGGACAGGGACGTTACCTTTCTTTCACGGCCCATTGGGTCACTCTTTTGGCAGCTGGGAAGGATGCAGGACAAGGTGCAGTAGTGTTGGAGGTTGTCCCACCGCCACGCCTCCAAAATGCTACTACTGGTTGTGACACACCTCTCTCCTCCACCCCCTCCTCTTCTTCTTCCTCCATGGCCTCTTCCTGTGGTTTGTCCTATGAACCAGCGGTGCTCCGTAGCCGTTCACGGGGCTACGCAAGTACGAAGGCAAAAAGATGCCATGCCATGCTTGCGCTGGTGTGTTTGGGGGACAGAAGCCACACTGGGGCAGAGGTCCTGTCTGCTCTGCAGGGCCAGGCCGAGAGGTGGTTGACGCCACGCCAGCTTAAGCCAGGAATGGTGGTTTGCGACAATGGCACCAACCTCCTCTCCGCCCTCCGACAGGGACAACTGACCCATGTGCCCTGTGTGGCTCACGTCCTTAACCTGGTGGTGCAGCGGTTCTTGGGCAGGTACCCGGGCTTACAGGATGTCCTGAGGCAGGCCAGGAAAGTCTGTGTGCATTTCCGCAGATCTTATAATGCCAGTGCTCGCCTGGCTGAGCTGCAAAAGGAGTTGAACCTGCCCAAGAACCGCCTTATATGTGACATGCCCACCAGGTGGAACTCAACGTTGGCCATGCTGCAGCGGCTGCACACGCAGCAGAGGGCCATCAATGAGTACCTGTGCGACTACGGCACCAGGACAGGGTCAGGGGAGCTTGTTTTTTTTTCTCCACGCCAGTGGGGCATGATCAGGGATGCATGCACTGTCCTGGCACCATTTGAGGAGGCCACGAGGATGGTGAGCAGTGACAGTGCATGCATCAGTGACACTGTACCTCTTGTCCACCTGTTGGAGCACACGCTGCGTGGAATAATGGACAGGGCACTTGAGGCAGAACAGAGGCAGGAAGAGGAGGACTTCCTTGCCTCTCAAGGCCCCCTTTACCCAGACAGTGTTCCTTCTGTCCCACCCATCGCACAGGAAGAGGAAGAGGAGGAGGAGGAGGAGGAGGAGGAGGATTGTGTCAGCATGGAGGTGGAGGCTGGCACTCAGCATCATCAGCAGCAGTCTTTTAGGGATGATTTACAGTCCCAAGAAACCAGTGGACTTGTACGTGGCTGGGAGGAGGTGACTGCGGATCATGTCGTCCTTAGTGACCCAGAGGACTCCGGAGCGAATGCCTCAGCAAACCTACGCTGCATGGCCTCCCTGATCCTGCAAAGTCTGCGGAAGGATCCTCGTATTCTTCGGATCAAGGAGAGGGACCATTACTGGCTGGCCACTCTCCTTGATCCACGGTACAAGGGTAAGGTTGAGGACCTTATGTTACCGTCGCAGAGGGAGCAGAGGATGAGACAACTCCGGGAGGCCTTGCAGAAAGGTCTGTGCAACGCGTTCCCAGAGACTGGGAGGTTACAAACTCCTGGTCCAGGACAACGAGTTGCTGAGGCTTCGGCCAGTCAAAGAAGGAGCGGTGGGGAAGGTGGCCGTCTGACCGATGCGTTCAGACAATTCTTTAGTCCGCAGCCCCAAAGTATGATTGGTTCCAGCAACCATCGCCAGCGTCTGATAAACATGGTGCAGGAATATCTAGGGGCAAGGTCAGACTTGGACACCTTCCCCACCGAAAATCCTCTGGCTTACTGGGTCTTGAGGATGGATCACTGGCCAGAGCTTGCACAGTATGCAATTGAGCTACTGGCCTGTCCTGCATCCAGCGTTCTTTCGGAACGCACATTCAGTGCTGCTGGAGGATTTGTCACGGATCACAGGGTGCGCCTGTCCACCGACTCGGTTGATCGACTGACTTTCATCAAGATGAACCAGTCTTGGATCACCACCAGCTACCACACACCTGATGCTGATATAACAGACTAATTGATTTTAACATGTCACGTCCCTTCAAGACTGATGCTGATGCTGAGTGCCTGTGCTGTTATGTTGACTGGCTATCCTCCTCCTCCGAGTCCTCAATGATACGATTGATGATGATAGCTTGGAAGATCATTTTTGTTTATGGGTGCCGCCACCAGTGGCTAAGGCCCAATTTTTCAGCCCCTGTTTTACAGGGGCGTGTACTTACAATTTTTTTAGCAATAATTTGCCATAGGGCTCATTGCTGTGCTCCAAGTACAGTATCTGTGAGGGGTTGTAGTGTTGTGCCACCAGTGCCTAAGGCCCAATTTTTCAGCCCCTGTTCAACAGGGGCATGCAATTACAATTCTTGATGTAATAATTCACAGCAGGGCCCATTCCTGCACCCACCAAGAGTAAGTCTGAGGGCTTACAGTGTTGTGGCAACGCCACCACCACCACCACCACGAAAGGCCCAATTTTTCAGCCACTGTTCAAAAGGGGCATGTAATTACAATTCTTGATCTAATAATTCACAGCAGGGCCCATTCCTGCACCCACCAAGAGTAACTCTGAGGGCTTACAGTGTTGTGGCAACACCACCACCACCACCACCACCACGAAAAGCCCAATTTTTCAGCCCCTGTTCAACAGGGGCATGCAATTACAATTCTTGATCTAATAATTCACAGCAGGGCCCATTGCTGCACCCACCAAGAGTAACTGTCAGGGCTTACAGTGTTGTGGCACCAGCACCACCATCAAAGCCCCAATTTTTACTACCACTGTTCAACAATTATATGTAATTAAAATTCCTGATATAATAGTTGACAGCAGGGCGTTCCAGCACCAACCAAGAGTAACTGTGAGTGCTTACAGTGCTGTGCCAACACCAACAACTAAGGGGCCTATTTCTGCAGAGTATATACGGCAGGTCCCTACTTTCAAACATCCAACTTACAAACGACTCCTACTTGCAAACGAAAGAAGACAACAGGAAGTGAGAGGAAATCTACCCCTAGGAAGGAAAATTCTCTCCTGTAAGAATAAATATGGGAGAAAGGTGTCTCCTCTGTACTGATGCTTTATCAGCAATCCTTGTTTCAAGAAAAACACCACATTTCAAAAACAGTTGTCATTGGGACGGAAAGTGAGGTGAAATGTTCTGAACAGGGGCACAGACAGCAAAACAAATGTTACAGGGGTGATAACCCTTACCTATGTTTCCCAAAAAGTTTAAAAATAGATTTTTGGGCTGGAGCTACACTTCAACAATGTACCTGTTCAAAATTACAAACACATTCTACATAAGAACAAACCTACAGTCCCTGTCTTGTATGCACCGCCTGTATACGGCTGTTCAGAGTATATAGGGCCTTTTTTATTTTATGTGCGGGGTTCCCCTTAATATCCATACAAGACCCAAAGGGGCTGGTAATGGGCTGGGGTAGGGGGGGGGGGGTCATGGGGTAGCTATGCCATTTTTCTTAAAGATTTTCATCCATATTACCGGGACCAGACATTACATTAAAGCCGCAAGAAGTTTTAAATGGCTTTTTTTTCCTTTAGAAGTGTCATTTTGTGCAGGGACAGTTCTAAACACGGGAAACACGTGGCACTTCACAGGCATACTTTAGACACCCCCCAGGTACGATATTTAAAGGAATATTTGACTTTTTTTTTTTCACTTTATGCATCATTAAAATGACTGCTCCCGAAAAACGACCGTTTTTAAAACTTCTTTTTGCATTGATACATGTCCCCTGGTGCAGAA
Organism: Rana muscosa; assembly: GCA_029206835.1. Taxonomy (NCBI): domain Eukaryota; kingdom Metazoa; phylum Chordata; class Amphibia; order Anura; family Ranidae; genus Rana; species Rana muscosa. Next base: position 939,934,631 of record CM055122.1, on the reverse strand, counting down.
CCCGGGTTCCCAAACCCTTTTTAGGACAATAACATGCATAATAGTTGTTATAATTAGCACTTTAGAATTCGAACGTTCGCATCCATTGTATTTAATAGGGTTCTAATGTTCGTACAAACTTTCGGTACGTTCGCGGGTTCTGGTGCGAACCGAACCCGGGGGTGTTCGGCTCATCACTACTCAGCAACAAGCCCAGCAGCAATCTGAGGCCCGCTTCATAGACCTGTTACAGAAGCAAGAGCAGAGACTACAACAAATGGAAGCAGTAATGCAGCAACGTCCGCCGACCAGTGAGGAAAGCCGTCCCACTAATACCGCGTCCTTTAGGGTGAGTCGTTTATGTTTAAAAAATGACTGGAGAGGATGATCCAGAGGTATTTTTGACCACATTTGAAAGGACTGCTGAAAGAGAAAAGTGGCCTGAGGAGCAGTGGGCTGGACTGGTGGCTCCTCTGTTAACTGGTGAATCGCAGAAGGCTTACTATGACCTAGAGCCTGACCAAGCAAAAGACTATGTGATGCTAAAAGCTGAAATATTGGCAAGGCTGGGTGTCACCCTGGCTGTCCGGGCTCAGCGTGTGCATAACTGGACTTTCCAGCTTGGAAAACCCCCCAGGTCTCAAATGTATGATCTCATTCACCTGAGCAGGAAGTGGCTACAGCCAGAGACTTTGTCCGCACCAGAGATTGTGGAACGTGTTGTAATGGATCGGTTTTTGAGAGCTCTTCCTACTGCCATCCAAAAGTGGGTAAGCCATGGAGACCCAGAGACGGCCGGTGGTCTTGTGGATCGTGTAGAGAAATACTTGGCTACAGAGAACCTGACGGCCTCTTCCAGAGACTCTCGGACTTTCCACCCTAAGACCAGACCATCCCCAGGGGCGGATAAGAGGATTCCAAGGGGTGAGGGTGGAGAGAGTGAGAGGGTGGGAGCTCTACCCAAAGTTTGGCGAGAACAGCCTGGGAAGTCAGGGGCTCAAGAGGCAGCCAAAAGGATTGTTTGCTACCGCTGCCGGCAAGCGGGACATATTGCAGCAAATTGCCCGGTTGTGGAGGAACCCATGCAATGTGACTTTCTGACGGACCGACGTCAGTCGCTGTGTGCGACAGTCGCATGCACTGCCATTCGGGGAACTGAGAAACATTTATGCAAAATGTGTATTAATGGTAGAAATGTTGTGGTATTGCTGGATTCAGGTAGCCTTGTGACCCTGATAAAGGCTGAATTAGTTAAAACAGAGGTTTCTGGGAATAGCAAGGTAGCTGTTATTTGTGTGCATGGGGACACCCGAGAGTATCCAGTGACTACAGTGTGTTTCGAGACCCCCAAAGGTACCCTCTCTCATCCAGTGGGGTTAGTATCTCAATTACCGCATGATGCCATTGTGGGAAGGGATTTTCTGAAGTTCTGGGAACTGTGGGATGATCCTGAGCCCCCCACTGGTGCCCCTATGTACCAGGAATGTGATAGCCAGAACTCCTCTGAGAGTGGTGAGGACTCTCCAGAATTTCCCTTGTCAGTATTGGCAGGGGAGACTCAAGAAACTGGAGAGGAGCCCACCTCCTCAGACGAAAACCTACCGTCTGTGGAGTTTTCTGATCTGGAGGTTCACAGGGAAAATTTTGCCACAGAACAGTTAAAAGACCCCGCCCTAATAAAGGCATGGGAAAACGTAGTGAAAATAGATGGCGAGTTAGTGAACCCAGATAATACCTGCACTTACCCATACTTCAGCGTAGAGAAGGACCTACTGTATCGGGTGGCAAAAAGGGCAGAAGAAACCGTTGAGCAGCTTGTGGTGCCCAAACCTTACAGGAAGTTGGTGTTGGAGTTGGCCCATGGGCACATTCTTGGAGGTCATCTGGGGACAGAGAAAACCCGAGAGAGGGTATTACAGAGATTCTATTGGCCTAGGGTGATGAAGGACATAGAAAATTATTGTTCCTCCTGCCCTGTGTGTCAGAGGTCGGCCCCGATGCCACATTTCCATAGCCCGCTGGTCCCTCTACCCATCATTGAGGTCCCGTTTGAGAGAATCGCAATGGATTTGGTAGGTCCTATAATCAAGTCCGCTAGGGGGCACCAGTACATATTGGTTATAATGGACTATGCCACCCGTTATCCAGAAGCGATCCCTCTCAGAAATACCTCGGCCAAAACCATAGCCAAAGAGCTATCTCTTGTTTTTAGCCGGGTGGGTATTTGTAAAGAACTGCTTACGGACCAAGGTACACCCTTTATGTCCCGGGTTATGAAAGAGCTGTGTAAATTGTTCAAAGTGACGCAATTGCGTACATCTGTGTATCACCCCCAAACCGATGGGCTGGTTGAAAGATTCAACAAAACCCTAAAACAAATGTTGAAGAAAGTGGTGGATAGAGATGGAAAGGATTGGGACTGTCTACTTCCTTATTTGATGTTTGCTATTAGGGAGGTGCCCCAATCCTCTACGGGATTCTCCCCCTTTGAGTTACTGTATGGGAGACACCCAAGAGGGCTGTTGGATATTGCCAAGGAAACTTGGGAAAGTGAGAGTTCTCCCCACAGGAGTGTGATTGAGCATGTCGCCCTGATGCAAGATCGAATTGCACAGGTAATGCCCATCGTGAAGGAACATTTGGCCCAAGCGCAGTTGGCACAGCAGAGAGTGTACAACCGTGGAGCCAAGACCCGTACCTTTTCCCCGGGGGATAGGATATTGGTACTTGTCCCTACGGTTGAAAGTAAATTCCTTGCCAAATGGCAAGGCCCCTACGAGATAATGGAAAAAGTGAGCGAAGTGAATTACAAGGTCAGACAACCAGGAAGGCGAAAGCCCGAACAGATATATCACGTTAATCTGTTGAAAGCCTGGAGGGATAGAGAGTCCCTAGTCGCAGAAACTTGGTCACCAGCTCAAACTGGTTGCGTGATTCCGGAGGTTGGAATAGCAGCCACCTTGTCACAACCCCAACAGCAGGAGGTTAAGGAGTTTGTGCTTTGCAACAAGGAGGTGTTCTCTGAGCTGCCGGGACAAACATCTGGGCTAGAGCATGATATTATTACCCCGCCCGGTGAAAGGGTGAAGTTAAAACCCTATCGGATCCCAGAGGCCCGACGGGAGGCAATACGGGAGGAAGTACAGAAAATGCTGAACTTAGGGGTGATAGAGGAGTCCCAAAGTGATTGGTCTAGTCCCATTGTGTTGGTGCCTAAACCTGATGGGAGCTGGCGATTTTGTAACGATTTTCGTCAGTTGAACAAAGTTACAAAATTTGACACCTACCCCATGCCACGTATAGATGAGTTGATCGACCGGCTGGGAACAGCCCGATACATGACGACTCTTGACCTCACAAAAGGGTATTGGCAAATCCCCCTGGCCAAGTCGGCCAAAGAGAAAACCGCATTTGTAACCCCAGACGGGGCGTTCCAATATAAAAGAATGCCGTTCGGGTTACAGAATGCGCCGGCCACATTCCAGCGGAAAATGGACCAGATGCTGAGGCCCCATCGGAAGTATGCTGCGGCTTACCTGGATGACGTAATTGTCCATAGCACAGATTGGGCCTCACATCTGCCAAAAGTGCAAGCAGTCCTAGACTCTATCCGGGAAGCGGGGTTTACGGCTAACCCCAAGAAGTGTACCATTGGGCAGGAGGAGGCCAAATATCTTGGGTACACCATTGGCAGGGGAGTGATAAAACCCCAACTCAACAAAGTCGAGGCCATCCAGAGTTGGCCGCGTCCCAACAGCAAGAAGCAGGTACGGGCCTTTCTGGGAATCGCGGGTTATTATCGGCGCTTCATTTCCCACTTTGCTTCTAAGGCTGTGCCCCTAACCAACCTGACGAAAGGGAAAGGGTCGGGCATGATTAAATGGACCCCCGAGGCTGAGGCAGCATTCCAATTCTTGAAACAAGCCTTATGTAGCCAGCCAGTGTTGTACTCACCCGACTTCTCTAAAGACTTTGTCGTACAAAGTGATGCGTCAGATGTGGGGTTAGGAGCAGTATTGTCCCAGGTCTGGAACGGGGAAGAGCACCCAGTCATTTACCTCAGCAGGAAGTTGAAGTCCCATGAGGTAAATTACGCCACGGTCGAAAAGGAGTGTTTAGCGGTGAAGTGGGCTCTAGATTCCCTTCGGTACTATCTGCTAGGTAGGCACTTTGACATGGTTACGGATCACGCTCCGTTAAAGTGGATGGCTCAAAACAAGGAGACAAATAGAAGAGTGAATAGGTGGTTCCTGGCCCTACAGGAATTCAACTTCACAGTAAAGCATCGCCCTGGCGTTCAAATGGGGAATGTGGATGCTTTGTCTCGAGTACATGAATGCCTGATTGCTGGTGTTCCAACCCCAAGGTTAAAACAAGAGGGGGGGGTATGTGACAGCAGGAAGGTAAAGTCACCTGGTTGCATCCAGGGGGGTAGATATATTTCTCCCAGATTCAGGCTTTATGCCGACTTATACAACTAGGGAGAGGGCTGGGCGTCGTGCAGGCAGGGAGTTGATGAGATCAGCTGAAGCTTGTCAGCTCGTTTAAGGCCTCTACAAAAACTCCCAGATTCATTAGGTGTTGGCTCATGCCTGGACCCAGACCTGTGTGGACTGTCTAGGGAGAGTGAACCCCTGTGCGGTGAGACAAAGCCTGTGTGGCTATTTATTTGGACATTGACTAAACCAGGGACTTAGGGACTAGGACAGCACTAGGCTGATCCTAGTTGTTAGTTAGGAAACCTGCATGTTTAGTCAGAGGTCAAGCTGACCAGGATTTATTTTTTTTATGTTTCTTTTTGGCTTTGCTGTGTTTTTGTCACTGTACATAGAAAAATAAACCGCACCTTTTGATTTGGAAAACCACAAACTCCGTCTGCTGGCCCTGTTTTTGTGTGGGGAGCCCAACCAGGGGGTCACACACACCCGCTACCGAGTTAACCCCCTCACAATATATATATATATATATATATATATATATATATATATATATATATTTTTTTTTTTTTATTATTGTTCTATTGTTTTTTTTAATGATATTTTTTTCTATTATTTTAGAATATTTTCTATTCAAATTCGATTTTATTCTATATGAAATTCGAATTTGGGAAAATGGTTATTTATATGTATGTATATATATGTATATATATATAACCATCTTCTGAAATTCGAATTTAGTATAGAATAAATTCTAATTAGAATAGAAAAGATTAGAATAGAAAAACAATAGAATATAATAAAATATAATATATATATATATATATATATATATATATATATATTATATTATATTATATTATATTTTATTCTATTGTTTTTCTAGTCTTTTTTCTATTTCTATTCTAATCTTTTCTATTCGAATTTGAATTCATTCTATACAAAATATTTATACATATAACTATCTTCTGAAATTCGAAATTCATACAGAATGAATTCAAATTTGAATAGAAAAGATTAGAATATAATAACTATAGAAAAGAATAGAATAAAAAAAAATATAGACGGTCATATTCTATTGTATTTTATTACATTCTATTTAATTATATTCTATTCTCTACTATTCTTTTATTTCTATTCTATTGTTTTTCATATTTATATTCTATTTTATTGTATTCTTTTTTAAAAAACGATTTATATTTTTTCTAATTTGATTCAAATTTATTTTCGAATTCGAGTCGAAAATATTTCGAATTCGATTCGAAAATATTTCGAATTCGATTCGAATTTCGTCCGCGATTTTTCGATTCGAAAAAGTTCAGATTCGGTTAAATTCGTTAGTATTGTAATTCGGTAATTCGGATGCATCCGAATGTCCGAATAATGAAAAATTTGTCCGAATTTCGATTCAGAACGAAACAAAATGCACATGTCTATTACACAGCACCCTGCATCTCTGGACCCCTTTACATTACACAGCACCCTGCATCACTGGACCCCTTTACATTACACAGCACCCTGCACCCCTTTACATTACACAGCACCCTGCATCACTGGACCCCTTTACATTATACAGCACCCTGCATCACTGGACACCTTTACATTACACAGCACCCTGCACCCCTTTACATTACACAGCACCCTGTATCACTGGACCCCTTTACAATACACAGCACCCTGCACCCCTTTACATTACACAGCGCCCTGTATCACCGGACCCCTTTACATTACACAGCAACCTGTATCACTGGACCCCTTTACATTACACAGCACCCTGCATCACTGGACCCCTTTACATTACACAGCACCCTGCATCACTGGACCCCTTTACATTACACAGCACCCTGCACCCCTTTACATTACACAGCACCCTGCATCACTGGACCCCTTTACATTACGCAGCACCCTGCATCACTGGACCCCTTTACATTACACAGCACCCTGCATCACTGGACCCCTTTACAATACACAGCACCCTGCATCTCTGGACCCCTTTACATTACACAGCACCCTGCATCACTGGACCCCTTTACATTACACAGCACCCTGCACCCCTTTACATTACACAGCACCCTGTATCACTGGACCCCTTTACACTACACAGCACCCTGCATCACTGGACCCCTTTACATTACACAGCACCCTGCATCACTGGACCCCTTTACATTACACAGCACCCTGCATCACTGGACCCCTTTATATTACACAGCACCCTGCACCCCTTTACATTACACAGCACCCTGTATCACTGGACCCCTTTACATTACACAGCACCCTTCACCACTTTACATTACACAGCACCCTGCACCCCTTTACATTACACAGCACCCTGCATCACTGGACCCCTTTACATTACACAGCACCCTGCTCCACTGGACCCCTTTACATTACACAGCACCCTGCACCACTTTACATTACATAGCACCCTGCACCCCTTTACATTACACAGCACCCTGTATCACTGAACCCCTTTACATTACACAGCATCCTGCACCTCTGGACCCCTTTACATTACAAAGCACCCTGCACCCCTTTACATTAAACAGCATCCTGCACCCCTTTACATTACACAGCACCCTGCACCTCTGGACACTACACTACACACTGTCTACTGACCACTACACTGCACACTAGACACTACACTGCACACTGACTACTGACCACTACACTGCACACTGACCACACTGACCATATGTATGACGTGTCCTATGACGTTATGTCTCTGCAGTCACACACACACGTGTTGTAGGACATCTCCTCCTCCCTCCATACCGCACACACAGCCCGGCTCTTCTTCCTTCTCACCTTCAACAGGTCCAGCGGGTGTGTGCAGCAGGCCACCCTGCAGGAGGCCAGGCCCCTGAGGTACTACCACCACCGTCCACCGACTCGAGACACCCTCCGCTCCGCCATCTCCCCCCAGCTCTTTTTCTTCTTCTCTCCCCAGGCGCGCTGCAAGGGCCAGGGGCAGAGCTGACCTGTGCCCGGGAGAACGAGAAGAGCCGGGGCCAATCGGATTGCAGCGCGAGGCCCTGCCCAGCCAGCACTGCCAAACCACGAGATGCAGCCACCTTAAAGCGGCGACGGGGAGGTGTGGTGGGCCCGGGGGAGGAGGAGGGAGTACATGTGGTGCGTGCAGATCTGTGGGGGGCTGAAAGTGGGTGTAAGGGCGACGGAGGGTGTAGAATACTGCCAATTTGGCCAACACCTTCTCAATTCCAGGGGGGGCCATCGCCCCCCCTTTCCCTATGGAGCGGACGCCCATGTGTCTGTGACTGAGGCTGGGACTGTAGCTGTGTTCCTGAACTAGGCCCCTCTTTAGAGGCATTCCTCGTCATCACTGATAGTGTGCCCAGCATTTTTCCAGTGGGTGTGTGGTTATAGGGGATCAAATATTATATTGTGTTATATACTATACTTTTCCCCCCTTCTGCTACTGCGTTGAAAGTTGATCCATCACCGGTTCCCGCAACTGCGTGACCCCCCTCGTGGGTTTCAACAGGGTTCACTTTCCCCACCCTTTACCACCAATTGAATAAGCTGACAAAAATTTTACTCAGCTCAACTCGCCTCAGGCCCCGGAAATGCTAGTCCCAGCAGTGTACCTTTAACAACCGTGCAGGCTGTAATAACAGGGAGATACCAGAATATCACAATAATTGTAGCGATCTCTTCCGTGCCGTAGTAAGGGCGGTGGTATTGGCAGAGTGTTGGCGGGGCAGTATTAACGGTATAGTACAGTATTTCTGGATAGCTCCATAGATCCAAAAAAACTAAAAAAACACAAAAAAAAAAAAAAAGGGTTGCAGGAATCAATGGAGTGCTAAATAGTACTAATACCACATATATCAGGACAAGACAGGATGTGTTTTTACTTGCTTACAGCTCCACAGTTTGGGTTCAGTTCAGTACAGTACAGTTCTCAGTGACATGAACTCACCGGTATATCTATCCATCTGATACCGGCAAGCTAACAGATGGATTGTCTCAGGATTGACTCAGGAACAACTCCACTGGCTTAGTTCACAGTTCCCATTTCACAACCCTCTGCCCTGCTGCTCAGAGCGCCCAGATAACTACGCAAACTGTCCAGGTATGTCAGGTAGCCTCAATGATCTTCAAGCAGTTTTGTTTTAGCTAATGCAGCTACTGCTACTGCTGCTGCACTTTTAATCATAGGTTCCTATCACACATCTGTAGCGCACCCCCAACTAAGAAAGCCGCTGAATTTGGTCTCGGGCCCTGCACACAACACCGCCAACCCCCGGCAATTCACTCGACCCACTCTGGCACAGTTAGTCTAGGGTAATATCTCTTATACTCTATAGTAGAATTCAGACACCAACGCAAAGCAATTAAAGAATAACAAGTTTACTCTCTCTTGGTATAATAGATCAACAGTTATAACAGATCACACATGCTTCTTGCAGAGCCCTGCAGCGAATAACATACTACACATTAGTGAAATACAGTAATGGCATACCACGTGTAACGGCCGTTAACTAAGCGCCCTGTGACGCATCAACTAAACTCTAACGCTTGGTCAGGCCTGACCCGGACTCTAAAACTCAATCTCTAGGAGATGATTTCTTCGCATGCAAGTCTTTAAATGGTGGTGCACATTCAGGAACACATTTGTAATCCACAGGTCAAGTAACAACACGGAACACTTCACTGGAGACCCCTTAACTCAGTTCTGCTTTAGATCTCCAGTGGGGTCTCAAATATAAGCTGGTGGGCCACGGCAGGTTGTAGGCCTAACAACAGTAAAAAGTATATGGATTGAGCATGTGCTCGCTCACCCCTCCGGACACGATCCCAGTCCGGGACTTCCACCTGCTGTGTCTCCACACACAGCGTCTGCAGCGGTCGGGTCTCCGATCCAACAAAGGTTGAGGATAACAAAGTCAGATGCCACCGAGGCTCGCAGTAGGGTGGGAGGCTCTTTGGTAGCTGCGCAAGGCCCCAGGCTTCAGGCCTTGCACACCAGCAGATCCGCACAGGAGGACTTGTTCATCGAAGTCTCGTGTCCCAAAGAGAGCGAGTTTAGCCTCGCCCCTCCCCTTTATATCCCCACCCATAAGTCTCTGCTGTGGCAACAATGCACCCTGGGTGCCAAATGGGGTTCTGGGTAAGGTAGTCCAGAGAGTCTTAAAGGAGACCCCACTACACACTCCCCCCACTTGAATTCTTTGGTCCCCCAAAGATAAATTTAACATACTCTACGGACAACCCTGGATAAAGCAGCGTATGATGTTGGCAAAGGGAATTCCCACCAAAACTGAGGGGTTGTATTCCCTTGCCTACAGGTCACACTATCATAAGTGTCCTGCCTAACTGTGCCAGAGAGTGAGTTGGGGTTGCTCTCCACCAAATGAACAGTGGAAGGATCCGGATTCTCAGCACTCCTCCTGGCAGTCACCACAGAATCCTCTGAGCTCTTCCCCATTTGTGGGTAGGTCAACTTCTTAGGAGGCCTTATGACTTTTCGGGTCCTTTGCTCTCTTGGGATTTCTGGCTCTGGCGCCACAGGTTCTTCTTCCGGAGCAGGCTCGGGGAATGCTGCGGGCTCTGGAGCATCTGATTCAGGAGCCGGAAGGTACATAGAGTCCCTGGGGTCCTCCTCTGAGTAGGTGTCACAGGCATCTTCCCAGTGATCTGATAGCGGACTGGATGAGATGAACTCAGTAGCTTCTGCATTCAGTGTACTGTCTGTAGTGTCTTCAGTAGGTGGAAGATCTATAGCAGAAGCTCCTGGAGTCGGGGAAGGCCATAGCCAATCAAGTTCTTCCCTTCCATCTTCACTCAGTTCAGAGGCCTCTACATCTTCAGCTCGAGAGGTCTGGGACTGAGTGCTTGGTCTGGGAGTATCCAGGATGGAGGCTGGTTCTGGGGAGTCCCTCACAGGAGGTATCCGGACTGCTTCGGCAAGTGGAAGTAGGTGGTTCCGATGCCAGGTCTTCAGTGGCCCCATCTTCCCCTCTGGCTTCAACTTGTAAACAGGTAGGCCTGGCAGCTTCTTACAAATGACATAGGGTTCAGGTCTCCATCTGTCTGCAAGTTTGTGTTTTCCAGGGACCCCCAGATTGCGTAGCAGTACTCGGTCCCCAGGCTGCAGGTCCTGGATCCGGACCTTCAGGTCAAAGTTCCTTTTGTTGCGGGCTCCCCTTTGATCTGAGGCCGCTTGGGCCTGTTCATAGGCTAACTTCAAGCTGTGTCTGAGTCTGTCCACATATCCTTTGTGGGATGTGGCTGAGGAATGGTCTAAGGAAGTGCCAAAGGCCTGGTCTATGGGTAACCTTGCTTCTCTCCCAAACATGAGTCGATAGGGGGAGTAGCCTGTAGCATCACTAGTGGTACAGTTGTAAGCGTGTACTATAGCTGCTATGTGTTTGCTCCAATGTTGTTTCTTCTCACTACTCAGAGTCCCCAACATGTTGAGCAGGGTTCGGTTGAACCTCTCAGGCTGAGCATCTCCTTGTGGATGGTAAGGTGTGGTTCGAGTTTTCTTGATCCCTAAAGAATCCAGGAGTTTCCGGATCAGCCGACTCTCAAAGTCCCTCCCTTGATCTGAATGGAGTCGCTGCAGTAACCCATAGTGGACGAAATACTTCTCCATAAGTACCTTGGCCACCGTGGAAGCCTTCTGTTCTTTGGTTGGGAAAGCTTGGGCATACCGGGTGAAATGATCGGTTATCACCAGAACATTTCCTAGTCCACTTAGGTCGGGTTCGAGGCAGAGGAAATTAATGCATACCAGATCCATCGGGCCTTGACTTTGTAGATGGCCCATTGGGGCAGCTTGATGGGGTAAAGTCTTCCGCTGGATGCAGCGTGCACATGAATGGCAGTACTCCTCTACTTCAGCCCTCATGCAGGGCCAATAGGTGGCCGTGGTTGTCATGTAGGGTGACCAGGACAGTCTCACGGTGTTTCTCGGGAAGAAACAATTGCCATTTATTTTCTAGGTCATCAGAGGGGCCCCTTCGGTAGACCACTCCCTGATGTACCTGCAACCTGTCCCACTCCTTCCTCAATAGGCGAGCTTCCCTTGAGGGGTGACGCAGGAGTCTATTTGGATTCTGATTCTCCAGGGCCTCCAGGACCAATCTTCCCATAGGGTCTTCCAGTTGATCACCTCTCAGCTCCTTCTTCGACAGTTTTGGCAGATTGTCTTCTTCCAGTTGAGTTACTCCACAGTATTGTTTGGGAACTCCTACCATGGTAACTCCTATCTCTTCTGCCCTTGAGCCTCCTCTGGTTTGTAATTCAGCCCCTTGACAAAGGGCCCGCACCCCAGTCGGGTGCCACTTGGGTCCAGTCTTCTGTCTCACTGGTGTGGGCATGAGATCTCCTAGACAAGGCGTCCGCATCTCGATTTCCAGCCCCTGGCCTGTACTTCAGGCTGAAATTGAACCCAGACAGGGCGGCCAGCCATCTGTGTCCTGTGGCATCCAGCTTTGCTGTGGTGAAGAGGTAAGTAAGGGGGTTGTTGTCTGTCTTCACAGTGAACTCTGCCCCATACAGGTAGTCTTTAAGCTTGTCAACTACCGTCCACTTAAGGGCCAGGAACTCCAACTTGTGAGTGGGGTAGTTCTTCTCAGAGGGGGTCAGGCTCCTGCTCACGTAGGCAACGGGCCGCAGTTGCCCGTCATGCTCTTGGTAGAGCACTCCTTCCAGACTGTCATGACTGGCATCTACGTGTAGTTCATAGAGTCTTGTTGGGTCTGCGTAGGCCAAGACTGGGGCAGTGGTTAGGCTCTTCTTCAACGCCTGGAAGGCCTCTTCACACTTCTGGTTCCACTGGTCTTTGACTGACTCTCCCGGCTTCCTTGGCCCTGAGTCGTCCTCTTCCCCTTCTGTCTTAAGTAGTTCATTCAGCGGTCTGGCGATTCGGGCAAATCCCTCTACAAACCTCCTATAATAGGAGCAGAACCCCAAGAAGGATCTGAGTTCTGTTACTGTAGTAGGCCGTGGCCAGGAGGTAACTGCCTCCAGCTTCTCGGGGTCTGTGGCCACCCCTTCTTCAGACACTATGTGTCCCAGATAGTTAACGGAAGACTGGTAGAACTGACACTTCTCGGGCGAAAGCTTGAGCCCCTCCTCACTGAGTCTTCTCAATACCTTCTTCAGCCTCTCCTCGTGTTCCTCCAAGGTTCTCCCAAAGACAATGACATCGTCCAGGTACACAAAGACTTCATTAAGGTTCATGTCTCCTACAGTCTTCTCCATGAGACGTTGGAAGGTGGCGGGAGCTCCAGACAGTCCCTGAGGCATTCGGTCAAATTCAAAGAACCCCACTGGGGTTATGAAAGCTGTCTTCTCCTTGTCTTCTGGATGCATAGGGATCTGGTAGTACCCACTTTTGAGATCCATAACGCTGAACCACTTCGCTCCAGACAAACTCTGTAAAGCATCCTCTATCCTGGGAGTGGTGTACTGGTCAGGGATGGTTCTCCTGTTGAGAGTAGTGTAGTCTATACATAGCCTCAATGATCCATTCTTCTTCCTGACCACCACTATCGGGGAAGCATAGGGGCTTCTAGACTCCCGGATCACACCAGTCCTCTTGAGTTCTGCGAGTTGTTCCCTCCGATCCTCCAGATCTGCTAGTGGGACCCGCCTGACCCTCTCTCTGAAGGGCTTGTCTTCCTGGAGGCGGATTCGATGGGTGGCACTCCTTGCACACCCCACATCTAACTCATCTTTGGAGAAGATCTTCTCCCATCTGGTCAACTGGGCCTTGGCTCTCTCCTTCCAAGCCCTGGGTAGATTTGGGTTCTCCATAGAGAGCTTCTCCCAAACATCTCTTCCTTCACCTGTCCCCTTTACTTCAGACAGGGCAACCGGGGCAGCAGGGCTCACCTGACCCAGCAGCATTCTGGCGGGAATCTCCATGGGGCCACCTTTAGTGTTCCTGACACTCACCGGAACTCTACAATGGGCCTTCTTCAGGGCCTTCAGCGGAACCACTTCTGGGATCACTTCCAAGCCCGAGTGTTCTTCCCTTGGGTCGGGCTCCAGCATGACAAAGGGTCCAGGTTGTTCCCAAGTAAGCTTCACAGTGGCTATTAGACAGGCTACTTCGCCGGGCTGCAACACTACCCCTTTTCTTCCAAGTCTCCACACCTTCCCTATCCCCTCTTCAGGGGTCCTCTGCTCCAAGACCAGTCGTTGGTAGGCCGTCTTCAGCATGGGATGGATTTTGGTGACTGCAGGGCCCTTCCCTTGTATTAGAGGGGTCAGGAGTCTCCAGGCCAGGTCCGTATTCGTCCCTATTATAAGGGAACTCTTGTTGGCTCCAGGCGGCCGGGGGCACACAACTGCCAGGGTGTCGAACACTTCAGCCTTCCCAGCGACGGATGGGTCAAAGGTCAACTTGATGGGCAGGTAGCCATCATAAGGGAAACTCTGGGTGCCAATTCCCCATATTTCCAGCTCTTCTATTTTCTGGATGGGTAGATGACTTAAGTGTTTATCATAGAAATCCCTGTATAGCAGGGTCACCTGTGCCCCAGTATCCAAGATGGCTCTTGTGTAGACTCCCTCCACTTGAATGGGTACTATAGGAGATGGGCCTACCAGATTCTCTGGATATGGCCTGGCAGAGGTCACCTTCTTCTGGTCCTTGCCCTTCGGACTCTCTTTCGTCCAACTCCCTTTGGACTTTAGTCTTTCTTGGGCCTGATATGCATTGATTTCCCTCCTTTTAATGGGTGTACAGACCCGCTGAGGGATGTTATTGTCTTTCTTAGCTGTGCATCCCCTTTGGGGAATGCTGTGCCTCTTCTGAGGGGTCTTGCCCTCTTTCTTTGGGGTGTATCCCTGCTGAGGGATACTGTGTTTCCTCTGAGGGGTTTTGTCTTTTGTCTTCTTTAGCTTCTCATTCAGTTTGGAGCTCACTGAAGATGATGGGCACCCAGTTCACTCCTTCACCGGGGCCCTCTGAAGTTTCCCGCCGGTTTGCGGTCGCCTATTTTCTTATTTTTGGGGCTGGAATACACAGCTGCAATATGGCCGATTCCCCCACAGTTAAAACAGACTATATCTCCCCATTCTTGTAGGGATGCGGGTGCTGAGGCAATTGGGAATAGTTCCTTCCTTGGTACTTTTCTCTCAGACCCTCTGGATCTTTTGCTATCAGAGAGGTCAGCATCTCTAACACCTTAGACATTTGTGATTTTAAAGTGTCTACTTCTGAGTCTCTTGCAGGGGTCATCACTGAGTTGACTATCACTGGTGCCGGGGCGGCATTTGTCTTAATCATTTGCTGGTCCTGCTGTAGTGCCTCCTCATCTCTGATGATTTTTATCAAGTCAGAGTAGGTCAGTGACGTTCCTCCTCCCGAGGTTTTCAGGTGAAGCCAGACTGGATCTGAGCGTAACGCTCCCTTCAGGACTTGCTTCATTCTTGCCGCATCTGTATCTTTGGGCATCATTCCCTTCTTTAATACAATTTTGCACAGCAACCTGTTCAGTCTTCTGACATATTCCGAAAGCTTCTCATTCGGCTGTTGGAAAGTATGTTCGAATTGGTAGATCATCTCTGTCACCTTTTCTAACTGACCGAACTCCTCTTGCAGCATGGCTAGGCAGTCTTGAGCCGTGCAGTCTGTTTTCCCGAACCGGAAGCTTTTTACTGCTTCTGCAGCCGCGCCTTTCAGGCTCTCTATCACTCGTTGCCTCTTCTGCGCTTCAGGCACCTCCCATGCCTCTACTGCTTGTAATGCGTGCTCCACCCAAGTATCAAAATCTTCCTCCCCTGAAGGGACAGGGAGCTTCCCCGAGAATGTCTTTAATCTCCGGTAGCTAGTCTCTACATGTACCGTGCTTGTCTTCTGACATTTTGTTAGCAGATCCCCTATAGCATTTATCAGTTCTGGTGATATGGCAGTGACAGGTGCAGGTGCCGCCGGAGGCGTCGCCCTGTCTATTCTTTCAGGTGAGACACGGGTTGCGCCCTGCAGTGATCCCGTTGGTGATGGCTCCTTCTTTATAGTCATTGCGTGCGCCAACCTATAGGTTTTGTTGTCTGGCGTCCGCACACAGTTGCGCTTGAAAGTCTCTGGCATCCCGCCCCAGTACTCCACTAGTACATACTAATACGAGATCTCTGGGTCTGACTTCATCTCCGTCACCCACGGTGTATGATCTGGGGACACGGACATCATTAGCTGCTCTACTGTCTCGGTTGACCACTCCTCCCCCGGGAGGCTGATGACTACCGACTTGTTTGGGTCTGCTCTGGATGCTTCGCACCACGCTTTTACTGTTAGCGGGTCCATGCCGGTACCTCTGGCGTGTTCACCTGCTGTATCAGGATCCCGGACGAGAACCCCCACGTGTAGCGGCCTCACCCCTCTCTCTTGCATTATCGGATATATGGCTGTTGTCTAGGGGTACCTGGGAGAGAGAGATGATACACACCACGGCCCATGTCCTCCGTAACTAAGAGGTGAAGGCCAGAAGATTGGGCTTTTGTGTAGGTGTCCTAGAGTCAAGTCCAGTCCTTCGTCCCTGACTCCTTTGCTTAGTAACCCAAGTTCCACACAGTGAATAGGTACAACTCAGTTTTATTCTTCTTGCCAAGCAATAAAACAATCTTTCTCCTTTGGAAAATGGGGGACAGATCGAGGCACAATCCTTTCCCGTCTTGCTGCTTCCCACTGTGCTGTCACCAGTGGTGAATAGTCACTGCCACTGACTAGGTAATATATAACGTGAATTACCTTCGCTCACTTTGCCCCTATCAGAGGAAGAAATCCGTCCAAGGGAGAAGTGGAGGCCTCTCCGTCACCAGCGATGCTGCGCCGGACTCTTCGGAGAAGTTACTGCGCACCAGTCCTCAAGAACTCAGACACGGGCACCCAAGGCATTAGGGCCCCCTCGGATTCCTCCACCCTCGCGGAACTCAGTCGAAGGTACTGAGCCCCAGGCATCCGCCATAGTACCTCGCCCCAGGCTAAAGGTGCCTGAGATGGACTCCATCTCCGCTCCAGCTAGGCCAAGGCGCCTAGGCCTGGGACACCGGAACGCCAGCACCCAAGCTGAAGGTGCCTGGGCGCGGCCACGTCCTCCGACTCTCTCCCCCAAGGTCAGGGCCTCCGCCCCTTTTATGACCTCTCCCTTTGCATCACAGCGGGTTCCCCGCCCGCTGTATCAGCTCCAGGGGAGGACAAAAAGGCACAGTTTGCGGTGTGAGTTCAGCTCCGGTCCAAGGCAACAGCGCCACCCAGGGACCCCAAGGAACCTCACACCACCAGAATCCTCACATAATTCAAATACCCGCTACACATCAATACAGCCTGTCTTTGTCCATTCACATTACTGCACGTACCGGTCGTTCTGTCGCTTGATGAATCCTGCAGTTGATGGTCGTCTGTAGTGGTCCCAATGTCTTGGGGTCTCCTCCGCTCCTGCCGTGCAAGTAGCCGTGCAAGTAGCCGTGCAGAGAGCATTTATTCCCGGCCCGCTGTTCTCCTCTCCTTCCTCCGTTCGTAGCTCCCGCCAAGCTGTTCGAAATCTCGTGAGACCGCCCAATGCACCGCGGGTCTACGGAGGGAAATGCCACTGTCAATGCTCAGTGCACAGTGCTGGGTTCCCAATGGCTGCCGCTTCCATGTATGCAGGAAAAAGACTGCCGAGGTAAAGTCTAATCTAGTGGCCGTGCATCAATGGGAGTTAGGACGGGGGGATAAGAAAGGCGGAGGTCACACAGGCATCCTCTCTCTCCCTCCTCACTCCACGCTCCTCACACTCTCCACCTCCATCTACATACAGTAACGCCCCCCCTAAACCATATATGTTTTTTTTAGCAGACACCCTAGGGAATAAAATGGCGGTCATTGCAACTTTTTATCTCGCACGGTATTTGCGCAATAGTTTTTCAAATGCCTTTTTTTGGGGAAAAAACGGTTTCATGAATTAAAAAATAACAAAACAGTAAAGTTAGCCCAATGTTTTTGTATAATGTGAAAAATGACGTTACGCAGAGTAAATAGATACCTAACATGTCGCGCTTTAAAATTGCGCACATTCATGGAATGGCCCCAAACTTCAGTACTTAAAAATCTCCATAGGTGATGCTTAATTTTTTTTTACAGGTTACCAGTTTAGCGTTACAGAAGAGGTCTAGTGTTAGAATTGTTGCACATACTCTAACGCACGCGGCGATACCTCACATGTGTGGTTTAAATGGCGTTTACATATGTGGGCGGGACTTAAGAGCGTGTTCGGTTCTGAGCGCGAGCTACCGGGAACAGGGGCGTTTTAATTTTATTTATTTATTTTACCTAATTTTTTTAATTTTTACACTTTCTTTGACATTTTTTCTTTTAACACTTTTATTCCTATTACAAGGAATGTAAACATCCCTTGAAATAGGAATTAGGGATGTCCCGATACCGATACTAGTATCGGTATCGGCACCGATACCGAGCATTTGCCTGAGTACTTGTACTCGGGCAAATGCTCCCGATGCTTCACCCGATACTTGTGATCAGCAGTGATCAGTGCGGTGGGGGAAGTTACCAGCACCGATCACCGCTGTATATATTTAAAAGTAGTTTCTCCGAGTCACCGCTGATTGCCCCGTCCCAATCCGTGTCCTCCTCCGTGCCGCCGTCCCAATAGGTGTCCCCCTCCGTGCTGCCGTCCCAATCCGTGTCCTCCTCCGTGCCGCCGTCCCAATAGGTGTCCCCCTCCGTGCCGCCGTCCCAATAGGTGTCCCCCTCCGTGCCGCCGTCCCAATAGGTGTCCCCCTCCGTGCCACCGTCCCAATCCGTGTCCCCCTCCGTGCTGCCGTCCCAATCCGTGTCCCCCTCCGTGCTGCCATCCCCCTCTGTTCTCCTCCTCCACCCCCTCCATCTGTCAGGATGGAGAGCGGAGGTAGGAGCCGGTAAATCTGGCTCCTTACTGTTCGGAATGTACAGAGTCAGTGATCACTGACTCTGTCCATTCACATAACTGAAACATCGTAAACTGTGTTTACAATGTTTTAGTTTATGAATGAAGAGAAGCCGCGGTCTTCTCTCCATTCATTTTCAGCGCAGCAGAGGCTGCTGAGAAATGGACTGGGGAATCTGTCCCTAGTCCCTTTCTCTGTCTCAAAGGGGAGATGTCAGAGGTCTGTTAAGACCCCTGATATCTCACCAAAGCCCCCCAACAGGGCTGATAAAAAAATAAAAAATTTAATAAAAAAATAAATAATAAAGAAATGAATTGTAAAAAATAAATAAAATAAAATAGAAGAAAAAACACACTGACACTGTCCACCCCCCACCCCTTAAAAAAAGAAAACATTATAAAAAATCAATCAATAAATAAATAAAAAAAATTGTAAAAAAATAAATAAAAAATAATTGTAAAAAAAAAAAATTTTTTTTTTTTTAAAAGAGATAAAAAAAAAAGTATCGGTATTCGGTATCGGCGAGTACTTGGAAAAAAGTATCGGTACTTGTACTCGGTCTTAAAAAAGTGGTATCGGGACAACCCTAATAGGAATGGTTAGTGACAGGTTTTCTTTATGGAGAGATGCGGGGTCAATAAGACCCCACATCTCTCCTCCAGGCTGGAAAGCATGAGATCGGGAAAAAAAAATCACCCATCTCATGCTGACAGCCGCAATCGCAGCTTTGTTCACTTTTGGGCCTCCGACGGTCATAGAGATGACTGGTAACCATCTGTTCCATGGAAATCTCTATTGTCGTCAGCCGGCGCCGGACGATTATTTCTCTAGGCCCCCGATGGCATGGGAAAGCCCGGAGAAGCACCGGATGGCACCGGGAGTCGGGGATGTCCTCTCCCGTCGCCTATAAGAACAATCATGTGGCGGAACTGCCGATATGATCGTTCTTATTGTGCACAGAATCGCCGGATGAAAAGAAGGATATCTGAATGATGCCTGTAGCTGCAGGCATCATTCAGATATCACCGCACAAAGTCAAGGACGTCATATGACGGCGTGCGGTAGGGAAGTGGTTTTAACAATTAATGGCACTGCTGTGTATCTGCTAAAGGGCAGCATATTTCTGTGGTGTCAGGAAAGCGATTTTGCATGCGTTCCGGACACACACAAATGTGAACACAGGCTAAATGTCTCAGTTACATTGGTGGTCAGTGTAAATCTTCTCATTACATTGGTGCTTGGTGTAGAATCCTTTCATTCACACTAGTGGCCAGTGTGAATGTCCCCCTTACATTGGTGGTCAGTGTAAATCCCTCCTTACATTGGTGGTTACTGTGATTGCTTCTAGTACATTAGTGGTCAGTGTAAACTCCTATTACATTGGTGGCCAGTGTTGAAACGCCTCTTTATTTTGGTAGTCAGTAAAAAATATCAGCATTGCCATTGATCACACCCTCCCCCCAGCACTGATCCCAGGAGTCCTAGGATCCCTAGGAGTTTTCTGTCTATTAATGGGTCCCCTCACCTCCCCAGTCCATGGTGTGCAGGCAGTGAGGAGATGATGCACTGTAACCTCTAGCAACCAATCGGTAAGCAGTAATGATGTGCAGTAACCTCTAGCAACCAATCAGTGAGCAGTATTGGTGTACAGTAATCTCTAGCAACCAATCAACAAGCAGAAATCATGTGCTGTAACCTCTAGCAACTAATCAGTGAGCCGTAATGTATGCTGTAACCTCTAGCAACCAGTCAGTGAGCGGTAATGATACACTGTAACCTCTGGCAACCAATTGCAATCGCTGCCTGATCTAAATCAGTAAACAGATTTTGAGTCTAGCTGCTATTTATTGTATGTCTCAGAGCAGGTGGAGAGTAAAGCTGCATGGAGGGGGGCCAAGAAAAAGATGGCCCTGACCAGATGTGTATACAGTTTGGTCCCATATACCTTTTCTGCAATCAATTGGGCATCTCATGAATATCCCATCCCCATCTAAGTTAAATCCCCTCAATAAAAATACAAAAACAAAGTTCAAGGACTGGTTTTCTGCCTGAGGGTGAATGAGAACTGTGTGCCTGGCTGGGCAGGGTAATGGACGGACCACAACACTCAGCAGCCCCTACCGCTACATATGGTACACTGTAAAAAGCTGGAAAGAAAAATGTGTATCCCTGTTAATCGATAACTTTGGTTTCCAAGGCTTTGCCCAGCAAGAATTTTAACTCAGCTAAAAAATTGTTAAGTGGATCCTTGGCGAGCTTCTTATAGTTACGGGTATCAGCAAGAAGTCTCTGGGCTTCCTTGACATAGTCTGCTCTATTTTGTACCACAATAACCCTCACCCTTGTTGGCCTGTTTAATAAAAACATCATAATTGTCTCTAAGTGCTCTTATGCCGGGTGCACACGATTGGAATTTCCGACAACAAAACCGTGTTTTTTTTCCGTCGGATGTTGGCTCAAACTTGTCTTGCACACACATGGTCGCACAAATGTTCTTCAGAAATTCCGATGGTCAAGAACGCGAAGACGTACAACACTACGACGAGCCGAGCAAAATGAAGTACAATGATTCCGAGCATGCGTCAAATTGATTCCGAGCATGCGCAGCACTTTTGTGCGTCGGAAATGGCTACACACGGTCAGAATTTCCGACAAGAACTTTTCTTGTCGGAAAAATAGAGAACCTGCTCTCAAACATTTGTTGTCGGAAATTCCGATTGTGTGTACGCGGCATAAGAGAGTGACACATTTTTACTAAATCTGCGTAGGCCATGTGATAGAACGTGCCTATAAAAAAGCCTTTTGCATGTGCAGTATAAAAGTTCGACTTAGGCTTTAGGTCAGTATGTAAAATATGTAAATTCTCTCCAATATGGCCAGTCAGATCCTATAACGTGGCAGTTGTCCAATAATTCCTCAAGAGTGTTAAGTGCTAAAAAATCATTATTAGTCAGGGCCGTCTTTACCGCAGGGCAAACCGGGGCAGCTGCCCAGGGCCCTGTCACTGTTTGGGGCCCAAGGCAGAGCTGCCATTAAGCCTGCGTGCTGCACGCAAATTGGCGCTGAAAACCCCCACACACACAGTCTATCACTGTCAGCGCGATGCAGTGCTGCATTTTTTCAATGGAGGAGCTGGCCACGGGTGGGCAGGGCCTTGAGCGCCACTGATGCTCTAGCCCCGCCCCTTGCTATGCGTGCACCTTACAGTCACTGCTGCCTGCCTGGTGACATCACGACGAGGAGAGCGGAGCCCCAACATTCGGATTCCTCCTCCTCGTGCCTAAGCTCCGCCCCGACTCCGCCTCCGACTCTGGGTCTTCCCTGAAGGTGAAGGCTATTCCTGCCGCTGAAAGAAAGGTAGGAGAAATGCTCCCTGCACTGCCCTGAGTAGCTCATGGTCACTCTGCTCCCTCCCATACACAGTCATGCTGTACAGTCCCCCCATACTGCCCCTCCACTACCCCCCCATTATACTGCCCTCCACTAACACCCCTCCCATTATACTTCCCTCCACTAACACCCCCCCATTATAATGCCCTCCACTAATACCCTTCCCATTATACTGCCCTCCACTAACACCCCTCCCATTATACTGCCCTCCACTACCCCCCCATTATACTGCCCTCCACTAACACCCCTCCCGTTATACTGCCCTCCACTAACACCCCTCCCGTTATACTGCCCTCCACTAACACCCCGCCCCATTATACTGCCCTCCACTAACACCTTCCCATTATACTGCCCTCCACTAACACCCCTCCCGTTATACTGCCCTCCACTAACACCCCTCCCATCATACTGCCCTCCACTTACACCCTCCCATTATACTGCCCTCCACTAATACCCCTCCCGTTATACTGCCCTCCACTAACACCCCTCCCATTATACTGCCCTCCACTAACACCCCTCCCGTTATACTGCCCTCCACTAACACCCCTCCCATCATACTGCCCTCCACTAACACCCCTCCCATCATACTGCCCTCCACTTACACCCTCCCATTATACTGCCCTCCACTAACACCCCTCCCGTTATACTGCCCTCCACTAACACCCCTCCCATTATACTGCCCTCCACTAACACCCCTCCCATCATACACCCCTCCCATCATACTGCCCTCCACTAACACCCCTCCCATTATACTGCCCTCCACTAACACCCTCCCATTATACTGCCCTCCACTAATACCCCTCCCGTTATACTGCCCTCCACTAACACCCCCCATTATACTGCCCTCCACTAACACCCCCCCCATTATACTGCCCTCAACTAACACCCCTCCCATTATACTGCCCTCCACTAATACCCCTCCCATTATACTGCCCTCCACTAACACCCCTCCCATCATACTGCCTTCCACTAACACCCCCCCACATTATACTGCCCTCCACGAACACCCCTCCCATTATACTGCCCTCCACAAACACCCTTCCCATTATACTGCCCTCCACTAACACCCCTCCCATTATACTGCTTTCATTTGAATGGGCTGCCATGCCTGCGTTTCATGCAAAAAAAAAGTGCATGCATCATGTAATAGGCTGCGCACACGGCCCACCTATGCCCATCAAGCAATGAAATACAGCACTGTCTGTCCATTCTGCTTTTGCACCATGTGACTTATCTGCAGTTCCTGCACCTGCAAACTTGCTGCATTTTTAGATGTTTAGGTCACGCTTTTAAAAACACACTGCATTTGTGTCCCAAACCATATTAAAGACGGCCCTGATTATAGTCCCAAGAAAAGGTTTCATTCGGGGACTGTATAGGTGGAAAGGATGAAGGAATAATAGGACAGGGTCTATATGTGAGGGCAAAATGTATGCCTTTGCTTAACAGAGAAATTTCATGACTGGAGAGGACATGGCTGGAAAGATTGAATAACTTTACAGTATCATAGGGGGTGGCATTATCTAATTTTTTGGCTTTTTTTTTGTTTCCATCCTGTCCTTCCTCGTGTGGGCCGGGTCTACTGCATTGCATGTGGGGTAATTACCTGTTTGCAAAAAAAAATTATAACAAACTATGAAAAAGTTTTTGTTTTTGTTTCAAAATTTTCAGTCTTTTTTTTAGCAAAAAATAAAACCCCCAGTGGTAATTAGCAACAAAAGAAAGCTCTATTTTTGTGGGGAAAAAAAATTGTTTGGGTACAGTGTTGTATGACCGCGCAATTGTCATTCAAAGTTTGACAGCGCTGAAAGCTGAAAATTGGCCTGAGCAGGAAGGGGGTGAACGTGCCCAGTAGGCAAGTGGTTAACCACTTGTCCCCCGCCCACTGTCAATTGACGGCGGGCGGAGGATACTCTCGTTCTGGGAGGACGTCATATGACGTCCTCCCTTTAAAACGAGCTAGGAGGCGCGCGCGCCCGCCGCGTTCACAAGGCCCCGGTGCGCGTGCCCGGCGGCCGCGATTGCCGCCGGGCACCCGCGATTGCCCGGGAAACGAGCAGGAAAGTGGGTCTCTGTGTGTAAACACAGAGATCCACGTCCTGTGAGGGAGAGGGGACCGATGGTGTGTCCCTTGTACATAGGGACAACCATCGGTCAACTTCCCCAGTCAGTCCCCTCCCCCCACAGTAAGAACACATTGAGGGAACATATTTAACCCCTTCCCGCCCCCTAGTGGTTAACCCCTTCCCTGCCAGTCACATTTATACAGTAATCAATGCATTTTTACAGCAGGGATCGCTGTATAAATGTGAATGGTCCCAAAAATGTGTCAAAAGTGTCCGATGTGTCCGCCGCAATATCGCAGTCACAATAAAAAATCGCAGATCGCCGCCATTACTAATAAAAAAAATAAAAAATAAAAATGCTATAAATCTATCCCCTATTTTGTAGACGCTATAACTTTTGGGCAAACCAATCAATACGAGCTTATTGCGATTTTTTTTTTAACCAAAAATATGTAGAAGAATACGTATCGGCCTAAACTGAGAAAAATTTTATTTAAAAAAAAAATGGGTATTTATTATAGCAAAAAGTAAAAAATAGTGTTTTTTTTCCAAACTGGACGCTTTTTTTTGTTTATAGCGCAAAAAATAAAAACCGCAGAGGTGATCAAATACCACCAAAAGAAAGCTCTAGTTGTGGGAAAAAAAGGACACAAATTTCGTTTGGGAGCCACGTCGCACGACCGCGCAATTGTCATTCAAAGTGTGACAGCGCTGAAAGCTGAAAAATGGCTTGGGCAGGAAGGGGGTTTTCGTGCACAGTAGAGAGTTAAACACTTTTTTCTGGCCATTCTGCCTTTCGGCCAGCAGGCGGCGCTCTGTACAACACTAACTCTCTGTCAGCAGTGAGGCGCTCTAGTCTACTCTAGTCTAGACGAAGACGTGCATGCGCAGTATAGCGGTTGGAGATTTTGACAAGTTGGAACTTCTGACAGATCCACCAGAGGGCGCTCCATATGTGTTCTTCGGCTGTCCTATATCCAAAGGTGACCTCCAGCCAGCAGAGGGCGCGCTCCTCGGAGCAGCGTCGCTCTACACGATGGTCTCTGCTCGCTGGTGTCGAACGTAGCGCGTCATCGGCAGCCACAACAAGCGGGACTGGATCGAGCGTGGCCCCGCTGCCTCCCGTGTGTGTAGTAGAAGTAGTAGTAGAGAGTCCCCGGTGCATCACGTGATCGAACACCGCCAACATGCCGCGGATTATGATAAAGGGCGGGGTGTGGAGGAACACCGAGGTGAGGAGGAGATAGAGCGGCCAGGTTACCCTGGTGATGGGTGTGTGTGTAGTCCTCCCTGGAGGAGACAGGAGAGCCACAGCCAACTGTGGTGATCGCCATGACTGGGCATGCTCATTGCCTGGCTGTTATGGGGGGGTGTATACATGGTGGGGAGCAGTGACTGGGAGGACATGACAGGTAGGTATGGAGAGGACACCCCTCAAGGGGGGGCTGTCCTCCCTAGTAGTGGGTGTTGTGTATTAGGCCTCATTCACACGCACTGAGGCCCCATGTCTGTGTATGGGGGCGCACCGTCTGCACACACACTGAGGCCCCATGTCTGTGTATGGGGGGCGCACCGTCTGCACACACACTGAGGCCCCATGTCTGTGTATGGGGGGCGCACCGTCTGCACACACACTGAGGCCCCATGTCTGTGCATGGGGGGCGCACCGTCTGCACACACACTGAGGCCCCATGTCTGTGTATGGGGGGCGCACCGTCTGCACACACACTGAGGCCCCATGTCTGTGTATGGGGGGCGCACCGTCTGCACACACACTGAGGCCCCATGTCTGTGTATGGGGGGCGCACCGTCTGCACACACACTGAGGCCCCATGTCTGTGTATGGGGGGCGCACCGTCTGCACACACACTGAGGCCCCATGTCTGTGTATGGGGGGCGCACCGTCTGCACACACACTGAGGCCCCATGTCTGTGTATGGGGGGCGCACCGTCTGCACACACACTGAGGCCCCATGTCTGTGTATGGGGGGCGCACCGTCTGCACACACACTGAGGCCCCATGTCTGTGTATGGGGGGCGCACCGTCTGCACACACACTGAGGCCCCATGTCTGTGTATGGGGGGCGCACCGTCTGCACACACACTGAGGCCCCATGTCTGTGTATGGGGGGCGCACCGTCTGCACACACACTGAGGCCCCATGTCTGTGTATGGGGGGCGCACCGTCTGCACACACACTGAGGCCCCATGTCTGTGTATGGGGGGCGCACCGTCTGCACACACACTGAGGCCCCATGTCTGTGTATGGGGGGCGCACCGTCTGCACACACACTGAGGCCCCATGTCTGTGTATGGGGGGCGCACCGTCTGCACACGCACACAGGCCCCATGTCTGTGTATGGGGGGCGCACCGTCTGCACACACACTGAGGCCCCATGTCTGTGTATGGGGGGCGCACCGTCTGCTCACACACACAGGCCACATGTCTGTGTATGGGGGGCGCACCGTCTGCTCACACACACAGGCCACATGTCTGTGTATGGGGGGCGCACCGTCTGCTCACACACACAGGCCACATGTCTGTGTATGGGGGGCGCACCGTCTGCTCACACACACAGGCCACATGTCTGTGTATGGGGGGCGCACCGTCTGCTCACACACACAGGCCACATGTCTGTGTATGGGGGGCGCACCGTCTGCTCACACACACAGGCCACATGTCTGTGTATGGGGGGCGCACCGTCTGCTCACACACACAGGCCACATGTCTGTGTATGGGGGGCGCACCGTCTGCTCACACACACAGGCCACATGTCTGTGTATGGGGGGCGCACCGTCTGCTCACACACACAGGCCACATGTCTGTGTATGGGGGGCGCACCGTCTGCTCACACACACAGGCCACATGTCTGTGTATGGGGGGCGCACCGTCTGCTCACACACACAGGCCACATGTCTGTGTATGGGGGGCGCACCGTCTGCTCACACACACAGGCCACATGTCTGTGTATGGGGGGCGCACCGTCTGCTCACACACACAGGCCACATGTCTGTGTATGGGGGGCGCACCGTCTGCTCACACACACAGGCCACATGTCTGTGTATGGGGGGCGCACCGTCTGCTCACACACACAGGCCACATGTCTGTGTATGGGGGGCGCACCGTCTGCTCACACACACAGGCCACATGTCTGTGTATGGGGGGCGCACCGTCTGCTCACACACACAGGCCACATGTCTGTGTATGGGGGGCGCACCGTCTGCTCACACACACAGGCCACATGTCTGTGTATGGGGGGCGCACCGTCTGCTCACACACACAGGCCACATGTCTGTGTATGGGGGGCGCACCGTCTGCTCACACACACAGGCCACATGTCTGTGTATGGGGGGCGCACCGTCTGCTCACACACACAGGCCACATGTCTGTGTATGGGGGGCGCACCGTCTGCTCACACACACAGGCCACATGTCTGTGTATGGGGGGCGCACCGTCTGCTCACACACACAGGCCACATGTCTGTGTATGGGGGGCGCACCGTCTGCTCACACACACAGGCCACATGTCTGTGTATGGGGGGCGCACCGTCTGCTCACACACACACACACACAGGCCACATGTCTGTGTATGGGGGGCGCACCGTCTGCTCACACACACACAGGCCACATGTCTGTGTATGGGGGGCGCACCGTCTGCACCTACCTGTCAAATAGGACGTGTCCCTGCAGCCGCTGCGTCCTCATATGATGAGATGGGCTCCTCGCAGTACTAGGAGGCTCAGGATGTATAAGGAGCGGGCCCGTCCATTCTCAGACATCGGGCCTCAGCGTCTGTGTGAATCAGGTCTGGTATACGTTATGTATGGCTGATGGGAGCCACTGTTACCTCACATTGCTTTATTAACCACTTCAATACTGGGCACTTACCCCCCCCCCCCTTTCTGCCCAGGCCAGCTTTCAGAGCTGTCACTTCTTAAATGACAATTGCGCGGTCATGCTGCTCTGTACCCAAATAGAATTTGTATCGTTTTGTTCCCACAAATAGAGATTTCTTTTGGTAGTATTTGATCACCTCTGCGGTTTTTATTTTTTGCTAAACAAAAAAAAAAAAAAAGACCAACAATTTTGAAAAAAATTAATATTTTTTCTTGGTTTCTGTTATAAAATGTTGTAAATAAGTAAGTTTTCTCCTTCACTGATGGGTGACACTGATAAGCTGCACTGATAATGTGGCACTCGTAGGTGGCACTGATGGGTACTTATGGGCAGTGCCTCGGCTCACCATCACAGATTGCTCTGGAAGTGATGTTCCGTCGCCGCCATCTTGCTACACCCCACACTCCTGCACAGTAATGATGGAGTGAGAAGGGGGTAAGCGGACATCTTGTTTCACCCACCAGAGTTTTAGATTTCACTGTTATTTTCAACACAAAACGGAGCTTATATGCTTAAATACAGTATTTGTAAATCCGACGGACTGTTTAGCACGAAAATCTCAAGAAAAATGCATCCCTTTAACCACTTGCCAACCAGCCACCGGCATTCTACTGCGGCAGGTTGGCACGGCTGCATGAATCGCTGTAGATGTACGTTGACCGCTTTAAGAGCAATAGGGGGACGCGCACGCCGCAACGCCGATGCGCGTGGCCCACGATCGCTCCTTAGAGAGCCAGAACGGGGATCTGTCAATGTAAACTGACAGATCCCCATTCTGACAGGGGAGGAGAGGGAGATCTTCTGTTCCTAGTGATCAGGAACAGGGATCTCTCTCCTCCTCTAGTCCACTGCCCCCACAGTTAGAATTGCCTCCCTAGGGAACATTTAACCCCTTGATCGCCCCCTAGTGTTGACCTCTTTTCTGCCAGTGACATTTATACAGTAATCAGTGACTATATTTTTAGCTCTGATCGCTGTATAAATGTCAATGGTTCCAAAAAAGTGTCAAGTGTTCAATCTGTCTGCCGCAGTGTCGAAGACCCGCTAAAAATTGCAGATCGCCGCCATTACTTTTAAAAAATAAATAATAAAAATGCCATAAATCTATCCTCCAGTTTGTAGACGCTATAACTTTTGCGCAAACCAATCAATATACGCTTATTTCTATTTTTTTTTATTTTACCAAAAATATGTAGAAGAATACATATTGGCCTAAACTGATGACTTTTTTTTTTTTTGGATATTTATTATAGCAAAAAGTAAAATATATTGTTGCTTTTTTTGAGAAAAAAAGGGACCTAAATTTTGTTTGGGTAAAACATCGCACAACCGCGCAATTGTCAGTTAAAGCGACGCAGTGCCATATCGCAAATCCTTCTGGTCATTAAGTGGTTGAATTCTATGTATCGCTTCACACGCTTCTGTTGTGGTGTTAAAAATTTTGCTTGCTCCATTTTTGGTCAATTAGAAAAAAAAAACAAAAAAAACTCCCTGTTGAAATGCATTGAAAACGCAGCAAGAATGCATCAATAACGCCCCCATGTTAAGTTTTTGATGTGTTTTTAGAGTCACATGACCTATGAAAAACTAACCACAAACACCTTAATGCTGAAAATCCCATTTATGGCCACTATATCTCTAGTACTTTAATGTTCTTCATCAGCTCGCCCCCCACAGTTATTACCTTTTGTATCACTTCACCCTCCCTCTTAGATTGTAAGCTCTAACAAGCAGGGCTCTCTGATTTCTCCTGTATTGAACTGTATTATAACTGTACTTTCTGCCCTCATGTTGTAAAGCGCTGCGTAATGTGCCATATAAATCCTATATAATAATAATAAGAAAATCGCTCTGTCAGTGGACAGCTTTAGTGATCACGGTAAACCGAACAAATGAAGTTTAATTCCCCTAAAGCCGGCCATAGACTGATCGAAACTTGGCTAGTTCAGCAGAAACCAGCTGAAGTTCAATCCATCTTTGGGCAGACTGGTGGTACTGAAGTCAATCTATCGATCAGCTTCAGTACAACCAGCCTGCCGTTTTACTTTTGTGTCATCACTGCCTGTGGCTATAGCTCCCATCGGTGATCTTTGTATTCCAATGGCTGGGAAACCTCCCGCTGTCAGAATACATTGGTGTAGCTTAAAGGATTCAGTGTTGATGGGGAAATTGAGTGATTTTCTTCCCTACGAACTATAGTTGAAGGATAGAAAATTGCATAATCTTTAACCAACCTAACGAGGACGCAGACGGCAATAAAAGCTGACAGGTGCTCTAATTCCTCTCCACTCTATCCAAAACTTAATGTGGAACTGTAGCATATGGAAATTGGCAGACAGGCAGGATTCTTAATGCAGAAGAGACAAGAGTCTTCTGCATTGAAGCCACTAACCTGCCTGTCCGCCGCTGTACAGTGAGCCACGCATGTGTAGCTCACTGTACAAAGTTGCAGAATCTGACGGTGACATCATCCTGCCCAGCCAATGACTGCAGCTGGCGATGGAAACCCAGAAGCCAGACGCCCAAAGATGTCAGCTGCCGGGCGGGGAGTTCTGGGGACAGCGCATCACTGAAGTGAGTATTGTTCGGCTTTAAAAAAAAGCTTTGCTTTTAGCATTACTTTGTAAAGCTTAAAGCGGTTGTATTGTCCACTTGGTGATTTTTAGCTACAGGTAACCCTATAAGGCTTACCTGTAGGTAAAAGGAATTTCTCCTAAACCTGTACGGTTTAGGAGATATTCACCTGGCATGCAGCCGCTGACGCCAGCAACGCATGCGCTCTGAAGCTCCTTGTCAGAAAGGAGGGCTCCCGTGTAAATGCGCAGGAGTGACATCATCGAGGCTCTGGCCACTCAGCGCTGGAGCCCATGAACGCGGAAGAAACACAGGGAACATGTCGGCTCCCTCAGCGGTGTGCGGGAGCCGCTGCACATCTTCCTTCTAAGGTAAGTATTTCATGATGTGCTGGTATGTGATGCATACTAGCACATTATACTATTGTCTTGCAGGTATTTTTTTTTTTTCTGCAATTTACTACCATTTTTACCAAAACCATTGATTTAACGGTTTCCCAAAACTCGTACATTCAAGGCACAGTGTAAATGATAACTGTCAGTTACTTGTGGTCTCAACTAAACTGTCAAACCAACTGGCTGCTGTCATAACTGATCACAAATGTGCATCATGGCAGTTGTAGATCAAATAGAGGCTAAGGCAACTAAAGGAAAGGAGGGTTTATTTCCTCTTTAACCCCTTAAGGGCCGCCTCACGCCGATATACATCGGCAGAATGGCATGGCTGGGCACAAGCACATATAGGTACGTTGCCCTTTAAGAGCCCAGCTGTGGGTCGCGCACGCGCCGCCGGCGCGCTCCCGACCCGGTCCTGAGCTCCGTGACCGTGGTACCCGCGGACCCGATCGCTGCCGGTGTCCCATGATCGGGTCACAGAGCTTTAGAATGGGGAGAGGTAAGTGTAAACAAACCTCTCCCCGTGCTTCCTAGTGAGCCTGTCACTGATCGTCTGTTCCTTGTCATAGGGAATGACGATCAGTGACGTCACACGCCAAGCCATGCCCCCCTACAGTAAGAAACACACATTAGGTCACACTTAACCCCTTTAGCGCCCCCTACAGGTTAACCCCTTCACTGCCAGTGTAATTTTCACAGCGATCAGTGCATTTTTATAGCACTGATCGCTGTTAAAAATGACTGGTCCCAAAATAGTGTCCGATGTGTCCGCCATAATGTCGCAGTCACGATTAAAATCGCTGATCGCCGCCATTAGTAGTAAAAAAAAATATATTAATAAAAATGCCATAAAACTCCCCTATTTTGTAGACGCTATAACTTTTACGCAAACCAATCAATAAACGCTTATTGCTATTTTTTTGCTAAAAATATGTAGAAGAATACGTATCGGCCTAAACTGAGGAAAAAAAATGTTTTTCTATATATTTTTTGGGAATATTTATTATAGCAAAAAGTAAAAAATATAGTTTTTTTTCAAAATTGTCGCTCTATTTTTGTTTATAGCGCAAAAAATAAAAACCGCAGAGGTGATCAAATACCACAAAAAGAAAGCTCTATTTGTGGGGGTAAAAAGGACGTCAATTTTGTTTGGAAGCCACGTCGCATGACCGTGCAATTGTCAGTTAAAGCGACGCAGTGCCGAATCGCAAAAAGGGGCCTGGACCTTTAGCTGCAAAATGGTCCGGGGCTGAAGTGGTTAAAGAGGAGGTCCGCCCACCCCTGCAAAAATTAAAAGCCAGCAACTACACATACTGCAGCTGCTGACATTTAGTAATAGGACACTTACCTTCTGGAGTCCAGCGATGTCGGCATCGCAGCTGATGTTTCCATCAGCTGTCGTGTGCTGCTGCCTGGCGGTGAAGGAAGAAAAAGGGAGCCAAGTTGTGACATAATGCGCTGTGGCCTGGTCTTCTGAAAGTGGGGACAGGATACCTGTCAAAGACAGGTATCTGCTCCCCCCCCCTCCCCCTCAAAAGGGGTCAAATGTAGCACCGGAGGGGGAGACAAATGAGCAGAAGTTTCTCTTTTGGGTGGAGCTCCGCTTTAACTTTTTGAAATGTCACAAAATGACAGTTCTTTCAGCTCTATACATGAAGTGTGATGCTATGCGCTGCATAAAAATGCAACCTGTTCTACTTTTTTCAGCACACACCAATGCAGCATATGATGGTGTGAACTGAAAAAATAGGATAAAAACAAGGCAGGTTGCCTTGTCTATGTGTTGGGAATACGCTGGGTAATGCTGCCTAATGCAGTTCAACCGGGATGGTGTGAGCAACCCTTAAAGCTGAACTCTGGGCACAACATTTCTAAAATGTCTTTTTAGATTTTTTTTTTTTTTTTTTTTTTTCTCTTACCCATGCAGTGTGGCCTTCTGTGTTTTTTTTTTTTCTGCAATAATTTTATAAGGCCACTGTGGAAGTGCACCAACCCAGCACCGCGGTGGTGTCTTCGCCACCCATGGTCCTTTCTGTGTTCTCCTCTGTGTGTTTTGTTTTTTTTGTTTTCCCCCCCCTTTTCAGAAACAGAGGTTTAAGTAATAAACATAGCTGGGGACCGCAGTGGGTGCTGTACTTTCACAGGGAGATAAGTTAGTTCATTACAGGAGGGAAAACAAATAATAGGATTTTTATAACAGCTTACCTGTAAAATCCTTTTCTTAGGAGTACATCACGGGACACAGAGCGACATAGTCATTACTAATGGTTATATAGATACCGTCAGGTGCTGGCACTGGCAACTTCCAAAACCGGAAGTACCCTCCCCTATATAAGCCCCTCCCATCCGGGAGCACCTCAGTTTTGTAGCAAAGCAATAAGTGTCCCCAAAGAGGGGCGGGAGCTCTGTGTCCCGTGATGTACTCCTAAGAAAAGGATTTTACAGGTAAGCTGTTATAAAAATCCTATTTTCTTTCTCGTACATCACGGGACACAGAGCGACATAGTCATTACTAATGGGATGTCCTAAAGCAATGCCCAATGAGGGGGGGGATACACCATATATAAGCTGAGCGCTATCAGACATGAGGATCTTTTGCGGCCTGCAACACACTGCGCCCAAAGGCGACATCCTCCTGACTTCTAACGTCCACCTGGTAGAACCTAGTAAACGTGTGAACTGAAGACCACGTTGCGGCCTTACAGATTTGAGCCAGGGAGGCCTGGTGATGCACTGCCCATGAAGTTCCAACTGCTCTCGTGGAGTGCGCTCTAACTTTGAACGGAGGCGGTCTCCTTCTCAAGCCATAAGCTTGCATAATGACCTGTCGAATCCACTTGGCTAAAGTAGATTTTGACGCTGCCTGACCCTTTCTGGGGCCTTCCGGCAGAATAAACAAAGTATCCGTTCTGCGAATCTGAGCAGTGGCTTTTAGATAAGCTTTAACTGCTCTTACTACATCCAAAGAATGCAATAACTTTTCCTCTACCGAAGTAGGTTTGGGGAAAAAAGAAGGAAGAACCACATCTTGGTTCAAATGAAACCTCGATACCACCTTAGGAAGAAAGGCTGGATGAGGACGTAACACTACTCTGTCCTTATGGACAACCAGATATGGCTCCTTACAGGACATAGCTGCTAATTCCGATACTCTTTTAGCCGAACAAATGGCTACTAGAAAAATCAATTTCCTGGTGAGAAGCACCAAGGAAATATGCTGTAATGGTTCAAATGGTTGTTTCTGTAGAACCGACAGAACCAAGTTTAGATCCCATGGACATATGGGAATATTAACCGGAGGACTAATACGCATCACTCCTTGTATAAAGGCTTTGACTAGTGAATGCGAAGCCAAGGGCCTTTGAAAAAATATTGACAAGGCCGAAATCTGACCCTTGATAGTACTCAAGGCAAGCTTCCTATCTACAGCCCACTGTAGGAAGTCCAGAATCCTACCTATTACGTACTTATGTGGATGCCATTTCTTGGCCTCACACCACGCGATGTACGCCTTCCAGATTCTATAGTAGATCTGCCTGGATACCGGCTTCCTGGCATTGATCATGGTAGATACCACAGGATTAGAGAGACCTCTCTTTTTTAGAATGTGGGCTTCAATAGCCAGGCCGTCAAACCTAGGGCTGGTAAGGAAGGGTGGTATATCGGTCCTTGCGAAAGCCGGACGACGTGGGAGAGTCCAAGGACTCCCCACTGAAATTTTACAATCTCCGCGTACCACGCTCTTCGGGGCCACGCTGGAGCCACCGGAATCACCGGTTTCTTTTCTACCCTGATTCTGCGGAGTAATCGAGGTAACCATTGTGGCGGTGTGAATGCATATATCAGCTTGAACTGATCCCAAGGGAACACTAGGGCATCCGAGCCGCAAGCTAGGGGATCCCTTGTCCGAGAGACAAACCTGTCCCCCTTTGCGTTGAATCTGGATGCTAGAAGATCTACATCCGATGTTCCCCACCGCTGACATATTGTCCAGAAAACCTCGGGGTGAAGGGACCCTTCCTCTGGGCCTAATTGCTGGCGACTTAGAAAGTCCGCCTTCCAATTCTCCACTCCTGGAATGAATACCGCAGATATGGCTGGGACATATTTTTCTGCCCATTTCAGGATGTAATTTACTTCCCTCTGGGCTGCACGACTCCTGGTGCCCCCCTGATGATTGATATATGCCACTGCTGTGGCATTGTCTGATTGCATTCTGACAGGGGACCCTTGGAGTTTGGATGTCCATGCTACTAGGGCATACCGAGCTGCTCGTATCTCTAAGAGATTGATGGGCAGGGCCTTTTCTGCATCCGACCATCTGCCCTGGAGAGACTATTGCTCCAGTACTGCTCCCCAGCCTATAAGGCTGGCATCTGTAGTGACCACCTTCCAAGAAATCGGACTGGAGGATTTCCTTTTTTCCAGATTCTGGGGAACCAACCACCAATGGAGGCTCTTGCGAACGGAAGGGGACAAGGACATTGTAAGTCTAGGGCCTGAACTTTTTTGTTCCAGGCTGACAGTATGGCCCCTTGCAAATTCCTTGAATGGAATTGACCGTAAGGTACTGCTTCGAATGATGCCACCATTTTTCCCAGCAGCCTCATATACAGGCGTATGGACGGCTGTCTTTTTTGTACCCACTAAGTGGATCAAATCTTTCAAAGACAACACCTTTCCTCGAGGCAAGAATATTTTTCTCTGGCCTGAATCCAACCTTAGCCCCAAGTATTCCAGACTTTTGACTGGTTTTTAGGGCTGACTTGTCTCGGTTGATAATCCAACCGTGAGATTCCAGATACTTGATCGTCTTGTGAACGACCACGTCTAGTTTTTTCACTGAGTGGTCTATCAGCAACAAGTCATCCAGATATGCCATTATCATTACACCTTGTGTTCTTAGATTGGCCAATAAAGGGCCAGAATTTTTGTAAACACTTGTGGTGTTGTGGCCAAACCGAAGGGTAAGGCTCTGAACTGAAAATGGCGCCCTTCTACTGCAAAGCGTAGAAATTCTTGGTGGACTGGAAAGATGGGAATGTGCAAATAAGCATCTTTGATGTCGATCGTGGCTAACCAATCCTCCCCTTGTAGGGCAGTGGCCACCGATCGGATCGACTCCATCGGAAAGTCCTGATATACAGGAATTTGTATAGCCCTTTTAGAATTAATATGGGCCTCCCGTCCGCGTTTGCTTCGGGACTGTAAAGAGGTTTGAGTAAAACCCGAACCCTCATTCTTCCAGGGGAACCTCCATAATTACTCCTTGGAGCAATAGTTGTTCTAGTGCCAACAGGAGGGACTCTCTCTTCCGGGGATCCCTTGGCACGTTTGACCTCAAAAATGGGAAGGAGGAGAGTCTTTTAACTCCAAACTGTATCCCAAACCTACTGCGGAGAGCACCTATCTGTCTTGATCGTGTCCCGCCAGGTCTCTTGCGACCAACTGGAGTCCTCCCCCCACCCGACTGAGTGGGGGCTTCATGAATTTAACTTTGGGGGAGGTTTTGTACCTCCCCTGACCCAGGGTTTCTCATTACCCTGCTACTGTCCCTGTTTTTTACCCCCGGGATTTGACCGAGGAGGCCGTCGGAACTGTTACACAGCCGATGCCCCAGGGACTGGAGAAGCAGGCCTCTTAAAGAGGGCCTCTAACTCTGCTTTTAACCGGCAAGAGCGTATTTTTACCGCTGGAAATTTTCTGGATATATTTGTCCAGCTTTTCCCTGAATAAGCGTTCACCATGAAATGGGACGCTAACCAGCCATTCTTTACAGGGAGCTTCAGCAGACCAGTTTTTGAGCCATAGAAGCCTACGCATATGTACTATAGACAGCGTAAGGCGGGAGGCCTGATGGACTGAATCCTTTATGGCGTCAACCGCAAAGCCTAAGGCTCTAGGTAGATCAGCTAGGGCAAGGCCTGCTGATCTGTCAAGTCCCTCAAGACCTGTTTCAACTGATCCTTCACTGCTTAGCAGACCCCAATAGCTGCTACTGCTGGTTGTATCACCAAGCAGATTTTCATAAGGACTCCAATCTTTTATCTATTGGGTTCTTGAACATTTGGACATTATCCACTGGACATGTCAGTGATTTATACATACAAGAGATGGCTGCGTCCATTGTAGGGACCTTCCATTTTTTTTTTTTTTTTTTGATGAACTTATCCTCCATGGGATAGACCACCGGAAATCTCTTGGGGGAATAAATATTTTCTCAGGACGTTCCCAATCCTGGTAAATGAGCCCTTTCAGTAAAGGGTGAAGTGGAAAAGAACAAACAGTCTGGGGGCTTCTAGCGACCCCAACGAGGATACAGTAGTGGTTGATGGTTCCGCAAGGTGCATTTTTAAATGCTGATCGGACCATGTTAGTCAGAGACTGAACCCATAATCTTTCAGCTTGAGATGCTGAGAAAAGGTTCCCCCACTGTTGATTCCTCTATAACAGAATCAACCTTATCCTGATCCCCTTCAGGTAGGTCGATCCCTGTATGGGACTGTTGCTCTGCTAACAGGCACTCTGAAGGAGGAGACGGAGATCGGGCGTGCTTTCCCTGACAGGGAGGCAGCGATAAATGTTGACAATCTCTATCTAATCCTCCCAGAGCTGAGGAAAAAACCTCCTCTGTTACATACACAGGAGCAGGTGACTGAGGACAGCCAGAGTACCAAGTACCCCTGCGGGGTCTCTACGGTCACTTACCTCTGAACTTCAGGGGAGACTGGTGCAGCAGGAGTATGCCCAAGATCCTCCGAGCCCGATGAGACCCCCTTCGCTTCCTGGAAGATTCAGTTCCGGAGCTTCTGGACGGCATATTCCTAAGCCTAAAGCTGAGGTATTCCAGCCGTAATACACCACTTTTACTGAGAATAGTCTAGCACAATTGCTGCTATATCACAGTTGGTGTCTACTAATGTGCCTTTCTAGGGGATGCCTGTATCAACCGCTTGCTGTATGCCTTTAAATGTTGCCAGCTCTGTCTCTGTACTTCATAGCCAGCTCACTACAATATTGTGTTTTTTTTTAAACTGCTGGGACGCCCGCACATGCGCAGAAGCGCTGCGGCGCGCACAGAGCGTCATCCCCCAGGCTCCGCCCCCTTTCCCGGCTCACCTCTATATATAGAGGCGCGTGCACGCGCGCGGGCACGTGCGCCTTCGGCGCTAATTTCAAATATGGTAACAAGGGACAGGAGCCAGGGCCCCTCTTTGCCGCAGGCCGGGGGATGGACGAGCACTGCAACATGGCAGAGGAAGCAGTTTCCTATAAGAGAACTCACCATCTGCCTGGACTTTGCTCTGCTGAGAAGAAGCTAGTCCACATGACAAGAAAACATTCCACAGCGGCCTCTAGTGGACAAACACAGGTACCGCAGTCTAATATATTAAATATATATATATAAAAAAATTTTTTTTTTTTTTTTTTCTTGACCACCATTAAAAATTATTACATTTTTTTTTTAGTAGTTACAGGCATGCACAGAATTTTGCGGGAATACCATTAGGTAACAGACAGAAAGACAAATTAGGCTTGGGGGTCCCCCAATAGAACCAAGTTCCTGGGGGCCCCCACTTACCTGTTCCCCGCCGCAGGACTTTGTTTGGTCCACAAAAGCCCAAACTTCACCTATCACGGCAGGCATTGTAATCAAACCTTCAGGGACCGGGTTCCCAAGGATTCCACTCCCCTGGACCTGTATAGCACCCTGCACAGAAAACATCTTGGTCGTGGGTATGACCAGAGCTCTGGATCCCAGGGTCCAGCTCTCCTAAGAGAAGCATTACAGGCAAAACCTTGCTCTTCTCTGCAAGGCCCGGGTACCGACCGTTTAGCTATGAAGCTTTTTTGGTCGGATCCGGAATAGCTTACTGAGGCCCAAAAGAACCTGTACGCAAGCTCAGTGAAAAACACATGTTTCTTCTTGGCCAACACCTTAGACATTGGCAAAAAACTGAGGTGCTCCCGGATGGGAGGGGCTTATATAGGGGAGGGTACTTCCGGTTTTGGAAGTTGCCAGTGCCAGCACCTGACGGTATCTATATAACCATTAGTAATGACTATGTCGCTCTGTGTCCCGTGATGTACGAGAAAGAAAAGGCCACATTTGGGCTCGGTTCACATATGTGGTGCGGGAAACGCAGTGAATCCTTTGCGTTTCCTGCACCGCTTTGAAATCGCATGGCGTTCATGCAAACTCCAGTGGGTGTCAATGGTAAGTTAACAGCACCCCAAAACGGTTTGCAAAACGCAGTGTGATTGACAGAATAGGATCGCATATCACCCATGTGATCCGATTCCAGTGCGGAGTTAAAAAAAAGGTCCTGCATCCCCTTTTGTGCGGATGCGGTACAATTTGAGCCATACAATTGAATGTCTCAAATCGCACCGCAAAGACATCGCATGTGATCTGCACAGGAATGCGGTGCAATTTCCTGCACAAATCAAATGAGATGTGCTGCATTGCATATATGTGAACCGAGCCTTAATCGGTAAGTGAACAACCACAAACCAAAAAATATTAGAAATGTTGTGCTCAGAGTTCAACTTTAAAGTGGATCTGTGCCAGGATGAATAACCGTCCCACAGCAAAACATATCATCTGTTCTCCTGCTGCACTATTCAGCTGCCTTGAGAGAAGAAGATATCTGGTACTCCCAGGTATGGAGGAGCATGTGGCTTTGTCCATGGGACAATGCTGGTGCTTGTAGATTGACAAGGGTGTTGCCATATGGGGGGGGGGGGGGGGGGGAGGAGAGACAACCAACCCTATGCAAGGGTTCATGCACTGCAGCAGGTGTATGTGGTTATGCTTTATATATAGTGCCACTCAGAGAAATGGGTACAGCTGGCACCATGCAGGCTACTTTGCTACAAGCAAAGATATGCAATGCTGTGCACTATACATATGGGAAGTTACATACAAATTATCACCACAATTTGAGAATCCCTGTTGGGTCCTCCTTGGTGCTCGGTGCACATAGCACTTGGTCCTGTTCAGATACATGAAGTGGATAATAAATACATTTCTTTTTTGAGCTGAGTGTAGCTCCACCCCGGCTTAAAGACCATTTATGGGAGCTCCTATGGGGAAGTTACTTCCCT
The DNA here is from genome assembly GCA_029206835.1 of Rana muscosa. Taxonomy (NCBI): domain Eukaryota; kingdom Metazoa; phylum Chordata; class Amphibia; order Anura; family Ranidae; genus Rana; species Rana muscosa. The sequence continues at coordinate 939,894,881 of CM055122.1, read as the reverse complement.
CTTCATTCTGCACCTCCATCATTTAATCTTTCAGCCCCGTGCCTCGTACGCCGTACCCCTTGCTCACCTTCCCTGAAAACAATACACACTGTATTGTGCCTAGATGACTATGCCTAGACGTGTCCACCTGCCATTGGAAAGAGGCACTACAGTAGTAGCTGATGACCGGTGTTGTGCCCTAGCGACAAGCATCCTCATTCACTGCCACACACACCAGCTACTACACTAGGCACCCTCCTCCAGAATAGAAGGCAGGTGGGTCTGAGATCATCTGTCTGTCAGAGACTAGTGTAGTAGCTGGTGTGTGTTGTAAATGATAACCTTCATCTCTCCAACTCTTCTACAAAGTAATTTGGGTTCCTGCTGACTGAAAGCGATACATTTATTTTGTCAACCTCCATCGCTTCTGTCTTCATGCTCTACTTAAAGGATAAGTTCACCTTTCATAACATGTTGCACCCATATTCAGGGTGTAACATGTTACGAACGGACTGGCCCTCCGCTCCCTGATCTGACAGCTAGCGGGGATCTTCTCCCTCCCCACTAGCTGTCACAATTTAAAAAAACATGGCCGAGCGTGGCTCCGGCCGCATCACTCACTCAGTGTCCTGTGAATGGAAAACTACAAGGTCCAGCAGCCTTTGCGGCTGTCTGCTTGTAGATTTTAATGAACTACCTACCATGGTGCTGTGAGCACTGTGGTAGTTCCTCGAGTCTTCCTGTCAGATTGTATCTGCTTCCTCGTACGAGACAGATCTGCAGGAGACCTGCATGGCACCAGCGATCTGATGATCTCTGGTGCATTGCTTTACAGGCTACTGCAACAAAAAACAATACATGCGCATTTTTTTTACCTGCAAAAAAAGTGCATTTATTATTATTTTTTAAAGTGAACGTTAGGGCTGGGAAAAAAATCGATTTTAATCTTAAATCGAGTTTTGAGTTCAAATCGTTTCAGATTTAAAGAAAATCGATTTTTTTAGATTTTTTTTTTTTTTTCCTTCAAAGTTTCCGTAGCAGGGCTGCAGGGGGCGTATCCGGAATGGCACTGGGTGGCGTTACCCCAATTACATCTACTTGCCGCAGCCGCCGCGAGTAGATGTAATGTAACACTAACTAACCGCAAGCCGCCGTCTGCCTACCCGATCAGCGTGTCATGCAGACAGACGGCGGCCATTGCAGTGTTCAAAAGCCGCGCCTCCTGAGTCCTCATCTGTGATAGGCGGAACACTCAATTTCACAGCAGGCAGTGTTCAGCCTATCACGGACATCCTCTCATCCTCGTCTGTGTTATGAGGATGAGCGGATGTCCATGATAGGACGGAACACTGAATGCTGGGAAATTGAGTGTTCCGCCTATCACAGACGAGGAGGAGGTGCGGCTTTTGAATACTGGAATGGCCGCCGGTGTAGCAGTAAAATCCGTATCCCATGAAAATCTGCATCAGGCACGGGCACAGTGAAGCACGGGCACAGTGAGACACTGGCACAGTTCAATTCAACTAAGAGTAACCAAGATTTTTTGTTTTATTAGCTAAATCCAAATACAGTATTAATAATTTGGATGTTTAACAATCTTTGTTGCACACTGACTTTGCAGTTAGCGAAAGGGTTTTCCTTTGCAATTTTGTTTGTTGATGCACTTCAATTAATATAATAAAAAAAAAATCGAATCGTAAATCGAGTTTTTTATAAAAAAATCTCCGATTTTTTTTTTTTTTTTTTTGGGGAAAATCGCCCAGCCCTAGTGAACGTATCCTTTAATATTCTGTCCTTTCGGAGGAGGAATAGCATGTGAGTGTTGCCCTGGAGATGGGGGTTTTGCTGACTGTCCTTTGTGCACTAATTATCTATTTGTCTACCTGTGAGTAGTGTGGTTGGACAGCAGGTGGGGGACATGCTGGTGACTGTATTAGCTCAACAACCACTACATGGATTGGACTGAGACCAAGTGTTATGTACTGGATCCGTGGTGGAATTGACCAGGATTACACGTCTAGTGATACTTAACTCTTAGGGCTCATTTACACTTGCTTCGGCTTCAACACACATTAACGGCTAGTTTACACTTGCTTCAAAACAAGGCATCGGACAGGCTTTGTTAAAGCTCTCTGAATGCCAGTCAAAGCCTCTGTCACTAAATAAAATGGTTGGCTTACAGTCCTGTTTACACCTGCTTTTGCTTTACTTCAAAAAATATACCCCATGTAGCTCTAGTGGTGCTTCAAAGCCTCCATAGAAGTCTATGGCAAAGCTCGCTCGAAGCCCAACCAAAGTGACATGAGCTTTGGCTGGCGTTCAGAGAGCTTTAACAAAGTGTGTCTGAAGCCATGTTTTGAAGCAAGTGTAAACTAGCCCTAAAGTGTTCCAGAGGTCCCCTTTAGCAGTTCTTAACCTGATTAATTCATCTGCCAGAACAGAATATTGGTATATTGCTAGCAGGATGGATTTAAATCAAGTCGATTTTAAATCATAATTTAAAAAAAAAGCAACTGTCACATCTGTCCCGCAGCGGCTCCTCCTCTGACCCGCTGTTGTCTCATTGACAATCCCATTTACTTTAACGGGACGGCTGGTGATGTGGCAGTGACACCACAAGTTGAGGGACGTGGTGGCAGCAGGTGAGCAGATGCCCGCTAGCAGCCGCTGCCATGGTGGATCTGAAATGACAGGTGCTCTTTAAATGTAAGGACTTTTTCTTGCTGGTTGTTAGAATCTTTGATATTTGCAAACAAAATGAAGGTTTCCTATTTAGAATAATAAGCTGTCAGGTTAGTAAAACAGCGATATCAGAACCAAATCAATAATACGGTTTGTAGTGTACATAGATTTGTAAAACAATGAGATAAAGGAATATTCCTGAACTTTGTTTTATCTCATGGTGAATGTGTCAATGCAGTACATGTTATATCAGCTTACAGAGCTTGGATTCGTTGAATGAGTTTACCAAAAATGTAAATATTGCATAATATACAGCCTCTTGCTACATAACTAAGCTCCATTTCATGCTGAATAAACTAAATTAATAATGTATCTTGGATAAAAAAAAAATATCTTTAGATCGACTTTGAATCCAAAAGCATTTTAATAAAATAAATTTGATTAAAAAAGTCTGATTTAAATAAAACAAATCCGTGTTTTTTTTTTTTTTTTTTTTTTTAAATCATTGATTTTTATCCACCCCGATTGCCAGAAACATCCAATTGCCGTGAACTGGTTTGCGCATGAGTACTGACCATTCCATTTCTAGATGTCATGGCAAAACTCCATACAAATGTTAAAACAAATTAATGTATTTGAAGCATTGATAATATAACTGGCTGAGATCTGTCTTATGTATCCATTATCTTCTCGCAGTTCCCTGCTGCCCCAATGTCTGAATAAATACATATATGACAACTACATTTATCCCCTGGCACATAATACTGTACATGATGAATGCTGGGTCAGTCAAATGTGGCCTTTAATGGGATAGACAAACCTTTGGAAGAGCCAGTGTGCAGTTATGTATGCTAGGTGTACTAGAGAAGTTAAAGTGATTGGAAATTGAAGGCAAAACATTTTTGTATAGATCTAAAAAAATAAAAATTTACAAATACTCCCCCCCCCCCCCTTCCTTCCAGTACACTGATCTTGTCTTCTTGTATGTGCACAGGGTGGGGGGTGTCAGGACAAGTCTGATCATTGCAGAAGAGCAGGCTGAGTTGCCAGCATAGCTAGAGAACTGTCCACGGTGTGCTCGCCTGCTTAGTGTGGTCAGTTTTTAATAAGAAAGCAGAGGGACTGGCAGGAACACCAAGGATTTCACACAAAGGAAGCAATACAAAGAGATCAGGAGACTTTTTCATAAAAGTACATGGTACAGCAGGCACATATCAGGAATATAAAATGTTGGGATAACAAAAACTTTAACTACTTCATTAATGCCCTATAGCAGTCTTTACTGCTACAGGGCAGCCGCTGTGTGCAGGATCGTGTGTGTGTGTATGTGTGTGTGTATATATATATACAGGTCCTTCTCAAAAAATTAGCATATTGTGATAAAGTTCATTATTTTCTGTAATGTACTGATAAACATTAGACTTTCATATATTTTAGATTCATTACACACAACTGAAGTAGTTTAAGCCTTTTCTTGTTTTAATATTGATGATTTTGGCATACAGCTCATGACAACCCAAAATTCCTATCTCAAAAAATTAGCATATCATGAAAAGGTTCTCTAAACGAGCTATTAACCTAATCATCTGAATCAACTAATTAACTCTAAACACCTGCAAAAGATTCCTGAGGCTTTTAAAAACTCCCAGCCTGGTTCATTACTCAAACCTGCAATCATGGGTAAGACTGCCGACCTGACTGCTGTCCAGAAGGCCATCATTGACACCCTCAAGCAAGAGGGTAAGACACAGAAAGAAATTTCTGAACGAATAGGCTGTTCCCAGAGTGCTGTATCAAGGCACCTCAGTGGGAAGTCTGTGGGAAGGAAAAAGTGTGGCAGAAAACGCTGCACAACGAGAAGAGGTGACCGGACCCTGAAGAAGATTGTGGAGAAGGACCGATTCCAGACCTTGGAGGACCTGCGGAAGCAGTGGACTGAGTCTGGAGTAGAAACATCTAGAGCCACCGTGAACAGGCGTGTGCAGGAAATGGGCTACAGGTGCCGCATTCCCCAGGTCAAGCCACTTTTGAACCAGAAACAGCGGCAGAAGCGCCTGACCTGGGCTACAGAGAAGCAGCACTGGACTGTTGCTCAGTGGTCCAAAGTACTTTTTTCGGATGAAAGCTAATTTTGCATGTCATTCGGAAATCAAGGTGCCAGAGTCTGGAGGAAGACTGGGGAGAGGGAAATGCCAAAATGCCTGAAGTCCAGTGTCAAGTACCCACAGTCAGTGATGGTCTGGGGTGCCATGTCAGCTGCTGGTGTTGGTCCACTGTGTTTTATCAAGGGCAGGGTCAATGCAGCTAGCTATCAGGAGATTTTGGAGCACTTCATGCTTCCATCTGCTGAAAAGCTTTATGGAGATGAAGATTTCATTTTTCAGCACGACCTGGCACCTGCTCACAGTGCCAAAACCACTGGTAAATGGTTTACTGACCATGGTATTACTGTGCTCAATTGGCCTGCCAACTCTCCTGACCTGAACCCCATAGAGAATCTGTGGGATATTGGGAAGAGAAAGTTGAGAGACGCAAGACCCAACACTCTGGATGAGCTTAAGGCCGCTATCGAAGCATCCTGGGCCTCCATAACACCTCAGCAGTGCCACAGGCTGGTTGCCTCCATGCCACGCCGCATTGAAGCAGTCATTTCTGCAAAAGGATTCCCGACCAAGTATTGAGTGCATAACTGAACATAATTATTTGAAGGTTGACTTTTTTTGTATTAAAAACACTTTTCTTTTATTGGTCAGATGAAATATGCTAATTTTTTGAGATAGGATTTTGGGGTTTTCATGAGCTGTATGCCAAAATCATCAATATTAAAACAAGAAAAGGCTTGAACTACTTCAGTTGTGTGTAATGAATCTAAAATATATGAAAGTCTAATGTTTATCAGTACATTACAGAAAATAATGAACTTTATCACAATATGCTAATTTTTTGAGAAGGACCTGTGTGTGTATATATATATATATATATATATATATATATAAAAATACGTGATCCTGCACTTCCGGATAGCGGACGTAAATGCACCGCGGCTCGCTCCCGCTTTGATTAATCACAGTGGGAGCCGATCAGCTGGTACCGTGGACTCTGTCTACTGCCACCCACCGATCCTTCGGGAGAGAGGCAGAACAGCAGTCTGCCCATGTAAACAAGGCAGATTGCCATTCTGTTAGTAGGGAAGGCATGGATTCTGTGTCTCTGCAAAGCAGGGACAAGGATCCATGTTTTGCCCTAGTAAAAACACCTCCCACACTGTACAAAAACACAGGTACCATTTGCTCACCCCTGATGTTAAAGTGATACTAAAGTCTCAATTTTTTTTGTTTAAAAATAACAAACAAGTTATACTTGCCTGCTCTGTGCAGTGGTTTTGCACAGAGCAGCGCAGATCCGCCTCTTCTCGGGTCCCTCTTCGCTGCTCCTGCCACTTCCTCCTGTTGAGTGCCCCCACAGCAAACAGCTTGCTGTGGGGGCACCGAGTCGAGCCGCAGCTCTGTGTGTCCATTCAGACATGAAGCTGCAAACTGGCCCCGCCTCCTCTCTCTCCTCATTGGCTCACTGACTTTGACAGCAGCAGGAGCTCATGGTGCTTCGCTGCGGTCTCAGCCAATGAAGAGTAAGAGTCTCGGACAGCCCATTCTCGTGGAACATCGCTGGTTCGAGATGGGCTCAGGTAAGTATTGGGGGGGGGGGGGCTGCTGCCGCCACAGAAGGTTTTCTATCTTAAAGTGTTACTAAAACTGTTTTTCACCTTAATGCATTGTTTGCATTAAGGTAAAAAAAAAATCAGTCTCTGTATGTGAAGGGGAAGAGTGGGGGGGGGGGGGGAGAAGAAATTAGCGCTGTGCAGTGCTTTTCCTCCTTTACACTGCATTCAAGCAGCAGTAGGAGCCATTGTTTGTAGACGCTATAACTTTTTTGCAAACCAATCAATATACGCTTATTGGGATTTTTTTTTAACCAAAAATATGTAACCGAATACATATTGGCCTAAATTAATGAAGAAATTCGATTTTTTTTTTTTTTTTTTTTTTTATTGGATATGTTTTATGGCAGAAAGTAAAAAATTATTAATTTTTTTGAAAATTGGCAGTATTTTTTGTTTATAGCGCAAAACAAACAAAAAAAAAAAGAAGGTGATCAAATACCACCAAAAGACAGCTTTATTTGTGGGGAAAGAAAGGACATCAATTTTATTTTGGCAGAGCGTCGCACAACCAATTGTCAGTTAAAGTAAAGCAGTGCATATTAGGGCTGGGGAAAAAATCGATTTGAATCGAGTTGCGAGGTCAAATCGAAAAAATCTATTTGGTCAAAATATGAATCGATTTTTTTTTTTTTTTCATAGGACCAGTGCTCCGCGGACTAGGCCGAAGCCGCGGCATTGCCTAAAAACTCCTGCCCGGCGCGTTGTCCATCAGAAAAAAAAAACTTGATTCGAATCATGAATCGAGTTTTTTTCTAAAACAAATGGCAGATTTTTTGGGGGCCAAAATCGCCCAGCTCTGGTGCGTATCACAAAAAATGGCCTGGACATGAAGGGGGAGTAAACCTTCCGGAGCTGAAGTGGTACATATATAAGTACATATAAAAGCTTCTGTGTCAGTCTAAACACATCTCAGATTCAGTGACTAGCTACAGGCAGTGGCATTGATGAGCCTTACCTCCTGCAAAGTCTTGTCATCCAACTGCAGTGTACGCAGGCACAGCCTACATTGATTTAACAACACTGCACTGAATTCAGGAGCAGTGCAGCATCACCATCCCCTCACCATAGGAGACTGCATTAGGTGAACGAAGAGAAAACTAAGTGTGCATGCCCTTTAATAAATGAAATAACTTCAGTATGAAACGGTTGCTTCTTATGTTGCCGGTTATAGAAGGTAAATCGTGCTGCCTTTCTTTTCACAGGATGAAATTCTTAAAGCTGCGGTTATGAAATATGGCAAAAACCAGTGGTCTCGTATTGCATCTTTGCTACACAGGAAATCTGCCAAACAGTGCAAAGCCCGATGGTAAGTCTGACTCTAGAAGCAAATTCTAGAATATTGCAAAGGGACAACACAGCCGGTTTAAGGGCCCGACTCGCTCATTAGGGCCTGTTTTTAAGACTGCTCTGCCTAACCCAATACCAGCTTTATTTAAACTTTCATTACAGGTTTTAGAAGAATCTCTCTTCATTCCTCTGGAAAGGCCTTCCACTGTTGGGGCAAATAATAGATGGCTTTTTCATTGGAATGAATGGGAGATTTGGCTGGAGTTGGGCTTTAGTGTATTCTTCATTCTGCTGCAAGAATGTTGATGTTTGTATTGTTCCCCCAACGACAGGTATGAATGGCTGGACCCGAGTATTAAGAAGACAGAATGGTCTCGTGAGGAGGAGGAGAAGCTGCTGCACTTGGCCAAGCTGATGCCTACACAATGGAGAACTATTGCCCCAATCATAGGTCGCACAGCAGCTCAGTGTCTGGAACATTACGAATACTTACTGTAAGTAGAATCCTAGAACTGATTAGTGGCTCCACTAAGGTTTGTCATAGTGTGTTATCACGTATGCCGCTTCTCGGCTGTGCAAATTCCTGTGACTGCCAGGAACTGCTGTGTGGCACCCTGGTGTGCATAGTGATTCACGTGGCACTTATTGCTGTAAAAACTATTTGTAGCACCAGCAAGTCTCAAAATGTAAACAGTAGCCCCTGATAACCTTGCATTGTATGTGATGTGCCTGCCTAAATTCTGGGGTGGGAGTTTCAAAATGGAGCATCAGCTGCTTTCATGACTGAAGTAAGGAAGGTCTTTCTCCTTATTACAGATGGTGGAGGTGAGTAAAATGGCTGGAGTTCTGCTGTAAGAAGTGTCAACTTTCTTAGACTGGGAGGAGTGGTTTAGGATAACTGAAATAATGGGAATCTGATCTCCACCCTTGGTTGGCTATACTACTGCAGTCTTATCTCTCAGGAATCACTTTATTTAATTTTCCCAAAATGTCTTTCAGGATAGCACCTGAGAGATTTTAGTTTCTCCCCCACAGACAAGAAACACTTCACCTTCAAGCTTTAAAAGGAGGCCTCTCCCCACTTATCCTCCAGTTTTCGCGTTTCCTCCGGAGTGACGGGAACACCTTAAAACTGAGTGAGGGGGGAAGGATAAGATTTCAGGGCTGTCCTGGTGAGCGCTCTCCCCTTACCTTGTTTACTTTCTCTTGCTTATGGGTTCTCAAATATCCTCCCAGTATGTGCAGGGAGAGAGCCTGCACTGGCCTGTTATCGTTTTGCCCCAGTTTTTCATTTAGAGGTGGTGCTTCTGGTCTCTGTATTGCCGACATGTTTCTGGTAGCTGGGGAGCATCCTCCGCCATGTCCGACGGTGCCATTAGTTCCCAAAGGGTTACGTCCTAGTTTGCGGAAGCCCCGACAAGGAGACACAGCTTCGGAAAAGTCCGGTCAAATCTCTAGGCATGAAGTCCCTCATCCAAGGACTGATTCCACAGAGAGTAGTTATACCGGTACCACCAGAAAAACAGCAGGGATTTTACTCCTGCATGTTTTTGGCAGGAAAACCTTTGGGAAAGTTTGACCTTATTCTCGGTTCAGGACCATTGAACAGTGTGTGTTTCCTCTAATCGTCATCTTGAAAGACCTTGCTTCCATTCTGGAATTTTTACAAGATTGTGCGGACAAGGGTCTGATAGTCGGCGCTCTCAAAGTGCAGTTTTTTTTTTTGTTTTGTTTTTTGGAGACAATCTTAGAGACAGTTCTCCACATGTTTGTATAGTTAAACATCTATAGTTATTGAATGTGTTTTTTTTTTTTTGTGTTTTAGTGTTTGTTTTTTTCCCTCCCAGAGATAAAGCTGCACAGAGAGATAATGAAGAGGAAACTGCAGATGACCCCAGGAAACTCAAACCTGGAGAAATTGACCCAAATCCAGAAACAAAACCTGCCAGACCAGACCCAGTGGACATGGATGAAGGTGATTCAGTCAACACATTTTAAGGGCTCATTCACATGGGGCTCTTAAACCTACACTCACCTGCATGTCATATTAGGACACAGCGGCTGGGTCGATGCAGCCACGTGTCCCAGTAGAAATGAATGGGATGCTGGCACAGGGATGCACACAATACCTGTGCCAGGAAAACGTGGGCCTTCAGTAAAGCACCCCCTGTGAATGAGCCTCGTAGCTGAACTCCAGGCAGATGTAAAAGACACAAATTAAAGTGATTGTAAAGACTTGTTGTTTTTTTGTTTTTTTTTCTGTAAAAATTACAAACCCGTTATACTTACCTGCTCTGTTGCAGTGGATTTGCACAGAGCAGCCCCAATCCTCCTCTTCTCGGGTCCCTCTTCTGTGCTTTTGGCCCCTCCCTCCTGTTCAGTGCCCCCACAGCAAGCAGCTTGCTATGGGGGCACCCGAGCAGTCTTGGCTCCCTGTGTCCATTCAGACACTGAGCCCTGGCCCCGCCCCCTCTCTCCCCGATTGGCTAGCTGACTTTGACAGCAGCCAATGACGCTGCTGCTGTGTCTCAGCCAATCAGTAAGGAGAATCTCGGACGGCCGAGACACTCGTGGACCTCGCTGGACAAAAAAACTTCTGCCTTTTACAACCCCTTATTGCAGCTCTGTAATTCATCAATCAATGTATTTTTTATGTAACCAGTATAAGCTGAATTTGACCTGGTATCAGCCTCTTGAGCAGAGCTCAGACTGAGAAAGGAAGTGGCTAGACTGGGAGTCAATCGGGTATGCAAATACACTGACAAGCTGACTGCAGGACTGAGCAGAGAGATGACCTTTACTGTCCAATCAACAGGTCAGGGGTTGTTTGGTGTGGCCCCTATTTATTTTATTATAACAGAGCCATCCGGATTGTGCTGTGTCATAGAATTAGTAAATTCCAAAACTGTATGAACAGAAATGACAAATCATTTGGCAGGTAAAATGGCTCCTATATTTGTATATTATTTGTGTATTAAGATGTTTGCCTCGAGTTCCACCCAAAAATTGAACTTTTGCTTTTTGGAATCCCCCCCCCAGTGTCACATTTGGCACCTTTCAGGGGGGAGGAGGAAGCAGATACCTGTGTAATCCAGGTATTTGCTCCCACTTCCGGGCATAGGTCGGCGCGGCGGCCTACGTCACGTCCGGCGCCTACTCCGTCTCCCCCCTGCTGTCTTCTGGGAGACGCACAGGTCCCAAAAGACAGCAGGGACCAGTGGGATCACGCAGCGCAACTCGCGCATGTGCAGTAGGAAACCAAGAAGTGATTCCCTTAAAGAAGATTGCGGCGCCTCCACCCGAAAGCCGAGGGACAGATCTGCTTCGGGTGCCGACATCGCGGGCACCCAGGACAGGTAAGTGTCCATATATTAAAGTCAGCAGCTGCAGTAATTGTAGCTGCTGACTTGAATTTTTTTTTTTTTTGGCGGTACTCCACTTTAAAGGGGTTGTAAACCCTTAAGGTTTTTTTTACTTAAAAGAGGAGTTCCAGCCACAAACTTTTTTTTTTTTAAAGTTAGCAGCTACAAACACTGTAGCTGCTGACTTTTAATAAGGACACTTAGCAATGTCTGCCCCCCTGAGGCCAATCTATCCATCGGATCGGGTGCAGGCGCCGCCATTTTAACTTGGGGGAAACCGGCAGTGGAGCCTTGCAGCTTCACTCCCGGTTTCCTACTGCGCATGCATGAGTCGCGCAGCGCTTTGTGAATGGCCAGCTTGTTTTCTGGGACACACACAGGTCCCAGAAGACAGCGGGGGGGGGGCGCTCGCCGCACAAGAGGACATAATGTCCTGTGCTGCGGCCCGGCTGGAACGGAAGTACACTTAGTACTTCAGAAAAGGTGAGTTAGAAAAAAAAAAAAAGCTAAAAACGAGTGGTGGAGGGGTCGTCTTTCCTTAAAACAAAGTCTAAAAGTGGGTGGAACTCCGCTTTAATGCATTAACCACTTAAGGACCGAGCCTGTTTTTCAGACTCTGTGTTTTCAAGTTAAAAACAAGTTTTTTGCTAGAAAATTACTTGGAACCCCCAAAAATTATATATTGTTTTTTTTTCTAACACCCTAGAGAATAAAATGGCGGTCATTGCAATACTTTTTGTCACACCGTATTTGCGCAGCGGTCTTACAAGCGCACTTTTTTCGGAAAAAATTCACTTTTTTGAATTAAAAAATAAGACAACAGTAAAGTTAGCCCAATTTATTTTTATATTCTGAAAGATAATGTTACACCGAGTAAATTGATACCCAACATGTCACGCTTCAAAATTGTGCCCGCTCGTGGAATGGCGTCAAACTTTTAACCATTAAAAATCTATAGGCGACGTTTAAAAAATTCTACAGGTTGCATCTTTTGAGTTAGAGGAGGTCTAGGGCTAGAATTATTGCTCTCACTCTGATTGTGGCGATTCCTCACTTGTGTGGTTTGAACACCGTTTTCGTATGCGGGCGCTACTCACGTATGCGCTCGCTTCTGCGCGCGAGCTCGTCGGGACGGGGCGCTTTAAAAATGTTTTATTTTTTTTTTTCTTATTTTACTTGATTTTATTTATTTTTACGCTGTCAATCAAATCCAATGACGCAGGGGCGGGGCCGAGTCCTGCTGTCTGTGTCAATGGACGCAGCAGCAGGACACGGGTGCACGCCCGCACGAGTGTCCCCATGGAAAGCGGGTCTCCAATGGGGCACTCGAGAAGAGGAGGATTGGGGCCACTCTGTGCAAAACCAAGTGCACAGAGATGGCAAGTATGACATGTACGTTGTATTGTTGTTTTTTTTATTTTTTTTACTATATATCTCAATGGAAAACTGACCCAAAATAGTAAAAAAAACATAATTTTTTTTATTTAGCTGTATATTTCTTGCTATTATCATAATTTACCACCAAACAACCCAAAATTGGTTCTCCTGCTCCTGACAATTGCATTGATACCACATATGTTGTTGTTTGTACCCCTAGTACGGCCCAGAAAGATAGGTGCGCGTTTTTTTTCATCCTGCCTAAAACACACTGACTGACATCAATTACATTTTATTTTTTTAATTCTACACAAAATATGCTGACTGTGACCCTTGACCCTAACAAATAACCCTGGCAACCTTGTTTTTTTTTTTATTTATTTGTTTTCATTTTTTTTTTTTTTACTTGGATTGTTTACGATTCCTCTCCTGCGAGAAAATGAAGATACAATGTATCATTCTCTTCATTAAGAAGAGGAAGGAAATCCAGGGGCGGGTTCACAGTGACTAATAAATGTGATAGCCAATCAGGTGACCCGGAACTGACAGTCTCAGGTCCCGATCATTAGGGGGTGACCCGGGGCTCTTGTGAGACCCTGGTCTCTGTGCTGGGAGCACGCTGTGCGGTGCACTCCCAGCACAAAGGGAGGTACACATATGCGGCCCCATGGGGGAAAAAAAGCCTGCTTCTGTGAGGTCACATGTGTGTGTGGTCAGCGCGAAGGGGTTAAAGTATAACTAAAGACAAAACTTTTTACGATTTGTATACAATGGTAATGAGTTAAAACATCTGTTAGATTTTTTATCTGTCACTGCTGATTGTACTGACCACAATGACCCCAGGAATGAAAGTGAGTAAATCCCAAAAATTTTGACTTGCCTTCCAAACCGGAATAGAGGGAATCCAATGGAGCTACCTGCTCTTGCTACTTCTCTGAGAAGGAATTTCCCTCACTTCCTGAATATTCTACAGGGCAGGAAGTGAAGGTAATCTCCCTAGTGAGACACAGATGGCAAAATGAAACCTGACAACTGTTTTAACAAACCAAAGTAAGAAAAAAATTGTTTTGGCTTTAGACTTTAATCAGGGTGCTAATTATACAATTGTATATATTTTATATATTTAAGTGTGTTTTCACCAAGATGCTGTACACAAATCCTGATGTCTGTTTCTGTAATTTCGTGTGAATGTAAATTTCATTAGGGCCAGTTCACACCTCATGCAGTCCAGTTTTTCTGCATCAAAAACGCACGGAAAGTAGGTTATATGGGTTTTCAATGGCATAGTTCACACCGGTGCTTGCAGTTCCAGAAAAAAAAGTAGAACATGCTGCATTTTTCCTGGACTGTACTGAAACGCTGTAAAATGCATCAAAAACGCACCGGAGCGCACATGTCCTTTATTTAAGGTTAAGAAAAAATAGGGACTGCACCAAAAACACGCATGCAGAAAAGCTCCTGGAATACATCCAGACTGCGTTTTCTATGGTGTGAACTGGTCATAAAAGAGAGGATCATTGCTCTCAGTTGGTCAGAAACTTGATCTAACCCTGAAAATACAGGCGGGAAGAGCACAAAGAAGACCTTCATTGTCCTAGGAATGATGACTAAAGAAACTAAACGTAAAGGCCAAGTTCACCTTTTGGAATATATTACGCCTGTGTTTAGGGTGCAATGCTTTGCAGGCTCCTGTGGGAAAAAATAATAAATGCACTTTTTTTTTTTTTCCTACAAAAACATGTGTATTTGTTATTTTTCCCCTTTTAAGGTGGAACTTTTAAAACGAAAAAGGAAAAAACAAAGTTTGAGAACAGGCAGGATTTTTAAAGCAGAGGAGATGTGACTCTTCTGCATTAAGTTTTCTTACCTGCTTGTCTGCTGCTGTACACGGAGCTGCACATGCACACTTTTAGCAATGCTGGGAAGACTTGGGGTGGAGGATTTGCTAAAGCTGGAGAGTGCAAAATCTGGTGCAGCTTTGCATGGTAGCCAATCAGCTTCTAATTTCAGCTTTGACAATAAAACCTGGAAGCTAACTAGTGTCTATGCAGAGCTGCACCAGATTTTGCACACTCCAGTTTTAGTAAATCTCCCCTAAAGTTTTACTAAACCCACAACATTAAAATAAGCCTGTATATGCAGTAAAGCATGCTTGTTATACTCACTGTGGAACCAAAGTATAAAAAAAAGCTGTTTGATCCTGTCTTCTCTAATCCCCCTCCCACTGTCCCCATCTCCTGATAGAACAAAGGCTACACATTCTCAGTTTGGTGTGTATTGCTAGAGAGGAGTCTTTTTTTTTTTTTCTTGGGAGGGTGCATGTGATCAGCACAGGGCCAATCGGCATTGTTCAGACAGAGGGTCAGGAGTCCTGCAGCCTGATAGGACAGTCCAAGTAGAATGAAAACTCCTCTTACGGTGCCTTGAAGTTTTCATACCCCTTTGGAATTTTCCACCTTTTGTCATGTTACCAAAAACATGTATTTTATTGGAATTTTATGTGATAGACCAACACAAAATGGCACATTATTGTGAAGTGGAAGGAAAATGATAAATGGTTTTCCATTTTTTTTTTTTTTCTTGTTTTACAATATGAAAAGCATGGCATGCATTTGTATTCAGCCCCCTTTACTCTGATACCTCTAACTAAAATCTAGTGGAACCGATTGCCTTCAGAAGTCACCTAATTTAGTAAATCCACCTGTGTGTAATTTAATCTCAGTATAAATGCAGCTGTTCTGTGAAGCCCTCAAAGGTTTGTTGGAGAACCTTGGTGAACAAACCTTCAGCAGGGACAGAGAAGCTGGTCAGATTTGATGGGAAGATGGATGTAGCCAAATACAGGACAATCTTAGAAGAAATCCTGTTGGAGTCTGCAAAACACTTGAGACTGGGGCAGAGGTTTGCCTTCCATCAGGACAACAAACCTAAACATACAGCCAGAGCTGCAATGGAATGGCTTAGATCAAAGCATATTCATGTGTTAGAATAGCCCAGTCAAAGTCCAGACCTAAATCCAATCGAGAATCTGTGGCAAGACTTGAAAATTGCTGTTCAGACACTCTTAATCCAATCTGACAGAGCTTGAGCTACAGTGGATATAAAAAGTCTACACACCCCTGTTAAAATGTCAGGTTTCTGTGATGTAAAAAAATGAGACAAACATAAATAATTTCGGAACGTTTGCCACCTTTAATGTGACCTATAAACTGCAACTCCAGTTGAATAACAAACTGAAATCTTTTAGAGGGGGGAAAGAAAATGAAAATAAAATAAAATAGGGTGTGCACACTTATGCAACCATATTATAACTGGGGCTGTAGCTGTGTTCAGAATTAAAGTGGTTAAGGCACTGCCTCCTACTGCAGTGTCCCCCCTCCTGTGTTTTGATTTATAATAATGCTGGAAATACCTAATTTCACAGCCGAGATTGTGATCACATGACTGTCCAGCTCTCTCCTTTCCTCCTTTTGAGAGATGTAAAGGGCGGGGCTAAGATTCCCCCGCTGACGTCAGTCGAGGGGAGGAAGAGGAGGAGGAGAAGAGAGCTGGCTGGTCATGTGATCGCAATCTCAGCTGTGAAATGAGGTATACGCAGCATTTATATTTTATAAATCACACACAGAGGGGGACACTGCAATATCAGGCAGTGCTGATAGTGTATACAGGTTAGTGTTATGAGAGCAGCAGGAGGGGTAGCACTGTCACGAGCAGAGAGGGGAGGAGGGAGGAGAAAGATAGCAGGCTGCAGATGACAGAGGCACGTAAACTGACCACGGTGTCAGGGCTCAGCAGCCATCATACATCGTGGTCAGTTGACAGAGGGGAGGGGAGAAACTGGCAGGATCAGCCAGGTGTTTTAGGTGTTACAGGGGGCCAAATGACACAGGACAAGCATTGTGTCATATAACATGTTTTAAAGGAGCAGGATCAATTTTTTTTTTTTTTTGGGGGGGTTAACAAACACTTTAAGCAATCACATTCAAACTCGTGAAATTGGAGTGAACAAGAGGGGGTGCCAAACAATACAGTGAATAATGAGTAGAGCTGCCCTTTTTACATGTGAATAAATCACCTAGCAAACCATTGGGAACATATATATATATATATATATATATATATATTTTTTTTTTTTTTGGTGTTAACTCGCATGTAAATATCATTTGATATCTTGGTGCATAAATAGTAGCCACTCAAATACAAAATAAATTGGAAATGAGTCCTCAAGCAGGAAACCAAACACCAAAGAAAACGTTTATGTAGTAACAGGTACTCTTAATTTGCCGTGTTTCACCTTCACTCTTGCGGGTGAAATGCTGACTCACCAGATGGCTAAATCATGGGAGACTTCATAAGCTCAGATCCTTTGGAAGGTAAGATGCATCCGTTGATGTATTCTTATGCTCATGGGGCATTGTGGCTCGGTTAAAGCAAAACATTTTTTTTTCACATAGCGCAATATGCCATAATAACCCAAATGCCAGAAAAGTAGGTAAAGTGCTTAAGGTGCTAGTGTACTGGCACCAACATGTACAGAAACAGTTTCCCCACCTCTCAGCGTGCGTTCCACCACAGCAAAACAGGGAACTAGCCTTACCGGAAATGACATCCGCATAGGCGAGCGCGCAACCTTGATGCATTTTGTGATCAACATGTCATCAGGAAGCTTGCCTAACAAACTGAAATCTTTTAGGTGGGAAATAAAAAAAACAAAATAATGTGGTAACATAAGTGTTCACACCCTCTTATAACTGGGGATGTAGCTGTGTTCAGAATTAAGCAATCGCATTCAAACTCATGTTAAATAGGAGTCCGTACACACCTGCTGTCATTAAAAGTGCCTCTGATTTATTCCAAATAAAGTTCAGCTGTTCTAGTAGGGCCTTCCTGACATTTTATTAGTTGCATCCTACAGCAAAGCCATGGTCCGCAGAGAGCTTCCAAAGCATCACAGGCACCTCATTGTTAAAAGGTATCAGTCAGGAGAAGGGTACAAAAGAGTTTCCAAGGCATTAGATCAGGCCTCGACAAACCCCGGGCGCCAGGTCGCCATTGCGACTAGAATTAGCGACCTGGCGCCTGGGGCAGCACAGCTGGGGTATCCTGTGTCTCCGTGCACCCCCTCCGCGCCGCGGGATCGCGTCGGGCCGCGCCGGCCGGTAATTGAGGCCGCGGCTTTGCGGCCTTCTGCAGGCCTATGCTTCCTTCTGTGGTCTAGCGCCATCTTGTGGTGGCCGTTGGTATTGCAACCAGCAATGCTAATGGAGTTTACCTGTCTGTTTTCCCTGCCATCTCCTTCCCTCTAATTGGAACCCCCAAACATTATATATATTTTTTATTCTAACACCCTAGAGAATAAAATGGCGGTCGTTGCAATACTTTTCGTCACACCGTATTTGCGCAGCGGTCTTACAAGCGCACTTTTTTGGGAAAAAATAAAAAAAAATAATAAAAAAATAAAACAGTAAAGTTAGCCCAGTTTTTTTTTATATTGTGAAAGATAATGTTGCGCTGAGTAAATTGATACCCAACATGTCACGCTTCAAAATTGCGTCCGCTCGTGGAATGGCGACTAACTTTTACCCTTTAAAATCTCCTTAGGCGACGTTTCAAAAATTCTACAGGTTGCATGTTTTGAGTTACAGAGGAGGTCTAGGGCTAGAATTATTGCTCTCGCTCTACCGATCGCGGCGATACCTCGCGTGTAGTTTGAACACAGCTTTCATATGCGGGCGCTACTCACGTATGCGTTCGCTTCTGCGCGCAAGCTCGGCGGGACAGGGCGCGTTCCTGGCTCCTAACTATTTTAGCTGGCTCCTAGATTCCAAGCAAATTTGTCAAGCCCTGCATTAGATATACCATGGAACACAGTCAAGACAGTCATCATCAATTGGAGAAAATATGGCACAATGGTGACATTCCCAATAACTAGACGTCCCTCCAAAATTGATGAAAAGACAAGAAGAAAACTGGTCAGCGAGGCTGCTAACAGGCCTACAGCAACATTAAAGGAGCTGCAGAAATATCTGGCAAGTACTGGCTGTGTTGTACATGTGACAACAATCTCCCGTATTCTTCATATGTTTGGGCTATGGGGTAGAATGGCATGACGGAAGCCTTTTCTTACCAAGAAAAACATCCAAGCCAGGCTAAATTTTGCAAAAAAAATCAGAGGTCTCCCAAAAGCATGTGGGAAAATGTGTTCTGGTCTGATAAAACCAAGGTTGAACTTTTTGGCCATAATTCCAAAAGATATGTTTGGCGCAAAAACAACACTGCACATCACCAAAAGAACACCATACCCACTGTGAAGCATGGTGGTGGCAGCATCATGCTTTGGGGCTGTTTTTTGTTAAGTTTGAACAGGGGCCTTAGTCAAGGTAGAGCAATTTTTTTTAACAGTTCCAAATACCAGTCAATATTGCCACAAAACCTTCAGGCTTCTGCTAGAAAGCTGAACAGAAACTTCATCTTTCAGCGACCCAAAGCATACATTCAAATCAACAAAGGAATGGGATCACCAAAAGAAGATTAAAGTTTTGGAATGGCCTAGCCAAAGCCCAGACCTGAATCCAATTGAAAATTTGTGGGGTGATCTGAAGAGGGCTGTGCACAGGAGATGCCCTCACAATCTGACAGATTTGGAGTGTTTTTTCAAAGAAGAGTGGGCAAATATTGCCAAAAAGACTGAGTGCTGTAATAACATCAAAAGGTGCTTCAACAAAGTATTAGTTTAAGGGTGTGCATACTTATGCAACCATATTATTTTAGTTTTACTTCCCTCCACCTAAAAGATTTCAGTTTGTTTTTCAACTGAGTTGTACATTTTATAGGTCACGCTAAAGGTGGACAATTTTCTGAAATGATTTATCTTTGTCTCATTTTTTTTACATCACAAAAACCTGACATTTTAACAGGGGTGTGTAGACTTTTTATATCCACTGTATTTTGCAAAGAAGAATGGGCAAAAGTTTCACCAAGCTGGTAGAGACATCCCCAAAAAGACTGGCAGCTATAATTGGAGCTAAAATTGGTTCTACAAAGTATTGACACGGGGGATGAATACAAATGCACGCCACACTTTTCAGATATTTATTTGTAAAAAAAATGTGAAAACCATTTAGAATTTTCCTTCCACTTCACAATTATGTACCACTTTGTGTTGGTCGATCAAATAAAATCCCAATAAAATACATTTAGTGCCAGTTCACACCAGACGCAGTTCCGTGTGCCTTTTTCCTGCACAAAATGCATGCACCGTGTTTTCCATGTATTCCAATTGCTGTAGTTCACACCATGCAGTCAGTTTCCGGTCAGTTTCTGCACCGGAAACTGACCAGAAACTGACTGCATGGTGTGAACTACAGCAATTGGAATACATGGGAATCACTGTGCATGCATTTTTAGTGCAGAAAAAAAGCGCACGGAACTGCATCTGGTGTGATCTGGCCCTTACAGATTTTTGGTTGTAACATGACAAAATGTGGAAAATTTCAAGGTGTGTGAAAACTTTTTAAGGCACTGTACAAGCTTTAAGCCAGACATTGATAGAAGTCACAAGACTGCTCTAACTGCTAATGAGAAATAGCTTTTGGGGGGGGGGGGGAGAGTTCACCTTTAAAGCAGAACTTTACTTGCCTTCACTCCAATGATGCGCTGTCCCGCAGCTCCCCTCCGACCGCTGTCATCTTCAGCCCCTGCAGCCTTAAGGTACTGCGGCTATTTTAATTGGTCGGGCCTAGGTGACGTCACTCCCGCGCATGCACAGGAGTTAAAGTGTTACTAAACCCGGGACCCTACATTCACTATATCTGGTCTCCCACAGTACACAGAAATGCAATTATTTTAGTAAACATAAACTGCTAAATACCTTTTCTGAAAAAGGAGTGGGGGAGGAGGCCTTAAAGCAAAACTTCTGCTTTAAATTGGTTGCATTTAAGATATGTTTACATTTTAATGATTTATTATTACCTAGCTGCATACTTTTTGTTTTTTCTGCCTGAAGTTGAACTTTGAATTATACACAGAATTCTCCCTCTATGTGCTTTTCATTGCTTGTATCTTGTCACATAGCAGCGAATAGTTTGACAAAAAGACATATTGGTTTTATTTTCCAGATGAGCTTGAGATGTTGTCTGAAGCCAGAGCACGTCTAGCCAATACTCAGGGTAAGAAGGCCAAGAGAAAAGCTAGAGAAAAGCAGCTTGAGGAGGCGAGGTATGTTGCTTTATCTTAGGTGGACACAATGCTGTCTTTTTTGTGTATTATTATATAATGGTTGCTGACGCTGTTCTCTGATTCTTCTCTCAGGCGTTTGGCGGCTCTTCAGAAGAGGCGGGAGCTGCGAGCGGCGGGGATTGATATTCAGAAGAAGAGAAAGAAGAAGCGGGGCGTGGATTACAATGCTGAGATCCCATTTGAGAAGAAACCTGCACCAGGGTTCTATGATACCTCAGAGGAGAACTATGATGCTCTGAATGCCGACTTCAGAAAATTGCGGCAGCAGGACCTGGATGGGGAGCTGAGATCGTAAGTTTATTAATGCCTGATTCCAGACAAAAGTTGTTGTTTTTCTGCCTTGATTAGGTCTGGGACATGTTAAAACTTTTTTGAAGTTTTTTTTTTTTTTTTGATCTCTGTGCCCCCATAGGGATAGAAAATGATGGAAAATCTCTCCATTTGGAGACTAGTAATAACCTGTCAGATGTTTAAATCCTTTCTCACTCTTTTCAGATAAAAAAAAAAAAGGGCTTTGGCTTAAAGGGGTTGTAAATGTTTTTTCACCTTGATGCATCCTATGCATTAAGGTGAAAAAACTTCTGTCAGTCCCCAGCCCCCCCCCCCCCCCCCCGTTTTACTTACCTGAGCCCTGGAACTTGACCTGGTGGAGACACGCTCTTCCTTATCCCGGGGTTTTCGGTTCTTGATTGGATAGATTGATAGCAGCGCAGCCATTGGCTCCGGCGTCAATCAAATCCAATGGGGGGGGGGGGGGGGGGCGAGACATACATTCGGCGGCTATGGATGCCGAATGAATGATTTAGAAGAGCGCCTTTCCTAGGGGGTTATCTGATGAGAGGAGGAGCTGAGAGAGCCGCCGGGGGGACCCCAGAAGTTGCGGATCGGGGCCACTGTGCAAAACGAGCTGCACAGTGGAGGTAAGTATGACATGTTTGTTATTTTAAAAAAACAAAGCTTTACAACCACTTTAAGCTCCACGCATACTAATGACATTTTTAAATCCTTTCCATTTTCATTGCATACCTCATAATGCCAATTATGTCACTGCTAGATCTATGTGCTTCTCTATGCAGTGCAGGCAGATCATGTCTGGTAGGAGGGGTCAGCAGGGTACTGTAGATAGCTTCCTGCAAGCATCGGAGCACCTTACCTCAGTACTCCTCTGAAGAGCCCTCATCTCTGATACTAGCAGTGTGCTGGCTCCTGGGAGGAGTTATACTTATGTCAAAAAGTGAATGTCAGTCTGGAGGAGTGGATGTTCCTATTCAGGCCTCGCTGGCTTTCAGACCACCCAGGGTAATGCCACATGTGATGCTGAGTCTTCATGATTGAAAGACCTGAAGTTGTGTTAATTGGCAATGAATTAATAGTAAATGTTTATAATTTTATGGAGCTGTTCTCCAAAAAAAAAAAATGGAAGCCCTGAAATCCAATGAATAAAAGGGGTGTGCCAGGGAAAGTAAAGCTTGAAAGAGGAAATAACTGAATAATGCTGGGCATCCTCCAGCCAGGAAATGAGGTGCACTCTATTTGACTTGCTGTGTGAGAAGCTCAGTGTGCAATGAAATCGGAGTAAGCAGTTTCAGTACAGAAGATGAGACTGCAAGACTGCAGTAGGGCTGACGTTCAGCTTTAATTTGAACATATTTATGTCTTGCACTTCTACAGCAAAAATGGTAAGTGCCGATGTATTTAGAGATCACACTAGGCTAGAAGCGTGAAAGATGGAGGCTATTGCATAGGCTTCTCTCTTGGTATTGCTATTATGAAACTTAAAGGAGAATATGCTGTTGGAAAAGTTAATTGTCTTATTTAAAAAGAAGAAAAAATAAAAATGTGTGACGCGCTCCCTCTTTTCCAAAAGAATACTATGTGATGTAAATGCAAAATAAAATAAAATAGTGACCCCCCATACAGACATACTCCCATATGATACAAAAAAATATATTATATTTATCACAATGAAAGTGGTATGTGCAACCAGTGACCTCTAGTGGGTACAAAACTTTTAACACATCTATATATCAGGCAAAGTCCATTAATCCAGTGATATCTTCTGTGAACCAATGCTGTCCACACACAATCCAATGGTGAATGATAACAAATGAGTGACTTAACACCACATGGACCCTCCACCAGTCACACTATGCGCTCACCTCCCAGAGCGGCCCCCAATTGGACCAAGTAGCACTTTCCCCTTTTGGGGTCTCAATCCAGGATCTTTAAACTCCCAATAGTGAACTCCTGCAAGCATGATCTCTCATATAGGATGGCAACATAAGGGTAAAAAAGGAACTAGCATAGTGTAATACTGTAAAACGAAATGTATTTAAAACACAAGCAACTATTCCACTCACATTTAGGAATGCACTATCCCTGGTGCATACAGGTGATGAACTTGAAAATATACAGATCTGTCCCTGGGGTCACAAAATCGTCTGCAAGTCCTCGGCCCTGCTGCCCTCATGGGGGATCGTGTACTTCCTACAAACGATGTGATGATGTCACAAGCCCCACCCTTAAACTTTTAATTGTCTCATTTACTTAAAGCGGAACTTTACCCATAACAACTTGCAAAAAAGAATGTTCTTTAGCAAGGAACATACATTCCATATTAATAATTATGCTACCAAAATGAGTGTGAGCTGTAAATTGCCTCCAGCATTGCTCCTGTTTCCTCTTGCTGGAGGCTGCCATTTTGCTCAAGCTCAGAGCCCCTAAACGGCAGTAAACCTTTAGGCTGTCAGCAGATCAGCCTCAACAAAAATAGAGGGCGACTAAGCATGTTCAGAGCAGGGTGAGACCGTGTTTTACTGGATTTTGAACCGTATAGACACCTAATGTTCTACATAGTTATACCTGTAAAAGGGGTCAGCCTGATGTGATATAGTAGGACTTAATTTTCTGGCTAAAGTTCCACTTTAAAGAGACCTTTGGACATTAAAGCGGACCTTTAAAACATTAAAGAAGTAACCCTACATTGTAAAAATCGGAGGTAAATTCCCCCCCACAGTACCAGTTCTGATCTGCAGAACTGTGGATGCTGAGCAGCGTGATTGGACAGCTTACCCCCTCCTTTCAAAAACGCAGCCATGCTACTGGCAAGTAAAACAAATTATATAACGAGGGCTGATCGACAGCGCTTGACTGTTCAGCAGGCATATACGCTTGAAATAAGAATTGTCTTTCAGCAGGGGGAGGTTGCAGATTGAATTACACACATAGTGCTGGCAGGGCTGTGTGATTAGTCACTTCTGATATTATACAAACTATTCTGGCTCAGTCTGCACAGCCTGTGTTTAATAGTAGCGACTGATCGCATAACTCTGCCATCACAAAGTGAGTTTGAATAGTTTGTGTAACTTCCCAGAGGTGCATCCAGGCAACAAAGGACTTTAAATGCTTACAAACAGTGGCTAAACTCGGTCCTGCCAGCACTGACTGTGGCAACTCCATTAAGTAGAGCTAAACCATTAATCATTAAAAAAAAATGCAATCTCGATTTAACCCCACTCACGATCTTAATACGGCATTTCCATCCGTTCTCTGCTCACAGCTGACAGCTGTCAAAAAAAAAAAAAGCAGCCGGCAAAATTTTATCACAACATAGCTTTGAGAAATAAAAAGAAACATTGTATCATTTGGTTCTTTTAGATCAAAGGGATTAACTTCGGTCTGCAAATGAGGGCAGTTTAACCACTTAGCCTTTTTCTGACATTTGTTGCTTACAAGTTAAAATCAGTATTTCTCTTACCATCCATGGACTGACACGGTGTCTCTTTACACTTTACACGTGGGTTATGTCCCTGCTTGCAGGAGAAGACCTAGGCAGAATGTGAAATGTTCTACATACATTCTAAAAGCCAGAGCTGAACAGCCCCACCCAGGGGGCGGTCCCTCCGGACATAACCCTCCCACTACAGTCAGCAGACTTCAGTTTTTTTCTGCCTAGCAGAAGGAGAAGACGTGGCTCTCTCAGGAGCCAGTCTCCTGAATGCTCCCACGGTCCTCTCAAGACTGAACAGTTCCTGACTGACTGTATCTTTCGCGGTGGACCGGGCCGACAGCTACTCAGTACTGCACTGTGATAGTCCTGTCAGAAACACACCAGTGGGTCCCTCAGGGGACGGGTAAGTAGTCTCTCCTGCCTGCAGGTGAGTACAAAAGGCTGTGTTTCTCTGTGGGGGATTTTCCCTGTCTCCCCCTGTATTTCATTGTCACTCTCTGTCACCATTGCTGGCGCTGTGCTGTGTGGGGTGCCTGGGGGTCACACTGTTATTGGAGGGGCTAATGCTGGTCTGCAGATAATCTTGGGGCCTTTTTTTGTGTGTTTTGGGGCCTGAGCGCCGAGTGGCGCTGTGTGTGTGCTGTTTTTTTCACTTTTGCTGAGTCATGGCGGCCATCTTGCCGCGGATCGCCTCAGTGAAGTGCGGCGGCCATTTTCTTGTAGCCCGCGCGCTCTTCAGCACTAGTTTTGGCCTCTAGCGCTGCTGTAACAGCGCAAATCTCCTCACAATCTCCTCACAGCTCAACAGCGCGGTACAGACAGCGGAACTGAGCGGTCCCTGGTCCGGTTTGGTGAGTCCCCTGGGCGCCCCCTCCTCAGTCAGCACAGCCTGTGGGTGGACTTTTTATCTGAGGAGTCTCAGAGGGGGGCAATATGGAGTCTGTCACCAGCTTCCCCTAAATGTCAGTGGACAACAGGCAGTGCTTCAGCACCTGCGGTCCCTAGGGACCAGTTGTGGGCAGTCCTGGAATCATTTCTGACCAGGATGGGAGCTGTGTGCAAGCGCAAGGGAGCAAAAAAGCACCCTCTCCCCACTTTACTTCATGAGGGCAGTGCGCTGATTCAGATATGGGCCTAGCCACTACCGCTCAGGACCCTAGTTCTGAATGTATTAGATGGTTTTGAACAGGACATTCCTTATGAGGAAAACTCCAGTTCTGAGTCAGTAAATGACAGGGCGCTTGTTAGTGTACTCATGACTGCGGTGAGGGACACTCTCAAGCTAAAATGCTGCGGATGCAGAACCTCAGGCGGATACAGTCTCCTTTGGTTCTTTTAAGGCCAGACCTTCTAAAGAGGTTTTTCCATATGTACTTTCTTTGACCAGCTCATTGATAAGGTCTGGGAAAAGCCGCAGAAGAATTTTTATTTTATTTTTTATGGTCCCGTGGCGTTTGTCTATCAGATACCCCTTGAAGATGCCCTACTTAAAAAGTGGGCTTCTCCCCCAGGGTCGACCCTCCAGTCGCCCGGTTGAACAAGGCCATCACTCTCCCGATGGAGGGGACTCCTGCATTTGAGGACCCCACTGACAGGAGGTCAGAAGTGGTGAGCAGAGCCATGTTTGCCTTGTTGGGATCCGCCCTACGGCCTGTGGTAGCGGCGACCCTTGTGTCTTAAACACTTACAGGTTGGGCAAAAATGTTGCACCTAGCTGTACAGGAGCATAATCTTCCTCCAGACACAGTTGCTTTGGCCCACCAACTGGTTCAGGGCCTGGTTTATGTGTGCGACGCCACGTTGGACGCGGCCCCTTTAATATCCAGGGCCTCTGTCTCGGCGGTGGTATTGCGTCGTCTTATCTGGTTGAAGTGCTGGTCTGCTGACCTAGCCTTAGGAAGCTCCTGACGGATCTACCATTTTAAAGGTGGTAGACCTTTCGGTGCTGCTCTGGATGACATCGTCATGGATGTCATGGGAGGTAAAAGCACTCTTCTTCCTTAGACTAGCAAGGGTGAGGAGGCCCGCCGCAAACAGGGGCCTTCCTTTCCAGCAAAACGGGGTTTTTTCGTCAGTCCACGGGGAGGCCCTCTCAGACTGGCGGCTGGTGGGCACAAGTGCCCCTGGGTGCGTAAGCCGAACGAGCGGCTCCCAGACCCGCCTCCGCGTGAAGTCTTGCCTCCGCCCGACTCTGGGGTGGGGGGATGACTTCGCAGGTCACGAATCGGTGGTCCTCCCGAATCTCCGACTAGTGGGTGTGCGAGGTGGTCACCTCAGGATACAGGATAGTATTCCCATCCTGGCCCCCAGACAGATTCTTTCCCTCAAATCTTCCTCTCCTTCCTACCTGTCGGGCAGCCCTCTTGGGGGCTGTACAGGATTTGATCAGGTCCGGAGTGATTGTGCCGGTTCCGTCACAGGAGAGTTTTCGGGGATTCTACTCGAATCTGTTTGTCGTCCCAAAAATAGGACGTGGTTCGACCTATCCTGGACCTCAAGGCCCTGAATGCCTTTGAGAAGGTGCAGAAGTTCCGCATGGAATCCATTCGCACGGTGATCGCTACACTCCACCAAAGGGATTTTCTTCTGGCGTCCTTGGACTTCAAGGACGCCTACTTGCATGTTCCGATCTGCGCAAGTCACCAGAAGTTTCTGCGCTTTGCGATCAGGAAGTCCACTAACGATTGTGGCTCTTCCTTTCGGCCTAGCCTCGGCACCAAGGGTGTTCACCAAGGTGCTTGTTCCGGTTCCAGCCTTCTGTTACAGCAAGGTATTGCTGTCGTGGGCTATCTGGACGATCTTCTGCTAAGAGCAGAAAGTGGCTCAGACTTAGAAGAAAGGTGACTATCGTCAATT
The DNA here is from genome assembly GCA_029206835.1 of Rana muscosa. NCBI lineage: Eukaryota > Metazoa > Chordata > Amphibia > Anura > Ranidae > Rana > Rana muscosa. The sequence goes on along the minus strand of CM055122.1, from coordinate 939,867,649 downwards.
AGACCCTCAGGGACTTCGGGTGGTTCCTGAACATTCAGGAGTCAGTCCTGGTCCCGACTCAGTGTCTGGAGTATCTAGTTCTGATTCTGGACTCCTTGGAGGCAAAGGTATCCTACCTCTGGAGAAGTTGCTGACACTTCAGTCTGCGGTGCGGGTGCTGACATCCCAAAAATGGTTGTCAATCTGTTTTTTGCATGAGAGTCCCGAGACTCGTGGTGGCCTCCTTCGTGGCCGTTCCGTATGCCCAATCACACACCAGGGCATTGCAGAAGGAGATCTTGTCCACCTGGGACAAATCCCCGTTGTCCTTGGATCTTCAGATCCAGGTGATTCACCTGGTCAGGGCGCCCCTGACATGGTGGTTGAGATCCTCGGCTCTTCGGTCCGGAAAGTCGTTCCCCTCCCATCCAATGGACGGTACTTACGACGGGCACCAGCCTGACGGGCACCAGCCTGACGGGCTGGGGTGGAGTCTGGGGAGTCCTGTCGGCTCAAGCCTTGGACTCTGGACGAGCCCGTTTACCAATCACTGTTCTGGAAATACGGGCCATCGGACTGTGTCTCTCCTCAGGTCGGAGAGAGTACGGGGTCGCTCCATCAGGAGCCAGTCGGACACCGCCACGGTGGTGGCGTATGTAAACCATCAAGGGGGAACTCGGAGCTCAGCTGCGGCTTCCGAGGTAGTCCGTATCCTGAAGTGGGCCGGAAGAAACGTGCCGGCTCTGTAGGCCATTTTACATTCTGGGCATAGACAATGGGCAGGCGGACTATCTGAGTCGCCAATCGCCAGACACCGGACCTAGAAGAGTGGTCCTTGCATATTTCAACTCCTTTACCGACGGGGCACACCGGATGTGGACCTGATGGCCTCTCGACTCAATCGCAAGGGTCGAGGTTATGGCCAGATCCAGGGATCCTTGGGCGATGCCTCGGATGCGTTGGTAGCCCCATAGGGTCCTTATCGCCTGATATAAACTCCGGCGATCCTAATTGTTCCGGATTGGCCTCAGCATCACTGGTACGCTGATCTGGCACGTCTCGTCGCGGACGTTCCCTGGCGGTTGCCGATGACGGAGGACCTTCAGTCTCAAGGTCCTATGTTTCATCCGGCTTACAGTCTCTGGCTTTAACGGCAGGGCTGTTAAAAGCCAGGTGTTGAGGGACCGAGGTCTCTCGGACTCGGTCATTTTGACCATGTTAAGGACACGGAAGTCTTCCTCCAGGCAGATCTATCACCGTGTCTGGAAAGCTTATATCGCCATGTGCGAAGCGCTGGACTGGCATCCTCGGACGTATTCCGTCCCCAGAATCCTGCGTCCTCTGCAGTGTGGAGTGACCCAAAAGCTTGCTTTGAGTACCATCAAGGATCAGATTTCAGCCTTGGCCGTCTTCTTTCAGCGACCTCTAGCGGGTCATTTTCTTGGTTAGCACCTTGTGTTGGGGGTTCGTCATGTGCTCCCTCCTGTCAAGCCTCCTCTCCCACCGTGGGATCTGAATTTGGTGCTCTCGGTCCTCCAGGAACCTCCTTTTGGGAATATCCGGGATATTCCCCTCTTGTCTTGTCTCCAGAAGGTGGCCTTTTTAGTGGCAATCATTTCTGTTTGACGAGTGTCTGAGTTGGCGGCTTTGTCCTGCAAGTCGCCATATTTGGTCATCCATAAGGATAAGGCGGTGTTGCATCCGCGACCTTCCTTTTTTGCCAAAGGTAGTGTCGACCTTTCACCTACATGAGGACATTGCCCTCCCGTCCTTGTGTCCTCACCCATCGCATCCCAGAGAGTTTGCGCTGCACATATTGGAGGTGGTACGAGCCTTACGGGTGTACCTGTCTGCTACTGCTTCTATTCGGAAGTCCGACTCACTGTTTGTGACTGTCTCTGGTCCATAACAGGGCCAAGCGGTTTCGTCTGCCATCATTTTTAGGGGAATCAGACAAACCGTCATTCAAGCCTATGCTCTCAAAGGGCGGGCACCTCCCTTTCCGGTTACGGCGCATTCCACCAGGGCAATTGGTGCTTCCTGGGTTTCCCGACATCAAGCGTCGGTTGCACAAGTGTGCAAGGCGGCGACCTGGTCGTCTGTTCATGCCTTTTTAAGTTTTTTATAAGGTTAATGTGGCTGCATCTTCGGATGCTTCCTTCGGCCGCAGGGTGCTGCAGGCTGCTGTTTAAAGTTGCGACTCCTCCGTTGAGGAGCTCTGCCTTATTGGAGTGAAGTTTTGGTTTTCCATTTATTCTGCTCCCATCCCTCTTGACACTGCTTTGGGACATCCCACGTGTAAAGTGTAAAGAGACACCGTGTCAGTCCATGGATGGTAAGAGAAAATAGGATTTTTTTGTACTCACCGTAAAATCCTTTTCTCTGACATCCATGGACTGACACGGCACCCACCCTTCCTTTTTAAGTTTGTACTGCTTTGTTACGAACTGAAGTCTGCTGACTGTAGTGGGAGGGTTATGTCCGGAGGGACCGCCCCCTGGGTGGGGCTGTTCAGCTCTGGCTTTTAGAATGTATGTAGAACATTTCACATTCTGCCTAGGTCTTCTCCTGCAAGCAGGGACATAACCCACGTGTAAAGTGTAAAGAGACACCGTGTCAGTCCATGGATGTCAGAGAAAAGGATTTTACGGTGAGTACAAAAAAATCCTATTTTTTGCTAGAAAATTAATTGGAACCCTCAAACATTATATTTTTTATCGGAGACCCTAGAGAATAAAATGGCAGTCGTTGCAATATTATATGTCATGGTATTTGCGCAGCGGCCTTTCAAAAGCAATTTTTTGGGGGAAAAAATACACTTCAATTAATGAAAAAATAAAAATAAACCAGTAATTTAATTTTTTTTTTTTTTTGTATAATGTGAAACCTGTTACGCCTGGAATCATGCCAGCCTAAATTGGCTTTAACCACTTCAGCACCGGAAGATTTGGCTAGTGAATGACCAGGCCATTTTTTGCAATTTGACACTGCTTTAACTGACAATTGCGTGGTCGTGCGACGTACCTAAACAAAATTGACATCCTTTTTTTTCCCACAAATAGAGCTTTCTTTTGGTGGTATTTGATCACCTCTGCGGCGACAATTTTTGAAAAAAACACTATCTTTTACTTTTTGCTATAATAAATATCCCAATTTTGGTAAAAAAAACATCGCAATAAGCGTATATTGATTGGTTTGCGCAAAAGTTAAAGCGTGTACAAGATAGGGGACAGAATTATGGCATTTTTTATTAATTTTTTTTACTAGTACTGGCGGCGATCTGTGATTTTTTTTATCGGGAGTGTGATGTTATGGCGCACACATTTTTTGGGACCATTGACAATTTTACAGCGATCAGTGCTATAAAAATGCACTGATTACTGTAAAAATGTCACTGGCGGGGAAGGGGTTAAAACTAGGGGCGATCAAGGGGTTAACTGTGTTCCCTCTCTGTGTTCTAACTGAAGGGGGGGTGGGACTTACTAGGGGAGATGACAGATCACTGTTCATACTTTGTATGAACAGACGCTCAGTCATTTCTCCCCTGAGAGAACAGGGATCTGTGTGTTTACAGGGAGCTGTGTCACGAGTGATCGCGGGTGCCCGGCGGTCATCGCGCCCACCGTGCACTCGCATCGGCTCCGGGGGCGAGCAGCGGGCTCGCGCCTCTGGCGGCGCTCGCGCCCCTAGTGGCCAGAGGGCAAAGCAACGTAACATAACGTTGTTTCGCCGAGCCATGCTGCCGCAGTAAAACTGCGGCGGCTGATCGGCAAATGGTTAAACCCTCTTACCAGCCATGGGATAGCAATGTTGGCTGGGTTTGTGCTTCCTTGGCAGCATCTGGGAATTTGTGAAAATGTGACAAGCCAGACTGTCAGATGGAGGCAATCGGGCAACTGAACAGTTGTTCATTGCTTCCACACTCCCCAGTACATTTGTCCCCCTTTGACATAACACATTGGAACTACCACTATTCTTCTCCATGGCCTCTTCTTTCAGAAAATAAATGTTTTTGGGGGTTTTAAGTAGGAATGCACCAATACCCTCCTTTTTTTTTTTTTTTTTTCTCAATACCAATTACCGATGCCTACGGCAACTGTTTTGTTGACACTTCAGCTGTTAGCAATGGTACAAAGCATTAAAAAGTTTATTTACAAATAAAAAATGAAATTTTTGTTTTACATTTTGCGCTTTTTCCAATATGAAACGTGTAAATATGTGTTAAAGGTGTAAAAATATTAACAAACAAAGCAAACAAAAAATGTTTTTTTTTAATTATTAGTTTATGAAATGGAAGTAAAAAAGTAGGAAAATTGGAGGAGAAAAAGGAGTTCCGCCGTTAAAAAAAAAATATTAAAAGCCAGCAGCTACAAATACTGCAGCTGCTGACTTTTAATATTAGGACACTTGCCTGTCCTGGAGTCCAACAACGTCGGCAGCAGAAGACAAGCAATCGCTCGTATATCTGCTGCCCCCACCGCCATCCTCGGTGAGGGAATCAGGAAGTGAAGCGTTCCAGCTTCACTGTCCGTTTCCCTACGGCGCGAGTCGCACAGCGCCGTCCTCACTGGTCCTCACTGGTCCCCACTGTGTCCTGGGAGCCGTGTGTTTCCCAGAACACAACGGGCGGGGGCGGGAAGTGACACACTACCTGCAGAGAGGACTCCCGGAAGTGGGTGCAAATACCTGTCTTAGACAGGTATCTGCACCCCCCTCCCCACTGAAAGGTGCCAAATGTGACACCGGAGGGGGGGAGGGTTCCAATGAGCCGAAGTTCCACTTTAGGGTGGAGCTCCGCTTTAAGGATGATTAGAGTAAATTAAGGGTTTAAATGTTTTTAAAAAGAGAAGCATTTAATAAAAAAAGCCCCAAAATTTGATTTTATCTGCAGATGGAAGTTCATCCCTTTTGATCTGTAGATGAAGAAACAGAAAGGTACAAAAAGAAACAATTATTCTTCTTCTTTTTATCTTCAGTGTTTCAGTGGCTAAGCAATGTTGATGATAATCCTAATCTTAAAGCCTGGCCTTCCTTCTTTTTTTTTTTTTTTTTTTTTTTTTTTTTTTTAAATGGGTATACAGAAAACAGCTCTGGTGTTTTGTCAGAATTAGTAACGTGGCGACGGAACGTCCCTTCCCATCTTGCTACACCCTGCACTCCTCCATAGTAAGGATACGCTGAGAAGGGGGAAAGCGAACATCTTGTTACACCCACCGGAGTTTTCCTTTTTACACTTATTTTTAACAGGAAAGTGCGTTTTATATAGTGAAATACAGTGCTTAGAGGTCCGTCTGACTGGTTAGATATTGCATTTTAAAAGCAGCAAACTTCTGTCAGATTAGCAAACCTGTGAGATTAGCAGCCTTGCCGCTGCTTCTAAAATTCAACATAACAGTCAGACAGAGTTATAAGTACTGGATTTCAGTATATAAACTCACTTTACTGTTAAATATAAGTGTAAAATGCAAAACTCCGGTGGGTGTAACAAGATGTCCGCTTTCCCCTTCTCAGAGTATCCTTACAATGGAGGAGTGCGGGGTGTAGCAAGATGGCGGTGACAGAACGTCACTTCCGTTACCAATTCTGACGGGTCGCCATATCTGATGAAACACTGGCAGTGAAGGGCTTAAAGCGGCAGTAAACCATCCAAAAAAACATTTCATTTCTCTTATCGTCCATGGACTGACACAGCCTCTCTTACACTTATACGTGGGTTGTGTCCCTGCTTTCAGGAGAAGACCTAGACAGAATGTGAAATGTTATGCATACATTCTAAAAAGCCAGAGCTCAACAGCCCCGCCCAGGGGTGACGGTCCTTCCAGACATAACCCTCCCACTGCAGTCAGCAGACCTCAGTTTTTTTTCTGCCTAGCAGAAGGAGAAGACGTGGCTCTCTCAGGAGCCAGTCTCCTGACCTAATTTTAGTCCTTTTTTGGAATTTGTTTCTTATTTTATTTTTTGATACCTTCTATCAACTGTCGGCTGGGCAACAGGTTGGGTACAAGATATCCTCGTAGTCTTCCCTGTCCGACCATCGAGCGTGCTGATCCTCGCCTTGTGTGCGTGAGACTCGGTTCCCGACATGCCCCGCGACTCCAGGGGTGGCCGGTGGGCTTTCATGCTCCGCGGTCCTCTCAAGATTGAACAGTCCTGCTGTATCTTTCGTGGTGGACCGGGCCGACAGCTACTCAGTACCGCACTGTGATAGTCCTGTCAGAAACACACCAGTGGGTCCCTCAGGGGACGGGTACGTAGCCTCTCCTGCCTGCAGGTGAGTATATGCTGTGTTTCTCTGTGTGGGGGATTTTCCCTGTCTCCCCCCTGTTTTTTATTGTCACTCTCTGTCACCATTGCTGGCGCTGTGTGGGGTGCCTGGGGGTCATACTGTCATGGGGGGGGGCTCATGGTGGTCTCCATATCGCTGGGGCTGTTTTTTGAGTGTTTTGGGGGCCTGGGCGCCGTTTGGCGCGATGTTTGTGTGGTTACATTTACTTTGCATTGGCGGCCATCTTGCCGTGGATTGCCTGAGCACATTGCGGGCGGCCATTTTCTTGAAGCCGCACGCTTTTTAAACACTTGTATGGCCTCTATCGCTGCTGGGAATGGCGCAAATCTCCTCACGCACTCCTCTCAGCTCACTCACGCTGATACAGCGCGGCGCAGAGAGGGACAAGGCAGCGGAACCGAGCGGTCCTGGTCCGGGTTGTTGAGTCCCCTGGGCATTCCCCTACTCAGTCAGCACAGCCTGTGGGTGGACTTTTTTTTCTGAGGAGTCTGAGAGGGACAATATGGAGTCAGTGTCCCCAGCTTCCCCTTACATGTCAGAGGCGACAGGTCCCTATGGACCAGTTGTCGGCAGTCCTGGAATCATTTTCTGACCAGGATGGAAGTGGTGTGCGAGCGCGTGGGAGCAAAAAAGCGCCCTCTCCCCACATTATCTCCACAAGGGGAGTGCGCTGATTCAGATATGGGCCTAGCTGCTGCGGCTCAGGACCCTAGCTCTGAATATTTTGATGGTTTTGAACAGGACATTCCTTGTGAGGAAGACTCCAGTTCTGAGTCGGTAAATGACAGGGCGCTTGTTAGTGAACTCATTGATGCTGTGAGGGACATTCTCAAGCTTGATGCTGCGGAACCTCAGGCGGAGGCAGTCTCCTTTGGTTCTTTTAAGGCCAAGCCTTCTAAAAGGGTTTTTTCATATGCACCTTTCTTTAACCAGTTCATTGACCAGGTTTGGGAAAAGCCGCATGTCATGGATATGCATTAATGTCTGTCTGCCATCTTACCTTTCCTCCTCATGTGTTCATCTTAGAGGCCAGAACCCTTTCACCTGGCTTCCTTTATAATCTCCTCCCAGCCTGACTCCACCCCAGGCCCTATCACAGAACACTATATTAACCTGTGCACTGCAAGCCTGCTTTGCTGATCAACGTGTTTGTTAGGCATTGTGTGTTTGGGTTCCTGCCTGCCGTGTGCTACGTCTGTCTCTCTGTTACGTTATTGGCTTGTCCCCGACTATCCCTGTCTGCTCGTGACCCTTGACCTTCGGCTTGTCCTTCGTTATTCTTGTCTGCTTGTGGCCCTTGACCTTCAGCTTGTTATTCGTTACTCTTATATCTTGTGCTGCTGCTTCCCCTCTTGTCCCCTTATCCTACGGGGCGTGAGCTAGGAGACTCTAGGGGCCGCGACCTGGACCCAGCTTGCAGCATAACATCCTCACCACTAGAGGCTCTGGAGAAGACCTGCTGGGTCTTAGACTCCGCGCCCTGGGGAATCTTGGCTCTAGCTTCCTATAGGATCCCGGTTGTGCTCCTCTGGTCCCGCTTTCCACAACCACCCAGTTTCCTATCCGCAGCAGTCAGCCATAGGGTTCACTACCTTGCGGTGCACTCCTGTCCCCCTACGGTGTGCATCTGTCACCTGGCTATAGGTGACCTGACACCGCAGAAGACTTTTATGGTCCCGCGGCGTTTGTCTATCAGATACCCCTTTGAAGAAGCCCTACTTAAAAAGTGGGCTTCTCCCCCAGTGGTCGAGTCGCCCGGTTAAACAAGGCCACCACTCTCCCGATGGAGGCGACTCCTGCATTTAAGGACCCCACTGACAGGAGTTCAGGAGTGGTGAGCAGAGCCGTGTTTGCCTTGTTGGGATCCGCCTTACGGCCTATTGTAGCAGCGACCCTTGTGTCTCAGACACTCACGGAATGGGCAAAAATTTTGCACCAGACTGTACAGGAGCATAATCTTCCTCCAGACACTATTGCTCTGGCCCACCAGATGGTGCAGGGCCTGATATATGTGTGCAACGCCACTTTAGACGCGGCCCCTTTAATATCTAGGGCCTCTGTTTCTGCGGTGGTATTGCGTCGTCTTATCTGGTTGAAATGCTGGTCTGCTGACCTAGCCTCTAAGAAGCTCCTGGTGAATCTACCCTTTAAAGGTGGTAGACTTTTGGTGCTGCTCTAGATGACATCATCAAGGATGTCACGGGAGGTAAAAGCACTCTTCTTCCTCAGACTATCAAGGGTAAGGAAGCCCGCCGTAAACCGGGTCCTTCCTTTCCAGCAAAAAAGGTTTTTTTTTCGTCAGTCAGAGTCCACGGGTAAACCCTCCCAGACTGACAACAGTGCGGCTGGTGGACACAAGCGCCCTTGGGTACGTAAGCCGAACAAAGCGGCTCCCAAGCCCGCCTCCGCGTGAAGTCTTGCCCCCGCCCGTCGCTGGGGTGGGGGGGACGATTTCGCAGGTTCACGAATCGGTGGACCTCCCGGATCTCCAACCGGTGGGTGTGCGAGGTGGTCACCTCAGGATACAGGATAGAGTTCCATTCCTGGCCCCCAGACAGATTCTTTCCCTCAAATCTCCCTCTCCTTCCTGCCCGTCGGGCAGCCCTCTTAGGGGCTGTACAGGATTTGATCAGGTCCGGAGTGATTGTGCCGGTTCCGTCACAGGAGAGGTTTTTAGGGGTTTTACTTCTGTTTGTTGTCCCGAAAAAGGACGGGTTTCGGCCAATCCTGGACCTCAAGGCCCTGAATGCCTTCGTGAAGGTGCAAAAATTCCGCATGGAATCTATTCGCACGGTGATCGCTACACTCCATCAAGGGGATTTTCCATCAAGGACGCCTACTTGCATGTTCCGATCTGCGCAAGTCATCAGAAGTTTCTGCGCTTTGCCATCGGCAAAGTCCACTATCAATTTGTGGCTCTTCTCTTCGGTCTAGCCTCGGCACCAAGGGTGTTCGCCAAGGTGCTTTCTCCGGTTTTAGCTTTGCTGAGACAGCGAGGCATTGCTATCGTGGGCTATCTGGACGATCTTCTTCTAAGAGCAGACAATGGCTCAGAATTAGAAGAAAGTGTGACTATCGTCAGTCAGAGCCTCAGGGACTTCGGGTGGCTCCTGAACACTCAGAAGTCGGTCCTGGTACCGACTCAGCGTCTGGAGTATCTAGGTATGATCCTGGACTCCTTCGAGGCCGTTCCATATGCCCAATCACACACCCGGGCATTACAGAAAGAGATCCTGTTCACTTGGGACAAATCCTCGTTGTCCTTGGGTCTTCAGATCCAGGTGAGTCCACCCGGTCAGGGCGTCCCTGGCGTGGTGGTTGAGGTCCCCGGCTCTTCGGTCCGGGAAGTCGTTCCTCCCCATTCAATGGACGGTGATCACGACAAACGCCAGCCTGACGGGCAGGGGTGGAGTGTGGGGAGTCCAAGGGCTTTGGACTCCGGACGAAGCCTGTTTACTGATCAATGTTCTGGAAATACGGGCAATCAGACTGTGTGCCTCTCATCGTGGTCGGAGAGATTACAGGGTCGCTCCCTCAGGATCCAGTCGGACAACGCCACGGCGGTGGCATACGTCAACCTTTAAGGGGGGACTCGGAGCTCAGCTGCGGCTTCCGAGGTCGCCGGCATCCTAAGGTGGGCCGACAGAAGCGCGTCGGCCGTCTACGTTCCGGGCGTAGACAATTGGCAGGCGTACTATCTGAGTCGCTAAACGCTGGACCAGGGAGAGTGGTCCTTGCACCCGGAGGTCTTTCAACTCCTTTGCCAATGGTGGGGCACGCCGGATGTGGACCTAATGGCCTCTCGACTCAATCGCAAGGTGTCGAGGTTTGTGGCTAGGTCCAGGGATCCTTGGGCGGATGCCTCGAACGCGTTGGTGGCCCCATGGAGTCATTATCACCTCCATATATGTTTATCCTCCGCTGCAGCTCGTCCCTCGCCTGCTGCGCAGGGTGGCGTCCGAGGGGATTCCGGTGATCCTCATTGCTCCAGATTGGCCTTGGCGTCATTGGTACGCCGATCTGGTACTTCTCGTCGCGGACGTTCCTTGGCGGTTGCCAATAAGGGAGGACCTTCTGTCTCAAGGTCCTATATTTCATCCTGCTTTACAGTCTCTGGCTTTAACGGCATGGCTATTGAAAGCCAGGTGCTGAGAGACCGAGGTCTCTCGGATTCGGTAATTTCGACCATGTTAAGGGCACGGAAGTCTTCCTCCAGAAAGATCTATCACCGTACCTGGAAAGCTTACATCGCCATGTGCGAAGAGCTAGACTGGCGTCCACGGACATATTCCGTCCCCAGAATCCTGCGGTTCTTGCAGCGTGGCGTGACCCAAAAGCTTGCTTTGAGTACCATTAAGGGTCAGATTTCGGCCTTGGCCGTTTTCTTTCAGCGACCGCTGGCGGGTCATTCCTTGGTTAGCACCTTTGTGCAGGGGGTTTGCCATGTGCTCCCTCCTGTCAAGCCTCCTCTGCCTCCTTGGGATCTGAATTTGGTGCTCTCGGTTCTCCAGGAACTTCCATTTGAAAATATCAGAGATATTCCCCTCTTGACCTTGTCTCAGAAGGTAGCCTTCTTAGTGGCCATTACTTCGGTTAGACGGGTGTCTGAGTTGGCGGCCTTGTCCTGCAAGTCGCGCTATTTGGTCATCCATAAGGATAAGGTGGTGTTGCGTCGGCGACCTTCTTTTTTGCCAAAGGTGGTCTCGGCCTTTCACCTTAATGAGGACATTGTCCTCCCGTCTTTGTGTCCTCACCCATCGCATCCCAGAGAGTTTGCGCTTCACACATTGGATGTGGTACGAGCTTTGCGGGTGTACCTGTCCGCTACTGCTTCTATTCGAAAGTCTGACTCACTGTTTGTGACTGTCTCTGGTCCAGAACCGGGCCAAGCGGTTTCGTCTGCCACCATTTCTAGGTGGATCAGACAGACCGTCATTCAGGCCTATGCGCTCAAGGGGCGGGCGCCTCCCTTTCCGGTTACGGCGCATTCCACCAGGGCAATTGGTGCTTCCTGGGCTTTCCGATATCAAGCGTCGGTTGCACAAGTGTGCAAGGCGGCGACCTGGTCGTCCGTTCATACCGTTTCTACGTTTTCTAAGGTTGATGTGGCTGCATCTTCGGATGCTTCCTTTGGCCACAAGGTGTTGCAGGCCGCTGTTTGATGTTGCAACTCCTCCGTTATGGAGCTCTGCCTTGTTTGGAGTGAAGTTTTTGGTTTTCCATTTATACTGCTCCCATCCCTCTTGACACTGCTTTGGGACATCCCACGTGTAAAGTGTATAAGAGGGTGTGTCAGTCCATGGACGATAAGAGAAAATAGGATTTTTGTACTCACCGTAAAATCCGTTTCTCTGACGTCCATGGACTGACACAGCACCCACCCTTCTTTTTAAGGTTTGTACTGCTTTGTTATGAACTGAGGTCTGCTGACTGCAGTGGGAGGGTTATGTCCGGAGGGACCGCCCCCCTGGGCGGGGCTGTTCAGCTCTGGCTTTTTAGAATGTATGTATAACATTTCTGCCTAGGTCTTCTCCTGCAAGCAGGGACATAACCCACGTGTAAAGTGTAAGAGAGGCTATGTCAGTCCATGGACGTCAGAGAAACGGATTTTACAGGGAGTACAAAAATCCTATTTTTCGGAACGTGCCAGAAACATAACACTCCTATTGGTTGTGCTCTCAACCAAACTATCAAACCATCCAATGGGTGGTGTCATAACTGATCACATGTGCAGCATCATGGCAGTTGTAGATTAAACAGAGGCAAATATGGCAGCTTCCTTGGCTGAAAATGATAGGAGGGTTTACTTCCACTTTAATTTGGGATTCTATGCCCAGTATTTATGCTAAATGTAAGTTGGTTTCCTCATTCTTTTCAATTGCAGTGAAAAAGAGGCAAAAGAGCGGAAAAAGGACAAGCAGAACATAAAAAGGAAGAAGGATTCTGATCTGCCTGCTGCCATCCTCCAGACAACTGGTGGAGTCTCTGAGCTGACTAAGAAGAGAAGCAAATTAGTTCTGCCTTCTCCTCAGGTATGAGATGAGCACACTGATGTCATACTGTCTGGGAATTGAACAATCTCAGGAACCTCATTTTCACTACTTATTGTAAAGTTTTTTGTTTTTTTCCTATAAAAATAACAAACCTGTTATACTTGCTCTGTGTAGTGGATTTGCATGGAGCAGCCCAAATCCTTCTCTTCTCGGGTCCCTCTTCTGTGCTCCTGGCCCCTCCCTCCTGTTGAGTGCCCCCACAGCAAGCAGCTTGTCATGGCGGCACCCGAGCCGAGTCACAGCTCCCTGTGTCCATTCAGACACGAAGATGTGCCCCCGGCCTCGCCCCCTTTTCTGTTCTCATTGGCTGGCTGACTTGGACAGCAGCGGGAGCCAATGGTGCCGTGCTGCTCTCTGACAAAGTTAGTGACACCCCCAGTTTTGTTTACAGATCACCGTGCAAACTGTGAACTCGCACAGGAATTGGATCGCATAGGTGAGGACACCATGCGATCCGATTCTAGTGCAAGGAAAAACAAGTCCCTGCACTATTTTCTGTTCTGTGTGAGTCTAATGCGAGTTCAGCCATACAACTGTATGGCTAAATCGCATTGCTCAGAGATCGCATGTGATCGGCACCTGCAGTGCGGGTCCGAATCACATGCGATCTTTGAGATCGCAGCAATGTGAACCCAGGCCTAATGTGAAATGTTTTCCACTGGCAGCAAACCAACCTGGACTTAACCACTCGCTTCTTTTTAAAGGCACACTCCAGCCACAAGTGTGAATAAAACCCTAAAACATAAAGCACAGAAGCATACTGACCCGGGACTTTCTATTTTGCTCTAATTCTTCATATTAACAGACTACTGAAAGTGACTGTTGCTAGCAATATAATGTAAACACCAGTCCCTTTTCAAGTTTTAATGTGTCGTGGAGATTCCTGACCCCCACCCATGCAGTTCTCTCAGGTGCCTGTAGGGTCTGTAGGCAGGACAACATCTGCCAGTGTTCTTGCCTCAAATCTGTCCCGTTTCCTAACCCTCTGGAACACTGTTCTCCATGCTGCCACTTCCTGTACTGCCCCCCCTATTCTTTTTCCTTTATTGGTCGACCTCATGTCATTGTGTCATTAGGAATCCGATGTTAATGACAGCGCAGGTCTTCCAACCAGACAGAGGGGTAGGTGAATGACATTAAAGGCTAAGTCTACCTTTTTCGCAAGAAAACAATAAAATGCGTCCACATTTGCAGAAAAAATGTCCCCTTATTGTTTTTTTTTCTTTTCTTGAATATAAGCCTGCAATGCATTGCAACCGTGATCAGTGGATCGCAGCTGCAATGCACAGGCTCCTGCAGACTCTTACTCTATATCTACAGTATCTTCTTACTGAGGTTTGGACTTTCAATTATGGAGCTGGAGGAAGTGTTAGTGGAATTGTTTGGTATTTTCTACATTTGTTTTCCCTTGATAAAGAAGTCCCTCTGCAGCAGTAACAGATGGAACGTGTTTATTCATTTAAAGATCTCTGTGAATGAATGACGCAAATGTGTGGTTGGAGCCATGCACAGCCACGCTAAAGTCAAAAAGTGACAGGAGCCCCCTGGATAGGAGAACTCCACATCCTGTAAGGAATAGGGGGGCGATCTGGCACCATGTTACACCCCAAGTATGGATGTAGCATTGTATGAAAGGTGATCTTTGCCTTTTACCCTGGGTTCACACTGATGCAGTGCTGGAACCAGCGCGCAATTGCAGCGCTGGTTCCAGCATTGCTCCTCTCCCACAGGCAGTTCACATTGCCTTGTGCGAACCGCTGCGGGTGTCATTAACTAAGTTAATGACGCCCCCAGTTTTGTTCACAGATCACAGTGCGAACTCGCACAGGAATCGGATCGCATAGGTGAGGACACCCATGCGATCCGATTCTAGTGCGGGGAAAAGCAAGTCCCTGCACTATTTTCTGTGTGAATCTAAGGCAAGTTCAGCCATACAACTGTATGTCTGAAATCGCATTGCTCAGAGATCGCAGGTGATCGACACCTGCAGTGTGGGTCCGAATCACATGCAATCTCTGAGATCGCAGCAGTGTGAACCCGGACTTAAGCTGAAGGTAAGTAAAATACATATTGGCACAGCTGGAATGAGTCGATATCAGCAGTACAGTGCTTTTTATTTTTCTTTCAGTTGCTTTTTAAATACTTGTAATTGTAACTTATAATTGTAGCCCCTCGCATTTTCAGAAACGCCTTTCTCACCCATTAGAGAAGATACCAGTCTGCAAGTGGAAAATAAAGCGACTAGAAAAGACAAATGTTTATCATGCAAGTCAAGAGTAGGAGAGATTGGGCTTTCATTCAAAATGACTGAGAGCGAAAAAGCACCCCTCCATTCACACTGAACCTGACTTTGAAATCGTGCAACTTGAAGTTGCGCTATTTCAAGGCCGCAGGTCAGTGCGACTTCAGATGCGACTTTGCTGACATCTGTGCCACTTTATGCACAGATGTCTATGCAAGTCGCACCTGAAATCGCAAAAAATAGTGCAGGAACCTTTTGTTCAAATTGGAGCTGCAACACAACGTCTGAGTCGTACCGATTTGAACAGTTCCATTACAGACAGTAGGGAGCGATTATGGACCGCACCAGTTTGAACTGGAGCTAAAAGTAGACTGGAACAAAAGCTGTGCCTCAACAAGCCTTGCAGAAGGTAAAAAACGATTAACCTGTATTGCTTGTCTCCCTGTAGCTAATTGTTTCTACAATACTGACTTTCCCTGCGTTGCATGCATCTCTGTTTGGAGGTGGCCATCTTTGTGGAGGACCATGGATTTTGCTTCCTCATGTCCGAGCTGACCCGCTGATGACTAGTTGGGAAATATTCAGGAAGTCACAATTTTTTTTTTTTTTAGCCCAGATCTACATAATGGATGAAGCATGAGCAGGGACATGCATGCTCTTCTTTCTCTACAGCAGTGAAAATATTGAGCAGTGCAATAGTGACATTAAAGCGGAGTTCCGCCAATTATTTTTTTTTTTTTTTAAATGTCAGCAGCTACAAATACTGCAGCTGCTAACTTTAAAAATAAGGACACTTACCTGTCCAGGGCGCCTGCGATGTCTGCACCCGAAGTTGATCTGTCCCTCGGCTCTCGGATGGAGGCGCCGCCCTCTTCGGGGAGGGAAACCTTGTGGCTTCACTTCCTGGCTCCCTACTGCACATGCGTGACTCGCGCTGAGCGATCCCACTGGTCCCTGCTGTCATCTGGGACCCGTGTGTCTCCCAAAAGACAGCGGGGGGGGGGGAGACGCCGGAAGCGGCGTAGATAGCCGCGGGTGGCTCGGCTATCTATGCCCGGAAGTGGTAGCAAAATACCTCTATTAGACAGGTATCTGCTCCCATCTCCCCCCTGAAAGGTGCCAAATGTGACACCGGAGGGGGGGGGGGGTTCCGAAAAGCGGAAGTTCCATTTTTGGGTGGAACTCCGCTTTAACAAATATTACTCCACATCTTGTGAGATTAGCTGTCAGGGGAATCTGTGCCTCACACTATAGATATACAGCTACGAGGCTGTAGACACAGGAGTGCATAGGCACAGTCAGATGCTAGGAAATACACAGATTATTTTCAGGAGGACATTTTTCAGGTTCCTGCTTGGGCACAATAGCAGATGTCACCTTCTGAAGAGTAGCTTTTCATTGGATGTATTTCACATACAGCAGGGGTTGGCAACCTTAGAGAGATGGAGATCTACGTGAACAACACTGAAATGAAGTCAAAGATCACCGGGCACAGTGTCCTGTTAGGTTCGGTTCACACCAGAACACGGGTCTAGAAAGGCATGTTCCATGTGTGTTTTCTGCACCATGCTGACAGCCAGCAACTCTCTGCTCAGGGAGCTGTGAGAACCGAGCCGACAGTGGTGTGGGATCGCTCGGTTCTCGGTGCAGAAGCGCCGGGGCATCCACCTAGGTAAGTATGATTCTGGGGATTTTTTTTTTTTAATGTAGCATGGTGCTTTGGGTAACCTACTCATTCATGTTTATTAATAGAGCTGTACCTAAACACTTTTGGTTGGATTGTGCGTTTGTGTCAAACTATCTTGTCAGATTCATGGTGGACTACACACAGCCTTACTCTACTGGGCACAGAGTTCTTTGTGCCAGAATATGTCATATCCCTAGGCTTTACTTATGCCAAGATATGTGGAAATTGTGTTAAATGCCCTCTTGTGTTAAAAAGGGTCCTCCTAGCACCTGGAATTCTCATCCTTTTTGTGTTACAGAAATGTTAAGTTCAGTTTTTTTATTTATTTATTTTTGTTTGTTTTTTCTTCAGATATCGGACACAGAGCTGGAGGAAGTTGTAAAGATTGGCCAAGCCAGTGAGCTTGCCCGCCAGACAGCAGAGGAATCTGGAATCACAAACTCTGCATCCAGCACATTGCTTTCTGAATATAATGTTGCCAATAACAGCATCGCCCTGAGGACGCCCAAAACGCCTGCCGCACAAGACCGCATCCTGCAGGTACCATAGAAATTGGTAAATCGGCAGTGCATTATGGACACTGAAATGCAAAACTGAAATCTAATAATTAATTTTTTCTTTTTGTAACCCCACTCCTTCCCATTTTCTTTATGGCCCGAAATAAAGACCCTGTAAATTAAAAATAACAAACACAAAACTGTTGTAGGTATAAAGTACAGACACCTAGAAGTGTATGCACATACAGTTCGGTCCTTTATATATTTGGACATAGGCACATTTTTCATACTTTGCCTCTGTATGCCACCAGAATAAAATTAAAACAAAACAATTCAAATTAATTTGAAGTACAGATTGTCCGCTTTAATTCAAGGGGTTGAACATAAATATCACGTACAAATTTTCAGAACTGCAACCATTTTTATAAACTGTACCCCCCCCCATTTTCAGGGGCTCAAATGTAATTGGACAAATTAATATAATCATAAATGTTCATTTTTAATATTTTGTTGAGAATCCTTTACTGGCAATGACTGCCTGAAGTCTGGAACCCATGGACATTACCAAAGACAGGGTTTCCTCCTTTCTGATGCTTTGCCAGGCTCTAACTGCAGCGGTCTTAGTTGTGTCTTCATTAAGTGAAATGCATGCTCACTTGGGTTGAGATCAGGTGATTGACCCGGCCATTGCAGAATATTCCACTTATTTTCCTTCACAAGCTCCTGGGTTGCTTTTTCAGTGTGATTAAGATCAATGTCCATCTGTACTGTGAAGCGCCGTCCAATCAACTTTGCTGCATTTGGCTAAATCTGGGCTGACAGTATAAGTCTAAACACTGCAGAATTCATCCAGCTGCTTCTGTCACATTATCAATAAACACCAATGACCCAGTGCCACTGGAAGTCATGCATGCCCATGCCATCACACTGCAGTCACCATATTTTATAGGTGACGCTGTGTGCTTTGGCTCGTGAGCTGTTCCAAGCCGCCTTCACATTTTTTTTTTTTTTCTTCACGTCATTCTGGTATAGAATAATCTTAGTTTCATCCATCCAAAGAATGCTTTTCCAGAAGTGGTCTGGCTTTTTTGGATGTTTTTTTTGGTAGTCTAATCTGGCTTTTCTGTTCTTCAGGCTTGAATGAATGGTTTGCACCATGTGGTGAACCCTCTGTATTTGCTCTCATGAAGTCTTCTCATGATTGTAGACTTTGACAATGATACGCCCACCTTCTGGAGAGTGTCCTTCACTTGTCTGGATGTTGTGAATGGGTTTTTCTTTACTATAGAGCGGATCCTGTGATCATCCACTACTGTTGTCTTCTGTGGAAGTCCAGGCCTTTTTATGTTGCTGAGCTCACCAGTGCGTTCTTCTTTCCTCAGAATGTACCAAACTGTTGATTTGGCCACTCCTAATGTTGCTGCTATCTTTATGATGGATTTGTTTATTTTTTTTGAAGCCTTAGGCCCCTTTCACACGGAGGTCCGTTCAGGTCCGCCTGTCAGTTTTTTAGGCGGACCTGAAACGGATCCTCCATGCACCCCTATGGAGGCACGGATGTCAGCGGAGACATGTCCGCTGACATCCGCTTCGTTCCGCTCCGCCAAAGTGTGACGGAGGAAAACCCTATTTTTCCTTCCGTCGGCGGATCGGATGACAGCGGACTCTACGGTCCGTCGTCATCCGATTCCCCATAGGGGAGAGCGGCGCTCTGACAGGACGGTCCCTGCACAGTGTGCGGGGACCGCCCAGTCATCCGTCGGCTCAGCGGGGATCAACGGAGCGATCCCCGCTGAGCAAGCGGAGCTTCACGGGGCGGATCTGCACGGATCCGCCCCGCGTGAAAGAGCCCTTATAGTGGCCTGTTTCACTTGTATGGACAGCTCCTTTGAACACATGTTGTAGGTTCACAGCAATATATTCCAAATACTAATACCACACATAGAATCAACTCCAGATCTTTTTACCTGCCTTATTGATGAAGATATAACGAAGGAGTAGCCCACACCTGGCCATGAAACAGCTTTTGATTCAATTGTCCAATTACTTTTGGTCCCTTAAAGGGGAGTAGGGCTATTCTTAAGAGCTGTAATTCCCAAACTCTTCCTCCGATTTGAAAGTACAGTACATCAAATGAAACCTGAGTGTGCACTTTCAGCCCAAATCCATTATATAACTATAGCTTAAATATGTTTTGATAAATACCTGGAAAAAAATTGTGCCTGTGTCTAAATATATATGGACCTAACTGTAACTGGACCAGCGTATAATAAACTGCTGTTATGGCTGAATCGTGGGTGTTCTGAAAGGCAAAGCTCTTGACAGTTTTTTGACATGGACACCAGGTAATGTTGCACTTTGTATCATCCAATTCATCAAGTATTCTTTATAATTAAATTTTTCAGACCTCAAAACGTATATCACACAGTGACTGGCGGCTCATGAAAAGCTTACGATTGGGCATTTTCCGATCATGTGACCGCCAATCATGGCGGTCATAGTCACAAGCCCCGCCTCCCAGAATGCAAAATACCTTAAAGGGCCGTCGGGAGCCGGCACAAATGTGTTTATTTTTTTAGATAGCGCTGTCAATTTACACAGCCCTTTACAATATACATTCACATCAGTCCGTGCCCTCAAGGAGCTTACAACACTAAGGTGTTAACATTGTCTCTACTACATGCGCACAGTAGCGTTAACTTTTCAAATGTGTCATCCACAACAGTCGGGGGGCAGATACACTGTGGTCCCTGTAGAAGGTGAGTCTGTTTTGCTGTGGGACTATTTTTGGCCATGTTGGCTCACTTCTGCTGCGACTTATACAGGCATTGTAATCTCCAGCTCGGCAGCTCACACCACCAACTTCCCCTGCCTCTTCTGCTGGCCAAGAAGACTGCCTCTGAATTTACAGCTGACAGCTCCTGTAACCACCCCCTCACCACCACAGCCCCAGCACCTCTACCCCCATCATCACTGTGCTTGCATTCCCCACAGTGCCAAGAACCTTCACCCCACCCCCCATGCTGTCTCAAGTTCAGCTGATCCCCATTCTTACGTGTTACCCCACACCTGCACACCAACCCCCTCATGCCATTCATCCCACCTGTAAGCCCTTCACTTGCCACTGCACCAATGTCACCTTTGTGCTCATTGCCACTGCACCAGTGCATCCACCAGCACTCACTGTCACTGTACCTATACGTGCTTCTGTGCTCTCCACTGCAATGACACAACCTGCACATTCCGTATATCCAAGGCTGAATATATTATAAAAGTTAGGCATTCATAACAGTTAAACAATATATACAGAGTCCCTGTAATGCAGTATACAGTAACCTATAATTACCCAGCAGGCCCACATGTGCACTTTTCTTCTGCGCTAACAAATCTAAATGTTTATTCTGCCGTGAGCATCAAACATAGCTGAGGATTTGATGAACATTGTGATTTTTATGTATTTTGCAGGAAGCACAGAACTTGATGGCACTTACAAATGTTGATACCCCTTTAAAAGGTGGGCTTAACACGCCCCTCCATGAAAGTGATTTCACTGGGGTAACGCCGCAGCGACAAGTGGTGCAGACCCCAAACACGGTGCTGTCCACACCATTCAGGTGAGAATAACCACTCTGCTTATTTGCAATCGGCTAAAGTATGTGGCTGCTTTTCTCGCTGATCCAGCAGCTCATCCCAGTGGTAGTCATGGTAGCAAGGCATTTACAAGGCTGCTGAAGTTTTAAGGGTATACACATTTAATAGCCAGATGACTCATTTATGCTGTGTGTAGATTACTGCTCAAAACGTTCAATTATAGGTGCAAATCAAACGCATATTATGCTGCTTGATTGCTTAAAGAAGAACTCTGGGATGGTGATAACATTTTCACATTAGCCCTGTGTAGTTAGTTAGGCAAAACTGCTGATTTGATTTGGATTAAAAACACATGCTGTGTACAAAATTCACAGTTTTAAAAATTTGTGACGTGATCTCTTTACACAGAATTTTCTCTATCCCTGGACTCCAGGAGAAGGGATTCCTGAGGTGGCAACATTACTTCCTGTTAGTGTTTGTCACCGCTAAGGATGAGCTCAGGCGTGTTCGCAACTCCACGTGCCCGCGCCCGCCAGGAAGCTGACACTCCGCAGCACTAATCACAGGCAGTGAGAAATTTCCCGATCCGCGGCTCCACAGATCGGGAAATGTCCCACTACATGTGATTAGCGATGTGGAGTTTCCGCTTCCTGGTGCGCACGTGGAGTTGCGAACACGCCTGAGCTCATCCTTGGTCACCACATACGAAGACTACAAATCTGATCATGCCCTGGGATTTCGAGTCTGAATGGGTGGCAGTGTGGGTGGGACTGTGATAGTTTATGGGATGAATCCGACTCCTGGCTTGTCCATCTAACTACAGTGGGCGGACCCGAGAGGCCTAGACTCCTGGTCTGCCCACTGTACAGCATAGTTGGGTGGACAAGCCAGGAGCCTGATTTATCTCATACACGCCCACAGTCACGCTCATATTCGGCCTGGAGTTTTAAGTAAAACAAGATCTTGAAGCAGTGAGTGGACCAAATAGTCTCAGGCTCCCGGTCCAATCCACCCACAGTCTGAATGGGCAGGACTGTGGGTGTGTATGGGATGAATTGGACTCCTGGCCTATGCTGTACAGTGGGTGGGTCAGACCAGGAATTTGAAACCTTCTGCAGCAAGTGGTGAAGTAATCTCCTTAACAATCACTTTATTGAGAACTACAGGGGAAAATGTACAAGATCAGTGGCCAGGGGGTAGAGAGCACCGCAGCAACTGGTCTTATGAACAGCTTATGAGGGGAACAGAGAGCTTTTCACAGAATAAAGAAGGCTGGATTTATGACTTACAAGGGGACTGTACATTAAAACACACAGAAATTATTTAAAGGGGTGTGTGTGTGTGTGTGTGTGTGTATATATATATATATATATATATATATATATTTATTTTGTATATGTGGCCAAAAGTTTTGAGAATGACACAGATATTAATTTTCACAAAGTCTGCTGCCTCAGTTTTTATGATGGCAATTTGCATCTACTCCAGAAGGTTATGAAGAGTGATCAGATGAATTGCAGTAAATTGCAAAGTCCCTCTTTGCCTTTAAAATGAACTTCATCCCGAAAAAAATAAAAACCTTATCGCCGCATTTCAGCCCCGTCACAAAAGGACCAGCTGACATGTTAGTGATTCTCTCGTTAACGCAGGTGTCAGTGTTGCCAAGGAAAAGGCTGACAATCGCTCTGTAATGCTGATTGAGTCTGAATAACAGACTGGAAGCTTTAAAAGGAGGGTGGTGCTTAAAAACATTGTTCTTCCTCTGTTAAAATGTAAACCCGATTCCTGAAATTTGAGCTGGGCACATATATCTGCAGTGTGTATCTCTCTTCAAAGCACTGTGTCCCATAGTGGTCTTCTGCTCCGTTCTTCTGTTATCAGCCTGATATAACTCCTGACAAGTTCTCTGTCACATATGATAAAACCAGCCTGAGTTTTGTGTTGGGGAGGATGCTATAAAGTAGATTAGCAGAGCCCTGAACTATTCAACGATCAGTTCTGAAAGTCTCTACCTATGAGAAGGGGTGTGTGCCTTTCCTCCAATCAGCTGTTTGACTGTATGCCCAGGCTTCACTGCAGCGTTGAACAGGAAGAGAAAATCTCCTAGCACAATCTGATATAGATATATATATATATATCTATATAATATGAGACAGGCACAATTTTCGTTTTTTTTTCAGGTATTTACCAAAACATATTTAAGCTATAGTTATATAACGGGCTGTAAGTGAACACTCTCAGGTTTTATTTGGGGGTATATACCTCCAAATCGGAGTAAGGTTTTAGGAATTACAGATCTTAGGAATAGCCATCCCCCTTTTTCAAAGGACCAAAAGTAATTGGACAATTGAATAAAAAGCTGTTTCATGGCCAGGTGTGGGCTACTATTTCGTTATTTCTTCATCAATTAAGCAGGTATAAGGTCTGGAGTTTGTTCTAAGTGTGGTATTTGCATTTGGAATCTATTGCTGTGAACCTACATCATGCATTCAAAGGAGCTGTTCATGCAAGTGAAACAGGCCATTGTAAGGTTTCAAAAACTAAACAAATCTATCCGAGAGATATCAGCATCAATAGGAGTGACCAAATCAACAGTTTGCTACATTCTGAGGAAAGAAGAACGCACTGGTGAGCTCAGCAACATAAAAAGGCCTGAACGTCCACGGAAGACAACAGTGGTGGATGATCGCAGGATCCTCTCTATGGTAAGGAAAAACCCATTCAAAACCCATTTACGACATCCAGACAAGTGAAGGACAATCTCCATGAGGTGGGCGTATCATTGTCAAAGTCTACAATCAGGAGAAGACTTCACGAGAGCAAATACAGAGGGTGCAAACCATTCAAACATGGTGGAGCTTGCAGTGTGATGGCATGGGCATGTATGGCTTCCAATGGCACTGGGTCATTGGTGTTTATTGATGATGTGACAAAAGACAGAAGCAGCCGGATGAATTCTGCAGTGTTTAGAGATATACTGTCAGCCTAGATTCAGCCAAATACAGCAAAGCTGATTGGACGGCGCTTCACAGTACAGATGGACAATGATCCAAAACACACCGCAAAAGAAACTCGGGAGCTTTTGAAGGAAAAGAAGTTGAATATTCTGCAATGGCCGAGTCAATTACCTGATCTCAACCCAATTGAGCATGCATTTCACTTGCTGAAGGCAAAACTAAAGGCAGAAAGACCCACAAATAAAGAACAACTGATGACAGCTGTAGATAGAGCCTGGCAAAGCATCAGAATGGAGGAAACAGGCTTTGGTAATGTCCATGGGTTTCAGACTTCAGGCAGTCATTGCCAGTAAAGGATTCTCAACAAAATATTAAAAGATTAACATTTCTTTCTCGTACATCACGGGACACAGAGCGGCATAGTCATTACTATGTGGGTTATATAGTTTACCTTCAGGTGCTGGCACTGGCAACTTCCAAACCGGAAGTACCCTCCCCTATATAAGCCCCTCCCATCCGGGAGCACCTCAGTTTTTTGCCAGTGTCTAAGGTGTTGGCCAAGAAGTAACATGTGTTTTTCACTGAGCTTGCGTACAGGTTCTTTTGGGCCTCAGTAAGCTATTCCGGATCCGACCAAAAAAGCTTCATAGCTAAACGGTCGGTACCCGGGCCTTGCAGAGAAGAGCAAGGTTTTGCCTGTAATGCTTCTCTTAGGAGGGCTGGACCCTGGGATCCAGAGCTCTGGTCATACCCACGACCAAGATGTTTTCTGTGCAGGGTGCTATACAGGTCCAGGGGAGTGGAATCCTTGGGAACCCGGTCCCTGAAGGTTTAATTACAATGCCTGCCGTGAGAGGTGAAGTTTGGGCTTCTGTGGACCAAACAGAGTCCTGCGGCGGGGAAAAGGTAAGTGGGGGCCCCTCAGGAACTTGGTTCTATTGGGGGACCCCCAAGCCTAATATGTCTTTCTGCCTGTTACCTAACGGTATTCCCGCTAAATATCTGTGCATGCCTGTAACTACTAAAAAATGTAATAATTTTAAGAGTGGTCAAGAAAAAAAAAAAAATGGTTAAACCGCGGTACCTGTGTTAAACCACTAGAGGCCGCTGTGGAACGTTGTTTTCTTGTCATGTGGATTTTTTCTTTCCAAGTCAAAATCCAGGCAGATGGTGAGTTCTCTGAATGGGAAACTGTTTCCTCTGCCATGTTGCAATGCTCGTCCATCCCCCAGCCCTGTGGCAAACAGGGCCCTGGCTTCTGTCCCTAGTTCCTTTTTCAAAAAGAGCGCCGAAGGCGCGGGCACGCGCCTCTATTTATAGAGGTGAGCTGGAAAAAGGGGCGGAGCTTGGTGGATGATGCTCTGTGCGCGCCGCAGCGCTTCTGCGCATGTGCGGGCGTCCCAGCATGTTAAAAAGCACAATTAGGTGTTGTCAGCTGGTTATGGAAGGCAGAAACAGAGCTCGCAACATTTAGAAAGGCATACAGCAGGCGGTTGATGCAGGCATCCCCATAGAAAGGCACATTAGTAGACACCAACTGTTTATATAGCAGCAATTTTGCTAGACTATTGTCAGTAAGTGGTGTATTTCGACTGGAATACCTCAGCTTTGGGCTTAGGAATATGCCGTCTAAAGTCTCCGGGACTAAAAATCCCAGGAAGCAAAGGGGGTCTCCATCGGGCTCTGAGGATCTTGGGCATGCTTTGGCTGCACCAATCTCCCCTGAAAAATCAGAGGTTAGTGAACGTAGAGCACCCTCAGGAGTACCTGGTACTGTGGCTGTCCTCAGTTCACCTGCTCCTGTGTATATAACAGAGGAGGTTTTTTCCTCAGCTCTGGGAGGACTGGAAGAGAGATTGACAACATTGATCGCTGCTTCCCTGTCAGAGGGAAAGCGCGCCCGATCTCCGTCTCCTCCCTCAGAGTACCTGTTAGCAGAGCAACAGTCCCATACAGGGATCGACCTACCTGAAGGGGATCAGGATGAGGTTGATTCTGTTATAGAGGAATCAACAGTGGAAGAGCCATGCTCAGCATCACATGCTGAAAGATTATGGGTTCAGTCCCTGACTAACATGGTCCGATCAGCATTTAAAATGCCCCTTGCCGAGCCATCATCCACTTCTGTCTCCTCGTTGGGGTCGCTAAAAGCTCCCCAGACTGTTTGTTCCTTTCCAATCCATCCTTTACTGGAAGGGCTCATTTACCAGGATTGGGAACATCCTGATAAAATATTTACTCCTCCCAAGAGATTTCCGGTGGTCTATCCCATGGAGGATAAGTTCATCAGAAAATGGAGGGTCCCTACAGTGGACGCAGCCATCTCTTGTGTGAATAAATCACTGACATGTCCAGTAGATAATGTCCAAATGTTCAAGGACCCAATAGATAAAAAATTGGAGTCCTTATTAAAATCTGCTTTCTCTACAGCAGGCTTGGTGACACAACCAGCAGTGGCAGCTATTGGGGTCTGCCAAGCAGTGAAGGATCAGTTGAAACAGGTCTTAAGGGACCTGCCAGATCAGCAGGCCCTTGCCCTAGCTGATCTACCTAGAGCCTTATGCTTTGCGGTTGACGCCATAAAGGATTCAATCCATCAGGCCTTACGCTGTCTGTAGTACATATGCGCAGGCTTCTATGGCTCAAAAACTGGTCTGCTGAAGCTCCCTGTAAAAAATTGCTGGTTAGCTTCCCATTTCATGGTGAACGCTTATTCGGGGAAGACCTGGACAAATATATCCAGAAAATTTCCAGCGGTAAAAGTACACTCTTGCCGGTTAAAAACAGAGTTAGAGGTCCCTCTTTTAAGAGGCCTGCTTCTCCAGTCCCTGGGACATCGGCTGTGAAACAGTTCTGACGGCCTCCTCGGTCAAATCCCGGGGGTAAAAATCAGGGACAATCGCAGGGTAACAAGAAACTCTGGGTCAGGAGAGGTACAAAACCTCCCCCAAAATCAAATGCATGAAGGGTTGCCCCCACTCAATCGGGTGGGGGGAAGACTTCAGTTGTTCGCAGAGACCTGGTGGGACACGATCAGAGACAGATGGGTGCTCTCCGCAGTAAGTCTGGGATACAAATTGGAGTTAAAAGACTTCCCTCCTTCCCATTTTATAAGGTCGAACGTGCCAAGGGATCCCCGGAAGAGAGGATCCCTCCTGTTGGCACTAGAACAACTATTGCTCCAAGGAGTAATTATGGAGGTTCCCCTGGAAGAATGCGGGTTCGGGTTTTACTCAAACCTCTTTACAGTCCCGAAACCAAACGGGGACGTGAGGCCCATATTAAATCTAAAAGGGCTAAACAAATTCCTACATATCAGAACTTTCAGGATGGAGTCGATCCGATTGGTGACCACTGCCCTACAAGGGGAGGAATGGCTAGCCTCGATCGACATCAAAGATGCTTTTCTTTTTCGTACATCACGGGACACAGAGCGACATAGTCATTACTAATGGGTTATATAGATACCGTCAGGTGCTGGCACTGGCAACTTCCAAAACCGGAAGTACCCTCCCCTATATAAGCCCCTCCCATCCGGGAGCACCTCAGTTTTTTGCCAGTGTCTAAGGTGTTGGCCAAGAAGAAACATGTGTTTTTCACTGAGCTTGCGTACAGGTTCTTTTGGGCCTCAGTAAGCTATTCCGGATCCGACCAAAAAAGCTTCATAGCTAAACGGTCGGTACCCGGGCCTTGCAGAGAAGAGCAAGGTTTTGCCTGTAATGCTTCTCTTAGGAGAGCTGGACCCTGGGATCCAGAGCTCTGGTCATACCCACGACCAAGATGTTTTCTGTGCAGGGTGCTATACAGGTCCAGGGGAGTGGAATCCTTGGGAACCCGGTCCCTGAAGGTTTGATTACAATGCCTGCCGTGATAGGTGAAGTTTGGGCTTTTGTGGACCAAAACAAAGTCCTGCGGCGGGGAACAGGTAAGTGGGGGCCCCCAGGAACTTGGTTCTATTGGGGGACCCCCAAGCCTAATTTGTCTTTCTGTCTGTTACCTAATGGTATTCCCGCAAAATTCTGTGCATGCCTGTAACTACTAAAAAAATGTAATAATTTTTAATGGTGGTCAAGAAAAAAAAAAAAAAAAAAAAAAAAATTTTTTATATATATTTAATATATTAGACTGCGGTACCTGTGTTTGTCCACTAGAGGCCGCTGTGGAATGTTTTCTTGTCATGTGGACTAGCTTCTTCTCAGCAGAGCAAAGTCCAGGCAGATGGTGAGTTCTCTTATAGGAAACTGCTTCCTCTGCCATGTTGCAGTGTTTGTCCATCCCCCGGCCTGCGGCAAAGAGGGGCCCTGGCTCCTGTCCCTTGTTACCATATTTGAAATTAGCGCCGAAGGCGCACGTGCCCGCGCCTCTATATATAGAGGTGAGCCGGGAAAGGGGGCGGAGCCTGGGGGATGACGCTCTGTGCGCGCCGCAGCGCTTCTGCGCATGTGCGGGCGTCCCAGCAGTTTTAAAAAAAACACAATATTGTAGTGAGCTGGCTATGAAGTACAGAGACAGAGCTGGCAACATTTAAAGGCATACAGCAAGCGGTTGATACAGGCATCCCCTAGAAAGGCACATTAGTAGACACCAACTGTGATATAGCAGCAATTGTGCTAGACTATTCTCAGTAAAAGTGGTGTATTACGGCTGGAATACCTCAGCTTTAGGCTTAGGAATATGCCGTCCAGAAGCTCCGGAACTGAATCTTCCAGGAAGCGAAGGGGGTCTCATCGGGCTCTGAGGATCTTGGGCATACTTCTGCTGCACCAGTCTCCCCTGAAGTTCAGAGGTAAGTGACCGTAGAGACCCCGCAGGGGTACTTGGTACTGTGGCTGTCCTCAGTCACCTGCTCCTGTGTATGTAACAGAGGAAGTTTTTTCCTCAGCTCTGGGAGGATTAGAGAGAGATTGTCAACATTTATCGCTGCCTCCCTGTCAGGGAAAGCACGCCCGATCTCCGTCTCCTCCTTCAGAGTGCCTGTTAGCAGAGCAACAGTCCCATACAGGGATCGACCTGCCTGAAGGGGATCAGGATGAGGTTGATTCTGTTATAGAGGAATCAACAGTGGGGGAACCTTTTCTCAGCATCTCAAGCTGAAAGATTATGGGTTCAGTCTCTGACTAACATGGTCCGATCAGCATTTAAAAATGCACCTTGCGGAACCATCAACCACTACTGTATCCTCGTTGGGGTCGCTAGAAGCCCCCAGACTGTCTGTTCTTTTCCACTTCACCCTTTACTGAAAGGGCTTATTTACCAGGATTGGGAACGTCCTGAGAAAATATTTATTCCCCCAAGAGATTTCCGGTGGTCTATCCCATGGAGGATAAGTTCATCAAAAAAAAAAATGGAAGGTCCCTACAGTGGACGCAGCCATCTCTTGTATGTATAAATCACTGACATGTCCAGTGGATAATGTCCAAATGTTCAAGAACCCAATAAATAAAAGGTTGGAGTCCTTATGAAAATCTGCTTGGTGATACAACCAGCAGTAGCAGCTATTGGGGTCTGCTAAGCAGTGAAGGATCAGTTGAAACAGGTCTTGAGGGACTTGACAGATCAGCAGGCTTTGCCCTAGCTGATCTACCTACAGCCTTAGGCTTTGCGGTTGACGCCATAGAGGATTCAGTCCATCAGGCCTCCCGCCTTACGCTGTCTATAGTACATACGCGTAGGCTCCTATGGCTCAAAAACTGGTCTGCTGAAGCTCCCTGTAAAGAATGGCTGGTTAGCGTCCCATTTCATGGTGAACGCTTATTCAGGGAAAACCTGGACAAATATATCCAGAAAATTTCCAGCGGTAAAAATACGCTCTTGCCGGTTAAAAGCAGAGTTAGAGGCCCTCTTTAAGAGGCCTGCTTCTCCAGTCCCTGGGGCATCGGCTGTGTAACAGTTCCGACGGCCTCCTCGGTCAAATCCCGGGGATAAAAAACAGGGACAGTAGCAGGGTAATGAGAAACCCTGGGTCAGGGGAGGTACATAACCTCCCCCAAAGTTAAATTCATTGAAGCCCCCACTCAGTCGGGTGGGGGGAGGACTCCAGTTGTTCGCAAGAGACCTGGCGGGACACGATCAAGACAGATAGGTGCTCTCCGCAGTAGGTTTGGGATACAGTTTGGAGTTAAAAGACTCTCCTCCTTCCCATTTTTGAGGTCAAACGTGCCAAGGGATCCCCGGAAGAGAGAGTCCCTCCTGTTGGCACTAGAACAACTATTGCTCCAAGGAGTAATTATGGAGGTTCCCCTGGAAGAATGGGGGTTCGGGTTTTACTCAAACCTCTTTACAGTCCCGAAGCAAACGCGGACGGGAGGCCCATAATAATTCTAAAAGGGCTATACAAATTCCTGTATATCAGGTCTTTCCGATGGAGTCGATCCGATCGGTGGCCACTGCCCTACAAGGGGAGGATTGGTTAGCCACGATCGACATCAAAGATGCTTATTTGCACATTCCCATCTTTCCAGTCCACCAAAAATTTCTACGCTTTGCAGTAGAAGGGCGCCATTTTCAGTTCAGAGCCTTACCCTTCGGTTTGGCCACAGCACCACGAGTGTTTACAAAAATTCTGGCCCTTTATTGGCCAATCTAAGAACACAAGGTGTAATGATAATGGCATATCTGGATGACTTGTTGCTGATAGACCACTCAGTGAAAAAACTAGACGTGGTCGTTCACAAGACGATCAAGTATCTGGTTATCAACCGAGACAAGTCAGCCCTAAAAACCAGTCAAAAGTCTGGAATACTTGGGGCTAAGGTTGGATTCAGGCCAGAGAAAAATATTCTTGCCTCGAGGAAAGGTGTTGTCTTTGAAAGATTTGATCCACTTAGTGGGTACAAAAAAGACAGCCGTCCATACGCCTGTATATGAGGCTGCTGGGAAAAATGGTGGCATCATTCGAAGCAGTACCCTACGGTCAATTCCATTCAAGGAATTTGCAAGGGGCCATACTGTCAGCCTGGAACAAAAAAATTCAGGCCTAGACTTACAATGTCCTTGTCCCCTTCCGTTCGCAAGAGCCTCCGTTGGTGGTTGGTTTCCCAGAATCTGGAAAAAAGGAAATCCTTCAGTCCGATTTCTTGGAAGGTGGTCACTACAGATGCCAGCCTTATAGGCTGGGGAGCAGTACTGGAGCAATAGTCTCTCCAGGGCAGATGGTCGGATGCAGAAAAGGCCCTGCCCACCAATCTCTTAGAGATACGAGCAGCCCGGTATGCCCTAGTAGCATGGACATCCAAACTCCAAGGGTCCCCTGTCAGAATTCAATCAGACAATGCCACAGCAGTGGCATATATCAATCATCAGGGGGGCACCAGGAGTCGTGCAGCCCAGAGGGAAGTAAATTACATCCTGAAATGGGCAGAAAAAATATGTCCCAGCCATATCTGCGGTATTCATTCCAGGAGTGGAGAATTGGAAGGCGGACTTTCTAAGTCGCCAGCAATTAGGCCCAGAGGAAGGGTCCCTTCACCCCGAGGTTTTCTGGACAATATGTCAGCGGTGGGGAACATCGGATGTAGATCTTCTAGCATCCAGATTCAACGCAAAGGGGGACAGGTTTGTCTCTCGGACAAGGGATCCCCTAGCTTGCGGCTCGGATGCCCTAGTGTTCCCTTGGGATCAGTTCAAGCTGATATATGCATTCACACCGCCACAATGGTTACCTCGATTACTCCGCAGAATCAGGGTAGAAAAGAAACCAGTGATTCTGGTGGCTCCAGCGTGGCCCCGAAGAGCGTGGTACGTGGAGATTGTAAAATGTCAGTGGGGAGTCCTTGGACTCTCCCACATCGTCCGGACCTGCTTTCGCAAGGACCGATATACCACCCTTCCTTACCAGCCCTAGGTTTGACGGCCTGGCTATTGAAGCCCACATTCTAAAATAGAGAGGGCTCTCTAATTCTGTGGTATCTACCATGATCAATGCCAGGAAGCCGGTATCCAGGCAGATCTACTATAGAATCTGGAAGGCGTACGTCGCCTGGTGTGAAGCCAAGAAATGGCATCCACGTAAGTACGTAATAGGTAGGAGTCTGGACTCCCTACAATGGGCTGTAGATAGGAAGCTTGCCTTGAGTACTATCAAGGGTCAGATTTCGGCCTTGTCAATATTTTTTCAAAGGCCCTTGGCTTCGCATTCACTAGTCAAAGCCTTTATACAAGGAGTGATGCGTATTAGTCCTCCGGTTAATATTCCCATATGTCCATGGGATCTAAACTTGGTTCTGTCGGTTCTACAGAAACAACCATTTGAACCATTACAGCATATTTCCTTGGTGCTTCTCACCAGGAAATTGATTTTTCTAGTAGCCATTTGTTCGGCTAAAAGAGTATCGGAATTAGCAGCTATGTCCTGTAAGGAGCCATATCTGGTTATCCATAAGGACAGAGTAGTGTTACGTCCTCATCCAGCCTTTCTTCCTAAGGTGGTATCGAGGTTTCATTTGAACCAAGATGTGGTTCTTCCTTCTTTTTTCCCCAAACCTACTTCGGTAGAGGAAAAGTTATTGCATTCTTTGGATGTAGTAGGAGCAGTTAAAGCTTATCTAAAAGCCACTGCTCAGATTCGCAGAACGGATACTTTGTTTATTCTGCCGGAAGGCCCCAGAAGGGGTCAGGCAGCGTCAAAATCTACTTTAGCCAAGTGGATTCGACAGGTCATAATACAAGCCTATGGCTTGAGAAATAGACCGCCTCCGTTCAAAGTTAGGGCGCACTCCACGAGAGCAGTTGGAACTTCATGGGCAGTGCATCACCAGGCCTCCCTGGCTCAAATCTGTAAGGCCGCAACATGGTCTTCAGTACACACGTTTACTAGGTTCT
Source organism: Rana muscosa (assembly GCA_029206835.1). NCBI lineage: Eukaryota > Metazoa > Chordata > Amphibia > Anura > Ranidae > Rana > Rana muscosa. The sequence continues at coordinate 939,835,537 of CM055122.1, read as the reverse complement.
ACCAGGTGGACGTTAGAAGTCAGGAGGATGTCGCCTTTGGGCGCAGTGTGTTGCAGGCCGCAAAAGATCCTCATGTCTGATAGCGCTCAGCTTATATATGGTGTATCCCCCCCCTCATTTGGCATTGCTTTAGGACATCCCATTAGTAATGACTATGTCGCTCTGTGTCCCGTGATGTACGAAAAAGAAAATAGGATTTTTATAACAGCATACCTGTAAAATCCTTTTCTTGGAGTACATCACGGGACACAGAGCTCCCACCCCTCTTTGGGGACACTTATTGCTTTGCTACAAAACTGAGGTGCTCCCGGATGGGAGGGGCTTATATAGGGGAGGGTACTTCCGGTTTTGGAAGTTGCCAGTGCCAGCACCTGACGGTATCTATATAACCCATTAGTAATGACTATGTCGCTCTGTGTCCCGTGATGTACTCCAAGAAAAGGATTTTACAGGTAAGCTGTTATAAAAATCCTATTATTTGCACATTCCCATCTTTCCAGTTCACCAAAAATTTCTACGCTTTGCAGTAGAAGGGCGCCATTTTCAGTTCAGAGCCTTACCTTTCGGGCTGGCCACAGCACCACGAGTGTTCACAAAAATTCTGGCCCCATTATTGGCCAATCTAAGAACACAAGGTGTAACGATAATGGCATATCTAGACGACTTGTTGCTGATAGACCACTCAGTGGAAAAACTAGAAGTGGTTGTTCACGAGACAATCAAGTATCTGGAATCTCACGGTTGGATTATCAACCGAGACAAGTCAGCCCTAAAACCAGTCAAAAGTCTGGAATACTTGGGGCTAAGGCTGGATTCAGACCAGAGAAAAAATTTCTTGCCTCAAGAAAAGGTGTCGTCTTTGAGAGATTTGATCCACCTAGTGGGTACAAAAAGACAGCCGTCCATACGCCTGTGCATGAGGCTGCTGGGAAAAATGGTGGCATCATTCGAAGCAGTACCCTACAGTCAATTCCATTCAAGGAATTTGCAAAGGGCCATACTGTCAGCCTGGAACAAAAAAGTTCAGGCCCTAGACTTACCAATGTCCTTGTCCCCTTCCGTTCGCAAGAGCCTCCGTTGGTGGTTGGTTCCCCAGAATCTGGAAAAAGGGAAATCCTTCAGTCCGATTTCTTGGAAGGTGGTCACTACAGATGCCAGCCTTATAGGCTGGGGAGCAGTACTGGAGCAATGGTCTCTCCAGGCAGATGGTCGGATGCAGAAAAGGCCCTGCCCATCAATCTCTTAGAGATACGAGCAGCCCGGTATGCCCTAGTAGCATGGACATCCAAACTCCAAGGGTCCCCTGTCAGAATTCAATCAGGCAATGCCACGGCAGTGGCATATATCAATCATCAGGGTGGCACCAGGAGTCGTGCAGCCCAGAGGGAAGTAAATTGCATCCTGAAATGGGCAGAAAGATATGTCCCAGCCATATCCGCGGTATTCATTCCAGGAGTGGAGAATTGGAAGGCGGACTTTCTAAGTCGCCAACAATTATGCCCAGGGGAATGGTCCCTTCACCCCGAGGTTTTCCGGACAATATGTCAGCGGTGGGGAACACCGGATGTAGATCTGCTAGCATCCAGATTCAACGCAAAGGTGGACAGATTTCTCTCGGACAAGGGATCCCCTAGCTTGCGGCTCGGATGCCCTAGTGTTCCCTTGGGATCAGTTCAAGCTGATATATGCATTCCCACCGCCACAATTGTTACCTCGATTACTCCGCAGAATCAGGGTAGAAAAGAAACCAGTGATTCTGGTGGCCCCGAAGAGCATGGTACGCGGAGATTGTAAAAATGTCTGTGGGGAGTCCTTGGACCCTCCCATATCGTCCGGACCTGCTTTCACAAGGACCGATATACCACCCTTCCTTACCAGCCCTAGGTTTGACGGCCTGGCTATTGAAGCCCACATTCTAAAAAAGAGAGGTCTCTCTAATCCTGTGGTATCTACCATGATCAATGCCAGGAAGCCGGTATCCAGGCAGATCTACTATAGAATCTGGAAGGCGTACATCACTTGGTGTGAGGCCAAGAAATGGCATCCACGTAAGTACGTAATAGGTAGGATTCTGGACTTCCTACAGTGGGCTGTAGATAGGAAGCTTGCCTTGAGTACTATCAAGGGTCAGATTTCGGCCTTGTCAATATTTTTTCAAAGGCCCTTGGCTTCGCATTCATTAGTCAAAGCCTTTATACAAGGAGTGATGCGAATTAGCCCTCCGGTTAATATTCCCATATGTCCATGGGACTTAAACCTGGTTCTGTCGGTTCTACAGAAACAACCATTTGAACCATTACAGCACATTTCCTTGGTTCTTCTCACCAGGAAATAGATTTTTCTAGTAGCCATTTGTTCGGCTAAAAGAGTGTCGGAATTGGCCGCTATGTCCTGTAAAGAGCCATATCGGGTTATCCATAAGGACAGAGTAGTGTTACGTCCTCATCCAGCCTTTCTTCCTAAGGTGGTATCGAGGTTTCATTTGAACCAAGATGTGGTTCTTCCTTCCTTTTCCTTTTTCCCCAAACCTAGTTCGGTAGAGGAAAAGTTATTACATTCTTTGGATGTAGTAAGAGCAGTTAAAGCTTATCTAAAAGCCACTGCTCAGATTCGCAGAACGGATACTTTGTTTATTCTGCCGGAAGGCCCCAGAAAGGGTCAGGCAGCGTCAAAATCTACTTCAGCCAAGTGGATTCGACAGGTCATAATGCAAGCCTATGGCTTGAGAAGGAGACCGCCTCCGTTCAAAGTCAGGGCGCACTCCACGAGAGCAGTTGGAACTTCATGGGCAGTGCATCACCAGGCCTCCCTGGCTCAGATCTGTAGGGCCGCGACATGGTCTTCAGTACACGCGTTTACTGGGTTCTACCAGGTGGACGTTAGAAGTCAGGAGGATGTCGCCTTTGGGCGCAGTGTGTTGCAGGCCGCAAAAGATCCTCATGTCTAAGATAGCGCCCAGCTTATGTATGGTGTATCCCCCCCCCTCATTGGGCATTGCTTTGGGACGTCCCACATAGTAATGACTATGCCGCTCTGTGTCCCGTGATGTACGAGAAAGAAAATAGGATTTTTATAACAGCTTACCTGTAAAATCCTTTTCTTGGAGTACATCACGGGACACAGAGCTCCCACCCCTCTTTTGGGGACACTTATTGCTTTGCTACAAAACTGAGGTACTCCCGGATGGGAGGGGCTTATATAGGGGAGGGTACTTCCGGTTTTGGAAGTTGCCAGTGCCAGCACCTGAAGGTATCTATATAACCCACATAGTAATGACTATGTCGCTCTGTGTCCCGTGATGTACTCCAAGAAAAGGATTTTACAGGTAAGCTGTTATAAAAATCCTATTTTTAAACTAGAAATCACATAGTCAAGTAGGTCTCCTGGACAACAAAATTTGCACACTTATAGAGGAAAAGTGAGGCTACATGTGTGTCAAGTTTGGGGTCATAGGGACCTACGGCCGGCCAGGACCGGGTCCCCAAAGTCCGAGAGATCAGGCGCAAAAAGGTGACTCGAGTATAAGCCGAGTGAGGCATTTTCAGCACAAAAAAATGTGTTGAAAAACTCTGCTTATACTCGAGTATATACGGTGATGTATGTGGAGAGAGAGAGAGAGAGAGATATAGATAGAGATTATAAATTATATATATCTATATCTGTGTGTGTGGATATAGATAGATATGGATATATACACATAGAGATTACGGGATATAGCCTTATAAACAAAAAGCAAACAAGGATGATATTGCCACCTACATTGGCTAAATAGAAACTAAAAGCCACTCCCCTAGAGGCTTTTACCCCTCCCACCTCAACCCTGCTTAGTTATGCTTAATGTTCTTAGGAGAATGAGTGGCTCCTTCCTTTCTGCTGTCTTCGTTTTTAATTGGAAGATTTTTCTACCATCAACTGCTACTGGTAGATTCAGACCAGATATTGAAAATTTTGGAAGTCTCTCCGGTTAGAGTGCATGTTTTCGAAGTTCATTCTGGAGTTCTCTCTGCAATATGCCTGCAGTTTGCAATGACAACCCATCCTATGTTTCAGTTGGCACAGGACTCCATTATTCAGGTCAGGACGATTTTCTGGGGTTTTGTTGCTGAATTCTCAGGACCAGAGCCGTGGCAATTTACTGTCCCTATCGTCTCAATGTTGTGAGTGTCTAGCAGGCTAAGGCTGTGCTGAGGAAAGGGCTGTGTGGTGCATTTATTGTGGCTATCCTTTCTACTGGTTAGGTACCCTTGGGGATTATAATTTCTCCCTTCTCTGTGGCTTGCCTGTTTGGGTTGAATTGAGAGGTATCTTAATATAGCGCAGCCTTACCCTGAAGGGTCCCGGCGCGCATAGCAGAGTTCCTGGGAAAAGAGGACCTAGGAACTAAGAGCAGCACAGAGCGGCAGAAAGGGTGGAAGAGAGAGGCTGCGCAGGAAAGGCTTGCGTGAAAAGCCAAGTCTTCAGTAACCCGCGGAAGACCGGGATAGTAGGGGCCTCCTGTAGCACGACAGGGAGGCTATTCCATAATACGGCACACTGGTGGGAGAAGGCCCGACCACCACACCGGATCTTCTTGGGCACTGAGATGAAGAGGAGATCTCTGCCGGTATTGCTTGTATTGAGTGTGTATTATGGGTGTGACCATTCTTGTGAAACTCACAGCCATACACACACTAGATACAAGCAAACGGGCAACTTCCCACTGCCCTTCTCCTGTGGTAATTTTCTACTTACTCTAGCACAGTTACTGATAGATGGAAATTTTACTTGGTTTACCTTGGTGCCGCCTGCAATGACTACTGGTCACAAGACCATGGCTACTAGTTAACCCCCCCCCCCCTGCCCCGACACACTGACTCCAGCTTGGCTCCCTGATTACGCCTGAGTGTTTTGCGTAGCTCCTTTCCTAAAGGTATACACACTTTTGTTTGCTGGGAAAATGTCTGCCACCAAACAGAAGGGCAGTCACCCTATTGATAGCTGAATCTTCTAGTCAAGACCTAGTTTGCACTTTGTGCAAGGTTGTGCTTGGCAAAGAAAAAGAGACCGTTACCCATGTTGCTGCTTTAGGTAAGGGCCATGATCACCTTTAGGGGGGGATACTGTGCTCACCATTACTCTATGACTATGTTGTTACCTTTTTGTGATGTTATATACTGTTTACTATTATTTAATGTATTTCTCTTTTTCTATTCTATAGTATTATACATTATCTCTGTTCTTTTAAAAAGACATTATTATGCAAACAAAAGCTCCTGAAGAAGCGGTGAACTTCCGCAAAACATGTCGAGCATATCAGCATAATTAAGAATAGGTGAACTGGTATTACCATCCACTTCAGTTGCACCTCTTATATTTAGATAGAGCTTTTCTCTTAAATGTGTATGTTTTAAACTTGTTGATGTCAAATTCAATAAAACGTATCTGTTTTATATATGTGTATCTTAATTGTTACGGTACCATTAAAGTCCACCAGCCTCAAAAAAAAACATTTCGATAGCACGTTGGTATCCCCTTTTTTGTATTGTTCATATTTTGGCACTGTATTTAAAGAAAGAGTACCGTTTTATACTTTTTAAAAGTCTTATCTGGTACTGCCTGCATAGGAGGCTTTTTTCAAGCCCCCCTCTTTCCTGAAATTCTTTCCTATCTTACAAAAACAATTCTCTTCTGTGCTGCAGGTTTTTCTGTCTCAGTTAAAGGGGGTTGTAAAGGTCCGTTTTTTTTCACCTTAATGCATCCTATGCATTAAGGTGAAAAAAAAAACCTGGCAATGACGGACCCCCCAGCCCACCCGTTTTTACTTACCTGAGCCCGTTCACCTGCTTGCCCCCGACGTCCTCTTCGCCACTCAGTCTGGCTGTTGATTGGATGGATTGATAGCAGCGCAGCCATGACGAGGGGTGGGGCCGAGTGATGCAGTCGGCGGCTCTATCACGGGAGCGCGCCCGCAAGAACTAACCCCCATGGGAGAGAGCTCCCATGAAGGGGGTTAGTTCTTGCGGGAAGGAGCCGAGACAGCTGCCGAGGGACCCCAGAAGACCAGGATCGGGGCCACTGTGTGCAAAACTAACTGCACAGTGGAGGTAAGTATAACATGTCTGGTTTTTTTTTGTTTTTTTTTAAACGGGAACCTTTTAGTATCCCTTTTAATGCAACTTTTTGCTTCCTTTTGATAGCAAGGACTTCAAATGTCCACTCTCGCTTTCTCCAGTGTAGAATTGTCGGAGGGCAAGCTTTTCTTTCTTCCCTTATGTTGTAAGATTGTCACAATGGGCTCTAGTCTTCTGGGTTGGGGCAGAGTTCTGGACCATCTCTCTGTTCAAGGATGTTGGTCTCTGGATGACTCCTGGAGTTGCTAGTAATTCATCTGTCATTACTTCACTAGACCCTTCTTCTGACCACTCATCTGGTCATGGTTCAATCAGACAGTGGCATTGTTGTGGCTTGCATCAATTCAAATTTGTATTAATTTTATGGATAATGTAACCAGGGCAGCTAGGACAATACAAAGATGTACAGATGGATGAAATCACATTATTGGGGGTATTCAAAGCTGATCAGAAACCAGGGGCTTACTCATTCCACTTGGTTCCACCTGTAATCAAAAAGTATTACTTTTTGGTGACAACCTCCTACATAGAATTCACTCTGGTTATTTGTTAAAAATGTATAAGTACAATTTGTCAGTCTTCATTTTTGATCTGCATTAACCATCTTCATGTGTGTTCTCGTTTTCTAGAACACCCTCCCAGAGCACTGACGGTTTAACCCCTCGTGGTGGCATGACTCCAAAGCCAGTTATTGGCGCCACACCAGGTCGAACACCACTACGAGACAAGCTGAACATAAATCCAGAGGACGGATCTGTCGATTATAATGACCCAGCTTACATAAAGCAATTGGTAAAAAAAAACACTTTATATGTCTTTTATTTCAGTTTGCAGTCTATTCTTAGGAATGTTTATCTCCAGGCTGTAGTTAAACTTTCAGTTTTAAATTGGCTAAACGCATTCCAGGTGCTTTAAAACGAAAGATGTGCAGTCTTTTTTTTTTTTTTTTTTTTTTTAAATCCTAAGTAGAAAAGTCTCGCCCCTGCCAGCATGCTGTAGCAAAGGAACCTTGCTCCTTGTGTAGAAGCAGTGGTCTCTCTGCAGTGGTCCTCACACAGCATGTTGAGTGCTAGAGCTCTTCACCCAGGAAATCTCTTAAGGTGAGACTAGACACAGAAGACAATAGTATCTCTCTGCAGGCGGGGGAAAGGCTTTTCTACCTAGGCTGTGGTTGCTTTCTAAAAAAAAATAAAAAAAAAATTTGTAAGACCTTGCACGCCTTTTGTGAGGGCACTGTGTACATACTGATCGATGCTGTCAAAGGAAAAAAAATGTTCATTGCTGCTTAACTGCTGTAGCATGCTTTAACGCTTTGCAGTATATCTTTAGCTGAATAATTGGTCATGAATTACAAAGGTCCTCGGAATGATAAATTAAAGGGTTAACAGCAAAGATCTTTATTTTTGCATCTTTAAAGCCGAAATCTTGCCAAATACAGAGTTGAAATACTTGGTGGTATGGTATACACCAAGAAGGATCATGCATCTGTTTAGATTCTGGTATCTCATTTGCTTTTCCAGCATTCACTTTAGACTGTTAATGAGGCAGAGCATTTTAAACTGGTTCTTTGCTCTCTTGTGCTGTTTGCACCTCCATGTGTTCATTGCCACCGCTTATAGATCACTGTGTTCCCACAGGTGAGTGACTTGTTAGTGATGTAGTGGCCAGGTAGGGGGTTGTTGTATCGGAAAGAAGCAGGCAACTGGCACACCAGGAAATGTCCAATGATGATTCTAGAGACAGTTTTAGCTCTGAAAGCCTGGAAGCAAACTTTTCTTTGAAAACTGATGTGCACTTTTGGTTGGGCACTTTATTAATTTAGCTTTTTTCCTGATGAGACCAGTGGTGAAAAGATGGATTAATAATTTTTTTGGGTTGCTACTAAAAACAAATGACTGTAGTAATCCACTAAAAATTGAGTTGCAGGATCATCTTGGAGACTTGCCCCCCCCCTCCTTTTTTCTATAGGCTCTGGATAGTGTTTTGATGGCAAGATATTACTATATTATAACAGGTATTGAATGTAACATATAAAAGATTTTGAGGACAGCCAAGCTCTGTTTTTTTATCCTTTACTTCTGTTGGGCCAAAAATGGATTAGGGCAGGCTAAGACTGGAGTTTAAATGTACCAAAGTATGAGTAGAGTTAGGTGGTTAGCGTGTTTTATAGGATGAATGAAATAATTACATTTCTCTTATCGTCTATGGACGGACACAGCTCTAATACTGTAAACGTGTGGGTATATGTCCCTGCTCGCATGAGAAGATCTAGGCAGAATGTTAGATGTTAGACACATACATTCTAGAACAAAACCAGAGCTGAACAGCCCCGCCCAGGGGGACGGTCCCTCCGGACATAACCCTCCTACCTGCAGCCAGCAGCCTCAGTTTTTTTTTTCTGCCTAGCAGAAGAAGACGTGGCTCTCTCAGCAGCCAGTCTCCTGGAAGATTTTGTTTTTAAATTTTATTCCTTTGGGAATTTTGTTGTTTTATTTTTGAGACCTTCAATCAACTGTCGGCTGGGCAACAGGTTGGGTACACTGGTATCCTCGTAGTCTTCCCTGTCCGACCATCGAGCGTGCTGATCCTCGCCTTGTGTGTGTGAGACTCAGTTCACGACATGCCCCATGACTCCAGTGGTGGCCGGGTGGCTTTTTAGGCTCCCGCGGTCCTCTCAAGATTGAACAGTACCATGCTGTATCTTTCGCAGTGGACGGGGCCCTACAGCTACTCAGTACTACTCTGTGATAGGTCTGTCTGAAACAAGCCAGTGGGTCCCTCTGGGACGGGTAAGTAGTCTCTCCTGCTGCAGGTGAGTACATGCTAGCTGTGTTTCCCTATATGGGGGGTTTCTCCCTGTCTCCCCCCTGTTATGCTGCTCTCTGCACCCTGTACTGGTGCTGTGCTGTGTGGTGGTACTTGGTGGTCACTCTGGCCTGGGGCGCTCATGTCTGTACTGCCATGTGTGAGTGTTTGGAGACTCCATGTGTGTGTGTTTGGAGACGCCATTAGCGCTGTGTGGTGTTTTAAACTGCGCTCGGCGGCCATCTTACCGTGGTTCAATGGCGCAGTAATATATGCGGCCGGCGGCCATTTTCTTGGAGCCGCGGCGCTTTCGGTTTCGGCCTCTATCGCTGCTGCGCCAATCTCCTCACACTCTCCTTAGGCTTCACTCGCGCTGCAGCGCGGTTACATACAGCAGAACTGAGCGGTCCTTATAAGGGTTGGTGAGTCCTCTGGGTATCCCTTCCTCAGCGCAGCCAGTGGGTGGACTGTATTATTCACTGTAATTGTGTATAGGGTCTCAGAGGGTGGCAGTATGGAGTCTGGTTCACCTGCTTCCCCACACTTGTCAGAGGCAACTGGCAGTGCTCCTGCACCTGCGGTCCCTATGGACCAGTTGTCGGCAGTCTTGGAATCGGTATACCGGGTTCGGTGTTATAGCCGCTTTGGCTTGAATATTGACACAGATGTCAATGCGTTTATTGATAATGGATGACATGACATTTAACATCACTTATTTAATCATTTGTAAGTATGGGATATGGCATATTGGTTGTGAACCGGCTCTGATTTCTGAGTCCACCAAATTTATATAGTTCATTCCTCTTGTTTCTCTCCCCTTTTTACTATCAGCCCTTATACATACAGTAATGATGACTTTAGTAAGAAGATTGGCATTAATCATACATGGCCAATATGTGTAATCATCAGTAGGCTTCCTTCATGTAGTGTTACGCATTGTGAGATAGTTGATTCCTTCCTTCTAGCACTGTCCTGTTCACAAAGGACAGCGGCTGGATGGAATTTATTATATCATTATCTTTCACTTGCATTTTAACTCTGTTTGGTGTAATGCATGTTGCATTGTTCTCTTTTCCCGATATGTCAGGATCGGTATGATCCGTGAATGGGGTTAAGATGATAGAGTAAGACATCTGGTGCATCATTTGGTTTCATCTAACATGTTTTTGTATGCCTTTTTGGCGCCCCATATGGTGCTTGTCTCTCAAAGCCATCCGGGAGTACGGACACCTGTGTGGTGACATGTTAAAGGCAACCAAATTTCTTTTGTACGAATAGTTTATTCTCTTATCCAATTCGGTCTAGTTAGGTTATCTCAGCATATACTTGATTTTATATTAATTACATATTTTATAATCTTTCACTATTTGTAATTTGATATTTTAAATAATATTTGCCCATTTGTAGTGTTATGCCGCTCTTGCACATCATTGTGTAGTAGGGCTGGGCGATTTTCCCCCCCAAAAAAATCTGCGATTTTTTTATAAAAAACTCGATTTACGATTCGATTCGATTTTTTTTTTTTTTTATTATATTAATTAAAGTGCATCAACAAACAAAATTGCAAAGGCAAACCCTTTCTAATAACTGCAAAGTCAGTGTGCAACAAACACACAATATATTCCAGCGCTCATGGAACATACATTATTAACTATTGAAAACTCTTGAAACTCTGTGTGTGATTCCTTCTGTCCCAGCCTTGCTGCGATCCTGGCTCTGCATCCTTTTGGGTTGGAGGGCCCTCCACACGTTGGTCTGCCTGTTGTCCATCATTCAAGGTACTGTGCTCACACGGAGATCATGCCACAGGCTTTGTTTTGACTTTTTTAACCCCTCCTTGCTCCACGGATGTCACTGCAAGTTTAACAAGTTTGTCACCACTGGCAACTGCAGAGTTAAGATTCATTTGCCCTCTGCCCATTTGGGATTGGATCCCTCTCTTTATTGTGATAAATGGACTAAGCTTTTTTATCAATTCTTCAAGAGTTTTCAATAGTTAATAATGTATGTTCCATGAGCGCTGGATTATATTGTGTGCATGTTGTGCATTTTGTACTTCTGGGTACGGATTTTTTCTTGCTGTGCTGGATCCTGTTTTTTCCCCCTTTTGGATACTTTGTACTTCCCAAAATATTTGGGATTTTTTTCTTCTTATTATTATCATCCATTATATTTTTTTCTTTATCCACCAATTTAGGGCTTGTGACCTTTTGTTGTTTTTTGCAGTGTGCAACAAAGATTGTTGAACATCCAAATTATTATTAATACTGTATTTGGATTTAGCTAATAAAACAACAAAAAATCCTGAGGTTACTCTTAGTTGAATTGAACTGTGTCCATGCCTCACTGTGTCCATGCCTCGCTGTGTCCATGCCTCGCTGTGTCCATGCCTCGCTGTGTCCATGCCTCGCTGTGTCCATGCCTCGCTGTGTCCATGCCTCGCTGTGTCCATGCCTCGCTGTGTCCATGCCTCGCTGTGTCCATGCCTCGCTGTGTCCATGCCTCGCTGTGTCCATGCCTCGCTGTGTCCATGCCTCACTGTGCCCAATGCCTCACTGTGCCCAATGCCTCACTGTGCCCATGTCTCACTGTGCCCGTGTCTCACTGTGCCCATGCTTCAATCACTGTGCCCGTACCTGATGCAGATTTTCATGGTATACAGATTTTACTGCTACACCGGTGGCCATTCCAGTATTCAAAAGCCGCGCCTCCTCCTCGTCTGTGATAGGCGGAACACTAAATTTCCCAGCATTCAGTGTTCCGCCTATCATGGTCATCCTCATAACACAGACGAGGATGAGAGGATGTCCGTGATAGGCTAAATATTGCCTGCTGTGAAATTGAGTGTTCCGCCTCGGGAGGCGCGGCTTTTGAACACTGCAATGGCCGCCGTCTGTCTGCATGACACGCTGATCAGGTAGGCAGACGGCGGCTGCAGCGAGTAGATGTAATTGGGGTAATGCTGCCCAGTGCCATTCCGGATACGCCCCCTGCAGTCCTGCTACGGAAACTTTGAAGGGAAGGAAAAAAAAATAAAAAAAAATTTTTTATTTAAAAAAAAATCTTAAAAAATCGATTTTCTTCAAAACTGAATCGATTTGAGCTCAAAACTCGATTCAAGATTAAAATCGATTTTTTTCCCAGCCTTATTGTGTAGTAAGGAGCATTGCAAGACATGGGCAGGAATCCCCCAGCAAAGATGGTGGATTTGTGGAGGTGCGTCCTGGAGGTCAGAGCCGGGCGTGTCCATTACATTTTGTATTATAAAAAGCGGTGAGTCCGCACGCCGCTCGTGCCCCTGGAAGACGTCATTCTTTGACGAAACGGCGTAGGGAGTAGCGGCGTGCTGACGTCACCACGAACAAACAGCGCTATCCCAGAAGGACGGGCGGATGTTTGAAGCCGGCCGGCTTATGAACGAGTTTTACCAATGCTTTTAAAGTACTACGTTTGTGTAAGTGTATCTTTAATTTTTATATTAACTGTTATGAAGTACTTCACCATGGTGGCTCTTATGTCTCTTTTGAAATCATGCATCTGGAGACTAAGCTGAGAAGCCCTTAATGCGGAGGAAAAAGAATCTTTTTGTGTGATACACTGCAGAGAGACCCTAGGCGGGGGAAATAGCCACAAGTGTATATGATCTCTTTATCAGGGATCCACATGAGCTGGTAAGGAGATTTGAGACTGAAGGTGGAGGATCTTTGTCTTTTCCAATGCTTCACTTCTTCTTGGGTGTTTTAGTGTGAAGTCACCAATACTCATTTACCTGCATTGAACAGTCTTGAACTAACGATATCTTGGAACTTTCATTACTTTGGGATATGTCATTTTCTAATCTCGGTTTGGACATTTTATGAGAAGAATTACATGTCATTTCAGTTTGTTTGAGTTTTTTTCATTTTTTTGAAGATTGTGATGACTATACGTCGGAGTTAGTCATCACAGAGGTTTTGAGCTTATTTATTTCAAGCACGCCAATAACTTTACATCCTATGGCCATTTACTATAGGTCACATTACAGAGTGTTATGTTATATGGTTATCAGTTATTAATTCACGCAGCGCTATTGGTTTTATTTTATATTGTTTGTATTTGTGTATATCCACAATTTTCAGTTGCAGCAGCGGCCACCATAATTTCATTGGTGGTATTATTCCATTTATTTTAGTTTTTGATATGCGCAGTAGTTTTCCTTTACACAGTCTTGGAATCATTCCTTGTCAGGATGGAAGCGGTGTGCGAGCGCAAGGGAGCTGTAAAGCGCCCCCTCCCCACACATTCTCCAGTAGGGGAGTGCTCTGACTCGGATATGGGCCTAGCTACTGCTGCTCAGGACCCTAGCTCTGATGATTTTAATGTTTTTGAACAGGACATTCCCTGTGAGGAAGACCCCAGTTCTGAACCAGTAACTGACAGGGTGCTTGTGAGTGAACTCATTGATGCTGTGAGGGACACTCTCAAGCTAAATGATGCGGCTGAGGAGCCTTAGGTGGAGGCTGTCTCCTTTGGCTCCTTTAAAGCCGTTTCTTCAAAAAAGGTCTTTCCATATGTGCCCTCTTTTGATATTCATCGACCAAGTCTGGGATAAGGCTACCACGCTCCCAATGGAAGGGACTCCTGCATTTAAGGATCCCACTGACAGGAGGTCAGAAGTGGTGAGTAGAACTATGTTTGCCTTGTTGGGGTCTGCCTTACGCCCTATAGTGGCGACGACCCTTGTGTCTCAGACACTCACAGGCTGGGCAAAGATTTTGCACCAGACGGTGCAGGAGCATAATCTCCTTCCAGAGACCATTTGCCCTGGCTCACCAACTTGCGCAGGGGTTGGTCTATGTGTGCGATGCCACTTTGGATGCGGCCCCTTTAATATCTGGGGCCTCTATCTCTGCTGTGGTGTTGCGTCGCCTTATCTGGCTGAAATGCTGGTCGGCCAACCTAGCTTCCAAGAAGCTCCTGGCTGACTTGCCCCTTAAGGGCGGTAGATTGTTTGGGGCCGCCCTGGATGACATTATTAAGGATGTCACAAGGGGTAAGAGCACCTTCCTTCCTCAGTCCATTAAGGAAAAGGAGCCCCACCGTAGGCCGGGCCCTTCCTTTCCGGCGAAGAAGGTTTTTCGTCAGTGAGACTCCACGGGTAAGCCCTCCCAGACTGAAAAGAGTGCGGCTGGGGGACAGAAGCGTCCCTGAGTGCGTAAGCCTCCCAAGCCCGCCACCGCATGAAGTCTTGCCCCTGCCCGACTCGGGTGGGGGGACGTCTTCGCAGGTTCACGGTTCGGTGGACTTCCCGGATCTCTGACCGGTGGGTGTGCGAGGTGGTCACCTCGGGATACAGGATGGTTCCGCTCGTGGTCCCCAAACAGGTTCTTTCCCTCGAACCTCCCTCTCCTTCCTGCCCGTCGGGCGGCCCTCTTGGGGGCTGTACAGGATTTGCTCAGGTGCGGAGTAATTGTGCTGGTTCCGCCACGAGGTTTCATTGGTTTTACTCAAACCTGTTCCAAAAAAGGACGGGGTCCGGCCAATCCTCGACCTCAAGGCCTTGAATGCCTATGTGAGGGTACAAAAATTCCGGATGGAATCCATTCGCACAGTGATTGCGACACTCCACCAAGGGGATTTTCTGGCATCCTTGGATATCAAGGACGCCTACTTGCACGTCCCGATCTGCGCAAGTCACCAGAAGTTTCTGCGCTTTGCCATAGGGAAAGTCCACTATCAGTTTGTGGCTCTTCCCTTCGGCCTAGCATCGGCAGCACGGGTTTTCACCAAAGTGCTTGCCCCGGTTCTAGCTTTGCTGAGACAGCAAGTAATTGTTATCGTGGGCTATCTGGACGATCTCCTCCTAAGAGCAGAAAATGGCTCAGAGTTGGAGGAAAATGTGACCATAGTCAGTCAGACCCTCCGGGACTTCGGGTGGCTCCTGAACATGCAGAAGTCGGTTCTAGTCCCGACTCAGTGTTCGGAGTATCTGGGTCTGATCCTGGACACTTCGGCAACGAAGGTGTTTCTACCCTCGGAGAAGTTACAGACACTTCAGTCTGCAGTACGGGTCCTGACGTCCCGAAAATGGTTGTCAATCCGTTTCTGCATGAGAGTCCTGGGACTCATGGTGGCTTCCTTCGAGGCAGTTCCGTATGCCCAATCACACACTGCATTGCAGAAGGAAATTCTGTCCATTTGGGACAAGTCCCCGTTGTATCTTCAGATCACTCTGTCAGGGCGTCCTTGACGTGGTGGCTGAGATCCCCAGCTCTTTGGTCCTGGAAGTCGTTCCTCCCCATCCAGTGGATGGTGGTCACGACGGACGCCAGCCTGACGGGTTGGGGTGGGGTTTGGGGAGTCCTGTCAGCTCAGGGGCTCTGGACTCCGGACGAATCTCGTCTACCAATCAGCGTTCTGGAATTGCGAGCGATCAGACTGTGTCTCTCCGCGTGGTCGAAGAGGCTACAGGGTCGCTCGGTCAGAATCCAGTCGGACAACGCCACGGCCGTGGCTTATGTCAACCATCAGGGGGGCACTCGGAGCTCGGCTGCGGCATCCGAGGTGGCCCACATCCTAAGGTGGGCGGAAAGAAGCGTGCTGGCTCTGTCGGCCGTCTACATTCCGGGCGTAGAAAATTGGCAAGCGGACTATCTGAGTCGCCAGTCCCTGGACCAGGGGGAGTGGTCCTTGCATCCGGAGGTGTTTCAACTCCTTTGTCGGTGGTGGGGCACGCCGGACGTGGACCTGATGGCGTCTCAACTCAATCGCAAGGTGTCGAGGTTTGTGAACCAGGTCCAGGGACCCCTGGGCGGATGCCTCGGACGCGTTGGTGGCCCCGTGGGGTCAGTATCGCTTGATGTATGCTTACCCTCCACTGCAGTTGCTTCCTTGTCTGCTGCGCAGGGTAGCGGCCGAGGGCATTCCGGTGATCCTCATTGCTCCGGATTGGCCTCGGCGTCATTGGTACGTCGATCTGGTACGTCTCATCGCGGACGTCCCTTGGCGATTGCCCATGAGGGAGGACCTTCTGTCTCAAGGTCCTATCTTTCATCCTGCTTTACAGTCTCTGGTTTTAACGGCATGGCTATTGAGAGCCAGGTGCTGAAGGACCGAGGCCTTTCGGATTCGGTAATTTCGACCATGCTGAGGGCACGGAAGTCTTCTTCTAGAAAGATCTATCACCGTACCTGGAAAGCTTACATCGCTATGTGTGAAGAGCTAGACTGGCGTCCACGGACGTACTCTGTCCCCAGAATCCTGCGGTTCTTGCAGCGTGGTGTAGCCCAAAGGCTGGCTTTGAGCACAATTAAAGGTCAGATTTCGGCCTTGGCCGTTTTCTTTCAACGACCCCTAGCAGGTCATTCTTTAGTTAGCACCTTTGTGCAGGGGGTTCGCCATGTGATTCCCCCTGCCAATCCTCCGCTCCCTCCCTGGGATCTGAATTTGGTGCTCTCGGTTCTCCAGGAAACCTCCTTTTGAAAATATCAGAGATATTCCTCTCAACTTTTGTCTCAGAAGGTGGCTTTCTTAGTGGCCATTACTTCTGTTAGACGGGTGTCTGAGTTGGTGGCCCTGTCATGCAAGTCGCCTTACCTGGTCCTCCATAAGGATAAGGCGGTGTTGCGTCCGCGACCGTCTTTCCTTCCAAAGGTGGTTTCGGTTTTTCACCTTAATGAGGACATTGTCCTTCCGTCCTTGTGCCCTCACCCATCGCATCCCAGAGAGTTTGCGCTTCACAATTTGGATGTGGTGCGAGCCTTACGGGGTGTACCTGTCGGCTACTGCTTCTATTAGGAAGTCTGACTCACTGTTTGTGTCTCTGGTCCAAAACAGGGCCAAGCGGTGTCGTCTGCCACCATTTCCAGGTGGATCAGACAGACTGCTATACAGGCCTATGCCATTAAGGGGCGGGCAGAGAAGATTACCGCTCCAGGTGAGTGAGTTCTGTTGATCTTAAAACAATCAGGAAGCCGTGGGTGCTGGCGATGCACAAGGCAAACAGAAAACAACAGGTGAAGGAATGGACAGCCGCACTCCAAAAAACCTTTTCGGTTGCTTTTTTTTGTGACCTGTGGTGCATTTGTTCATCTATTTTTACAATAAAAAGCAAGCGAAAATGTTTTTTGGAGTGCGGCTGTCCATTCCTTCACCTGTTGTTTTACATTAAGGGGCGGGCGCCTCCCTTTCCGGTTACGGCGCATTCCACCCGGGCAATTGGTGCTTCCTGGGCTTTCCGACATCAAGCGTCGGTTGCAAGTGTGCAAGGCGGCGACCTGGTCGTCCGTTCATACCTTTTTGAAATTCTATAAGGTTGCTGCATCTTCGGATGCTTCCTTCGGCCGCAAAGTGTTGCAGGCCGCTGTTTAAATGTTGCTATTTCCCTGTTGAGGAGCTCTGCTTGTTTGGAGTGAAGTTTTGGTTTTTCCTTTTACTATTGCTCCCACCCTTTTCTGATACTGCTTTGGGACGTCCCACACGTTTTACAGTATTAGCGCTGTGTCAGTCCATGGACGATGAGAGAAAATAGGATTTTTGTACTCACCGTAAAATCCGTTTCTCTGACGTCCATGGACTGACACAGCACCCACCCTTCCTTTTTAAGGTTTGTACTGCTTTGTTTTACGAACTGAGGCTGCTGGCTGCAAGTAGGAGGGTTATGTCCGGAGGGACCGCCCCTCCTGGATGGGGCTGTTCAGCTCTGGTTTTGTTCTAGAATGTATGTGTCTAACATTCTGCCTAGATCTTCTCCTGCGAGCAGGGACATATACCCACACGTTTTCAGTATTAGAGCTGTGTCAGTCCATGGACGTCAGAGAAATGGATTTTACGGTGAGTACAAAAATCCTATTTTGTTGCAGCCAGGCAGTGGTGTGTGAGCTACAAAGCTCAGTGTTATAATGAAAAATGTAGCCTGATATTTCTTTATCGTACATCACGGGACACAGAGCGGCATAGTAATTACTATGTGGGTTATAGAGCTTACCTTCCGGTGATGGACACTGGCACACCCAAGACAGGAAGTCCCCTCCCTATATAACCCCTCCCATATCGGGAGTACCTTTGTTTTGTTGCCAGTGTCTAAAGGTGTTGGTCACGGTTAAGCATGTATTCAAGTTAGCTCTGCGTATGGTCTTTGAGGCCTAAAGGCGAGCTATTCCGGATCCGTCCAAAGTGCTTCAATGCCAAAATGGACGGTACCTGGGCCTCGGGGAAGAAGATGTGGACCATCTACGAGGTTTGGCCTGTAATGCCTCTCTTAGGAGGGCTGGACCCTGGGATCCAGTACTCTGGTCAGACCCAATACCAAGAGGTTTTCTGGCAGGGTGCTATACAGGTCCAGGGGAGTGGTATTCCTTTCAGTAGGACCCCGGTCCCTGAAGGTCAAATGACGTTGCCCGCCAAAGGGGCGAAGTTTGGGCTCTCTGTTCCGAACAGGGTCCTGCGGCGGGGACAGGTAAGTGAGGGTCCCTGATTAACTTGGTCCAGCAGGGACCCTTCAAAACTAATGTGTTTGCCTGTATTTTACCTACATGGTATATTTCCCACTGTACCTGATGCCTAAAATATCTTTGATAAACCTGAAATGTATTTTCTTATGGTTCTATTGGACATTATGTAGTACCCCTGTGTGGCCACAGGAGGGAGATACTTGAGAATGTCTATATAGCTGGGCATACCTTCTATAAGTGTAATGCCTAGACAGATGGAGGAGCATTCTTCTATGTACAAGCTCTGCAGTACCCATCTGTAAAAATTTTACCATACCTGCTAGGGGGACCTGGAAACAGCGTTCTTAGACATGGCGCTGTGGTCGCCCTCTATAGTGTCAGCTTGGCTCCAATGTAAAACTGCAGCTCCCTCCTGCTCCTCTCCCCATTCCTTCCAGGGAGTGTTCTGGCATGCGCGCATTTGCGTGCGCATGCACGCATTGGCGTATGCGCGCCAGGCGCGCTTCTGCGCATGTGCGGGTGTCCTCTGCTTTAAAAAGACAGCCTCTGCGAGACATGCTGTAAGAGGACGGACACATCAGCAGAGCTCCTTGGTGACATTTATTTTTGATATTATATTGGGCACACTACAGGTGGTGATACAGGCATCCCCAAGGCACATTAGTTTAGTCACCTGACTAGCTCTCATAGCAGGAAAAAAAAGGGACAAATGTTGGGACTTTGAATGAGGCGCGAACAGGAGGTCCACGCCTCAATGAAACGTGAGGAGAAGTTCACGCCTCCATCCCTGTGCTGAATGCAACATAAAGGGGGGGGGGAGGTTTGGGACTTTGAATGAGGTGTGTTTGTACAGACCGAAAAAGATCATATAGATAGAACATCCATGTGTTTATTCCTAAAACATACATTGGCGTGACATGGTAAAACATAACATGCATGATACAATTTAACAAGCTTGCATAAGAATGATGATAAAATGCATGCCGCTTCATGAAAAAAATATGCATATTGGATATGAAACAAAATATGATCAAAGAGAAAGCATATGTTGATAGAACCATTTGAAAATACATTGGATGCATCAAGATAGACCCGGCATGTTTCGTGGACTGCATCCACTCAAGGGCCATGCATCCATGTTCTAAAAAGGAACAAAAAATATGAATGATCATTCTAGTCTATTTGTATCGATTCCATGAACAATTTGTTAAAATTACTAAAGGGTTCCTGGCCATACTGAAAAATTTATAACTCACATCTGAGATGAGACATGTGACAACGTGTGTCAGAGGCCGGTCAGTAATGTCTCTCATAGCAAGCTTGTACGCTAGACTATAGCTAGTGGTGGGTGCATTTTTGGCTGTAAGTCCTTAGCTTGAGCTAGGACTATGCCTTCCAAGGGCTCTGGGAGTAAAAATCCTAAGAGACTAAAGGGTTCACCATCGGGCTCGGAGGATCTGGGGCTTGCTCCTACTAATATATCCTCCCCTGATAAATCCAAGGTAGTTACCCGAGGGGAGCCATCAGGAATGCTAGGTGCTGCGGCTGTCCTCAGTTCACCTGCTCCGGTGTATGTGACAGAGGAGGCTTTTACCTCTGCTTTGGGAGGATTAGAACAAAGATTGGCGGCATTAATCGCTTCCTCCCTGCTGGGAAAATAGAGCGCCAGATCTCCATCTCCACCATTAGAGTATCTAACAGCAGAGCAATTGTCTCTGGATGAAATTGATTTTCCTGCAGGGGATCAGGAGGATGATGCAGCCTCGGAGGAATCTACTTTAGAGGAACCATTTTCAGCCTCTCAGGCTGAAAAATTGTTAGTTCAGTCTTTAACAGACATGGTTCGGTCAGCTTTCAAGCTGCCCCTTTCAGAACCAGCAACTACATCGGTTTCTTCATTGGGCTCTTTGAAAGCCCCACAAGCTAATGGTTTCTTTCCAGTGCATCCATTGTTAGAAAATCTCATTTATAAAGATTGGGAACATCCTGATAAATTGTTCCTTCCTCCCAAAAAGTTTTCTGTGGTATATCCTATGGAGGAAAAGTTCACCAAAAAATGGAGCCTTCCTTCTGTGGACACTGCCATCTCTTCTGTGAACAAATCCCTGACATGACCAGTGGACAATGTACAGATGTTTAAGGATCCAACAGATAAAAAGTTGGAAACCCTATTTAAAGACTGCTTTTTCTACAGCTGGTACTGTAACTCAGCCTGCAGTGGCAGCCATTGGCATCTGTCAGGCCTTGAAAGACCAGATGAAGCTGGCTTTAAAAGACATGCCAGTTCAGCAGGCGCAGGATTTAGCAGATCTATCTAGGGCTTTATGTTTTGCGGTTGACGCCATTAAAGATTCAATTCATCAGGCCTCCCGCCTTACGCTGGTGTTGGTACACATGTGTAGACTCCTATGGCTAAAAAACTGGTCAGCCGAGACGCCCTGTAAAAAGCTCCTGGCTGGATTTCCATTCCATGGGGAGCGGTTATTTGGTGAGGACTTGGATAAATACATCCAGAAAATCTCCAGTGGGAAGAGTACCCCTTTACCTATTAAAAGGAAATTCAGAGGCCCTGCCTTCAAGCGGCCCACCTCGCCAATCCCAGTAACTTCAGCCTCTAAGCAGTTCCGACGGCCTCCCCGATCCAATCCTGGAGGGAGAGAGCTCAGGGACAGCCACAGGGTAATAAAAAGCCCTGGAACCGAAGGAATACTAAACCAGCCCCCAAGTCGGCCTTATGATGGGTCGCCCCCACTCAGACGAGTGGGGAGAAGACTTCTGTTGTTTTCAGGGGCTTGGCGAGAGACGATCCGAGACAGATGGGCTCTCTCCACGGTATCCTTGGGATACAAGTTGGAGTTGCAGGAATTTCCTCCTTGTTTATAACATCAAACGTCTCAAAAGGTCCAATAAGGAGAAGATCTCTCCTTTCGACGTTAGACCGACTATTATCCCAAGGGGTAATTGTGGAAGGTCCAGTAAAAGAACAGAGGTTGGGATTTTACTCAAACCTCTTTACCGTTCCAAAGCCCAACAGAGATGTAAGACCCATACTAGATCTCAAAGGTCTAAACAAATTCCTAATTGTCGAATCGTTACGTATGGAATCAATTCGGTCAATAGTCGCCTCCCTACAAGGGGGAGAATGGTTGGCGTCCATCGATATCAGGGACGCTTATTTACATGTTCCTATATTCCCCAGTCATCAAAAGCTTCTACGCTTTGCGGTGGAACAGCGCCATTATCAGTTTGTGGCGCTACCCTTCGGGTTGGCCACGGCTCCGTGAGTGTTCACA
This sequence comes from Rana muscosa, assembly GCA_029206835.1. Taxonomy (NCBI): domain Eukaryota; kingdom Metazoa; phylum Chordata; class Amphibia; order Anura; family Ranidae; genus Rana; species Rana muscosa. Next base: position 939,813,898 of record CM055122.1, on the reverse strand, counting down.
AAGATCTTGGCCCCTCTGTTGGCCCACTTAAGAACTCAGGGAATATCTATAAGGGCCTACCTGGACGACCTATTGATAATAGATCAGTCGGCTTCCAATCTAAGGGTTTCTGTACACAACACGGTACAATACCTGAAATCCCGGGGCTGGGTCCTAAATCTGGACAAATCGGCCTTGCAGCCAGCAAGAAGACTTGAATATTTAGGCTTACTCATAGACACAGACCAAAGAGAGGTTTTTCTGCCTCAGGCAAAAATCGCTTCCTTAAGAGAACTAATTCAAGCGATCTGTGCAAAGAGACAGCCATCCATTTGTCTTTGCATGCGGTTGCTGGGAAAGATGGTAGCCTCATTCGAAGCGGTTCCGTATGCTCAATTCCATTCAAGGAAATTGCCGAACGCCATCCTATCCGCCGAACAAAAAGGTTCAAGCCCTAGACTTCCCAATGTCCCTGGCGTCGTCAGTACGCAGGAGTCTATGTTGGTGGTTGGTACCCCAAACCTTACAAAAGGGAAAGTCGTTCATTCCAATCTCTTGGAGGGTAGTAACTACGGATGCCAGCCTTCTAGGCTGGGGGGCAGTACTGGAGCAATGTTCACTCTAGGGAAAGTGGTCGAATATCGAGAAGACCTTGCCCATCAACCTGCTGGAAATTCGGGCGGCACGGTTGGCCCTGAAAGCATGGACTTCCAAGCTACATGGGTCTTCTGTCAGGATCCAATCAGACAATGCCACAGCTGTGGCATACATCAATCACCAAGGGGGCACCAAGAGCGGTGCGGCCCAGAAGGAGGTGAATCATATCCTGATATGGGCAGAAAAGCATGTCCCATGCATATCCGCTAGAATTGGAAAGCAGACTTCCTGAGTCGGCAGCAGTTATCCCCAGGGGAATGGTCTCTTCACCCCAACATCTTTCAGACAATATGTCAGAGATGGGGGACACCAGATGTAGATCTATTGGCATCCAGGTTCAACACGAAATTGAGCAGCTTTGTGTCCAGAACAAGGGACCCGCTCGCTTGCGGATCGGATGCACTGGTGTTCCCGTGGGATCAGTTCGCACTAATATATGCGTTCCCTCCGCTGCAGCTACTACCTCGACTCCCCCGCAGAGTCAGGATGGAATGGAGGCCAGTGATTCTGGTAGCCCCAGCATGGCCTCGGAGATCCTGGTACGCGGAAATTGTAAGAATGTCTGTAGGCAAGCCTTGGACCCTTCCGCTTCGGCCAGACCTGCTCACGCAGGGTCCAATATACCACCCTTCTTTACAAACTCTAAATTTAACGGTCTGGCTATTGAATCCCACATTCTAAGAGAAAGAGGTCTCTCTAACACAGTGGTGTCTACGATAATCAATGCTAGAAAGCCAGTATCTAGACATATATATTATAGAGTTTGGAAGGCGTATGTGGCATGGTGTGAAGCCAAGAAATGGCATCCTCGGAAGTACGTCATAGGCAGAATACTTGACTTCCTGCAGTGGGCTGTTGTCAAAAACCTATTAAGGGACAGGTTTCGGCCTTATCGATATTTTTTCAAAGGCTACTAGCTACACATTCGCTAGTAAAGACCTTCTTGCAGGGTGTGTCTCGTATCATCTCACCAGTGAGGTCTCCCTCATGTCCATGGGACTTAAACTTGGTTCTATCAGTCCTTCAAAGACAACCTTTTGAACCATTACTCCACATTCCTTTAGTGCTTCTCACCAGGAAATTGGTGTTCTTGGTAGCTATATCCTCAGCCAGGAGGGTAACGGAATTAGCAGCTTTGTCTTGCAAGGAGCCATATTTGATTATCCATAAGGATAGAGTGGTTTTACGTACACATCCAGCCTTTCTTCCGAAGGTCGTGTCAAGTTTTCATTTGAACCAAGATGTAGTTCTACCTTCCTTTTTTCCCAAACCTAGTTCGGTGGAAGAGAAATGATTACATTCTTTGGATGTAGTAAGAGCAGTTAAAGGCTATCTTGAAGCTACTGCTATGATTCGGAAAACTGATGTTTTATTTATTCTGCCAGAAGGGGCCAGGCAGCGTCGAAATCTACTATTTCTACGAGGATTCGGCAGGTTATTATTCAAGCCTATGGTCTGAGAAAGAAGGTGCCTCCATTTAAAATTACAGCACACTCTACTAGAGCGGTTGGTGCTTCTTGGGCAGTGCATCACCAGGCCTCCTTGGCTCAAATCTGTAAGGCCGCAACTTGGTCTTCAGTCCACACATTCACTAAATTTTATAAGGTGGATGTAAGAGGTCATGAGGATATATCACCTTTGGGCGTAGTGTGCTGCAGTATAGGTCCTCATGCCTGATGGAGCCCAGCTTGTTATGGTGTCTCCCTCATTTTGGCATTGTTTTGGGACATCCCACATAGCAATTACTATGCCGCTCTGTGTCCCGTGATGTACGATAAAGAAAATAAGGGTTTTACAGGTAAGCGGTTATAAAAATCCTATTTTCTTTATCGTACATCACGGGACACAGAGCTCCCACCCCTCTTTTGGGGACTCTTATTGCTTTGCTACAAAACTGAGGTACTCCCGATATGGGAGGGGTTATATAGGGAGGGGACTTCCTGTCTTGGGTGTGCCAGTGTCCATCAGCTGAAGGTAAGCTCTATAACCCACATAGTAATTACTATGCCGCTCTGTGTCCCGTGATGTACTCCAAGAAAAGGATTTTACAGGTAAGCTGTTATATGAAATCTTCAAAAATATGATTTTTATAACATCACACACAGTAATTTTTATTAGGCTATGTTACGACACCCCGAGTATGAGAGGGATTAAATGGTTTGTAAAGGAAAACGTTTTTTCACTTTAATGCATTCTATGCATTAAGGTGAAATAACATCCAACAATACAGGCCCCCCCGAGCCCCCGTTTTACTTACCTGAGCCCTTGAAAGTCCCGTGCTCGCCCCTGTCATCCTCCTCGTTTCTGAACCTGGCCGTTGGTAGGCTACAATGGATGGATTGAAAGCAGCGCAGCCATAGGCTCGCGCTGCTGTCAATCACAACCAATTACGCGGCGCGCTGGGGGGCGGGGCCGAGTGATAGTGAGCGGCTATAGCCGCCGGCTGCATCACTGGAGCGCGCCCGCAAGGACTCGCCACCATGCGAGCTCGCTCGCATATAGGTGGTGAGTTCTTGCGGGGAGGAGCTGAGACAGCCGCCGAGGGACCTCCAGAAAACCAGGTTCAGGGCCACTCTGTGCAAAACGAGCTGCACAGTGGAGGTAAGTATAACATGTTTGTTATTTAAAAAAAAAAAGTTTTTATTTACAACCCTTTAAATATTCCATTCTCAAACACAAGGCTGCTACCAGACACTCCAGTCAGGCGAACAAGAAACCCAGACGAATAATTCTCCCCCAAATACGAGACGAGGCTCTGTATGAGGTTCAAGCAGAAATTACAATCTTTATTGAAAGACAGGCTTATATACCGTAAAAGAGGAGGTGTATACATATCCTGGTCATATTACTCTGAAAATACACCTGTGACCAGACCTAATTAACATGAGCTAATTAACTAATCCCTTACAGCAGCTGATGACTCGGACATGACCTTTAGGCCAGACTTGGCGTCTGTTGGCTAAGAAGACACAATCCGCATTATCACGAATACACCTTCACACAATTGCAGGGTCAATTTGCACAAGCAACAATGAGATCCAATGACTCTTAAATTGAACTTCCTGGAATGCCCATATAAGGAGGTATACTTCCTGGGCATAGACCTCACAGCACACAGGGGATAACATCTTCATATTTCTTGAGAGATATTGTTAATGAATATTACTGTCCCATTTGAAGTAGTCCAAGATATATTTTCTCAGTTACGCTATGCCCCTAATGGACATAGGGTGATTTAGACATTAGAGGTGCATGGGGAGCTGTAGCAAGGGTACCCCATACTTTCCAAGAGATTCTGGGTTCCACGGGCCCTCCCGTTACATCTCTCCCCTTTCGGCAGGAGACTAACACAGGAGGAGACCCCAGACGGGTTGACTCCAAAGTTAGTCCATAGTTCCATTGCCCCAATGCCAGTATTCACACAGAACCCCAAAAAAATTGCTCCAAACAGAGCATTACTCACCCAGCCAACCTCTGCCTCTCTCAGAGAACATACCCGCCGCTGGGGAGAGGCCTGGCCCTTCTCCCTGGAGTCCTTTCAGCCGCTGGAGAGAAAACAGGGTGACTGGGCTCAGTCTCATGCTGTTGGGGATCTGAGCAAACTGCCCAGCATCCCTGGAGTATACAAGTCCCATCCATTTGTGGTAGGTGAAAATCCCCTAGTGCTTGCAAAGCAAGGCTGACCTCCTCCTGTCTCAGTGTCGCACCATTTTCTGGGGTTGTGTCAGTGAAGACCGAAGTCCCATCCACTACCACAGGAACTCCCTCTTCTGTTAGTTGAGGGCAGAGGCCAGCAGCACTCTGCTCTGTTGCCAGTTCTTCTGCTGGGTTGCTGTGAGTGGAGACCGCAGTCCCATCGCCCAATATCCGCTCAAGCTGCAGTTGTGTGCAGAGGCCAGTAGCATTCTGCCCTGCTGCCAGTGATGCAGCTGGGAGTAAAAGCTTTACCCTCTCAGCTTGTTGCTGGAGAGAGGGGCCAACTGCCCCGGGCCCCCTGGAACTCCACAGTTGTTTTCGGTGCTGGGCAGAGGTTGGTAGCACTCTGCCCTGTTGCCAGTACTTCTGCTGGAAACCCCACACCATCTGCTCCGGCTAACTGTTGGGGAGGGAAAATGGCTGACTCTCCTCCCTGCATCTCTGAAATCCACTGGGAAAGAGGAACAATCACCTTCTCACCTCGGGCCTCCAAAACTGCCACGGGTGTAGAGCAGGGGTCTGCAGTACTCTGTCCTGCTGCCAGTACTTGAGCAGGCAATGCATAATCCATAACATCCTCTGGAACAGTCCATTAAGTCCATACATTCTGTAATCTGTGGCTGGGGAGATGAGCCAACTGCCCCAGCTCCCTGGAACTCCACAGTTGTTGCCATTGCTTGGTAGAGTTTTTGGTAGCATGCTTCCCTGTTGCCAGCACTTCTGCTTGGGACTCCACATCATCTGCTTCGGCTTTAGGAATGGCACTCTCCAGATTTTCCACTGCCGATTCCTCTTGCATGTTGCTCGACAGGTACATTCCTCCATCCAAGATCATCCCAAGCAGAAACAGGATCATCAAGGTCATTCAGCACTTCAGCTTTGGGGATGGCAATCTCCAGATTTTCCACTGCTGATTCTTCAGCCAGGATTTCAGAGTTGTCAACTGGTATTTCCTGGTATTTCCTGATAGTCCCAGGCAAAGGAAGTCCCACCCTGCTGCTGAACAGTCTAGCAGCTGTCTGTAGGCGATCTCCAGCTCCCATTCCTGAACGGCCAGAAACTCCAAATCTTTCTCTGCCCAGTGCCCTTCCGAGACATTCAGTCTTCGCTCTCTGTGCTCCATTATTTCCTCTAAACGCCACTCCCGATCACTCCCAAAGTCAGGGTCCCTGGACATCCTCCAATACAACAATCCCAGGCCATCAAAGTCAAAGCCTTCCATGGGGCTGTAATCCGCTGACCACGGGCACTCTTGGGCTACATACCACCTGAGGGCTCTGTAGCTCTCGTCCAACCGCATCTCTGCCCGGATCAGCCTGCTTAACTCGGCTGTCCACTCCTGCTTCGGTTGTTCCCCCAATAACAGCATTCGTGCATCATACTGCGACCAGTACCTTACATAGATGGAGGGAAGAACTTTTCCCTGGTGTTGCTGCTCGAGAGCTATCGCTTTCTTCCAGAGTTCGCAGCGGATAGAATCAGACCACCCCAGCAGGGCCTCCTCTGATACTGTTCCTCTATGCTGTATCTGCATCTCTTGCAACCTCCTTCTGAATTTCTCTTCCATGGCAGCTGGTTTCTGTACCTCTCCTCTCCTTTCAGTTGTTGCTGCTGTGACTTCTGCTGCAGCACCTCTTTGCTGTAGCCAATTTGCCTCCACAGCCGCTATAACTTGGCCTATGATCTCCGCTGTAGGGTTAGGACCATAATGTGCCAGTCTTATGTTAACAGCCCGATCAAAACTTCCTTCTTCGGGTGTCCTGTCTGTTACGCTTGGCCTTTCGGTTATGTTGGGTCTTTCGGCTCTATCTATTTCTACTAGTTCTGCGATTAATGTCCCTCTTCTTACGGTTGTTGGCCGGTCTGCCCCGGTTCTCCAGTAAGTCCTTGAGGGAAGAAAGCTTTAGCCGTTCCTACTGTGCTTCCATTGTCCTGTGTTCTCTTGTAGCTGTCCTTCTGGCTGTGGGAATCATCCCGCTGCTTGCCACCAATGTTACGACACCCCGAGTATGAGAGGGGTTAAAGCCGTTTAGGATATTCCATTCCCAAACACAAGGCCGCTACCAGACACTCCAGTCAGGCGAACAAGAAACCCAGACGAATAATTCTCCCCCAAATATGAGAAGAGGCTCTGTATGAGGTTCAAGCATAAATCACAATCTTTATTGAAAGACTATAGGCTTATATACCGTAAAAGGAGTAGGTGTATACATATCGTGCTCATATTACTTTGGAAAAAAAACCTGTGACCAGACCTAATTAACATGAGCTAATTAACTAATCCCTTACAGCAGCTTCTGACTCGGAGACATGACCTTTAGGCCAGACTTGGCGTCTGTTAGCTCAGAAGACACAATCAACATTATCACAAATACACCTTCACACAATTGCAGGGTCAATTAGCACAAGCAACAATGAGATCCAATGACTCCTAAATTGAACTTCCTGTAATGGCCATATAAGGAGGTATACTTCCTGGGCATAGACCTCACAGCACACACATCTTCATATTTCTTGAGAGATATTGTTAATGAATATTACTGTCCCATTTGAAGAAGTCCAAGATATATTTTCTCAGTTACCCTATGCCTCTAATGGACATAGGGTGATTTAGACATAAGAGGTGCATGGGGAGCTGAAGCAAGGGTGCCCCATACTTTCCAAGAGATTCTGGGTTCCTCAGGCCCTCCTGTTACAGGCTACTTTCATATTGAGGCGGTTTTCAGGCACTTTAGCGCTAGAAATGAAAAGCGGCTCCCATTCATTGCAGGGTGTCTTTTCACACTGGGGCGGTGCGCTTGTGGGACGTTACAAAAAGTCCTGCAAGCTGCATCTTTGGGGTGGTTTGGGAGCACTGTAAATAGCTCTGCCCATTGCAATGAATGGGCAGCGCTTCCAAAGCGTGGAAAACCTGCACTTTTTTACCGAAAAATACTGCAAAAATGAGCAGCGCTAACGGCCGGGCGCTGCCACTGTGAGGTCTTAAACTAAAGAACAATAGCGTCTCTTTACTAAACAGACCAATTTATGTCTCTTTTGTGGGCTTGTCTAAATTGCTGCCCACTGTCACCTATTGCCTGAACTTTGTCAGGGCCATGTGCAGTTGAGTAGGCTTACAGTGAAAAAACACCTAAGGCTGTGTTGAACAAATATGCAAACTGGATGCGTTTGTAACCGCATCCAATGCTCATAACGTAAATGTGACTGGCTCTCAGTGGGGCCAGTTCACACCTGTCCAGGGAGGCCGCTGTGTGGTTTTGAAAAGGGTCCTGTGGACGAGACGGACAAACTGAAGAAAGCGAGGAGGACCGGGTGATCCGTGAGACGGGGGGGGTCAGAAACACGCGGAAGACAAGCACAGCGGCAGTAAGCTGAGATGCCGGCGTGACCCCGCGTGAGACGCCCGGGACCCTCAGGTGTATTCGGAAGTGGATGGAGAGCTATCTAGGGTGTTTGGGGACAACGGGAGGTTTCGCTGCAGGTCCTACCCGCCCGTACAGCAACTTAGCCGGGACCAATAGGAGGCGTACTGGAGAGACTGGGACGCAGAGGATAAAGTGCTCAAAAACCTTTTAAACCGTCTGCCTGGCTTCCCTATGGACCCTGTCCGTACTACATAGCAATAAAAGCCACTGCACCATACTGAGGTACATCCAGGATTTAACAGAGGACTGTACAAGGAGTGAGTGGGTAAAAAAAAAAAAAAACTTTTTTGCTTTTCTTGCTGTAGACACTGTGAAACCAAAAGTGAGTGAATATATATACAGCCTGGCAGGTGTATCTAAAAATTGCGAACTGTGAACTGTTATATACATTTCTGCTAATAATCCATTGACTAAATAATATCTACACAATATCTATACACCTGCTTATCTATCTGCTCAGTATAATAGAACCTGAACCTCTATATCACTCTCTGGGACTTACCTACTTCTCCTATAAATCCTGCATTAAAACTGATGGAGCAGAAAGGAAAACTGTGAAGATCAACTGATACGCTGGGCTGCAGGGATACAGCGCCATCTTGAGGCCTGCTGACCCTCCGAGGCTCCCCGCTCCCTAATCCCGCGATCCGGAACGACTGCCCGGTCCTAACCTACCAGCTGCCGCAGTTCCTGGAGGGCACGGGACGAACGCTACATCGCTCAAACACCTGTGGATCCCGGCCGCTAGCTACATCCATCCAGCCGCCTGACGCCATCTTGCGGCCTGCTGTCCCGGACTTCCCAGCCTGTGGAGCACAGTGAGTAACAGGGCGGCAGCCCTATTTAGCCATAACGGGACACCCCTAGAGAGACTATTCACGGGCACGCCGGAGGGGCTCTGAGTGGGGAATCTGTAGGCCTAATCTGAGTGGAACCCCTAAGGTCGGCCTACTCTCCCAGGAAAGAGCGCGGCTTGGGCCTACCCTCGGTAGTCGGAGGCCATCTTGCTACTCCGGGCACCCCAGCCTTATTCCATCTCACCTTCCCGAACAGCTCCCTCTGGCCCAGTTTCAGTGCCTCATTGGGATTATTAGCTCCCCCACTTGGTTGCTAAGGCACTAGTCAGACATCCAGAGCCATATAGCAGCAGCTCGGAGGGAGTGGCACGCTCACTAGGCCTCAGCTTGCTACACCCTTGGCCTAGCAGCAGCAAGGACCCAGTTATCCCTGTCCTCTCCAGCTTAACCCCTATTCAGCAGATGAAGCTCAGCATGGGCCTGAATAACCATATGTTCCATACTACGCTGTACACATGTTGTTAAGCGAATGAGACTGAGGGGCGCTCCACTTAGCATTCAGTTCTGAAGCTCCAACTATGCCAGCAAAGATACACAAAATCCGCTCTACAACTCCCAAGACACATAGTAAAGGAACGGTGCCTAACCAAACCACCTCTAGCTCCATACAGCGATTCCTGGTTGCCAGTGGAACCGGCCCTGGCGCATGTAGCAGTCAAGTTAGACGCACGAGACGCAACGCATCTCTCGCTTCACTAGCAACCTCTGTAAGAGAAAGTTCGCCTGTATCATCTTACTGCTCAGATCTCATGGAAGAACCTGAGTCCCCTACAGGTTCAGATATGGCGTCTCTGCTGAGCGGCATCAGAAAAGAGTTAGCCGGGATGTTCCATGGACTCGAAAAATCAATAAAAAAGGAAATCACAGGGGTAAGAACAGATATGGCGCATATTCTGGATAGGGTGGAGGGCACAGAACAGAGACAAGATACTCATGAAACAGCTATAAGAGAACTACAAAAGACTCGCACAGCTAGCCCTTGCTCAACGTGCCTCACTTTATAAGTTAGAGGACCTCGAGAACAGAAATCGCAGAAACAACCTACGAATCAGAGGTCTGCCTGAAGTGACTGGAGATAAAGATTTGGAGTCGCAGATTAGAGGTATATTTAATTCAGTGTTGGGAAATGAACCCACTGATCCGTTGCGTTTTGATCGGGTTCATCGGGCTCTTAGGTCTCGTATTGTTGCTCTTGAGCAACCTAGAGACGTAATATGCCGTCTACATTATTTTACAGATAAGAACGCCATTATGGTCAAGTTGAGGAGCATTCCCAACATTGACTTTGAGGGAGCAACTCTCAATATTTTCTCGGATTTATCTAAAGAAACCTTAGACCGCCGCAGAGCCCTTAAACCACTTTTGGAACATTTACGTTCTAAGGAGATTACCTATAGATGGGGTTTCCCGGCGTGCCTTATTGCTACCAAAAATGGTCGCTCCCACACCCTCTGGTTCCCAGAGGAATTGTTACAATTTTAAAGGACCTTAATCTGCCCTCAGTGGACCTCCCGGGCTGGCATGACCCGGTCCCTAAGTTTTCGCATATTCAGGACTCCCATTGGCAAAAATCTCCTACTACTAAAAAAGGGCGCTCTTCAGCGTCAGGTCCTGTATAATAACATAGACGAGTAAAGGGTGATTACGCCTATGTACTTTCCTTTTTTCTTTGGTTAAGTATGCCTGTAAGTTATTATATCTAATGAGATGTGACTTGGCCGCTAAAGTATATTTGTTATAAAAAGGTTTATTGTTTACTGTTGGAGCAAAAAGTATTCCTCTGCACATTATCTGACGCAAGCTGAATGTGGGTGGAGCACAATGCTCCTATGTGTCTTTTATACGACACGTTCCCCTCCCCTCCCCTTCTCTCCTTTTGGGGTTGTGGAAAGCGGGTAGCCTTCGAGTACTCTTATCCGTTCTCCTACGGGAGTTCTGGACGGCTGCCCGTGCTCTCTCCCCCCATAGGGACCACCGCAGAAATCTGCGTGATAAATTAAGGTTTCCCACATGCGTCCAGATGGACGTTTTTGTTGTTTATGTAAATTTGTCTTTCTGTTTTTCTCAATACTTACCCGTTTCTTTTTTGTTTTACTTTCCCTATCAAGGCTGGCATGCATGGCTAAGTAGGTTCAAGGGTTATGCTCTGCTGTGATAAATGGCCACACTTAAAGTTATTTCTTATAATGTTAGGGGTTTAAATGCTGCAGCAAAACGGCATCAGGTTATCCGTGAATTACGGAAACTTGCCTCTTCTATTGTGTTTCTTCAGGAAACACATTTAACCCATACTACGCAGGTCAAATTGACCTCGCTTTATTTTCCTCAGTGGTATTATAGCCTCTCAGATACGAATAAAGCTAAGGGGGTGGCTATTGGTTTTAGTAATAGCATACCCTTCCGTTTTTTAGATATGCAAGCGGATGACCATGGTCGTTTTCTTTTTTTAAAGGGCTTTTTAGGTACTACCCAATGTACTCTAGCAAACATATACTGCCCGAATCAAAATCAACCTACCTTGTTTTCTCAAATTCTCACTGATTTATCACAATTTGCTGAGGGTCTAATCATACTGGCAGGAGACATAAATATGTCTCTAGATCCTGTTTTGGATACATCCCACGGTCGCTCTAACATCTCTTTTAAGCGCCTGTCCTTTGTTAAAAAGAGACTAATAGACCGACAATTGATTAGACGTATGGCGTATTTTACATCCAAAAGAAAAAGATTTTTCCCATTTTTTTGAAGACCCATCAGTCTTATTCCCGAATAGATAATATCTTTTTAGACTATTATCACCTTCCATTATTACAATCGGCGAATATAGGTACTGCGACACTGTCAGATCATGCACCTGTGTCGATGAGTATGACTATGCCCACTTTGACTCAGCGCTCCAATAATTGGAGACTCAATGATTCTCTTCTTTCTGACCCAACAGAAGTTTCTGTGTTTGCCTCTCGTATATTGCAATATTTTAAAGATAATAAACCTTCTGAGACATCCCCTGCTATTGTATGGGAAGCTCACAAGGCAACTATGAGAGGCCGATTCATAGAACTTGGGGCAAGGAAGAAAAGAGAGCGTGGTCAACAACTTGAACAGGTCCTGCACCAAATAACAGAACTTGATAAACAACATAAATTCACTCTGCACACATCCCAGCTAGAAGCTCTCACATTGAAACGAGAGGAATTAAAAAATCTTCTTAACCTCGATAAAGCTCGGAAATTCCAACGATATTCGCAAAAATTCTATGAGTGGGGGGACAAACCTAGCAGACAATTAGCAAGATCCCTCAAAGAAAAACAGACTAGATCGTTTATTCCTAAAATAAAGTTATCAAACGGAAATTTAGTCCATGCGACTCCTCACATTGCTAAAGCTTTCAGGGACTATTATGCAGATTTGTACAAAGTGCAGTGTGACTCCCCGTCTCTGACTGTGAAGGAGAGACGTAACCTTATGCTTACATATCTAAAAGAAGCAAATTTGCCCAAACTTTCAAATTTGACTCTCAGGGAACTTGAATCTGAACTTTCGGTTGAGGAATTTCAGGCGGCTCTGAAATCTTCACCGACAGGTAAAGCCCCGGGACCGGATGGTTATACTATCCGGTACTATAAAACATTCAGTGATATCCTTCTGCCCCGCCTTACGGCTTATGCCAATTCAATCTCACAGACCTCGGGGCTACGCCCGGAATCTCTTACAGCCCATATTTCAGTTATCCTTAAAGCAGATAAGGACTTTACTCAATGCAGTAGCTATAGGCCAATTTCCCTATTAAATGTTGATATCAAATTATATTCTAAGGTAACGGCCAACAGACTACTCCCTCTTATATCTAGTTGGGTTTCCACGGATCAGACGGGCTTTATGCCACACAGAGAAGCCAAGGATAACTCTCTCCGGGCGATATCTCTTATACAATACGCTCAAAGGTCTTCCCAGTCCACCCTATTTGTATCTACAGATGCTGAAAAAGCGTTTGATAGGGTGGACTGGGATTACTTAAAACTGACCCTGCGACATTTTGGGCTGGGACCCAAGATGTTCTACCGCATTACTTCCCTCTATTCTAACCCCACGGCTCAAATTCGCATAAATGGCACTTTGAGTGACTCATTCCAACTATTTAATGGGACCAGACAGGGCTGCCCTCTTTCTCCCCTTTTATTTGCCCTTACCCTCGAACCCTTTTTGGCAACCATAAGATGTAATTTAAATATACATGGGATTCAAGTAGGTAATAAAACGCACAAATATGCGGCATATGCGGACGATATTTTATTTTTTATCCAACAGCCTCGTATCTCGCTTCCCAATTTAATGTCAGCGTTTTCTACTTTTCAGACACTCTCTAACTTTAAAATTAACCTATCTAAGTCTGAAATTCGAAATATTAATCTACCTGGAAGGGAGGTGGAAAATTTAAAACCCCTCTTCCCTTTTAGATGGGTACAACGAAGTATGAAATATCTGGGAGTGAATCTTGTGCCTCACATTCAGTCCCTCTTTAAATATAATTACATCCCATTATTGAATAATATTAGAAGGGATTTACAAAAGTGGAACACGCTGACGCACTCATGGTTGGGTAAAGTGAGTATAATTAAAATGAACATTCTGCCTAGAGTTCTTTTTTTCTTTCAAATGATCCCATTGGGTGTGCCTATAGGATTTTTTTCCCTATTACAGACCATGGTCTCCCGCTTTATTTGGAGGAACAGTCACCCCAGAGTATCTAAGGAAGTATTATTTCGCTCCAAGGAAGCTGGGGGACTGGCCCTTCCAAATTTTAAGGCTTATTATAATGCTGTGATTCTGTCTAGAATATCCGAATGGAAATATGCTGCTAAGTCCAAACTTTGGGTGAGTTTGGAACATGCTCTTAGTAACACAGACCTAGTAACTACACCCTGGCTGCCACGCTTACATAGACACCTTGCTCCAAGTACCTTCACTTTAACCACTTCCACCCTTGATGTATGGGATGCCTTACATAGGAAGTTCTTGTGGTCATATGCTTCTCCTCTGTTACCGCTTTTGGACCACGATTATTTCTTACCTGGCCTATTAGATCCTGGCTATAGGACGTGGTTGCCAGAAGAACCTCTTCTACTACATCATGTTCTTCGAGCAAATGCGCTTAAGCCTCTTAAGGAAATTCTCGGCCTCAAGCCCATTATGTTTCTTGATAAATGGAGATATAATCAATTGCAAGGTTTCCTTAGAACTCTGCCTCAGCCGCTTAGAGGGATACAGGACTTAAACAGCATTGAGGACGTTTTTAATTCAACGGACCCACCTGAACATTGTATCTCGGTATTCTACAAATTACTCATCAAGCTCCAAGGTGATACTTATCCTCCCTTTCTCGCTAAGTGGGAGGCAGACTTGGAATCTTGCCTCTCAGACAGCCAAAAGGATAAAGTCCTACAGCTGACTCATATCTCTTCAATTGCATCAAGGATGGCTGAGGTCAATTACAAACTACTAACCAGATGGCACTACACCCCATTAAAGCTTCATCAGATGTTCCCCGACAACTCCCCGTTGTGTTGGAGGAATTGTGGGAACAGAGCAACCCACGCTCATATATGGTGGTCGTGCCCACTCATCCGCCCCTTCTGGTCTAGCATTATTCGAATTATCCAACAAATATCTAATATTAATCTTCCTGCTGATGCATGGACCATTCTTTTCCATGCTACTAAGGAACCTGTCAGAAAATACAAATGTTCTTTAGTTCCACATTTGCTTAATACGGCTAAAGCACTTATACCTACCCTTTGGGGTCAGCCTGAGACTCCATCCGTGAAAAATTGGTTTCAAAAAATTTCAGAGGTCCATCTTATGGAAGATATCACTCATTGTAACAAGGACACTTTTTAACGACACACTTTAACTTGGACTCCGTGGATGGAGTTCAAGGACACCACAACCTATAGAGAGATACTTGCACAAACCCACTGAGACCCGTTTACATCTTTTGAATAAGCTATCTATATCTTAAGGATGATTCCCTGTGGTTATTCTTTGGCTTATCCCTTAAGAGACTAAAATGTAATGTGACAAACATTTTATTGGATACCATGCATGCCGGCCTTCCCTTCCCTTTCCTCCCTTTTCTTTCGTTTTTTTACACCCCTATTTTTGTTTTCTTCTTTTTCTTGGAGAGAGTGAGAGCGGGGGATTAGATTTGTTCTCCCCTGAGGCTACCCCCTCTCCCCCCCCCCCCTTCTTTTTTTTTTTTTTTTTTGGCACAGGCGACGATAATTCTACTTGTTATTTTTCTCTTTACATATATGTTTTGTCACTTCATCAGTGTAGTCACTTGTAAATTCATCTTTGTTCTCTATACAGTTCACTTTTAGATTTTAACACTTGTTTTTCAGTTTGTAGTAGTTTTTGAAATCATCTTTTTTTTTTCACTGTTTAATAACGAATTTTAAGTTAGAAGACATCAACACTAGAGGGATAGCACCCCCCAGCCCCCCTCCCCCCTTCTTCTTTTTTTTTTTTTTTTTTTTTTTTTTTTTTTAGGCACAGGTGACGATAACTTTACCTCTCACTTTTCTTTTTATATACATGTTCTGTCACTTTATCAGTATAGTTACTCATAAATTCATCCCCTAGTCCTTTATACTGTCTACTCTTAGATTTTAACACTTGTTTTTTAGTTCGTAGTAGTTTTTTGAAACCACTTTCTGTCTCCCTTTATTATTTAATTCCACTTTAGAAGACATCAACACTAGAGTGATAGCACATAATATATTTGGGGGAGAGTATGGGGGACTGTATTCCCCCATCCCCCCCCCTTCCAAAATCATCCCCACTCCCTTCCCCCCCCTTTTTTTTTTTTTTTTTCTTTCTCTCTCTCTCTCTCTCTCTCTCTCTCTCTCTCTCTCTCTCTCTCTCTCTCTATTTCCCTATTTCTCCCTCTTTTTTCCCCCCCCCCTTTTTTTTTTTTTTTTATTTTGTAATGGGAAATATTGAGACTGTAAATGTGTTTCATGTGTTGTAATGTGTGTTATATATGTTTTTGGAAAATTAATAAAAAAGATGATAAACAAAAAAAGAAAAGGGTCCTGTGCATTTTTGGGTCCGGTTCAGGTGTGAATTTAGGCAAAAAATGTTTTAAAGATGTTTATTGTATATTTTTTTTATAGAACTGAGAAATGCTGGTTTAGGTCCTAATTCAATTGCCTTGATTTTAACCTGTTTTGCTGTTGAGTGAATATCGAATGTTCGTTACCTAGACCTATAAAGCATCTCATTATATACATGTAGGAAAGAGAATCACGAGAACACCTGCGCCTTGGTTTAATGTCTCTACCAACCCCAAAGAATGACTTTGAGATTGTCCTGCCAGAAAATGCTGAGAAGGAACTGGAGGAGCGCGACAATGAAGAGATGTTTGTAGAAGATGCAGCAGATATCGAAGCTTCCAAACAGGTGGGGATCATTCTCTGTATAACCTAAAAGAAAGGCATCGTCTTTTGGTCGACATAAGACTTAATGCATCTCTAAAATAATTTTATTGTGCTCATTTTAAAGTGTCGGTGTATGTAAAGCCTACATCTGTTTTTCATTATGTTTTTGGCATCCCTGTATAGATAGTTCTTAAATTGGTGAATCTGTTGCAAAGTTTCTTACCCAGAGATCCTGCCAACAGCAGCACTTCTGTTTCAGGGAGACAGCGCTAAGCCATTGCCTTTCAATTAGCAGCAGTATTATCAGATTGCCATGGAAGCTCCTTCAGTTGGCTATTTGATAGACAGGCCACAGGCATATGGTAGACTAGTAACCCTGCTGCTAATTGTGAGGCAGTGTCTTAGCATTGTGTGTGGATAGGTGGCATTGCATGCCTTTTAGGTATATCCCAAGCCAAATAAAAAAAAACCCTTGTCTAGTTTTTTTGCCATTTGGCACTTTGTTTAATTTTTTTTTTTCACTGATTAATCATTTTCATCAGAACAGGAAATTAAGGTTTTCTGTTCTTCTAAAAATGATTAATCAGTGAGGGGAAATTTGCAACAGGGACACGTGCACCGATAAATAGCTGAATAGAGGCTTTAGCCTTTTAGCCTTCCCCTGTCTTAACAATAGGCCTTTATTTGTTTCCATTCTAGATTTATTCTCCTCTTTGCGTGGTGAAACCTTGTAAGTAGGACAGGATGTGAGGGTAAATCTCTCTAATGGAGAGTTCCTTACTCTTATTTAAAGCTTAAAAATCTTTGACTGGTCATACACTTTAAAGGGGAAAGTATGGTGTATTTTGAGTTATTTTTAGTATTTCCTTGAAATCATGTGTAATGTTTTAAATTTTGAAAATGAGTTGAGCAACTTTAGGCAAAAACAGAAAGCCCGGTGTGTGAGCTACTAATTCCTTAAGGGCTGTGTTCCGTGCACGTTTCCCACTCTACACTCAAATCGCACTGCCTGTGATTTCTGCTGCAGTTGTCAATATATTCTTCACAACACCGCTAATGAAGATCCCAAGCACAGTACGTTTGCCTACACCAGATCCATGCGATTTGGTGTGGTGCGTTTTTGAAAAGTAGTGCTTGAACTACATTTTGTGCCATTTCTGTCCATTCAAACAAGTAAGCTGAAAATAGGATAGGAGCACAATATAAAAGCAAAGGAGGCTTCAAATCAACTCAATGGACCAATGTATTGACTAGTTTCGACATTCAATACAAGTAGGGGATACCGACTCACCCAATGGGGGTGGCGCCTTTTCCTTAGGCCCTGAACTCAAACATACATGTGGAGAAAAAGGAAAGGAAGGAACCCGAGGAGTTCAAATTGGGACAAAGAATGGGGCAGACTGCGGTCTTCAGTTCCTTTTTGTTATGAAAATTTTTTTAATGGTATTAAATATAGTGTAAAAATATAATAGGCAGATATGAAAAATAAATAATTTTACAGCGCAGGCTGTAAATTTGTGTACATGTATACACATGTAGATCGCCTGTAAGATACTTTTTTTTGTCAACGGGTGTATAGTATAAATTCTCTTTGCTAAGGCTTCATGTACACTACAGATGCTACACTTGAGTTTACTAGCTTTTGGCATTCTTTTGCCAAAGCTCCTGAACTCAACTCCATAAAAGCCAGTGTGTCAATGTACACATAAGCTTTTAGCAGAGTTTAGGAGCTGCTGCAGTTAGGTAAGCTTCAACCTCCCTCTCTTGAACGTGGAAGAATCGTGTTTATAAAAGGGACATTTTGACCATCGACTGTGGGAGAACGCAAAATTGTGGCGTAATTTTGTAGCCTTTTGTATTTTTCCCGCGGCAGCAGTAAATGTAGGCAAGGGTGTACAATGTAGCCTTATAGTCAATGATGTTGGTCACTGTTATGTTGAGAAAAATATTAAATGCTGAAAGTAAGACTTCTCCCACCCCTAATACCACCTTTTCTTGAGATGTTTCAGCTTTATGAATTTGTGTATGCCGTGTGTTTGTTTTTTTTGTTTTTTTTCATTGATGCCTTTTTTTTATCTTAAAGAATATCATTTTCTAAAAATAATTTATGCATAATGTGATGGTTTGATTTCTTAGGCAATAAGAGATGCACAGCGGGCCAAAGAGTTAAAACAGAGGCACCGAGCAGTACAGAGGGACTTACCCAGGCCATCAGAGGTGAGCAAGACCAGTACTTGTCTATATTTCATTTACCAAACTGAGTTTTAAACATTGGAGAAATCCAAAAAGTGAAAGGAAACTTGTTGGAAAAATGGACAAATATATTTATGCATTTCCATAGACCGCAGGAAGAGCTAGAATTAACCATTGCCTTTTAAATCTTGTAAGACTTCTAGCAGAAATTAGTTTACTCTTTCGTTCATGGACCGTCACAGCTTCCAATTGACAAGTGGGTATTATCCGTTATTTAGGAGTGACTAGGCAGAAAAAAACTTGTAAAAAGTGTTGCATCACACCTTCTACAGTACCGCCCAGGGGGCGGACCCCCCGGGTATATCCCCTCACTCTGCATCTCGCAGATGAGATTTTTTTCTGTCTACCAAGGAGTAGGACATGGCTCCCTTCAGGCCCATTGGTCCAGGGAAAAAGATTTCTTTTTTTTTTCTACAATTTTGCTTTTTTGGTTCCTGCGATCTTCGATCAACTGCCGACTGGGTGACAGGCTGGGTCCTCGATCCTTGTAGTCCCCCCAGTTTCGGCCATTGAGCGTGTGCCGACCCTAGCTACGCGCTGTTTTCCATGACATACCCGTCGCTCTACGGGTGGCCGGTGAGCCTACGCTCCAGGGCCTGCATCGGACCGTTCAGCTTCGGCTGACCTTATGGCCGAATCGCAGTAGCCTGTCCGGTGAGCTTACGCTCCTAGGCTTGCATCGGACCGCTCAGCTTCGGCTGACCTTACGGCCGAGTCGCAGCAGCCTGTCCGGTGAGCTAATGCTCCAGGGCATGCATATGATCGTTCCCCAGGGTTCAATCACAGCATGCCTGGCCGACAGTCACCTCCGTGCGCGGATGATGATCTGTACGGAATGTCTTCCAGCATGAGACACGCAGGAAGGGTAAGTAGCTCCCCCACTTCGGCAGAGTGACATTGGCTGGACATTCCCGGAGAGATCAAGTAAGTGGTTATGACCCCTTTCCTTCCTCTCTTCCTGCCTTCCCTCCTCCCTGGGCTCTGAGCTAAGGTTGCTGGGTGCTGGTCACAAAATTGGAGAATGCAGCAGAGACTCCGATCGCCTTTGGGTTCCGTAAACCTACCCGCACTACTAAGGTGTTTCCTTGTGTGTCTTATTTTGATAAGCTCTTATACAAGGAGTGGGAGAACCCATCAAGGGTTTTTACGCCCCCAAGGAATCTTGCTGTACGGTACCCCTTTGAGGAGAGTTTTCTGAAGAAATATAGCTCTCCCCCGATAGTGGACCCTTCGGTGTCCAGACCTAATAAAGCTGCCACAATTCCAGTGGAAGGGGCGCTCCTGTTTTCAAGGACCCTGTGGATAAGAAAGCTGAAGTACTCACTCGCTTACCTATACACAGTGGTAGGCTCAGCGGTGCGCCCGGCATTGGCTGGGGCCTTAGTGTCTCAGACACTTACTGAGTGGGCAAAATTGCTGCTCCAGGGGTTAAAGGAGCGAGATGCTCCTCCTAATGAGGTAACTTTGGCCGACCAGTTGGTACAAGGCCTTAAGTTTGTCTGCGAGTCAGACATGGACAATATCCCCTTTCCTGTCCAAAGCTTTGGTTTATGCGGTAGCTATACGCCGCCTGATCTGGCTAAAGGGCTGGTCTGCAGACCAGGCTTCCAAGAAGGCTCTGTTGGATCTGCCCTTTAAGGGCGACAGACTTTTTGGAGCCTCTCCAGATGACATCATCAAGGATGCCACAGGACGTAAAGCACGTTGCTTCCTCAAACCATAAAGGGTAAGGGACCACGCCAAGGGTCCTCCTTTACTGCACGCAAGCGTTTTTTTCCGTCCGCCTAGGGCGACAGAAAAAAGACCCTTGGCCGACAAAACGCCTGCGCAAGGGCAAAGACGTTCTTGGTCCTGCAAGCCCAACAAGCCTGCGGACAAATCTGCGTCCGCATGAAGGTCCGTCCCCACCCAGTTCTCGGGTGGGGGGGGACATCTTCACAAATTTGCGACTCAGTGGACATGTCTGATCTCCAACCAGTGGGTTTGCGAAGTGATCTCCTCAGGCTACAAGCCAGTTCCAGAGCTCGACCCGTGCCCCCCCCCCTTCTAAGACAGAGGGGCATCGCTATCATGGGCTACTAGGACGACCTTCTGAAGGCCCCTTCAAGCTCAGAATTAGAGGTAAGCGTGTCCATAACCTATCAGACTCTCCGAGAGTGTGGTTGGGTTTAAAACACGCAAAGGTCAGTATTGGTGCCGACTCAACGCCTAGTGTATCTGGGGTTGATTCTGGATTCCTCAGAGGTAGCCTCCTTCGAGACGGTCCCATATGCTCAAGATCACACTCGAGTGTTACAGAAAGAGGTTCTGTCCAGATGGAACAGATGCCCATCATCTCTGGATTATCTAATCCGGGTAAGCCACCTAGTCAGGAGATCCCTGATAGGGTGGCTGACATCACCGGCTCTCTTGGCCGGGAGGTCATTCCTTCCTGTTTATTGGATAGTGATCACAACGGACGCCAGCCTTACAGGAGCCCGCCTGCCGATCAAGGTCCTGGAACTCCGGACGATCAGGCGGTGCCTCTTCTGATGGTTTCAGAGGCTGCAAGGACGTCCAGTCAGGATCCAGTCAGACAACGCCACAGCGGTGGCAGATGTCAATCATCAGGGAGGAACAAGAAGCTCAGCTGCAGCATCGGAGGTCGCTCGCAGCCTGAGTTGAGCAGAAAGGAGCGTACCGGCACTGCTGGCCGTGTACATTCCGGGTGTGAAGTATTGGCACGCGAACTACCTGAGTCGCCAAATGCTGGACCAGGAAGAATGGTCCTTACACCCGGATGGGTTCCAGCTCCTCTGCTAGAGAAGGGGCACGCCACACAAATCTTTTTGCGTCCCGACTCAATCCGGAGGTATTGAGGTTTGTGGCCCGGTCAAAGGACCCAAGGGCAGACGCAACGGACGCATTGGTAACATTGTGGGGTCAGTATCGTCTAATCTAGGCCTTCCCTCCCATGAGTCTCCTTCCCCATCTGCTTCGCAGAACAGAGGCAGCGAGAATTCCAAGGATTCTGATCGCTCCAGATTGGCTTCATTGTCCTTGGTACGCCGACCTAGTACGTCTGGTAGCAGACGTCCCCTGGTATCTACCTCTACGGAAGGACCTGCTATCGCAGGGTCCGATGCTCCGTCCTGCTTTACAGTCTCTGGCTTTAATGGCAGGGCTATTGAGAACCAGGTACTGAGAGACAGGGGCCTGTCAGATTCAGTAATCTCTACTATGAGAAGTGCACGGAAGCCTTCCTCTAGAAAAGTTTATCATCGCACTTGGAAGGCCTACATTTCAATGTGTGAGGAAATTTAAGTAGCATCCGCATACTTATTTGGTTCCAGAATCCTGCTGTTCTTACAGCATGGGGTGGACCAAAGGCTTGCCTTAAGTACTTTTAGGGGGCAGATATCTGCCTGGCTGTCTTTTTTTTTTTTTTTTTCAGCGACTATTTCTCGTGAGTACTTTCGTGCAGGGGGTTTGACATGTGGCCCCTCCGGTCCGTCCCCCGCTACCTCCGTGGGAATTGAACCTGGTCCTCTCAGTGCTTCAGAAACCACCGTTTGAGAATATTCGAGATATTCCCTTATTGACACTTTCTCAGTTAGACGATATTCTGAGCTGGCAGCCTTGTCATCCAAGGCTCCCTACTTGATCTTCCACAAAGATAAGGTGGTGATGCGGCCGCAGCCTTCCTTCCTAAAGTAGTTTCGTCTTTTCATCTCAATGAGGACATTGTACTTCCATCTTTGTGCCCTCATCCGTTGAATCGTAAGGAGTCGGCGTTGCATTCCTTGGACGTTGTCCGAGCTTTGAGAGTATACCTATCTGCTACTTCCCTGTTCCGGAAGTCAGACTCACTGTTTATTTCGGTGGCTGGTCCCAAGAAGGGCCTAGCAGTCTCGTCGGCCACCATATCTAGGTGGATCCGACAGATAGTAATCCAGGCTTACGCCTTAAAGGGTCAAGCGCCCCCCTTTCCTGTCACGGCGCATTCGACCAGGGCAATAGGTGCCTCTTGGGCTTTCCGACATCAAGCGTCTGTTTCCCTATTATGTAAAGTGGCGACTTGGTCGTCCGCTCACACTTTCACAAAATTCTACCAGGTTGATGTAGGTGCATCCTCGGATGCCTCTTTCAGCCGCAAAGTTTTGCAGGTGGCTGTTTAGAGTTGCAACTCCTCCGTTGGAGGGGTGCTGTTTTGTGTTTGTGGTGAAGTTTACTTTTATGCTGTTACCACCCCTCGTTTTGACACTGCTTTGGGACATCCCACTTGTCAATTGGAAGCTGTGTCGGTCCATGAACGAAAGAGTAAATAGGATTTTTTGTACTCACCGTAAAATCCTTTTCTCTGAGGTCAGGGACCGACACAGCTCCCACCCCTCCTTTTTAAGTTTGTACTGCTTTTTGACAATCTGATCTGCGAGATGCAGAGTGAGGGGATATACCCAGAGGGTCCGCCCCCTGGGCGGTACTGTAGAAGGTGTGATGCAACACTTTTCACAAGTTTTTTTTCTGCCTAGTCACTCCTAAATAACGGATAATACCCACTTGTCATATGGAAGCTGTGTCGGTCCATGAACTCAGAGAAAAGGATTTTACGGTGAGTACAAAAAATCCTATTTTTAGTGCTTCAACCTAATGGAATCTCAAAAATGGCAATTTTGGAAAGACCAGCTGATAGACAGGCCTATCAGATGCTGCAGGCAAATCTGTTAAGCTGTCCGGGTCTTCATCGTCTATCTTGGATAGAAAACTATTAGTTAAGGAACCCTTAACAAAAAAAAAAAGAGAAGTCCTCTTGAAGACCATAAAATTTCTGCATGGGCAAAGTGACAGTATCTCTTACAGTCAGTCTCATTTTTGGTTTTCTAGTAAGCTGACCATTGCACACAATGTAATTACACCCAACAATGAGCCTTCTGTGCTCAACAATTAGACAACTGAGAGGCACTAATTTGTCAAATGTAACTAACCTGTATTCAAAATAGAACTCTATAAGAGTGACAACAGTGGCCCATCAAGTCTGTATCAACTACTTCATGCATCTTCCGTGGAATTTTGCTCAGAATCAAGAATGTATAGTATAGATCACACAAATACATCTGTATAGTGACAATCCCCAATGAATTCCCGGGGTGTATGAGGCATCTTCACTGCATTGAATGTCAGGAGCTGCCTTGTCAACTGTTGTGGATGTTTTCCAGCAAATTCTTTTGGATTTGCTTAAAAACACTGTACCAACTTTACTATGAAACGTGGGCTGAGGCCTGTATGTAGAAAAGTGATGGCAGATAAGACGTCCATCGAATCTGCCCCGTTTTTTTTAATTTATTTACTTTATTGTCTGAGTATAGATCTAGGTTTGTCCCAAGCATGTTTGAAGCCATTTACTGTTGACTGTCTCACTACCTCGGCTGGTAGTTTTATTCCAAAACAGCACCACCCTGGTCCAAAACATTGGTAACATAGTCAATAAAATCAATATGTCCTTAGGAATGCCACTGCAGAAATACAAGTCAGATGAGAAGTACATGGCATTTCAGGGCAAAACATGAACAGAAAAAACAAAATACTATCTGTAAGACTTGCCTGAAAACTTAATGGACGAAGTGTAAAAAGAGGGAGTTTTATGTTAATCTATATAGACAACGATTTGTGGACACCCACCACACTGCTCATCACACCAATGTAAGCTTGACATGCATTTAATGCCAAAATCGTGGGCACTTGAGTCCCCCCTCCCTTTCCTTTTTTCAACTTGTAACAGCTTCCCCACACCTCAAGAGTATGGGATGTGCCTGAAGAAATTTGTGACCATGTAGCTAAAAGAGGATTTGTGAGGTCCGGTAATAAAATAGCAATGAATGTATTATATTATGCGGAGCTCCCCTGCAGTGCAATCACAATATATCAATAAATGCAAAAAACAAAATTCCTTCAATCCAAGTAAATACTAATAAACATAATCCTAAGGCCTCATGCCCATGGACATTTTTACAGCCACTTTTATGAGTGTTTTTTTGCAGATTAAAAACCCCTCTCCATGTTCGCCTAAGGCCTCATGCCCACCATGACATTTTTGAGTTGTAAATGGCATAGCCGTTTTTGAGCTGCAAAAAAAACCCAGGACCATTGCGTTCTGAAGCTCCAGTGTTAGAGCTGTAAAGACGTCAGATGCCGGCAAAGGGTGTTAAATGCGATTTAACGAGGCTCAACACTGTGTTAAGCCTCGTTCGATGTTTCTTTCTCTATTCAAAATCAATGGGTCCTTATGGGAGCCCATTGATTTGAATAGAGGTCGCACCAGAAGTCAGGTCAAGATCATCCGACTTGCGGGGCAACTCGTGTGCGGAGAATCTTGAAGGGGAACCCCATGAAAATGTAAAAAAAATATTTGCGTGAAGTTCCCCCCCCCCCCCAGGGCGATATCAGACCCTTCGGTCTGGTATGGATCCTGGGGGAACCCCCACGCCATTTTTTATTTTTTTGGTGTGGGGGCTTCCCCTTAAGATCCATACCAGACCAAAGGGTCTGGTATCTTCCTGGGGGGGGGGGGGGGGGGGAACCTCAAGCAAAAAAAAATATTTTTTTTTTACATTTTCGTGGGGTTCCCATTCAAGATTCTCCACACACGAGTCGCCCCGAAAGTCCGATCATCTTGAACCGATTTCTGGTGCGGCCTCTACTCAAATCAATGGGCTCCCATAGGGAACCATTGATTTTGAATAGAGAAAGAAAAACACGGCTGAAAGCTAGCGCGGCGAAACGTGCATTGAATTCAATGCAAAACGTGGAAAAAAATCACGTTAACGACGCTTTTTTTCCTGGCGTCTGTACTAGCTTTACAGCCGTTTTTTTCTTTTTTTTAAACGTCCGTAGACATGTAGCCTAATAGATACACTATAGTGGTGCATAGGTGATAGTCTGCAACAATACTCGGGTATGGAAACAATGATTTAAAATGCCTGATTCCCAGTGGGGTACTTCTTACATGTGCTGATGGGTTGATTCGTCCTGATTAGAGCGGGATCCTCCTGGGAAACTAACTGTAATATAAACCTAGAGATGTTGTGACATAGAAGGGCCCCAACTGAAAATTTGTAGGTGAACCACAACATCCATCAGCTAAATGCAAAGGCTTTATTGTTGAATGTAAAAAATCAATCAAAAAAACAACTCATCAAAAAAGGTTGATAGACATCCTAAATGAGAGAAGGTTTCCTTCAGAACATGCAAATCGCACAATAAAATCACACATGAAAAATACAGTGCACTGTTGAGTGAGCTAAAAAATCTGGGTGGGAGTTCAACCCGCCCTCTCAAAAACCTGAAATAGAAATGGCCCCTATTGTCCGGACATGTATATGTCAAGAAGCTAGCGTGTCAATAAAAGGTGGGGAGCATTCTTCTGACTAGTAGAGCAACCTGATATCAAAATGGAATGGGCTATTGTGAAGTACTGACAGATTCCGCTAGGGAATAGTCCACAGACACCTAGATGTCAATTGCCAGGCTTAATGCGCCCACAACAAACAGATTGATACATAGGTCATGTAGGTTCATCTATTGCAGACACAGATGTAGTGGATCCACAGAGTTTGGTCTGTGTGCAATAAAACACAACTTCAGAAAGGGATGACTTGTCCAATAGGGAGAAGCTGGGGTTTAGACAGTAATGAGGGGGATGTCCAGCGTAATTAAATGCATCTGTAGAATTGGATTGCAACTTAATAGGAGGTGCTAAGACAGGACTTGAGAGTTAGTTGCTCGGGGTAAGCTTACCCTTCCTGTGCTTCAGATCGGGGGTACTAGGATCAAGACCCCGGATGTCCTATTAGTTGTAATGAAGGGATTTCCGCGACCTACACACTCTGTGTGTTGTCCTGAAGGGACCGGTCCAGCTGGGGTATACGTCTCCGTGCTGTGTGGATCCGAAGTTGGTGCGTGTGAAGTCTGGCACCAATCAACACGAGCGGTGTCAAGTCACGTGGTCGCTCTCGAATTCCAGGATCACAGGACGTAACCAGCATTGGTCTCCAGATGAAGTGACATGTGTCACGAAACGCGTCGATGTCCGATGATAATCAGATTTCTTACATTCAACAATAAAGCCTATGCATTTAGCTGATGGATGTTGTGGTTGATTCACCTACAAATTTTCAGTTGGGGCCCTTCTATGTCCCAACATCTCTAGGTTTCTTTTGCAATACTCAGGTAGGCCATGACATTGAAACGATGCTCAATTGGTACTAAGGGGCCCAAAGTGTGCCACGAAAATATCCCCCACACCATTATATCACCACCAACCTGATCCGTTTAATACAAGGCAGGATGGATCCATGCTTTCATGTTGTTTACACCAAATTCTGACCCTACCATCTGAATACGCAGCTGAAATCGAGACTCATCAGACCAGGCAACATTTTTGCAATCTTCTGTTGTCCAATTTTGGTGAGCCTGTGTGAATTGTATCCTCAGTTGACTGTTCTTGGCTGACAGGAGTGGCACCTGGTGTGGTCTTCTGCTGCTGTAGCCCATCTGCTTCAAGGTTTCATGTGTTGTGCCTTTCTATCATCTCAAACCAGTCTGGCTGTTCTCCTCTGACATCAACAAGGCATTTTTGTCTGCAAAACTGCCACTCACTGGATATTTTCTCTTTTTTGGACCATTTACTGTAAACCCTAGAGATGGTGGTGTGGGAAAATACCAGTAGATCAGCATTTTTTTTAAACACTCAGATCAGCCCACCTGGCAACACCAACCGTGCCACGTTCAAAGTCACTTAAATCCCCTTTCTTCCCCATTCTGATGCTCGGTTTGAACTTCAGAAAGTAGTCTTCCCCATGTCTAGATGCCTAAATGCATTGAATTGCCGCCATTGGCTGATTAGCAATTTGTGTTACCAAGCAATTGAACAGGTGTACCTAATAAAGTGGCCGGTGAGTGTATATCCCATATACATATGTGCTCCCAATAACCAATATAAAGTCAACAAGATTCAGAACAAATAATGTCTTATTCCCACTTTTTGCTTTGTGATCACTTCAATCATCAACATGTAGTGGGGCCCACTACCTTTCTCCAAATACACTCGCCTCCAATCATGGACCAATTACTCTCGTTATTAGGTCTATATGTCCCCTTGGGGTATGACTATGCCTCCAGTGCCTCCTCTCATAAGGATCTTCAGCTTGCTACCCGGTCTGTGTCCCTTTTAAGGGACCTCCAATCTCTGCCTTTTCCCGCTGTTAAAATGCTCCAGCAGACCTCAGATGGACTGTCATAGCTTAGTAGAAGTACCAAAATGTTATTAAAAGTCTTGCACTTGGGCCCCTTTCACACATGCGAACCGTTTTTCATCCATCCTTTGACGGATGAAAAACGGACATCAATGCATTCCCATGGAAAAACTGATGACAACGGATCGTCTATTTCCATCCGGTCCCGTCAACGTCTGTTTTTTTTTTTTTTGTTTTTTTTTTTGAACGGATGAAAGCCCTATTTCTCTTTTCGTCCATGGACGGGCACAGCTCCTTAATTCTTGACTTGTGGGTTATGTTCTGTCTATTAGGAGAGGACTAGGCAGACATGTTAGTTATCTTAATACATGTAACTTTAACAGAGTTGAACAGCCCTGCCCAGGGGGCGGTCCCTCCGGTCATAACCCTTCACCCTGCAGCTAGCAGCTCAGTTTTTTTCTGCCTAGTAGAGAAGGACCTGGCTCCCCCTTGGGCCCAGAGTCCTATGAAATTATTTTTTTTTTTCTTGTTTTATTATTTTTATATTTTGATCCTGAGATCTTCTATCAATTGCCGGCTGGGTGACAGGCTGGATAATATAGATCCTGGTAGTCTCCCCAGCCTGGCCATCGAGCGTGAGCAGACCTTAGCTAAGCGCTGGGTCAGCCACGACATACCTCATGGCTCCAGGGGTGGCCGGTGAGCTATTGCTCCGGGGTACACATATGACCGGGCTTCTTGCTGTCTCAGTGGACCATTGCCGACAGCCACTCCGTACTGTCCGGCGGTGAGTCTGTCTGGAACGCACCAGCGAGTCCACGCATGGACGGGTAAGTACAGTTCCTCCTGCTTTGGGCAGTTTGGAACAGCTTGGCTTCCTGGAGGGTCTTTAGGGGGTCTCCTGTCCTCCCTTTCCCTCTTTCTGTCCCCCACTCTTTCCTCCTCCCCATTGCGGGGCCTGCTGCGTCTGCGGGGTCTACCTGTAGGGGGCCTCCGTACCCCGGTTGGGGGCTGTAGGTGTGCCCGGGTCCGCTCTCTGTGGCGGGGTGTCTGTCTTTCGGAGGTCTCCGCTCAGCCTTCTCATCCACCTCGGTGTGCTCGGCCGCCATTTTTTGTAGCGCCGGCGCCATTTTCCTGTGGTTTTTTACTGTATTGAAAATCCCCGATGGCGGCCATTTTGTCATGGCCGCGCTGTGGCACAGGTCTTCATGCGGGCGGCCATTTTCTTGGAGCCCGCGCCCTTTTCTCCCTGAGGAGTCCGGCGGCCATATAACAGTTGTTTTTCACTGTATTGCTTGCCCTCTAGTGCTGGAGGCTTCCTGAACAGCGCGAATCACCTCACAGAACACCTCACTCACATGCTATGTGAGGCAGAGCTGACAATGGCGCTGAGCAGTCTCTGGCTGGGCGGCGAGTCTCTGGGTAACCCCCCGGTCAGCGCAGCTAGGAGGGTGGACATTTATTACAAGTGCCTTGACTTAGTCCCTAAGGACTGTCGGTGGGTCAGAATGAAGTCTGAAGCTGGCGCTTCTTCCCCAGACATTCCAGAGGCAGCAACCGGTGCCCCTTCACCTGCGGTTCCCAGGGACACTTTGTCGCCAGTCCTGGAGTCATTTGTTGCCAGGGTGGAAGTGGCATGCGGGCGTAAGGGGGGTAAAAAGCGTCCCCGCCATCTCCTGGGGAATGCTCTGACTCTGACACGGGCCTGGCTGCAGCTCAGGACCCATGTTCTGGGATGTCAGACGAGGTGGACCAGGACCGTCCGGGCATTGAGGAGGACTCCTCGTCCGGGTCAACGCAAGCACTTGTGGCCGCACTTATCAATGCTGTGAGGGACACCCTTAAGCTAGAAGATACAGCTGGGATATCCACTGAGGTGTCAGTCCCTTTTTGGCTCTCACAAACCGACCCGCTCTGTTAAGGTTTTTCCTTTTATGTAGATTTCTTTGACAAGTTCATAGATAAGGAATGGGAAAGGCCGCAGGGGTCCCTTGTGGTCCCTCAGCGCATTGCGGTCCGATACCCATTTGAAGAGAGCCTTTTGAAAAAATGGGTTCTCCACCTGTCGTTGACCCCCCGGTCTCAAGGTTGAACAAGGTAACCACTATCCCGGTGGAGGGGACCCCTGCTTTTAAGGACCCTACTGATAGAAGGTCTGAAGCGGTGAGTCGGACCGCGTTCACCATGCTCGGGTCAGCATTGCGGCCGATAATGGCTGCAACTTTGGTGGCCCAGACACTCACTGAATGGGCTAAACTTTTTCACCAGGCAGTAGAGGAGCATCAGCTCCCTCAGGAAGTCGTGACACTGGCCGACCAGCTGGTGCAGGGCCTTGTATACGCCTGGGATGCAACACTGAATGCGGCCCCTTTAATCTCCAGGGCCTCTGGATCCGTGGTGGTCTTGCGCCGCCTGATATGGCTAAAATGCTGGTCTGCGGACCAAGCTTCTAAGAAAGCTCTGACAGATTTACCTTGGGAGGCTTTTTGGTGCCTCACTGGACAACATCATTAAAAATGTCACTGGAGGTAAGAGCACTTCGATTCGATCAGTGGTAGCTGCGCTCCATCTGGGGGACTTTCTAGTGACCTTGGACATCAAGGACGCGTACTTGCATGTCCCCATCTGCGCCAGGCATCCGAGGTTCCTTTCGCTTTGCGATCGGCAAAGACCACCATCAATTTGTGGCTCTTCCCTTTGGCCTAGCGTCGGCACCAAGAGTTTTCACCAAGGTGCTTGCCCCGAATTCTGGCTGAGACAGCGAGGCATTGCTGTCGTGGGCTCCTTAGACGATCTCCTTCTGAGAGCTGCTTCACGCTCAGAATTAGAGGACAACATGTCTATAGCCAGTCAGACTCTCCGAGAATTTGGTTGGGTACTGAACCTCCAGAAGTCTGTGTTGGTACCGACTCAGCGCCTGGAATACCTGGGGCTGATTCTGGACTCCTTGGAGTCGAGAGTTTTTCTTCCTCCAGAGAAGTTGCAGAAGCTCCAAGCTGCGGTGAGGTTGTTAACAATCCCGCAAATGGTTGTCTCTCCATTTTCTGCATGAGTCCTGGGCCTCATGGTAGCCTCCTTCGAGGCAGTACCGTATGCCCAATCCCACACGAGTTTTGCAGAAGGAGATTCTGTCCAAATGGAACAAATCCCTATTGTCTCTGGCTCATCAGATTCAGGTGAGTCGCCTAGTCAGGGCCTCTCTGACTTGGTGGCTGACATCCCCGGCACTTGGGTGCGGGAAGTCATTTCTTCCTTTCCACTGGACTGATCACGACCGACGCCAGCCTGACAGGTTGGGGGGGAGTCTGGGCGGTTCAGTCGGCCCAGGGCCGCTGGACCCCGGAAGAATCTCACCTGTTGATCAATGTCCTCGAGCTTCGAGCGATCAAGGCTATGCCTCTCTAAGTGGTCACCGAGACTTTAAGGGCGTCCAGTCAGGATCCAGTCGGACAACGCAACGGCGGTGGCTTATGTCAACCATCAGGGAGGAACAAGGAGCTCGACCGCTGTGTTGGAGGTCGCTCACATCCTAAGGTGGGCCGAAAGGAGCGTACCGGTTCTATCGGCTGTTTACATTCCGAGCGTAGAAAACTGGCAGGTGGACTATCTAAGTCGCCAGATGCTGGACCAAGGGGAATGGTCGCTACACCCGGAGGTGTTTCAACTCCTTTGTCGGAAATGGGGCACACCAGATGTGTATCTCCAAGCCTCTTGACTCACTCGCAAGGTGTCAAGGTTTGTGGCCAGGTCCAGAGATCCCTGGGCAGACGCGTTAGTGGCTCCATGGGGGCAGTATCGGCTAATTTATGCCTCCCCCCCCCCCCCCACTGAAGTTGCTTCCTCGTCTGCTCCAGAGTGGAGGCCGAGGGGATTCAAGTGATTCTGATCGCCCCAGGCGTACCTGGTGCGCCTAGTGACGGACGCTCCCTGGGGTCTGCCAATGCAGGAGGACCTTCTGTCTCAAGGTCCCATACTTCATCCTGCTTTACAGTCGCTGGCTTTAATGGCATGGCTATTGAAAGCCAGGTACTAAGGGACCGTGGTCTGTCAGACTCTGTAATTTCCACCATGTTGAGGGCTCGGAAATCATCTTCCCGGAAGATCTACCATCGCACTTGGAAGGCCTACATCTCTGTGTGAAGAGATGGATTGGCGCCCACGGGCATATTCGATTTCTCGGATCCTGCTGTTCTTACAGCGTGGAGTGGATCAGAAACTGGCCTTAAGCACTATTAAGGGGCAGATTTCAGCCTTGGCTGTTTTCTTCCAACGACCCCTGGCGGTTCATTCACTGGTAAGCACGTTTGTGCAGGGGGTCGGACACGTGGTTCCCCCGTTTAGACAACCGCTCCCTCCGTGGGACTTTAATCTCGGTGCTCAAGGATTCTCCTTTTGAGGACAACAGGGAGATTCCTCTCTTGACACTTTCTCAGAAAGTTGCCTTCCTAGTAGCCATTACATCGGTCAGAAGGGTTTCTGAATTGGCGGCCTTGTCCTGTAAGTCGCCTTACTTAGTCCTCAATAAGGATAAAGCGGTGCTACGCCCGCAACCCTCTTTCCTTCCTAAGTTAGTTTTGGCTTTTCACCTAAACCAGGACATTGTGCTTCTATCCTTGTCACCTCGGCCGTCGCATCCCAAGGAGGCTGCGCTACATACTTTGGACGTGGTACGTGCTCTACGGGTGTACCTGTCTGCTACTGCTCCGTTCCGGAGATCTGACTCACTGTTCGTGTCGGTGTCTGGTCCAAAGAAGGGCCTGGTGGTCTCGTCGGCCACCATTTCTTGGTGGATCAGACAGACCGTGATCCAGGCCTTTGCCCTTAAGGGGCTGGCGCCTCCCTTTCCCGTCATGGCGCAGTCGACCAGGGCAATTGGTGCCTCATGGGCTTTCCGACATCAAGCGTCTGTCTCACAGGTGTGTAAGGCGGCGACCTGGTCGTCCGTGCACACGTTCTCAAAGCTTTACAAGGTTGATGTGAGTGCATCTTCGGATGCTTCCTTTGGCCGCAAGATTTTACAGGCGGCTGTTTGAGGTTGCAACTCCTCCGTTGAGGAGCTCTGCTGTTTGGGGTGAAGTTTTTTGATTGCTGTTCCCACCCCTCCGTTTTTTCTGACACTGCTTGGGGACGTCCCACAAGTCAAGAATTAAGGAGCTGTGTCCGTCCATGGACGAAAAGAGAAAATAGGATTTCTCTTATCGTCCATGGACTGACACAGCTCTCATACTGATTACATGTGGGTATATGTCCCTGCTTGCAGGAGAAGACCTAGGCAGAATGTTAGATGTTAAAACATTCTAGAACAAACCAGAGCTGAACAGCCCCGCCCAGGTGGGCAGTCCCTCCGGACATTACCCTCCCACCTGCAGCTAGCAGCCTCAGTTTTTTTTTCTGCCTAGCAGAAGAAAACGTGGCTCTCTCAGGAGCCAGTCTCCTGGAAGATTTTACTTTTAATTTTTATTCCTTTGGGAATTTATTTTTTATTTTTGAGACCTTCAATCAACTGTCGGCTGGGCAACAGGTTGGGTACACTGGTATCCTCGTAGTCTTCCCTGTCCGACCATCGAGCGTGCTGATCCTCGCCTTGTGTGCGTGAGACTCCGTTCACGACATACCCCATGACTCCAGGGGTGGCCGGGTTACTTTCATGCTCCCGCGGTCCTCTCAAGATTGAACAGTACCTGACTGTATCTTTCGCAGTGGACCGGGCCGACAGCTACGCAGTACTACTCTGTGATAGGTCTGTCTGAAACAAGCCAGTGGGTCCGTCTAGGGACGGGTAAGTAGTCTCTCCTGATGTAGATGAGTACATGCTGGCTGTGTTTCTTTATGTTGGGGGTTCTCCCTGTCTCCCCCCTGCTTTGTTGCTCTCTGCACCCTGTACTGGTGCTGTGCTGTGTGGGGGTGCTTGGGGGGTCGCTCCGGCCTGGGGGGGGGGGGCGCTCATGGCTGTTGGTGAACTCTGGGAAGTGTTCTGGTGTGGAGTGTGTGAATCTGTATTGCGTGTGCCATTATCGCTGTTTTTTTAATTTTAAATAGTGCGCTCGGCGGCCATCTTTCGATTTCGGCCTCTAGCGGCGCTGCTGACGGCGCGAAATTCCTCAGTCTCCTCACAGATTCTTCACTCTCCTCAGGCTTCACTCGCGCTGCAGCGCGGCTCATACAGTGGAAACGAGCGGTCCCTAAGGGTGGTGAGTCTTCCCGGTATCCCCTCCTCAGTCTCAGCACAGCCAGTGGGTGGACTATATTATTCACTGTGATAGTGAATAAGGTCTCAGAGGGTGGCAGTATGGAGTCTGGTTCACCTGCTTCTCCACACTTGTCAGAGGCAACTGGCAGTGCTCCTG
The DNA here is from genome assembly GCA_029206835.1 of Rana muscosa. Lineage (NCBI taxonomy): Eukaryota > Metazoa > Chordata > Amphibia > Anura > Ranidae > Rana > Rana muscosa. Next base: position 939,780,015 of record CM055122.1, on the reverse strand, counting down.
CACCTGCGGTCCCTATGGACCAGTTGTCGGCAGTCCTGGAATCATTCCTTGTCAGGATGGAAGCGGTGTGCGAACGCACGGGGGGCTGTAAAGCGCCCCCCCCCCCTTACACAATCTCCACATGGGGAGTGCTCTGACTCAGATATGGGCCTAGCTACTGCTGCTCAGGACCCTAGCTCTGAGGATTTTGATGTATTTGGATAGGACATTCCTTGTGAGGAAGACCCCTGTCTTGAACCACCAACTGACAGGGTGCTTGTAAGTGAACTCATTGATGCTGTGAGGGACACTCTCTAGCTGAATGTTGAGACGGAGGAACCTCAGGTGGAAGCTGTATCCTTTGGTTCCTTTAAAGCCGTTTCCATATGTGCCCTTTTTTGATACATTCATTGACAAAGTCTGGGATAAGCCGCAGAAGACTTTGACGGTCCCGCTGTGCATAGCTTTAAGGTACCCCTTTGAGGAGAACCTGGTTAAGAAGTGGACTCTCCCCCCAGTGGTCGACCCCCCCAGTCGCCCGTTTGAATAAGGCTACCACACTCCCGATGAAAGGGACTCCTGCATTTAAGGATCCCGCCGACAGGAGGTCAGAAGTGGCGAGTAGAACTATGTTTTACCTTATTGGGGTCCGCGTTACGCCCTATAGTGGCGGCGACGCTTGTGCTCAGACACTCACTGGATGGGCAAAGATTTTGCACCAGACAGTGCAGAAGCATAATCTCCCTCCTGAGACCATTGTCCTGGCTGACCAACTTGCGCAGGGTATAGTCTTTGTGTGCGATGCCACTTTGGATGCGGCCCCTTTAATAACAGGGGCCTCTATCTCTGCTGTGGTGCTGCGTCGCCTTATCTGGCTGAAATGCTGGTCGGCCGACCTAGCTTCCAAAAAGCTCCTGGCTGACTTGCCCTTTAAGGGCGGTAGACTGTTTGGGGCCGCCCTGGATGACATTATTAAAGATGTCACAGGAGGTAATAGCACCTTCCTTCCCCAGTCTATTAAGGTAAAGGAGCCCCACCGCAGGCCGAGCCCTTCCTTTCCGGCGAAGAAGATGTTTTTTTTCGTCAGTCAGATTCCACGGGTAAGCCCGCCCAGACTGAAAAAAGTGCAGCTGGGGGACAAAGACGTCCCTGGGTGCGTAAGCCTACCAACCAAGCTCCCAAGCCCGCCACCGCATGAAGTCTTGCCCCTGCCCGACTCTGGGGTGGGGGGACGTCTTTGCAGGTTCTCGGTGCGGTGGACCTCCCGGATCTCCGACCGGTGGGTGTGCGAGGTGGTCACCTCGGGATACAGGATAGTTCCGCTCGTGGCCCCCAAACAGGTTCTTTCCCTGGAACCTCCCTCTCCTTCCTGCCCGCCGGGCGGCCCTCTTGGGGGCCGTTCAGGATTTGCTCGGGTGTGGAGTAATTGTGCCGGTTCCGTCACAAGAGAGGTTTCAGGGGTTTTACTCAAACCTGTTTGTTGTCCTGAAGAAGGACGGGGTCCGGCCAATCCTGGACCTCAAGGCCCTAAATGTATATGTGAGGGTGCTAAAATTCCTGATGGAATCCATTAGCACAGTGATCGCGACACTCCACCAAGGGGATTTTTTTTTTTTGGCGTCCTTGGATATCAAGGACGCTTACTAGCACATTCCAATCTGTGCAAGCCACCAGAGGTTTCTGCGCTTTGCCATAAGCGAAGTCCACTATCAGTTCGTGGCTCTTCCCTTCGGCCTAGCATCGGCACCACTGGTTTTCACCAAAGTGCTTGCCCCGGTTCTAGCTTTGCTGAGACAGCGAGGAATTGTTATCGTGGGCTATCTGGACGATCCCCTTCTCAGAGCAGAAAATGGCTCAGAATTGGAGGAAAATGTGACAATAGTCAGTCAGACCCTCCGGGACTTCGGATGGCTTCTGAACACGCAGAAGTTGGTTCTAGTCCCGACTCAATGATTGGAGTATCTGGGTCTGATCCTGGACACTTTGGCAGCAAAGGTGTTTCTACCCTCAGAGAAGTTACTGACACTTCAGTCTGCAGTGTGGGTTCTGACGTCCCAAAAATGGTCCTCAATTTGCTTCTGCATGAGAGTCCTGGGACTAATGGTAACCTCCTTCGAGGTGGTTCCGTATGCCCAATCACACACTCGGGCATTGCAGAAGGGAGTTCTGTCTGTTTGGGACAAGTCCCCATTTGTCATTGGATCTTCAGATTCAGGTGAGTCACTTTGTCAAGGCGTCCCTGACGTGGTGGCTGAGATCCCCGGCTCTTCGGGCCGGGAAGTCGTTGCTCCCCATCCAATGGACGGTGGTCACGACGGACGCCAGCCTGACGGGCTGGGGAGGAGTGTGGGGAGTCCTGTCCGCTCAGGGGTCTGGACTCTGGACGAATCTCGTCTCCCAATCAACGTCCTGGAATTGCGGGCGATCAGACTGTGTCTCTCCGCGTGGTCGAAGAGGCTACAGAATCCAGTCGGACAACGCCACGGCCGTGGCGTATGTCAACCATCAGGGGGGCACCCGGAGCTCGGCTGCGGCGTCCGAGGTCGCCCACATCCTAAGGTGGGCGGAAAGAAGCGTGTCGGCGCTGTCGGCCGTCTACATTCCGGCCGTAGAAAACTGGCAGGCGGACTATCTGAGCCGCCAGTCCCTGGACCAGGGGGATTGGTCCTTGCATCCGGAGGTGTTTCAACTCTTTTGTCGGCGGTGGGGCACTCCGGATATGGACCTGATGGCGTCTCGACTCAATCGCAAAGTGTCGAGGTTTGTTGCCAGGTCCAGGGACCCCTGGGCGGATGCCTCGGACGCGTTAGTGGCCCCGTGGGGTCAGTATCGCTTAATGTATGTCTACCCTCCGCTGCAGTTGCTTCCTCGTCTGTTGCGCAGGGTAGCGGCCGAGGGCATCCCGGTGATCCTCATTGCCCCGGACTGGCCTCCGGCTTCACTGGTACGCCGACCTGGTATGTCTCATCGTGGACGTCCCTTGGTGCCTGCCCTTGAGGGAGGACCTTCTATCTCAGGGTCCTATCTTTCATCCTGCTTTTACAGTCTCTGGCTTTAACGGCATGGCTATTGAGAGCCAGGTACTGAAGGACCGAGGCCTGTCGGATTCGGTAATTTCAACCATGCTTAGGGCAAGGAAGTCTTCTTCTAGGAAGATCTATCACCGTACCTGGAGAGCTTACATCGCTATGTGCGAAGAGCTAGACTGGCGTCCACGGACGTACTCTGTCCCCAGAATCCTGCGGTTCTTGCAACGTGGTGTTGCACAAAGGCTGGCTTTGAGCACTATTAAGGGTCAGATTTCGGCCTTGGCCGTTTTCTTTCAAAGACCCCTAGTAGGTCATTCCTTAGTGAGCACTTTTGTGCAGGGGGTACGCCATGTGGTTCCACCTGCCAAGCCTCCGATCCCTCCTTGGGATCTGAACTTAGTGCTCTCGGTTCTTCAGGAACCTCCTTTTGAAAATATCAGAGATATTCCTCCTTTTAACTTTGTCTCAGAAGGTGGCTTTTTTAGTGGCCATCACTTCTGTTAGACGGGTGTCTGAGTTGGCGGCTCTGTCATGCAAGTCGCCTTACCTGGTCCTCCATAAGGATAAGGCGGTGTTGCGACCGCGACCGTCTTTCCTTCCTAATGAGGACATTGTCCTTCTGTCCTTGTGCCCCCATCCATCGCATCCTAGAGAGGTTGTGCTTCACAATTTGGATGTGGTGCGTGCCTTACGGGTATACCTGGCGGCTACTGCTTCTATACGGAAGTCTGACTCACTGTTTGTGTCTGTCTCTGGTCCGAAACAGGGCCAAGCGGTGTCGTCTGCCACCATTTCTAGGTGGATCAGACAGACTGTTATACAGGCCTATGCCATTAAGGGGCGGGCGCCTCCCTTCCCGGTTACGGCGCATTCCACCAGGGCAATTGGTGCTTCCTGGGCTTTCCGACATCAAGCGTCGGTTGCACAAGTGTGCAAGGCGGCGACCTGGTCGTCCGTTCATACCTTTTCAAAATTCTATAAGGTTGATGTGGCTGCATCTTCGGATGCTTCCTTCGGCCGCAAAGTGTTGCAGGCCGCTGTTTAATGTTGCAACTCCTCCAATGAGGAGCTCTGCTGGTTTGGAGTTAAGTTTTGGTTGTTCCTTTACTATTTTGCTCCCACCCTTTTATTATACTGCTTTGGGACGTCCCACATGTAGTCAGTATGAGAGCTGTGTCTGTCCATGGACGATAAGAGAAAATAGGATTTTTGTACTCACTGTAAAATCCGTTTCTCTGACGTCCATGGACTGACACGGCACCCACCCTTCCTTTTAAGGTTTGTACTGCTTGTTACGAACTGAGGCTGCTAGGTGCAGGTGGGAGGGTAATGTCTGGAGGGACCGCCCCCTGGGCGGGGCTGTTCAGCTCTGGTTTGTTCTAGAATGTTTTAACATCTAACATTCTGCCTAGGTCTTCTCCTGCAAGCAGGGACATATACCCACATGTAATCGGTATGAGAGCTGTGTCAGTCCATGGACGTCGGAGAAACTGATTTTACGGTGAGTACAAAAATCCTATTTTTTTGTACTCACCGTAAAATCCTTTTCTCTGTCGTCCATGGACGGACCCAGCACCCACCCCTCCTTTTTAAGTTTGTACTGCTTTTTTACGAACTGAGCTGCTAGCTGCAGGGTGAGGGGTTAAAGTTACATGTATCTTAATACATGTAACTTTAACAAACATGTCTGCCTAGTCCTCTCCTAATAGATGGAACATAACCCACAAGTCAAAAATTAAGGAGCTGTGTCCGTCCATGGACGACAGAGAAAAGGATTTTACGGTGAGTACAAAAATCCTATTTTTTCATCCGTTAAACGGATCTGACGAAAAACAGATGTAAACGGACAAACGTTTTTTTCATCTGTTTTTTTCATTAGTAGTATATGTAAAAAAAACTGATGAACATGGATGAAAAATGTATCGAAAAACTGATGTATACTTCATCCATTTTGACGTGACTGAACTGATGAAATTGCATGCGTAAAAGGGGCCAGTTAAAAAGTAAAATTGCCTTTTAAGATATAAAAACATCCGTGATAAACTCTTTCGGCATCAACGTCACCCGACTCCTCCCACACGGTACAACACAACCTCGTGACTTCCTCAGGTAATGATGTTGGAATGAGAAACCCTGGCTCGTAATCAATGTTTCAGTTTATCCTGTTTAGTAGGGTTGAGGTCAGGACTCTGTGCAGACCACCCGAGTTCCTCCACACCAAGCTTATCAAAGCATGACTTTATAGAGCTGGCTTTGTGCCCAGAGGGGCAATCATGCTGTAGCAGAAAAGGCTTTCCCTCAACTTTTGCCACAAGGTTGGATGGAATGTCTTTGTATGCTGTACTAACAGTGCCCTTCAAAGGAAACTGCTGAACTCAATCATTTGGATGTTCTACGTACATTTGGTTATTAATATTATACAGGATTTTTATGACCCGTTTGCGCAGCGCTTTACGATGTGAGGGCGTACAGTACAATACAATTCAATACAGGAGGAATCAGAGGGCCCTAGTGCAGATTTATATTTGGTGAAAGTGTGCAACTTAACCATCTGATGAGGTGGGAATATGTTCTGGCTAAAGAGCCAGAGGTGAATTTTTAGGGTGTGCTGAATAGTCTGACAGTGATGGTGAACCCTGGCAACCCAGATGTTTTGGAACTACATTTCCAATGATGCTCATGCACTTTGCAGTGTAGTTGAGCATGCATTGGAAATGTAGTTCCAAAACATCTGGGGTGCCAAGGTTCGCCATCACTGGGCTATGAAATGGAGTTCTCAGAAACCCCTCCCTCCTTTTCCTAAAGTCTCAAAGGCAAGTGTGAAGAGGTGACATCAGGGTACTAGAGCAGAAGGTTGTCTGTAAATTGGAGGTTTCACCTGGGCATTATCTGCCGAACTTTGGAGGTTTCCATCCTGTCTGAAGTTGTAATGTTTGTCCTGTATCCTAGGTAAATGAAACGATACTGAGGCCTGGGAATGTAGAGCCACCACTGACAGAGCTGCAGAAAGCTGAAGAGACAATCAAAAAGGAAATGATCACAATGCTTCACTATGACTCTGTCCACAATCCGTTTGGGGACAATGCAACAAGCAAGAAAGGGAAGATGCCAAGCTCTGTTACAACCAACGCTGATCATGTGACCTACTTGGAACAGAACACCTATGAAAAAGCGACTCAAGAAGAGCTAAAATACGTAAGTAAAAGAACATACAGCTGAAAGTTTTCCTTCACTGTCAAGTCCTAAAAATGACGACATCTTATGATGCAGTGCTGAGAAGCCTCTTAGAGGGGTCTGACTCTGCTAAATGGTTGTACTTTAGCTTACAGAAATGATAACCGCACATGTATTTGTATATTTCCTTTTTTTTTCTTAGTAATTGGGATTGTTTGGGGCTTTTTCTATGCAGTACCACATGCCCTGGACTTCCACAAGTATTTCCTACCGGAAGAACACTAGTCAGCCAATCTAAACTGATGGCAGCGATAACATTTTCCAATGTAATTTGGTCATGTAACCAGCTGCTGTAAGAACCCAGAGCTGTGGTTTTGGCCATGAAAGAAAGTATTTCAGGGCTTCTGGTACCTCTTGAATTTAATAGAACGGGTTGTTCAGTGTTGTGGAAAGTCTTATTTGTCTGTCGTTCAAATATCATCAGGTCATGGTATATCCAGTAATAATTAGTATGGACTCATTTGGGGGGATTTACTAAAACTGGAGCGTGCAAAATCTGGTGCAGCTCTGCATAGAAATCAATCCGCTTCCAAGTTTTTATTTTCAAAGCTTAAATGAACAAGCTGAAGTTAGAAGCTGATTGGCTACCATGCACCAGATTCTGAGTGCTCCAGTTTAAGTAAATCTTCCCCATTTTGTAATGTTGAAAATGTTTAGTAAATTACCTACTTCTTTGGTTCCTAGAGTCAGGAAGATAACCCAGCATTTATATCCACACCTTACTTAGGACTAAGGATGAGCCCAGGCATGTTTGCAACCCGCACGTGCAGAGCCCACCAGCAAGTCGGCACTGCACAGCGCTAATCGCAGGCAGGCAGAGACATTTTCCTGATCCGTAGCTGCAAAGATCGAGAAATTTCTCGCTGCCTGTGATTAGTGCTGTGCAGTGCCCACTTCCTGGTGGGCTCTGCACATGCGGGTTGCAAACACGCCTGGGCTCATCCTTGCTTAGGACACCTTAATCTTCTTGAAAATGAAGATGCGGTTTAGTAAGTTACAAATGGCCTTCAGCATTACAGAACAAGTCCAGTTGAATGTGACTAATACTAGATATACTTCATTAAAAGTGCCAAGAATGCCAGCAAATAATGAACCAGTCCAGTGCATCTGGCTGTATTTCTGCAAGTAAAGCACTAAACTCTTCGTGAGCAAACATTTTACTTGCATTGTTTTCAGTTTAAACACTTAGCTCCCGCCCGCAATGTACTGCGGACGCTGTAGACAAAACAATGTACCTGTACATCGCTGCCTACTTCTTGGTACCCCAGGTCGGCACTCGCTGTAATTATACACAGCAGGAGCCTGTCAACAAATTGAGGCTGGGACTTGCTGATCGGCTGTGTACGATCATAGCCCAGAGCTCTGTGTTGGTAAACACCACAGAGCTCTGTACAAAGGGAGCAATCTGTCAGTTTCTCATCCCTGCAACGTAGGGATAAGAAACTGGGAGATCTCTAAGTAAAAGCAGTGTACATAGTTAGGCACATATTTAACCCCTTGATCAGCCTAGATGTTGGTGATTGTAAAGGTTTCGTGTTTTTAAAAAAAAATAACAAACATGTTATACTTGCCACCTCTGTGCAGTTGGTTTTGCACAGAGCAGCCCTGATCCTCCTCTTTTTCTGGTCCCTCTTTGCTGCTCCTAGCCCCTCCCTCCTTTGAGTGCCCCTCAGCCAGCAGTTTGCTACAGGGGGCACACAAGCCGAGTCAGAGCTCTGTGTATCTATTCAGCCACTGAGCCCCGACCTGGCCCCGCTCCCCTCTCTCCCCTGGTTGGCTTGACTGACTCTGACAGCCGTGGGAGCCAATGGCGCCACTGCTCTGTCTCAGCCAATCAGGAGGAGTGTACTGGATGGCTGAGGGGATCGTGGACATCGCTGGAGAGAGAAAGGGCTCAGATTGGTAATTGGGGGGTGCTGCTACACACATATAATGCATTAAGATAAAAAAAAAACTTTAACTCCTTTCCAGCCAGTGTCATTAGTACAGTGACCATTTATAGTTCACTGTATTAATGTTAGTGGCAGTGAGTCCGTTCCTCCCTAGCGTCAGTGTCAGATTGCACACCGCACTATTGCAGTCTCATAAGTTGTCGATCGCCGCCATTTAGTAATATAAAAAATTCCACTATATATGCCAAAGTTGGTAAACACTATAACTTTAACACAAACCAGCAATAAACACTTGTGCGTTTTTTTTTTTATATATATATATCAAAAACTTGGCAGAACACATTTTGGCAAAAATTGCTCAAGACTTTTTTTTATTGTATACTTTTTATAGCAGAAAGTAAACAATATATTTATTTTTTTCTTTCAAAATTTTTGGTCTTTTTTCATTTATATAATAATAAATAAAAAAAAACAACCCAGTGGTGATCAAATACCACCAAAAGAAAACTCTATTTATGTGAAAAAAAATATTATATAAACTTTGTTTGGGTACAGTGTTGCAGGACCGCGCAATTAACAGTTTAAATAGCACAGTGCTAAATAGCAAAAAAAGTCCTAGTCATGAAGGGGTAAAATCTTCCAGAGCTGAAGTGGTTAAAATGGAAATGGTACTGTAAACTATAGTATTCGAAGGGGAACTGTAGTGTATTTTCTGTTTGCAGAGTTTGTGATGTTTTGCCTTTTTTTTCCTCTACATTGAAACCTCTGCAGTTGATTTAATAAATGTTTGTTTTTTTGAGGAGTACAGAAACTTGTAGGTAGAGAGAGGGAGAGGCTATGTTTGGACTTTGATGGTACCATATATTAACTGATATTACAAAGTCAAGATTAAGAAAAAAATAAATAAAAATTATTTTATATATATATATATATATATATATATATATATATATATATATATATATATATATATTTTAACATATTCACAGAATAAAAATAAGTCATGGCAATCGAATTTTTTTTACATCCTATCATCACAAAATAGAATATGGATACCATACTTTTTGATGGAACGAAGGTACCACTTACAATCTTCCCTACATTTACAGCACTTCTTTATAATATGAGTATAGAAACGTACAGTTTCGATATTTTATCAAACCGTTTTGATACAGTCACTGTGGTTATAATATTGATCTTTACCAAAACCAATACAGCCTTAGACCCCTTTCACACTGGGTCGTTTTGCAGGCGCTATTGCGCTAAAAATGGCTCCTGCAAACCGACCTGAAATAGCCGTTTCTGTGTCTCCAGTGTGAAAGCCCCGAGGGCTTTCATACTGGAGCGGTGCGCTAGCAGGACGTTAAAAAAAAAATCCTGCTAGCAGCATCTTTGCATCGGTGAAGGAGCGGTGTGTATACCGCTCCTCCACCGCTCCTGCCCATTGAAATTAATAGGACACTGCGGCTATACCGCCGGCAAAGCGCCTCTGCAGAGGTGGTTTGAGGTGTTTTTAAACCCTTTCTCGGCTGCTAGCGAGGGGTAATACCGCAGGCGCTATCGGCCGAATAGTGCCGCGAAATTGGCGGTAAAGCGCTGCTAAAAATAGCGGCGCTTTACCGCCGATGCACCTCCCGCCCCAGTGTGAAAGGGGCCTTAGGGAATAAACCGTATCCACCACTGTTGGCATCAGAGCCTGATTGCCTCTAGCTCTAAGGAGAAGCAGAGAAACCATAGAATAATGTCTATAGTAGAACTGGAGACATACAGTAAGTGTACATTCCCCTGCAGTTGGACAGGAAGTCATCCAACAAGA